>CM064056.1:31534354-32734354 GCA_032594955.1 Panicum miliaceum
GTTAACGGACGACCCGTCACCAGATTTCTAGTAGATGCAGGTGCCGCAGTTAACATCATGCCGTATGCCATGTTCCGCAAGCTAGGCAAGGGCGATGAAGACCTCACCAAGATGGACATGATGCTGAAAGATTTTGAAGGCAACGTGTCTCCCGCCCGTGGAGCGCTCTGCGTCGACCTCACCATCGGCAGTAAGACCCTTCCTACCACTTTTTCCGTTATTAATGGCAAGGGATCCTACAACATGCTGCTTGGTCATGACTGGATACATGCAAACTGCTGTGTCCCATCTACAATGCATCAATGCCTCGTGCAATGGGTCGGCGACAGCACAGAGATAGTCACTGCCGATTCCGCCTACAGCGTTGCAGCGGCCGACACGCAACAGTGGAGCTGCGAGCACGTCAAGTGCGTATCTGGCAGGACTTGGGACACTGACTTCTTGAAAGTGTCCGATTTCGGTCTACAGCCGATCCAAGCAGTCGGCTCTGAAGATTCAGATTAAATGGATCAGCTCGTCCGAGAAGACGGGAAGCTTGGACATGGATTTGCGTCGGCCGATTTATTGGAGATGGTAGATTTGGGAGATAGCAGCAAATCAAGGCCGACGTATATTAGTGCTAATTTGGATCCTGAGTATAAGTGTAAACTGACAAATTTATTAAAAGAGTTCAAGGATTGCTTTGCTTGGGAATATCATGAGATGCCAGGTCTTGACCGGTCCATTGTTGAACACCGGTTACCTATAAAATCAGGATATCGGCCATGTCAGCAACCTGCACGACGGTGTAACCCCAAGATTCTACCTGATATAAAGGCCGAAGTTACAAAGTTAATTGAAGCAGGATTTATTCGGCAGTGCCGCTACGCCGAATGGATTTCTAATATTATACCCGTATACAAGAAGAATGGAAAGTTACACGTGTGCATCGATTTCAGGAACTTAAATCAGGCTACGCCAATGGATGGATATCCGATGCCCACGGCCGATATCTTGATAGATGCTGCCGCAGGACACAAAGTCATAAGTTTCATGGATGGGAATCCAGGGTACAATCAGATATTAATGGCCGAAAAAGATATCTCGAAAACGGCTTTCAGGTGTCCAGGTCATCTTGGTTTATTCGAATGGGTGGTTATGACTTTTGGGTTGAAGAACGCCGGTGCTACGTATCAGCGGGCCATGAATTATATCTTCCACAAGCTCATTGGTACATCGGTGGAAATTTATATAGATGACGTCGTGGTCAAGTCAAAAGGTCACCAAGAACATCTGGCCGATTTACAAGAAGTACTGGAGTGCACAAGGAAGCATGGGTTGAAGAAGAACCCAAACAAGTGTGCATTTGGTGTATCGGCTGGGCAGTTCTTAGGATTCATGGTTCACGAGCGCGGGATAGAAGTCAACCGCAAGACTATAGACGCCATCAATAAAGTCGTGGCCCCACAAAATAAAACTGAGCTACAGTCCCTCATCGGCAAGGTCAATTTTATCAGAAGATTCATATCCAACGTGTCAGGACGTATTCAGGCTTTTACTCCTCTGTTGAAATTAAAGCCCGACCAGGAATTCATATGGGGAGAAGAACAACGCAAAGCATTGGAAAATATCAAGCAATATCTAGTTTCACCTCCAGTGTTGGTCCCACCGCAGCCTGCTAAACCGTTCAAATTATATTTATCGGCTGATGAATAGGCTATTGGATCGGCGTTGGTACAGGAGTTTGAAGGAAAAGAACGAGTGGTATATTACGTCAGCAGAAGACTCCTAGACGCCGAAACAAGATACTCCCCGGTGGAGCGGTTATGCTTGTGTTTATACTTCTCGTGTACCAAGCTCAGGCACTATTTGTTATCGGCAGAATGCATAGTCGTATGCAAGGATGATGTGGTGAAGTACATGCTATCATTGCCGATTTTGAAAGGACGGATTGGAAAATGGATCCTGGCTCTGTCAGAATTTGACTTAAGGTACGAATCGGCCAAAGCTGTCAAAGGACAAGTAATGGCCGATTTCGTAGCTCAGCATTGTGGACCACAAATTGCCGCCGTTGAACCAGTTCCATGGACTCTATATTTTGATGGTTCTTCGTGCGGGGTCGGATCAGGAATCAGCATTGTTCTTGTGTTGCCTCGGGGGGCAAGTTATAATTTCTCTCTGCCGATAGAAGCTTCCGCAACTAATAATCAGGCGGAATATCGAGCCGTTCTGAAAGGCATACAATTATTAAAGGAAGTCAAAGCTGATGCAGTCGAAATTTTTGGAGATTCCATGCTCATTGTGGATCAATTAACGGGGCGATCTGAGTGCAAGGATGATATCTTGAGGATTTATTATGAAGACTGCCTCCAGCTTTTAAAAGAGTTCAAGTCTGCACTAATTGAGCACATCCCCAGAAATTATAATGAAGAGGCCAACAGGCTGGCCCAACATGCCTCCGGGTATCAGCCGATTTAGGGAGCGATGATGCTAGAGCTCACGGCCGATGACTGGCGAAAGGAAATCGCCGATTACTTGAAAGATCCATCCCAAAAAGTGGATCGGCGAATACGTTTTCAAGCTACAAAATATGCGTTGCTTGAGGATGATTTATTTTACCGGACGATTGATGGGGTTCTTCTCAAGTGCCTGGGAACAGAAGAGGCAAAGGTTCTGATGGGAGAGATCCATGAGGGCGTGTGTGGAGCTCATCAATCGGCTCACAAAATGAAATGGATGATCCAGAACAATGGGTATTATTGGCCAACTATTCTTGAAGATTGTTTCAGGTATTACAAAGGGTGCCAAGACTGTCAGAAGTTTGGTAATATACAACGTGCGCCAGCATCGGCTATGAACCCAATAATTAAGCCGTGGCCGTTCAGAGGTTGGGGAATAGATCTCATCGGACCGATTCACCCTCCATCAAGCAAAGGGCATAAGTTCATATTGGTGGCAACAGATTATTTTACAAAGTGGGTGGAGGCAATTTCTTTAAGGAATGTGACATCGGCCGATATGATTGAATTTGTTAAAAGCCATATTATCTATCGATTTGGTATTCCTCAAACCATCACAACTGACCAAGGAACAATGTTTACTTCTGGAGAATTCGGAGAGTTTGCCGCCGATATGGGGATTAAATTATTAAATTCTTCTCCATACTATGCTCAAGCCAATGGCCAAGCAGAATCGTCCAATAAAGGGATAATCAAACTAATCAAGAGGAAGATAGAAGAGCAACCCAAAAAGTGGCATATGTCTTTGGCTGAATCTTTATGGGCATATAGGATGGCTTGTCATGGAGCCACTAAGATATCCCCTTATCAGTTGGTTTATGGTCATGAGGCGGTCTTGCCTTGGGAGATAAGGATGGGGTCAAGACGGATATCATTACAAGATCAGTTAACGGCCGATGACTATTCCTTTCTCATGAAGGACGAACTTGATGATTCGGCAGGTTTACGGTTGAGAGCCTTAATTAGTATAGAAGGAAACAAGAAAAGGGTGGCCAGATGGTATGACAAAAAGGTCAAAGTTAAACAATTCTCTCAAGGAGATTTGGTGTCGAAGTTAGTGCTGCCGATAGGATCCAAAGATCCCAAATTCGGTAAATGGTCACCCACTTGGGAAGGGCCGTACAGAATCGGCCGATGTGCCTCTGGGAATGCATATATTCTGGAGACAGTCGAAGGGGAGGAATTCTCAAGAGCTTTAAACGGACGATATCTTAAGAGGTACTATCCAAGCATTTGGGTAGATGCATAACTTGCAATAAAATATATCAAGATAGTATGGCCGATTTCTCATCGGTTTTCGTCTACACATCTGATGAAGAAAACATTGGGATTCATTATTGGAAGAAAATGACAGAGTACATGGCCGACATGCTACAAGTCACCCTTAGAATAAAAATACCGATATGTCTACTGATTGCGCCTACGCTGGATTTCTCTCTCGATGCGACCCAGTTTTATCATAAGGCTGAGCCTTTTCTCCTTCGGGTCCTCTGCAGTGGTTCCAATTTCAGCCTGGTTCCAAAGTTCTGTCAGTAGGCGGGTCTTCTTCTCCTCCAGATCCTCCATGGCAACTTCGGTCTTAGCTTTACAAGGAGGTGGAGGATTTTTTTCAGAAGATGGTCTCTTACGGACCAAAAAGTGAGCATCTATAAGATCCCAGTATTCTTGGACAACAGCGGGGACATGATCTCTGAGTTCCTCAGCATGAGCTCTTATCAGATCTGTGTCTGCCTGTGATAGTGGCTCTTCTGAATGCATGATTTCAATCGCTCGTTCTAGACCAGGGCTGAGACGTTTTGGCTAAACAGAGATAAAAGGGGTTACCCAACATCAGAGCGATTAAGATGCTTAGGGGAAGGCAGAGGAGAGTTCATACCTGGTTGACAGAGGAAGAAGATGAAGAGGACGAAGAAGACATCTTGCCGTTCAGTTTGGGACAGTAAAGAGGGAAAGAGAAGATAAGTTATGGGTATGCCTCTGGAGATGTTGAAGGGTCTACTTATAAAGGAAGGAGAGGTAGATGGATGGTGAGACACGTCCTATCGGAGTAAATACATACATAAATGCAAAGCTGACTGAAGGAACAGTTCAAAATCAAATCGGCGCAGTAACATTGGAGGAGCAATAAATGTTTACAATGTTCTTTACAACCCAAGGAAGGCATCTATGGCTACAATAGCTTGTCGTCTAATTTGATCGGACGAGTCTAGTACTCTCTGATCATCATCGGCCGATCTTGGGACTTCTGACACACGGCGACGAAGCCTTATCGTTTCACGGGCCAAATGCTGTCTTTCTTGCTTCAGCTCACTGATGATGGATGGGAGTTCTTGGAGTTTCTTTTCTTCAGCGGCTATCTCTTTGGTTATCTGCTCCATCTCCTTGGCCAGCTCTGCTCTTCTCCATTTCAGCCGATCTATCACGCCGACGATGTCCGGACGGCAGCTTTCGAGGAAGTTGATCTTGTGGTGTACCTCCTGAGTCCGATGCTTGTATGAGTCGACCACTTCTCGAGTTTTTTCTATCTGGGCACGATCGGCCATGTGGCGCAGTGCCCTGGAAACCGGAATATGCATATGCTCTATATAGGCAGCATGGGCCAAGTTTTCTGACACTTCTTCCGGGATTCGACCCTTGATCTCGTTGAAAAGTCGTCGAATCGGCGAAGCATCTTCAACCAATCGGCCGATGTCGTCTTGAAGGAGAGTGCGCATGATTTCGAGCTTGGCGCGGACATCATCGGAGGTAGAGCTCGATGGAATTGGGTGTGAAGCAATTTCCTCGTCATCGGGCAAGGAGACGGCAAAGGAGAAGATGTTGTTGTTAGGGGTGTCTTGCTCCTGTGAGGAAATAAAGAAAAAGGGTAGGCAAGCAGTAAAAGGGAATTGGCCGATTCTAATGGTAAGTTTGTTACCTCCTTAAAACGAATTTCTCTTGCCTGCGCCGGTGGAAGTGTCTCCCTTGTCTCAGGGACTGGTGCAGTTGGCTCGTCGGAGGAAGAGGATTCAACGATTATCAGTGCTTCGCTTGGACCAGCTTCCTGAAAAAGACATAAAAGAAGATCCTGTAAGTACGCTATGGAAATTGAAATACAATGGTGTGAGAAATTTGCCATGCCTCTGTGGATC
The DNA here is from genome assembly GCA_032594955.1 of Panicum miliaceum. Taxonomy (NCBI): domain Eukaryota; kingdom Viridiplantae; phylum Streptophyta; class Magnoliopsida; order Poales; family Poaceae; genus Panicum; species Panicum miliaceum. The sequence continues at coordinate 31,539,981 of CM064056.1, forward strand.
TCCCGGCCGATGTCTGTTGTGGGGTTGTAGTTAGCATGCCCAAATCGGCCTACATCAAGATCGGTTAAGTTTTCTGAAAGTTAAGAGGTCAAGGTAAGAGATCATTTACGTCGATGATAGGAGCTGCTGGAGTTTCGGCTTCCACTTGGGACGTGGCCGATTGCTGCGGAGACTGTGGTGGAATGGCTTGTGCAGCCTGGCAGAGGAAGAGAGTTAATGTCAGTAGAAGATTTGAAGAATATATGAGATAAGTAAGATTACCTGAACAGCTTCTACTAATAACGATGCTGCAGCTGCCCCGACTTCGGCGGTGACTTGGGGATCGGCCATCTCGACAACCGGCAAAGGTAAAGGGATTGGAGTCTCGGCCGGTGTCACTGCCATCTGGTCGGCCGATCCGATACGGGGAGTCTCGGCCGATGCTACTGCCATCTGATCGGCCGATCCAATACGAGGAACCTCAGCCGATGCTATTGCCGTCTGATCGGCCGATCCGATGCGAGCTCACACTCGACGGCTGGTTATCTTCGATGTTGGCCTTTTCGGTGCTCGCTTCGATCGGCCAGTAGAGATATCCTTGACAGTTGGAGCATGGAAGCCGATAAGTGGATACGGCGTGTATTAATGGTGACTGTCTATCGGCCTGCCGCTTCGGCTCCGCATCGAAGGGACATGGCTTTCATACTGAGAAGATGAACGTGAATTAATAACAAGATGACAATATGGAAAGAGATAACATTGGAATCGGCTGAGAAAAAGGACATACCGCTGCATTTGGATCAATGTTTTCTAGGTCCAGAATGTTGCAATAAGAGGATGGAGATTTGCAGAAGAGGTGTTGCTTCCATTCTGCCCACCATAATTTGAATTGCTGGGTGGCAAAAGAGGCAACTGACCAATTACTCAGATCGATAGTACTGGAATCCGGTACTAGGTCGCACAGCCGACTATAATCAAAACTTGAAGTCAGTCCATCTCTGAATTTCGCTTGACCGGCGAAGTAGACCCGAATCGGTAGTTGGCCAAAACCCAGTTGCCTTGCTGCAGCAGATGGATTGTAGAACTCATAGGTGGGAGAGTCCTTTCCTGAGAAGAAATTGGCTGGCAGAATCCCCGGCTTGATCAAGACATCCATAAGCTCTCTGTCAAAAGTATGGGTGGAGAAGTCGTAGCTTATGGGTAATTCGAAAATCGGCTCCACTGCTTGATATGGATGCCAGCTGACGGTCTCTTCACTAAGACAATTATAAAAGCATCTGATGTACTCAGCTGTGCGGGTAGCAGTAAACTGGCAGCCGGGGAAGGCCGATGCTGCTTCTCCAAAAGATCTGCAGCGACGTCGGACGGATGGATTCTCCTCTAACTCGATGTTAGGAAAAGTTTTGGTCTCTATCCGTTGCTGAGAGACCTTGCTCATATATAAATTGAGCCAGAGGCTGATAAACCACCAGGGACCGCCAGGGTTCCCGATCGGCTCCCCCTTCGACAGCTTGGTGCCGATTTGGTGCATCAGGTAGTAAGCCGATCCCAGCAGATGTTTTCCAAGAGGGATGGCCGATCTTTGTGACAAAGCCTCCGCTAATGCTTGGGTGTTTGAGGAGGGTCCAACTACTCTGCCACAGAAAAATTGCTTTTCTAGCCACATCATCAGAAAAGCAGTATGCTCCCTCTCTGAAACTGTCCCGGTCTTCGTATTTTTGCTAATATTTCCTTTCCACCCGCCGATTCCTTTGGTCTCTAGCCGATGTGATGGCTTGAACAGATAGTTGAAAGGGATATCGGCGGAGGAGACATCAAGACCGGTCAACAACAGAACATCGGCCAGGGTCGGGGTCATGGGTCCATGTCCGAAAAGGAATGCATTGAGTGCAACAGACCAAAAATAAGAAGCTGCCATGACAAGAGGTTCATTTCTTTCCATCTGAGACAAAGATAGGTCTATACACTGGCCAATTTTCTGTCCATCCCACTGAACCCTCCAAGATCTGACCACTCTCTGGTACCATTCTCTCCAGCCAGGGGTTTCATTTGGCCAGGATCTAAAAGTACCTACCCACCGATCTAGGTCCATGGGCGACTGCTTGAATGGGATTCTATGAGTTTCTAGACTGATCAGGTCTGTTGGATCGGGGTTCCCCATAGGGCCCAAGCAGATGAGGTCAAAGGATTGTAAGAGGGGGATGGCGATTCGGTGCCTAAGTGCCTAAAAAGGGAGAAAAGGGGAAGAAATTGAGAAAGGATCCGGAAAGTACTGAAGCAGTAGAAAAGCGAAAAGGAAAAAATTTCAAGCATTTACCTCTGGGATGGAAATCATCGTCGCCGATGGGACCGCTAGGGAAGCCGCCGATTGGGCTGCCGCCGCTGAAGGAGTTGCCGATAGAGCTTCCGTGGATGGAGCGGTCGACGATGGTGACACCATTGGAGGGTTGGAGCAGGTCACGGATGAGATCGCCGGAAGAGGGGAAGCGCTTGGAGATCAAAGAGAGCTTGGAGGAAGACGAACAGTGGTTCGCTGGAGGAGAATGCTAGATTTGTGGGGAAGAGTAGGCGGAGAAGGCCAGTACTTAAGAAAAATCAGGAGAGCAAGGGCAAAAATGGTATTCCTACTGCGCCGTCTACACGAATTCCAGGGGAGCAGTCGTTTCGCGCGCTCGGTCCGAGGAAATTGAAATCATTGTGCCGCGGAACGGAAGGAGGTTTTTGCTGCGCCCGTTTCGGAGGAAAGGGTTAAAGAAAGAGTTTCGAAGAAAAAGTTATGTTTTACTCCGAAACTGGGGGGCATGTGTTGACGCCAGATTTTGACACGTGTTAAATCGGCGTCGGGAAAAGAAGGTCGGCCGATGCGGCAGATCTGAAGGCTACGGTAAGGAATCGGCCGATTGAGGTAACAGTTGGAAATCGGCCGATTGGTGATACAGCTTGCGCCAACAGGATGGGACTATTTCGGAGGGTCTTGGTCAAAAGTTGGTCAACAGGGCAACGCTAAGTCGGTCAAGGAGCAATTGAAAAGGATCCTGATTGGATTAGGGGACGGCGGCGGAAGATTCTGCGGGAGTCCATTTCCTTTAAAAGTTATTATAGATATAGTAGTTTTCCTGTTTTTTTAAATAAGGTTGTAACAAGTCGTGATCGACCAGGAGTCATAGTTTTAGGGTATAAATAGGAGTCGTCAGGGTCTCCCAAAACATAATCACATCAATCAACAACAATACTTCTACTTTTTCAGCAATTTACTTTCAAGTCGGCGACTTCGCCAATACTTTTCTTCTTTCATGAGTTCGTACAGATTGGCAGGGCTGCATCAACTTGATCTCCGTCCAATTGGTAGGTTCCGCTTATCGAGTAATATCCGAGCTTTAACTACGGGCGCATCGCTGTGGTTTCGTTTGGATTTATTCACCAGTTATCGATATTTACTAGAATTGCAAATTTTACCTGTTGTTCTAGTATTATCACCAGTTATCCAGCTTGAGATCAGAGTAATCGGCTTCATCATCATTCTTCTTCGATTCATCATCTTACAGCCAATTAGATCTATTTCAAGTGTTGCCTCTGTAATAATTGTTTAGATCGCTCTAGCAGTTTTCTTTATAATTATTACACGATTATCGGCTGATCCATAGCCGATCATCTCTACAGCAAATCGGCGGATTCGCCGCCGACGCGCTCCTCAGGACAGATCGGAACTCCAGCCGATCGGAGCGCCTGAAATTTAATACTTTATTTCCTTGTCAATCAACAGGTCAGATTGACTGGCACGCCGCGCGAACCGTACCAGGGCGACTACCCGAACAGGAGGTAAGCAGATTCTCCCGGGTCGTGTGTCCGACGCTGAAGACCAATGGCCGATTCCTGTCTGGCCGATTTTAGTGCCAACACTAATACTCAGTGAGGCTTACCCGACTAGTGGAATATACTTAGCCGACCCCTAGACATGCAAGGCTTTTTGGCTTGAGGCGTTTGTTTTGCCGAAAAGCATATACAAGTGGGTCCTTACTTTCAAATTTTAGCTCCAGATTCTAGTTTTCTTTAACCATTCTAGGTAAGCAACTATCCAATATCATACATGGTAAAAGAATTAATTTTTATCCAACAAGATTAATAATCATCATTGTTCCTCTTCTTACTCTATGTGGTAAAAGGGTCAAGCAGTCTCAATAACCGCGAGAAACGGACGATTCGAATCGAATTTCTTAACCTTGCAAGGGAAACCTAAACACACGTCACGCGGTTACTCCTAGAGTCACACGTGCAACTTTTCCCTTCAATTCCCGCTTCACCGAACAGGCCCACCGCCCTCGACTACACGTCCCCATGGACCCGGCCATGGTGGCACATGCACCCACCATTAGCTAGATGTGAACGAATTCAAGACGGTGGGGAGTATATTCCGGCCTCGGTTCAATCTGGTACTTAAGCTTACTGATTACCATAGCGCCGGAGGGGAGGGAGAGAGCCGGGCGACGCTGGGGAGGGGCGGCACGACGGGGGCGCATTACTGGTCGCGATGGGTGGCGAGCAGAGCCGGCGCGGCGTGCGGCGAGCGTGGCAAGAGGATTGGGCGCGTGGGATTTGGCGTGGGGGGGGCGGAGGGGAGATCACGCGGCGCACAGTTGGGCGAGGAGTTGCAGCAGCTGGCTTGCCGAGCGGCGAGCGCGGCAAGTGGCGGGATGCGGCGGGGACTCGGGCATGGCGCAGACTGGCCATTGGGCACGGCGAGCGGCGAGCAGAGGCGCGCGTCGCCGGTGTGCGTGTGGCGTGCGCGGACTGGGGAGGAGCGCGTGCGAGCGGGGCGCGGCCAGGCATTGGCTTGGCGCATAGCGCCGGTCACGCATCGCCGACCAAGTGTCCAGCAGCGGGCATAGGGTCGGGCGGAGCGGAGAAGGGAGGGTCGGCGGCGACTGCGCGGCGGAGGGTCGGGCGGAGCGGAGGGTCTGCAGTGGAAGGCGGAGGGTCGGGCGAAGTGAAAATAGAAGAAAAGGCAGGGGCTGGTTTGCAAGATCAAGTGTTACTCAAATTTTTATGTTGCAACTCAAAAATCTCTGAATATGAAAGTTGTTCAAAATGAAAAGTTACACAAGTTTTATTTCAGGCCAAAATTCATTTGAGTTCTAGTTTAGAAGTTATTTTAAAAACTCAAAAAGTATGATTCGGAGGGCACGTAATTTCCTAGGCAAAAATTTGTATTCTCTCCTAGGCTTCAACTAGACTTTTGTTTATCCTGTCATCGATGGTGTGTCTATTAAATTTCACCGCCAAGTGCGTTGAGGTGAGAGTTATTTAATTTTTTTGATTAAAGTACATGTATTTATGCACATATACACATCTATTTTTAATTCAAAGCAAAACCAATTTATAATTCATTTCTTTTAAAATTTTCTTAGTTATTTATGCGTCATGTTAAGGTAATGAGGCATATTTCGCAATTTAAACACCCGAGGTGTTACACTTTGCTAGCCTGGTAGTCTATCTTACCTCGGTTTGTTATGCTGCCTTGCTAGTTTATCATGCCTTGACTTGTTGCTTCAATAGTTATACTGTTTATATGCTTAGACCAAATGATCTGGATAAGGATATTGGTTCATCGTGCTTCCGGGATTGCCTTAGCGTTTTACTTGTCCATCTGAAGGGTGGGAGACCCGGGGATGCTAGGGTAGTTGTGACAACCCTGGTAAAAATTTCATTTCTAAAATCAGTATCATTAGCCTAACCCTATGTTTAAACCAACTAATAAAAGGGTGGAAAGAATTAGAACGAGTTCAGTTGGAATTCAAATTTAATTTGAGCACATTTGGTTACTTTTGAAGTTTTAAATTTAACTTTCAAACCATAAGCCAAATGAGATTTTGCCTGAAACCAAACTTGTAGAACTTTTTATTCTGAACAATTTTCATGTTCAAAAGTTTTTGAAATTTAAATTAGAAAGAGGAGAAAACGCCCGGTTTGCACCCAGCCCCCTGAAGTTTTTCAATTACTCGCAATCAGGCCCCTCGCGCCCCCCCTCTCTCTCCTCCCCGCCCGACCGCCGCGCGCCAGGTGCCCGGCGACGCCTGACCGGCGCGAGGCACCAGGCCAGTGGCCGCCGCGCCACTCCGCCACGGCCGGCTTTGCCCCCTCCCCACGCCGCGCTGCCCAGTAGCCGCCCGCGCGTGCGCACGCCGCTGCCGCATTCCGCCTCGCCGCCCGCCGCGCCCAACCACCGCACTCCGCCGTGCCGCCCCGGCTCCCGCGCCCCGTCCGTCGCTGCGCCTGCCCTCCGCCCGAGCCGCTGCAGCTGCTACTCCACCACTCCACGCCCCGCGTTATCCCCTCGCGCCCACGCCAAATCCCGGCCGCCCAGTCGCCCGCGTCCGCCCGCCGCACGCCACGCCGGCGTTCTGCTGCCGCCCGCCGTGCCCAGTGCGCGCCGTGCCGTGCCTCCGCCCCGCACGTTGCCCAGGCCCCTCCGCACCCCCTCCTGCCGCTATAAAAGCCGAGCCCCAACCGCCCGCGCGAGCCACGCACCCAGAACGCCCTCGCCGCCGCCATTGCCGCCGCCGAGCGCCGTCCGCCGTGGACAGCCCTCCACCGCCGCCCACCGCCCAAATTGAGCCTCCAACCACCACTACATCATCCCCCTGAAGCTCGCCGACCCACCCAACGCCGCCCAGGACCACCGGAGCGCCGCCGCCCGCATGGTCACCGCCGCCGCCGCCGCCCCTGCTCGCCGTGGACAGCTCGACCCCGACCTCCTCCGTCCAGGCCAAGCCCCTAAGCAGCTTCCCCACGCGCCACTGAAGCTCGCTGACCGGACCAGGCCGCCCCAAGCCCGCCAGAGCACCGCCGTCGACGCGTGCCGCGCCGCCGCCGCCTCTGCTCCAATGCTGGCGAGCCCTTCCCGGCCGTCCACGACCTGAACAACACCCCCACGAGGTAGCCCTGGCACCCCTGAACCTTCCCCGACCCTCACCCCTCGCTGCCGGCGAGCCCCTCGCCGGAATTTCGGCCGGCCGCCGTACCCGAGCCGCCCGAGGACCCAATTGCAAGAATTTAAATCTTTAGAAGGGTCTGCGCGTAAGATTTAAGGACCTAGTTGTAAAAGAAAGTTTCAAATCTAGATTCAAATTCAGTGAACTTGTAAAATTCGTATAAAATCGTAGAAAATTCAGAAAAATGCAAACTCCACTGTTCTGGAATCCTTAGAACAAACTCTACCCCTTTTGGTACAAAAAGTTTCTCAGATTCTCCACATATTTTGCTCTACCTTAAATGGAAGCTTTAATGAACTTATTTTGTACCCATGGTTGTAGATCAACGCTGACCCTAAAATTTGGACAGTGAGTTAGTTGCTTAATGTTTAGGGCTGTGTAAAAAGACCAGGCCCAAATTCCATCTCTAGATTTACTGTTTATTAAACTTAGTTTCATACCATGTTTAAGTAGAATGTTTTATCCCTGCAGTTAGGTGATGAATCACCTAATGAAACATTTTCTCTGCTAGTGTATTGGAACCCAGATGCCAGAGCAAAATTGGGAGACTTTATATCTCACAGGAACCTAATTATTGGATTTATGTGCTAATAACATACATTAAATCAAGAAAATAGTATCTTAGCTAGGAAAATTCTCAAATTTCTCAAATTAGTTAGTTGCTTGATGTTTAGGACTGTGTAAAAGGATCAGGCCCAAATTCCACCTCTAACTACACTGTTTGTTAAACTTAGTTTCATACCTTGAGTGGCTAGATATATTTTATCCCTGCAGTTAGGTGATGAATCACCCAATGAAACTTTTTCTATGCCAGGGTATTGGTACCTAGAAGCCAGAGAAAAATTGGGAGACTTTTTATCTCACAGTAACCTACTTATTTGATTTATGTGCTAATAACATACATTAAATCAAGAAAGTAGTATCGTAGCTTGGAAAATTCTCAAATTTTTACTAGGAGATACACTGTGGTAGAGGTTGCTGTGTAAAAAGTTCCATGGACAAAAACCCTGTGTAGGGTCCTGTAAAAATGAATCCTTGAATAACCTAGGTGTGTAATGTCATATTTTCTATGCTCTGGATACTGCATAATAAATCCTACAAAATTACAGTAGCTTCTGGATGCTTAAGTGAAAGCTCTGTAAAAATCGTAGACTCATTTGTTGCACCAATTGTTCTGTACAAAAAGAACAATGATCTAACAGCAACTATGTAATATATTTTTCATAATTAATCTGTTTCATAAAATTGGCTGAAAATTTTACAGTAAGCACATCTTTCCCTGATGTGCCTAAATCCAAAATTTCATGACCAGAAACCATCCATTGTAGTAATTACTCTTAAATCGTATCGATTGCCATTACCACGACTTAAACTTGTGCATTCATGTAGAATCGACGACTCTCGCCGACGGAACTTACAAGCTGGTGCCCGCGTCCGAGAGTGAGCAGCGTGAAGCTCAAGTAAATCTAACTGAAGCTCTTGAAGACCCAAGCCCAAATTCGGAAGAGCCCCAAGCTAACTGTGAAGGCAAGCCCCGGAGCATAACCCATCTCTTTCCTACATTATGCAACTCATTACTCCTTGCCTGTGCATTAAGTTTATAGGAGTTGAATGAAAACTTAGTTGCATGATGTTAGGAACCCTTGCTTGAAAACTAGACGTAAGGTTCGATAGAATGCTGTGCTAATAGGACTCCGGTAAAAGTCGAGTGATTTCCTGTCACTCGCGAGAAAATAGGAGTTGAATGTCTACTACACGCTGCAATCATAAGGACACAGACAGGCTATGGAACGATGGTTATGATTGAGGCCCGTCTGTCTAGTGAAAAATGCTAAGGCCGCAGGGTGTGGTAGTGATGGTTAAGTCTTCGAACGTACTAAACACATGCCGAGATTATGGGAATCGGTAAGCTTAAGTACCTGATTGGCCCGGCAAGGGGACGGCATCCTACCCTTTGAACTTCGGTCCCATGTGCATCAGGCGAGTGCAGAGAGTGGTCACGACCCGGCGCCGAACCGTGGCGTGGGGCTCTTGTACTCTCGGAGGGTAGCCCCGATCCACGACCCGGAAAGAAAGGGGAAAAGTTGCACGTGTGACTCTAGGGAGTAACCACGTGACGTGTGTTTGGGTTTCCCTTGCAAGGTTAAGAAATCTGATTCGAATCGTCCGTTTCTCACGGCTATTGAGACTGCTTAACCATCTTTACCCACAGAGTAAGAAGAGGAACAATGATGATGAATCAACTGGTTGGTTGAAAATTTAATGCTTCACCATGTATGCTTTTGGATAGCTGCTTATCTAGAATGGTTAACGAAACTAGAATCTTGAGCTAAAAGTTGAAAGTAAGGACCCACTTGTAGAAGCTTTTCGGCAAAACAAACCCTTGAGCCCGACAGACCAGTGGATTACTCCGTTTGAAGTATAAAGTTTACCGAGAATGCCTTAATGGTGATGGTTAATACACTTGAGCCGGATTAATTCAGGTGGTTCTGCCACAGCTGGTATCAGAGCCGTAGCTGGTGCCATAGGTGGCAACCGCTGGCGCCAGAGCCAAAATACATACGCCAGAGAATGCGACAAGCCTTAAAAACTTATTTTCATAAAAATTTGACTAGAAGGATGTGTTGCGAAATACGTTGGTACGTTAAGGATGGTGCCTAGTTCGTAAAGCCCTAAGGGATTATGGGAAAGTTACTAGGTGGCTATCTAACTACTATATATATTATCAGCTGACTTCCAGCACATTACTTTCTGTCAAAACTTACTTTCATGCACAACCGACCATAAGTTCTGTAACGACGCACTCATCGCTAAGGTAAGAAGGTAAGGATCCTCAGCCAACTGAGAGAGCTTGGCCTTCCTGTCGGTGATGCGAACCGAACGCTGCCCTCAAGCAGTGGCTTACTTGAGGTGCTGCCAATATGCCAACTGTTAGTTGAATATATTGGGAGTAGATGGTTTGGCGCAGGGTATGGCGATCGCTGTTCATACCCCCGTCTCATGACGGTACCCCCGTGAATACGCTATCTCGATAGCGTATGTTAACGTCGTCTGTACGGCGGAAATTGTACACATATCGTTTCTATATGTAAACAGTAATGAATACGGACGCTTTCATGAGTGCTGGCATGAAAGGTTCATGAAATATATATGCTTTGTAAATCTTCTGCAGGTACACTAACCGCGATTACGATAAGTTAAAGAACGGTTAGAAAAACTCGACTAGCTATTATAGTGAGAGCCGTATCATGTATGCCACCGAAACTAACCTCGTAAGACCAAAAGTATTTGACAATTATTTTATTTTGTGAGGACGAATAGGATGTGCATGCATTATAACCATATATATCGGAAAGTAAAAATACGTTGTATGAGAGTGGTAAAGTTCTTGCGTATCTAAGCGTGGTTTGCGTAAGGACTATCTAGCGAATCTGTCACAAATCTGCCATGACCGAAAAGAGAGATTTATTGACCAAAGAAAATGACCTTTTCTGGTAAAGTTCATGTTGAAAGAATTGTTCCAAATTTTGTATTCTGTCTGCTGTTCAAAAATGAAAAATTCTGAACTTATGGATAGTAAGAAATAACAGAAACCTTGGAAGGTCAGGATTCTGCCCAGAATAACCACTTCTGCCTCTTAAATTTTTAGACCCCCTTCCTACGGTTTTCTGCAAAAGAGCACAACACGAAAATTGTTCCAAATTTACCCAGGTAGCTGCTGTTAAAATTTGGTAAATTTTGGCTGGGTAGATTTTCGCTGGTGCATGAAACTCTAGCCCTCTGTTCACTGAAAATTCTGGGTAGACAGTAAGGTGAAACCTGAAAAGAAAGACCATCTTAGAGACCTATTTAGCTCTGGAGTTGACTAGCAAAGTTGTTCACAAATACCTTAGGAGTGAGCTGGTGAAATTTGAGAATTTTTGGATTAGAACTGTGGAAGTTATGGTTATTTTTGCACACTATACAGAATCTGTCCTTGTGCTGTTCACAGTTTTTCGCTATCTCACTCCATTTGATCTTTTGTTCAGATGGCCGAGCCTGTTGCTATGATGGTGGATGAGGATGGACGCGTTCACTCGCAGTGTCTCCACTGGGAGGGCTTTCCCTCTATTTTGTGGGATGTTCTGCGTACCGCGGGCTATCTAGTTCCCCCACGTTACGCCGGACTGGAGTTTGCAGAAAATGGAGTTACCCAGTGCCGTGTCAACGTGACCGTTTTTCCGCACCCGCTACACCCGGAGTGGCCCGCCTTGGAGCTTGAGGCTGTTGGTCGCCGCTTGGCCGATACTTGGGAGCTTGCAGCCATGAGGGCGCTCACCACTTTTTGTGCGCAGCGTCCCGAGGTTGTCACACTCGCTCCCATTGGTTTGTTTCCTGCTGCCCAGGACAACGACCCCTTTTGGCTCAACAGGGTGCAGCACGCACAGTACTTGGTAGACTTTCATGCCCAGGAAACTATTCATACCTCTGTGTGGTGCGTGAGTGCACTCTACCGGCTTCAGACTCTCCAGAGTCAGGCGCTTGAGCAGCTCACTGATCTTGCTCAGGCCTACCACATGATGGCAGATACCAGGGATGAGCAGATTAAGGAGCTCAGTCAGGATCTTGAGGACAGAGATGCTCAGATTGGCCAACTTGAGGGCCAAATTCAAGAGCAGGACACTCTCATGGGTGAGAGAGATGCCACGATAGCACAGTTGGAGTTGCAGCTCCATGATCTAAGCCTTGAGTTGGAGGATGCTAATGAGCACATTCAGTGGCACCATGATCAGAATGACCATCCCCATGAGGAGGACATGGAGGAAGATGAGGAGGAGCCACAGGAGATTGATGGTATCTCCGGTATGGATTTCGAGGGTGAGGTACCACAGGCACCTCAGATGGGAGCTCACTCTCCTGCTCACAGCGAGTCGTCCGTCAACGACTTGGATGACTTCTAGATGACGACCTAGGAGGACTTTTGCACATACTCCTCGATAGGGTAGCCTAACTTTTGGCAAGTGTTGTAATAGGCTAACTAAGAGTTGAGTAACTCTTTTGTAATGGGTACACCTGAACCATGTGGATACCCTCAGCATGTAAGGAACGGCGATAAACTTGGGTGATTTCGTTGTAAGTTGGTAAACGATGAAATCCACAATCGCTGAGACTTGTCGGAATTTTTATCCATGACTCCTTGCATTTCTTGGCTGAGTGTTGAATACTAAACTTGTGCTAAATTTTGTGATCGTGGTTCTCACAAAAATTCAGCATCATTGGACCTCGCTAGTCTAAGTTATAGGCGAAACAGTACCGATCAATCTGCTGAAAAACAGCTAAGACAGTAAGGCAAAGGACGAGCCTTTCGACCACCTTAGCTATAGTTCTAGCGCCGAAGTTAAATACCAAAGTGGTGCATTCCTAAATTCTCTGACTACTGTCAAAGTATGAGATGTTTTAGATGGACCCACAGCAAGCTATGATTTTTCTCGTAGCAAACAGAGATTCTGTCCATACTTCTAGCTGTGATTTCGGAAGTCTTTGACCACACCAATCATTTATGAATCGAGGAAGTAATATGGATCGCGTTGCTAATGGTAACCTTTCACGTTTCAGATGGTTGGATCAACACGTGGCAACCCCGAGGGTTTTGGTGCCGGTGGCAGCCGCTCGCGACAATCGCCACCACCCCCGCCCAGTTTGGTGGAAGTGATGGCCGCTCAAACCGAACTGCTGCGTCAGATCGTGCAAGGACAGCACCAGCAGAGGGGTGGACACAATGCTCACCAACCCCAAGCTGCAGGATACACGGATTTTCTAGGGACCCAGCCGCCCTTGTTCCATAAGACCGAGGAACCCCTGGACGCAGATGCATGGATTCGCACCATCGAATCCAAGTTCACACTACTTGTGGCCCCATGCTCAGAGGCCAACAAGGCTCGTTTTGCCGCGCAACAGCTTCGCGGTACCGCTCGACTGTGGTGGGACCACTATTCTGCGATGATCCCGGCTGACCATGTGGTCGACTGGGATGAATTCAAGACCGCATTCCGGGCACATCATATTCCCGAGGGTCTCATGGAGAGGAAGTTGAATGAGTTCCTGGCACTTACCCAGGGCACCCGCACCGTGCTGCAATACGCCCAGGCGTTCAACAATCTATGCCAGTATGCGGGCTATCACGCTGATACGGATGCCAAGAAGCGTGATCGTTTCCGCCGAGGTCTGAATACCAAGCTCAAGGAACGTCTGAACCTAGCCAGGGCTGACACCTACAACGAGTTGGTCAATATGGCCATAACCCAGGAAGACTGTATCATGGCACACCGGGCAGAGAAGAAGAGAAAGGCACCCGCTGGACCATCAAGTGTCCAACCACCAAGGTATCGCATCGTGCAAAATGCCGCACCCACAGCTCCACCTAGGGCCCCTCAGCCAGGGAGATGGATTGCCAGACCCCCACAACAGCCAGGCATGGTACGACCCCCGATGCCTCCACAGAATGGTCCGAGGCCCATTCTTCAGCAGTCTCTTCGACCTAGCCCCGCGAATCGCTGTTTCAAATGCGGGAGTTCCAACCACTTCGCACAAGAATGCCCTCAGTCTGGACAGCCCAACCAAGGTCAAGGATCCAACCCGAACACCAAGAACAGGGGCAAGAGACAAACCCTGCAAGTCAAGCAAGGACGGATTAACTTCACCACGCTTGCAGAGCTTCCTGAAGGAGCCCCAGTGATGTCGGGTACATTCTCTATCCATAACAAGCCTGCAGTTATATTATTTGATTCTGGTGCATCGCATAGTTTCATAAGTGCAAAATTCGGTGCAAAAGTAGGCTTGGATGTTTGTCACACAAAAGGGTCATATATGATATCAACACCGGGTGGTAAAATTGCTTCAAACCAAATGATCAGACAAGTACCAGTCAGGTTGGGTAGTAAAACCATCGACACAGACCTTGTCCTTTTACCCCTTGACGGCATGGACATTATTTTGGGAATGAACTGGATGACTATGCATGGAGTCACACTGGACCTTTCGTCCCGAGCCGTTGAGATAAATTCACCTAGTCACGGAGCCACTACGCTTTACCTACCATTCCTAGATTGTACGAGTTCCTGTGCTTATAAGATGGAAGGACTTAAGCTAGATGATATTCCGTGGTAAACGAGTATGCCGACGTTTTTCCAGACGACTTACCAGGAATGCCACCGGATAGGGACATTGAGTTCATCATTGAACTTCAACCGGGCACTGCACCTATATCCACAAGACCATATAGGATGCCCCCTAAAGAATTGGCAGAACTGAAAATTCAACTCCAAGAACTACTGGACAAAGGTTTCATTCGCCCTAGCGCGTCACCTTGGGGATGTCCAGCCCTATTCGTAAAGAAGAAGGATGACAGTTTAAGATTATGTGTGGACTACCGACCTCTCAATGCGGTAACTGTTAAAAATAAATACCCACTTCCTCGTATCGATGTACTCTTCGATCAATTAGCTGGAGCCAGAGTCTTCTCAAAGATTGATCTTCGTTCGGGATATCATCAGATCAAGATTCGCCCATGCGATATTCCTAAGACTGCTTTCTCCACACGATATGGACTATATGAATTCTTGGTCATGTCCTTTGGACTCACCAATGCCCCTGCCTACTTCATGTATCTCATGAATTCGGTATTCATGCCCGAACTTGACAAATTCGTCGTAGTGTTCATCGACGACATCCTTATCTATTCCAAGGATGAAGAAGAGCATGCCAAGCACCTTCACATTGTTCTTCAGCATCTAAGAGACCATCGGCTCTATGCTAAGTTTTCTAAGTGTGAGTTTTGGTTGGATACTGTAAAGTTCTTGGGTCACACGATCTCCAGCGAAGGCATAACTGTTGACCCCAACAAGGTACAAGAGGTGATGGATTGGAAACCCCCTACCTCTGTTCATCAGATTCGTAGTTTTCTCGGCTTAGCCGGTTACTACCGTCGCTTCATCCCGAATTTCTCTCGAATTGCTAAGCCCATGACTGAACTGTTAAAGAAGGAAGTAAAGTTTGTATGGAATGAGAAATGTGAAGAAGCTTTCCACACTCTCAGAGAACATCTGACTACTGCACCTGTGTTAGCTCAACCCGATAATACCAAGTCTTTCGATGTGTATTGTGACGCATCGGGTACTGGTCTAGGATGTGTGCTTATGCAAGAGAATCGAGTGATTGCATATGCCTCACGAGCCCTTCGGCCCCACGAGCAGAATTATCCCACTCATGATCTTGAGCTTGCAGCTGTCATTCACGCTCTGAAAATATGGAGGCACTATCTCATGGGTACACAGTGCAATATCTACACGGATCATAAGAGTCTCAAGTATATCTTCACACAAGCCGATCTGAATATGAGACAACGGAGATGGCTAGAATTAATCAAGGATTATGACCTTGAAGTACACTATCACCCCGGCAAGGCTAATGTATTCGCGGATGCATTAAGCCGCAAGTCCCATTGCCATTGCTTATCCATGGAATCCTACCATGAGACATTGTGTGCAGAGATGAGGAAGCTTAACATGGAAATGGTTTCCCAAGGCACTCTAGATCACATCTCAGTTGAGCCCACTCTTCACGACCAAATCGTCATGGCACAACTACATGATGAAGGAATTAAGATCATCAAACAAAAACTCTCTCTAGGTGAGGAGAAGTATAAATGTTTTTGCCAGGACCATAAGGGAGTTCTATGGTTCGAAAGTAGTATAGTCGTTCCGAAGAATCGTGAACTCCGCAAGCAAATTCTCGATGAGGCACACCTTTCCAAATTCTCTGTCCACCCCGGCAGTAGCAAAATGTATCAAGACCTAAGGCAAAACTTCTGGTGGACTAGAATGAAAAGAGAAATTGCTACGTATGTCTCAGAATGTGACACGTGCCAGAGAGTAAAAGCTAGCCACTTGAAGGTAGCCGGTACACTACAACCGTTACCTATACCATCCTGGAAATGGGAAGACATAAGTATGGACTTCATCGTTGGACTACCAAACACTTCCCAGAAACATGATTCCATATGGGTTATCGTGGATAGACTCACGAAGACGGCACATTTTCTTCCGGCACACACCACCTATTCTACCAAGAAATATGCCGAGATTTACCTCGATCGTATTGTTTGTCTGCATGGAATACCTAAGACAATTATTTTCGATCGTGGTCCTCAGTTTGTAGCACGCTTTTGGGAACAACTGCAAACGTCTCTTGGCACTAAACTGATTCGCAGCTCAGCATACCATCCTCAGACTGATGGACAAACGGAAAGAGTAAACCAAATCCTTGAAGACATGCTGAGAGCTTGCATCATCCACTATGACAAGAATGGGGACAAATGCCTACCCCTAGCAGAGTTCTCGTACAACAACAGCTATCAAACGAGTTTGAAAATGGCACCATTTGAGGCCCTGTACGGACGAAGGTGTCGAACTCCTTTGAGCTGGTCACAAACCGGAGAACGTCAAATACTTGGACCCGACCTGGTAATCGAGGCAGAGGAGAAAGTAAAAGTAATACAAGCAAACCTTAGAGCCGCACAAGCCCGACAAAAGAGCTATTCTGACAAAAGGATAAAGCCCCTAAAGTTCGAAGTTGGCGATCATGTCTATCTTCGAGTTTCGCCAACCAAGGGAGTGCAAAGATTCGGAATCAAAGGCAAACTAGCTCCCCGTTATGTTGGTCCTTACGAAATCATTGAGAGCTGCGGACCCGTAGCCTACAAATTACGACTGCCCCCTCAGCTCACGGCCACCCATGATGTCTTCCACGTATCTCAACTCAAGAAGTGTATTCGAGTCCCTACCGAGATTGTGGAACAACAAGAAATATCGTTGGAACCCGACCTCTCATATGTCGAACACCCAGTTAAGATTTTGGATCAAAAAGAGAGAGAGACCAGGAGGAAAGCGATTAGAATGTATAAAGTACAATGGAGTCACCACACGGAAGAAGAAGCCACCTGGGAAACCGAGAGCTACCTAAACCAACATTTCCCTGGGTTTCTTATCTCAACCACTGGTATGTGCACCCACGCCCACACTAAGAATTACCGAATCTTGGGGCGAGATTCTTGTTAAGGGGGGAAGGCTGTGACAACCCTGGTAAAAATTTCATTTCTAAAATCAGTATCATTAGCCTAACCCTATGTTTAAACTAACTAATAAAAGGGTGGAAAGAATTAGAACGAGTTCAGTTGGAATTCAAATTTAATTTAAGCACATTTGGTTACTTTTGAACTTTTAAATTTAACTTTCAAACCATAAGCCAAATGAGATTTTGCCTGAAACCAAACTTGTAGAACTTTTTATTCTGAACAATTTTCGTGTTCAAAAGTTTTTGAAATTCAAATTAGAAAGAGGAGAAAACACCCGGTTTGCACCCAGCCCCCTGAAGTTTTTCAAATTCTCGCAATCAGGCCCCACGCGCCCCCCCTCTCTCTCCTCCCTGCCCGACCGCCGCGCGCCAGGTGGCCGGCGACGCCTGACCGGTGCGAGGCGCCAGGCCAGTGGCCGCCGCGCCACTCCGCCACGGCCGGCTTTGCCCCCTCCCCACGCCGCGCTGCCCAGTAGCCGCCCGCGTGTGCGCACGCCGCTGCCGCGTTCCGCCTCGCCGCCCGCCGCGCCCAACCACCGCACCCCGCCGTGCCGCCCCGGCTCCCGCGCCCCGCCCGTCGCTGCGCCTGCCCTCCGCCCGAGCCGCTGCAGCTGCTACTCCACCACTCCACGCCCCGCGCTATCCCCTCGCGCCCACGCCAAATCCCGGCCGCCCAGTCGCCCGCGTCCGCCCGCCGCACGCCACGCCGGCGTTCTGCTGCCGCCCACCATGCCCAGTGCGCTCCTTGCCGTGCCTCCGCCCCGCATGTTGCCCAGGCCCCTCCGCACCCCCTCCTGCCGCTATAAAAGCCGAGCCCCGACCGCCCGCGCGAGCCACGCACCCAGAACGCCCTCGCCGCCGCCATTGCCGCCGCTGAGCGCCGTCCGCCGTGGACAGCCCTCCACCGCCGCCCACCGCCCAAATTGAGCCTCCAGCCACCACTACATCATCCCCCTGAAGCTCGCCGACCCACCCAACGCCGCCCAGGACCACCGGAGCGCCGCCGCCCGCACGGTCACCGCCGCCGCCGCCGCCCTTGCTCGCCGTGGATAGCTCGACCCCGACCTCCTCCGTCAAGGCCAAGCCCCTGAGCAGCTTCCCCACGCGCCACTGAAGCTCGCTGACCGGACCAGGCCGCCCCAAGCCCGCCGGAGCACCGCCGTCGACGCGTGCCGCGCCGCCGCCGCCCCTGCTCCAACGCCGGCGAGCTCTTCCCGGCCGTCCCCCACCTGAACAACACCCCCACGAGGTAGCCCTCGCACCCCTGAACCTTCCCCGACCCTCACCCCTCGCCGCCGGCGAGCCCCTCGCCGGAATTTCGGCCGGCCGCCGTACCCGAGCCGCCCGAGGACCCAATTGCAAGAATTTAAATCTTTAGAAGGGTCTGCGCGTAAGATTTAAGGACCTAGTTGTAAAAGAAAGTTTCAAATCTAGATTCAAATTCAGTGAACTTGTAAAATTCGTATAAAATCGTAGAAAATTCAGAAAAATGCAAACTCAACTGTTCTGGAATCCTTAGAACAAACTCTACCCCTTTTGTTACAAAACGTTTCTCAGAATCTCAACATATTTTGCTCTACATTAAATGGAAGCTTTAATGGACTTATTTTGTACCCACTGTTGTAGAGCAATGCTGACCCTAAATTTTGGGCAGTAAGTTAGTTGCTTGATGTTTAGGACTGTGTAAAAAGATCAGGCCCAAATTTCACCTCTAACTACACTGTTTGTTAAACTTAGTTTCATACCTTGAGTGGCTAGATATATTTTATCCCTGCAGTTAGGTGATGAATCACCCAATGAAACTTTTTCTATGCTAGGGTATTAGTACCTAGAAGCCAGAGAAAAATTGGGAGACTTTTTATCTCACAGTAACCTACTTATTTGATTTATGTGCTAATAACATACATTAAATCAAGAAAGTAGTATCTTAGCTTGGCAAATTCTCAAATTTTTACTAGGAGATACACTGTGGTAGAGGTTGCTGTGTAAAAAGTTCCATGGACAAAAACCCTGTGTAGGGTCCTGTAAAAATGAATCCTTGAATAACCTAGGTGTGTAATGTCATATTTTCTATGCTCTGGATACTGCATAATAAATCCTACAAAAATTACAGTAGCGTTTCCATGATTAAGTGAAAGCTTTGTAAAAATCGTAGACTCATTTGTTGCACCAATTGTTCTGTACAAAAAGAACAAGGATCTAACAGCAACTATGTAATATATTTTTCATAATTAATATGTTACATAAAATTGGCTGAAAATTTTAAAGTAAGCACATCTTTCCCTGATGTGCCTAAATCCAAAATTTCATGACCAGAAATCATCCATTGTAGTAATTACTCTTAAATCGTATCGATTGCCATTACCACGACTTAAACTTGTGCATTCATGTAGAATCGACGACTCTCGCCGACAGAACTTACGAGCTGGTGCCCGCGTCCGAGAGTGAGCAGCGTGAAGCTCAAGTAAATCTAACTGAAGCTCTTGAAGACCCGAGCCCAAATTCGGAAGAGCCCCAAGCTAACTGTTAAGGCAAGCCCCGGAGCATAACCCATCTCTTTCCTAAATTATGCAACTCATTACTCCTTGCCTGTGCATAAAGTTTATAGGAGTTGAATGAAAACTTAGTTGCATGATGTTAGGAACCCTTGCTTGAAAACTAGACGTAAGGTTCGATAGAATGCTGTGCTAATAGTACTCCGGTAAAAGTCGAGTGATTTCCTGACACTCGCGAGAAAATAGGAGTTGAATGTCTACCATAGGCTGCAATCATAAGGACACGGACGGGCTATGGAACGATGGTTACGATTGAGGCTCGTCTGTCTAGTGAAAAATGCTAAGGCCGCAGGGTGTGGTAGTGATGGTTAAGTCTTTGAACGTACTAAACACATGCCGAGATTATGGGAATCGGTAAGCTTAAGTACCTGATTGGCCCGGCAAGGGGACGGCATCCTACCCTTTGAACTTCGGTCCGATGTGCATATGGCGAGTGCAGAGAGTGGTCACGACCCGGCGCCGAACCGTGGCGTGGGGCTCTTGTACTCTCGGAGGGTAGCCCCGATCCACGACCCGGAAAGAAATTGGAAAAGTTGCACGTGTGACTCTAGAGAGTAACCACGTGACGTGTATTTGGGTTTCCCTTGCAAGGTTAAGAAATTCGATTCGAATCGTCCGTTTCTCACGGCTATTGAGACTGCTTAACCATTTTTACCCACAGAGTAAGAAGAGGAACAATGATGATGAATGAACTGGTTGGATGAAAATTTAATGCTTCACCATGTATGCTTTTGGATAGCTGCTTATCTAGAATGGTTAACGAAACTAGAATCTTGAGCTAAAAGTTGAAACTAAGGACCCACTTGTAGAAGCTTTTCGGCAAAACAAACCCCTGAGCCAAAAACCTTGCATATCTAGAGTCGGTGGAGTAGATTCCACTACTCGGGTAAGTCTTGCTGAGTATTAGTATACTCAGTCTTGCTTGTGGCTCGTTTTAAGGTGAGACCTTCGAAGATATGATTGCTAGCTTGACTTGGCCCTGCACTCTTCCCCCTGGTTGGTCGGTGGAATGGGATACGCCCCCGCCCAACGGAGATAACGCCGTGTGATGTCTCGTACGGGCTTCATCGAGACATCCTTATCGTCGAGTAGCTTTCGTTGTTTTATTTTCCGCTGCAACTTAAACTCTGAGGAACTTATTTATGATCATTGAAGTACTTGCTTTCTAAACTCAAAACTTGGTCTGTAATATTTACTTATGCTAATGTTGTAATATTTGCTGGAATGTGGTATTCTCTGGGCTCATCGTCGCATGAGTGTTTGTATGTATGGCGCTCGATCCGCTCACCGTGGTTGTATCGGGAGGTTATACCCGACAGACCAGTGGATTACTCCGTTTGAAGTGTAAGGTTAACCGAGAATGCCTTAATGGTGATGGTTAATACACTTGAGCCGGATTAATTCAGGTGGTTCTGCCACAGTAGTGACCTCATACACGAGCGTGGTGCTCGGGTATGCAGGATCCTTGGGATATGACCGTGCTCCACGGTGTTATTGGGATAGACGGCTGGTGGTGATGGCCCAGTCCGTCTGCTACGAAGCTGCTTCGTGGTTAGCGCACTCCCCGACGTACGGGTACGGTGTAGGAGTTCATGCAAAGATGTAACGGCACGAATGTACTCCGCGGTGGGACATTCTCCCCAGTATCCCTAATTTTCCGGCACCTACAGTTCTAAGCATGTCTTGTGTGTAACCTTTGCTTGTATGAATAGATGCTAATAGGACCCCCTTGTATGCCTATGCTCCCACTAACCTTAGGTTTATTCGTTCATTCTTTATCTTGAGTTTGGCCCGTGTGTGTGTCACAATACCCCTATTCATATCTTTTATCATGACTTACCCCTATTTATGTTATAGTCTATGACTTATTCATATCGTCTTGCTCTTGTACCAAGTAAACTCTTTACAATCATGCCCTCCTTTGGGAAAATATAAATAACGATACCCGAATACTCATCGGGTGAAATGCTACAGCGGTATATCCGTGCTCTTGCGGATCCTTTTCTGTAATCGTAAAGACATACCACATGACTTTCTTGGTGCCGCTGCTAGGGATGGGACTAGCACCCTCGTTCCTAGTGGTGACACTAAGAAATGCCAACAAGCATTTCTGGCGCCGTTTCCGGGGAGTGGCATTGATTAAAAAGATTTACTTATACATTGTGGCAACCCTGGTAATTACAAATCCAAAATCATTGACATAAGCCTAACTCCATGTGTTAAACCAACTAATGAGAGGGTGGAAAGATTTTAAAACGGGTTCAGTTGGAATTCAAATTAAATTTGGGCACATTTGGACACATTTGAAATTAACTTTTAAATTAACTTTAAAACCATAAGCCAAACGAGGTTTTGCCTGAAACCAAAGTTGTAGAACTTTTTATTTTGAGCAACTTTCGTGTTCAAAAGTTTTTGAAATTCAAATCAGAAAGAGGAGAAAACGCCCTATTTGCACCCAGCCCCCTGAACTTTTTTGAATTTTTGCATTTCAGTCCCTCGCTTCTCCCCCTCCTCTGCCGCGCCGCGCGCGCTCGCCCGCCCGCCGCGCGCCAGGTGGCCGGCGTCGCCTGACCGGCGCGAAGCGCCAGGCCAGTGGCCGCCGCACCACCCCGCCACGGTCGGCTTTGCCCCGCCCCGACGCCGCGCCGCCCAGTCCGCGCCCGCGCGTGCCTGCGACGCAGCCGCGTCCAGACCCGCCGCCCGTCGCGCCCAGTAGCCGCGCTCCGCCGTGCCGCCCCGGCCCCCGCGCCCCACCAGTCGTCGCGCCCGCCCTCCGCCCGAGCCGCTGCCGCTGCTGCCTCCCCACTCCGCGCTGGCACTATCTCACCGCGCTCACGCCGTATCTCGGCCGCCCAGTCTCCGCGCCCGCGTGCCGCACGACGCGCCGGCGTTCTGCCGCCGCCCGCCGCGGCCAGTGCACGCCGTGCCGTGCCTCCGCCCCGCACGCTAACCAGGCCCCTCCTGTCCCTATAAAAGCGCCACCCCGGCCACGCGCGCGAGCCCCCGGCCACCAGAACGCCTCGTCGTCGCCATCGCCGCCGCCGAGCACCACCCGCCCGTGGACAGCCCACTGCCGCCGCCCACTGCCCAAACTGAGCACCCAGCCACCACTACATCACCTCACCGCAGCTCGCCGACCCACCCAACGCCACCCAGAGCCACCGGAGCGCCGCCGCCCGCGCTGCCGTCGCCGCCGCCGCCCCTGCTCGCCGTGGACAGCACGACCCCGACCCCCTCCGTCCAAGCCGAGCCCTTGAGTGGCTTCCCCACGCGTCACTGAAGCTCGCCGACCGGACCACGCCGCCCCAAGCCCGCCGGAGCACCGCCGTCGACGCGAGCCGCGCCGCCGCCGCCTCTGCTCCAACGCCGGCGAGCCCTTCCCGGCCGTCCCCCACCTGAACAACACCCCCACAAGGTAGCCCTCGCACCCCTGAACCTTCCCTTACCCCCGCCCCTCGCCGCCGGCGAGCCCCCCTCGCCGGAATTTCGGCCGGCCGCCGTACCCGAGCCGCCGAGGACCCAATTGCAAAAATTTAAATCTTTAGAAGGGTCTGAGCGCAAGATTCAAGGACCTAGTTGTAAAAGAAAATTTCAAACCTAGATTCAAATTCAGTGAACTTGTAAAATTCGTATAAAATCGTAGAAAATTCAGAAAAATGCAAACTCAACTGTTCTGGAATCCTCAGAACAAACTCTACCACTTTGGTTACAAAAGTTGTCTCAGAATCTCAAAATATTTTGCTCTACATTAAATAGAAGCTTTAATGGACTTATTTTGTACCCACTGTTCTAGAACAATGCTGACCCTAAATTTTGGGCAGTGAATTAGTTGCTTGACGATTAGGACTGTGTAAAAAGATCAGGCCCAAATTCCATCTCTAGATTTACTGTTTGTTAAACTTAGTTTTATTTCATGTGTAAGTAGAATGTTTTACCCCTGCAGTTAGGTGGGGAGTCACCCATTGAAATTTTTCCTATGCTAATGTATTGGTACCTAGAAGCCAGAGAAAAATTAGGAGACTTTTTATCTCACAGCAACCTATTTATTTGATTTGTGTGCTAATAACATACATTAAATCAAGAAAATAGTATCTTAGCTTGGAAAATCCCCAAATTATTACTGGGAGTTACGCTGTGGTAGAGGTTGCTGTGTAAAATGTTTCGTGGACAAAAACCCTGTGTAGGGTCCTGTAAAGATGAATCTTTAAAAAGCCTAGGTGTAGAATGTCATATTTTCTATGCTCTAAATACTGCATGATAAATCCTACAAAAATAACAGTAGCTTCTGCATGCTCAAGTGAGAGCTCTGTAAAAATCTTAGCCACAATTGTTGCACCAATTGATCTGTACAAAAAGAACAAGTATCTAACAGCAACAATGAAATATATTTTTCAGAATTAATCTGTTACATAAAATTGGCTGAAAATTTTACAGTAAGCACACCTTTCCTTGATGTGCCTAAATCCAAAATTTCATGACCAGAAACTATCCCTTGTAGTAATGACTGTCAAATCGTAATCAAGTGCTATTTCCACGACTTAAACTTGTGCACTCATGTAGAATCGACGACTCTCGCCGACGGAACTTACGAGCTGGTGCCCGCGTCCGAGAGTGAGCAGCGTGAAGCTCAAGAAAATCTAACTGAAGCTCTTGAAGACCCGAGCCCAAGTTCGGAAGATCCCCACGCGAACTGCGAAGGCAAGCCCCAGAGCATAACCCATTCTTTCCGAAATTATGCAACTCATTACTCTTTGCTTGTGCATTAAGTTTATAGGAGTTGGATGAAAACTTAGTTGCATGATGTCAGGAACCCTTGCTTGGAAAACTAGATGTAAGGTTCGATAGAATGCTGTGCTAATAAGACTCCGGTAAAAGTCGAGTGATTTCCTGTCACTCGCGAGAAAATAGGAGTTGAATGACTACTACACGCTGCAATCATAAGGACACGGACGGGTTATGTAACGATGGTTACGATTGCGGCCCGTCTGTCTAGTGAAAAATGCTAAGGCCGCAGGGTGTGGTAGTGATGGTTAAGTCTTTGAACGTACTAAACACATGCCGAGATTATGGGAATCGGTAAGCTTAAGTACCTGATTGGCCCGGCAAGGGGACGGCATCCTACCCTTTGAACTTCGGTCCCATGTGCATATGGCGAGTGCAGAGAGTGGTCACGACCCGGCGCCGAACCGTGGCGTGGAGCTCTTGTACTCTCGGAGGGTAGCCCCGATCCACGACCCGGAAAGAAAGGGGAAAAGTTGCACGTGTGACTCTAGGGAGTAACCACGTGACGTGTGTTTGGGTTTCCCTTGCAAGGTTAAGAAATTCGATTCGAATCGTCCGTTTCTCATGGCTATTGAGACTGCTTAACCATTTTTACCCACAGAGTAAGAAGAGGAACAATGATGATGAATGAACTGGTTGGATGGAAAATCTAATGCTTCACCATGTATGCTTTAGATAGCTGCTTACCTAGACTGGCTAACGAAACTAGAATCTTGAGCTAAAAGTTGAAAGTAAGGACCCACTTGTAGATGCTTTTCGGCAAAACAAACCCCTGAGCCAAAAAAAAAACCTTGCATGTCTAGAGTCGGTGGAGTAGTTTCCACTACTCGGGTAAGTCTTGATGAGTATTAGTATACTCAGTCTTGCTTGTGACTCGTTTTCAGGTGAGCCCTTTGAAGACATGATTGCTAGCTTGGCTTGGCCCTTCACTCTTCCCCCTGGTTGGTCGGTGGAATGGGATGCGCCCCCGTCCAACGGAGATAAAGCCGAGTGATGTCTCGTACGGGCTTCATCGAGACATCCTGTATCGTCGAGTAGTTTCCGTTGTTTATTTCCGCTGCAATTTAACTCTGAAGAACTTATTTATGTTAATTGAAGAACTTGTTTTCTAAACTCAGAACTAGGTCTGTAATATTGACTTATGCAAATGATGTAATACTTGCTGGAATGTGGTATTCTCTGGGCTCATCGTCGCATGAGCATTTGTATGTACGGCGCTCGATCCGTTCACCGTGGTTGTATCGGGAGGTTATACCCGACAGACCAGTGGATTACTCCGTTTGAAGTGTAAGGTTAACCGAGGATGCCTTAATGGTGATGGTTAATACCCTTGAGCCGGATTAATTCAGGTGGTTCTGCCACATACATGATCATGGCAATGTGTCTAAGAAACAGCTGTAGCTTAATCAAGCTAATGTTGCTTTTTGTTTTCTCCTAAATTGAATGAAAATAGGGTAGTGTATGACTGGTTTCTCCTTGCCAACAAATTTCATCCCTCCTCAAGTCATTCTTTCGGCAAGCGAACCAGTCCTTCCAGCACCAACAACTTCTACCGAACCCATGGCTGAGAAGACTCTTCGCGATTTCTCCGTCGCCTCCGCCGCCAATATGGCGACTGGACCCAACGATAATGTTGGGGACATGAACTTTGAGCTCAGGTCCAGCCTCATCAACATGGTGCAGGCTAGCCCGTTTTGCGGCAAGCCGGACGAGGATGCCAACGCCCACCTCCAAAACTTCCTGGAGTTACGTGAAACTGTTACTATACGGGGCGTTGAGACTGACTCCATCAGGCTCTGTCTGTTTCCTTTCTGCCTGGTGGGGAAGGCGAAACAATGGTTCTACAAGAAAAAAGAAGCCGTCAGTATGTGGGATAAATGTTCCACGGCATTCCTCGCCAAGTTCTTTCCACTAGGCAAAACCAATGCCTTACGCAGAAAGATATCCAGTTTCCAGCAGACGGGGATGGAGTCGATCCCCGAAGCTTGGGAGAGATTGCAAGAATACATACTTGCCTGTCCTCATCGTGGGATGGAAGAGTGGCTCATGCTCCAAAGCTCCTACAATGGGCTGACTCCAACTTCAAGAGCCCACATAGATGTCGCTGCTGGAGGAGCCTTCCTCGACCTCACCATCACCAAAGCAAATGCACTGGTCGAGAAGATTGCCTCTAATCAGGGCTGGAACGAGGAGCGTTCCCAGCCCAAAAGTAAAGGTGGAATGCACACGGTAAAAGAAGTCAACATGCTCTCCGCCAAGATGGGCCTCCTACTAAAGCGCCTCAACGAAAGGGCGCAATTCAAGGAGCGTATGAACAACTATGCTCAAGCCATAGACTCGCACCCCATGTGCGAGGTTTGTGGCAATGGTGGACTCTCGGAGAATGACTGCCCCGAGACTCGCGAAGACGTAGCCTACATGAACAACAACAATGGCTACCGTCCACAAGGAGGCCAAGGGTGGAACCAATCAAGGCCACCCTACCAAGGAGGAGGTAACAACTACAATTCGAATTTCAATTCAAACCAACCCTCCATTAAAGATCTTGTTTTTGGCAACCGGAAGTTCCCGTTGAAAATGTCAGTTTGGTGTCTACCGGATGGGGCAACCCGTCCCGGAGGATGCCACGTGCTAACCATGTAGGTAGATCCTCACATGCCAAAACAAATGCATATGGAGGACTCACAGCAGCACTACAAAGAGACCTAGGGGTTCCGATGATCCATTGCTCCATCTACGATCAGCACTACAACCGGGCCCTCTCTGACCTTGGGGAAAGCATAAACATCATGCCCAAGGTGATATTTGAGAAACTGCAATACCCTGCTCTTTCCGCGACACTCATATACGTGCTGCTCGCCGATTCCACAATTCGATATCCTTAAGGGATAGTTGAAAACATGCTCGTACGAGTCAAGAACTTCTTCGTCCTCGCCAACTTCGTCGTCCTCGACATGGAAGGCAACACGGGTAT
Source organism: Panicum miliaceum (assembly GCA_032594955.1). NCBI lineage: Eukaryota > Viridiplantae > Streptophyta > Magnoliopsida > Poales > Poaceae > Panicum > Panicum miliaceum. Next base: position 31,567,370 of record CM064056.1, read on the forward strand.
ACAGCTCATCCTTGGGCGCCCCTTTTTAAGGGACGTCAAGGCGAGGATAGACGTATGGATAGGAGACATAAGTTTCCGCATTGGGACGAAAAACATTTTCTTCAAATTTCAATATAGAAAAGGGCAGCGCTTGATGATTCAGCCGGCCTATGACGGAAGCCCGCTCTAGGGAGCACCAGAGCCCCAGCCAGAAGAACCTCGGACCACAGAAAGAAAGAAAACCAAGAAAATGTGGCGGAAGGCTGAAAGTTCATCTTCGTCAAATTCTTCGTGATGGGACAACAAATGGTAAGTAACGCCGGAGAAAAGTCTTGCCTGTTGGACTTTAAACGACAAGCCCTTGCAAAAGGTAAATTTGTATTTATCCCATATTTGATTTTTCCACAATTTGATTTTTTCACCTCATTTGATTTTTCCCACTGCATATTTAGTTTTCAAAAAAAAATTCTTGCATGCTAGAATTTTTCGAGCCATTTTTTCCTTTCACAAAAATCCCAAAAATATTTCCAAGAATAAAATTCATTTGAACATTTTTTCGGAGCAAAGTTGGGCTGAGCACCAAAAATTCAAAAGCATTTGACCGTTAGGGGGCAGTGGACCCAGGCTGTCAGCCTAGGGAGCCAGCCAGGCTGCGGCTGACCCCACATCAACGGCTCTTAGGCCTCACTTTTTCCAACATCTCCTAGCCGTTGTTAGATGACCGTTCCCGGCGTGCTCGTGCTTCAGGTCTTTAAATAGAGGCCGAGAGAGAGGGGTGAAGCACTCACACTTCACTTCTTTCACTCACGCCCTCTCACACTGTTTGCTCTTAAAATTTCATTAGATTTTTTTCTCAAGTTTGGATTCAAGAAATCTCTCTCTCTCATTTCTTTGCTGCAAGAAAAATTCCGCACATTCGGAAGAACAACATTCGGTAAGAATTTCCATTGCCGTTTCACTAACGTAACCCGAATCGAGTTGTTCTTGTTCATTCTCGTATTCAAGCATGAAGAGCATGAGGCAAAAGCTCTCTGGTGCCCTCAAGAAAGTGACGGGAGCAAGCTCATCTCGCTCCTGAGGTGGCTCGAGCTCCCACCACTCTTCCGAGCCAACTCCGGCCCCAAGCATGATGGACTACGAAGAACAAGGAGAACAAGAAGAAGTGCAAGCTGAAGTACAAGCTGAGGTCATGGAGATAGATGAAGATGATGCCCCGTACCTCAACTTGCGTAGCGACCGCGAGCGCCAAGCCTACGCCATCCTCAAACGCTGAAGCTTTGGTCACACCAAAGCCTTTGACCTGGAACTCCTCTCAAAAATAGGTATGGATCTCGACTTTGCTAATGTTTGGTATGCGGTCAGTTGGGAAGGTTTCATGCATGTTGAGGAATATGGTTCTCGACTCCTCACCATTCAGTTTCTTTGCACTCTTCAAGAGGAGGATGACGGTGTTTGCTTTCGGCTTTTTGAAAAAGAGTATTATCTTACATGGAGGATGTTGAGTCACCACCTTGGTTTTAACAAACGCTTGCCAGTTTCTCTTGAACATGCTTGCCGCGGTTTTAAATCGTCATGATTTTTGGGGTTTGATTCAGGTCAAGTTGTTCATGGCAAGTTTGCACCTCGGTGCAATGACATTCAAAATCCGACTCTTCGTTTGATGCACAAGTGGCTTGCCATCACTCTCTTTCCAAGAGGTGATTTCCAGTCGTACGCAACGATGAGTTGATAATCCTGTATGCCATGGTCAACATGATTCAAGTCTCTCCCATGAAAGAAATAGTTAACTGTTGGCTTCAACATTTCAAGGTGACGGGTCCTATTGAGTGCACTTCTTTGATAACTCGCATCGCTTCAAGCATTGGCGCCTTAGGAAGAAACAATGTTTCTTTCATTCAGGGTGACCGTGTATTTATCGATGAGGCTTATTTGGTTCAAGGCCACATTCTCAAGAAGGGCCCGAATGACTCCTTGATTTTCTTCTCTATGGGTTATGCAAATGAGATCCCGTTACAAAACGCGGGGTATTATTTGTTTTATTGCCAGTCGCTAACTAACCCTCTCATTCCGGAAGAGGCGGCACGAAGGCATAGCGTTTCGGGTTTGCCTGGCAGGACCACAAGAAGCAGGGCCAGAAGAGGAACCGAACCAGCACCACCACCACCACAACACCAGACTTCATACCATCATGAGGCGGGAGGTTCATCCTGACACAACGCAAGAACTGAGGAGTTGGCACGGAAGGCTCCAAGCCGCCGGTCCACCAGCTCCAGCTCCGGCGGAATCCCAAGCCTCGCACGACGCACGGCCTCCAGCCATGACTTCGGCTCCGTCGCTCAGCAGCTAGGAGAGCTGCAGGTCCAAGCCACCAACATCGAAGACACGCTGCACCAACACATCGAGAGCAACCATTGGCAGCAGTACACTGCCGACAGGATCCATGCCATGGAGCAGAGGCAGCTACAACAGTAGGAGGAGTGGAGGGCTTACTACCGTTGGAGAGGGTTTAAACCCGACCAACAGCAGTGAGCCTGAAGCTAGCTTGGGGGAGGAACCCACCAAGAGGTATCTTGTATCTTAACTTCTTTATCGCTTTCAGAACCTTATGCATGAAACAAAATAAAAATCTGCAAAACTAAAAACAAATAAAAATTTGCAAAACCCGAAAAAGACCAAAAAACAATTTACTTGCTTTTTCTTGTGTAGTAAGCATGGTGTAGTTTTCCTTGTTGAGATGATGAATAGTTGCTCTGTTAATTTCCTTCACATGCATAGTTACAATTTAGTATTCTTCCTAAGTTTTGAGTTTGTTGGCTAAAATGTTCAAACCTTAAGCTTGAAACTTCTGGGTAGCAAAAGGCATGATCCAAATCTAGTGAGATTCATTTCATACTCCCACGATCAAGATCACTTACACACTCCACCATATGCTACGCTTCTACACAAGGAGTGAGCAAGTATTCCACTCAACCATCCACAAATAAAAAATCCATATTACCTCATGACCACTCTCTCCAAATCCCACAAGAAAAAGGAGTATTGGCTATGTTAAAAAAAAGAGAAAAAGATGCATACCCAAAAAAGGTATGCCACATGCTCACAAGGCATGTCAAAAAAAGATGCATGCCCAAAGAAGGTATGCCACATGCTCACAAGGCATGTTAAAAAAAGAAAGAAGAGATATCCCATGCTCAAAAGAAGAAAATAAATATAGAGATGGTCCATGCAAAGGAGTTCACCCACCATCCACCAAAAACATCCACACACTTGCACATCTTGATCAAGGTTTATGACTTGTCTCTCCTTTGGATCCAATTTTTGACTTTGCAATACATGAGAAACAAGTGTGCCTTCATATCCTCCATACCTACAGCCCCACAAATTTTGGCCTTTAGAGATAGGGTGCGGAAGAAAGGCAAAATAAAAAGCCTTGGTGAGGAATCATACACAAAAGAGTGATCCGAGAGATTGTTTGAGGAACTTTGAGATTTCGTTTGAAAGACTTTCAAAAAACCCATCGGACTGACGGTTGAACAAGGGAGTAAGAGATATTAACACTGTACAAAACCGTTCTGACTCTCAACCGCCAAAGATGAGGAGAACCCACAAGCCCCACAGGAGTAAGGTAAGACGTAAGAACAAGGCCAACTTATTCAAAATCATGGTAAGAACACTTTGTTGTGCCTAAGGTATAGGTTGGAAATGCAACATTGAAGCAACTCCTGATCAATAACAAAAAGCCTTGTTTCTCTCAGGGATGAGCAAAAGGCTAGCTTGCGGTTGTTATTGACGGTCCTTAAGTGCCAAATCCGACCGTCAACGATACTCACGAACAAAGGAAAACCATGCCTCTTACTCACATATTTGTATCACTAACCTAGCTCCACAGTTGTTTTGGGAGACTTAACATTTCGGGGATGCAAGTCCAAAATAAGAAGAAAACACGAAGAACACGCGGCAATACATGAACAGGAGATTATCCGCTGGGACACACTTACAAGAAGGGCCCATTTGCCAGACCAAACCAATGTCAAATGGCGGCAAACACCCAAGGGATAAGACCTAGGCCCACCTACCAGTGACACGGCCAAAGGCGGTGGCGAGAGGCGGTCAAGGGGGGTCGGCCGCACCTAGGGTGCGGCCGCACCTGCCCTTGAACCCATCCAGGTGACCTTTGGCGGGAAGGCAAATCTGATCCTCCCAAGATTGGTTATCAATGTTTCCATTCATAGAGATGGCGGGAACCGACCTCAAGAGCTATAAAAGGAGGCCCTCACAACATATTCCACACACCACACTTGGAGCTATTCTCTCTACTCTCACTTGTGACTTGTAATCCTTAGGGTAGTGGAGCTAGGCTAGAACTTCTCTTAGCGAATCCAGTGGTCCTCGGGATCCGAGAGCAATCCTCGGTCCTTGGTATGGCTTTGTATTTGACTTGTCAGTATCCTATTCATAATACAGAGCTAAGTCTTGGTTGCTTTGCTAGCCTGGTAGTCTATCTCACCTCAGTTTGTTATGCTGCCTTGCTAGTTTATCATGCCTTGACTTGTTGCTTCATTAGTTATACTCTTTATATGCTTAGACCAGCTGATCTGGGTAAGGATATTGGTTCGTCGTGCTTTCGGGCTTGCCATAGCATTTTACTTGTCCATCCGAAGGGTGGGAGACCCGGGGATGCTAGGGTAGTGACCTGACACACGAGCGTGGTGCTCGGGTATGCGGGATCCTTCGGATATTACCGTGCTCCACGGTATTACTAGGGTAGACGGCAGGTGGTGATAGCTCTGTCCGTCCGCTACGAAGCTGCTTTGTGGTTAGTGCACTCCCGGACATTCGGGTACGATGTAGGAGTTCATGCAAAGATGTAATGGCTCGGATGTACTCCGGGGTGGGACATTCTCCCCAGTATCCCTAATTTCCCGGCACCTATAGTTTTAAGCATGTCTTGTGTGTAACCTTTGCTTGTATGAATAGATGCTATTAGGACCCCCTTGTATGCCTATGCTCCCACTAACCTTAGGTTTATTCGTTCATTCTTTATCTTGAGTTTGGCCCGTGTTTGTGTCACATTACCCCTATTCATATCTTTTATCAAGAGTTACCCCTATTTATGTTATAGTCTATGACTTATTCATATCGTCTTGCTCTTGTACCAAGTAAACTCTTTATAATCATGCCCTCCTTTGGGAAAATATAAATAATGATACCCGAATACTCAACGGGTGAAATGCTACAGCGATATATCCGTGCGCTTGCGGATCTTTTTCTACAATCGTAAAGACATACCACATGACGTTTTTTGGTGCCGCTGCTAGGGATGGGATTAACACCCTCGTTCCTAGTGGTGACACTAGGAATTGCCAACAAGGGGTCTGCCGACCCCCTCCAGGGTGAAGGCCGCGCGGCCCCTCGTTCTGCACCACGCTCCACCAAGTCATCCATGTCCAAGAAGGGATGGGGCGGGCGCATCAGCACTGCACCACGACCAACGACAGGCGAAGTTCGGCTCAAGGACACCGCCAAGCATCTTTTCGTGGATCCCTTGCCGCCTTTTTTTTGGAGGAAGGGCAGCAATATGCGTACTCTGTAAAAACAGCGAGCGACAACATAGCTAGTCATAACTACACTAGCACTCCCACATGCACAAGTGCTAGCCAGCCACTGCAACATTTTCATGTTGTAGGGATTCGCACGCCTGGGGAAGGATACGGCAAGGGGCCTGGGGAAGGATACGGCAAGGGGCTCATGCCCGGTCCATCCCCTAAGAGAAAGGAGAGTGACGAGTCTGTTGACTCCTCTCCTCGGGCCAACAAGATCAGGAGGCACATCTCACCGCCTCCGATCACTCGCCCCGACGGGCAATACAAGAGCGAGGACGACAAGGCCCTCAAGGGGCCTAAGGTGTTGCAGCTTTTTCGCACTATTGTTAAGATGCGCGAAGAGCACAAGGCACTAAGTGATTAGGTGGCGGAGTGTTGACATTTCTTAACGTCATCACCAGGATTGGAAATGGCGCCAAAAATGCTTGTTAGTATTTCTTAACGTTCACGAATAAATCCGCAAGCGCACGGATATACCGTTGTAGAATTTCACCCGGAGAGTATTCAGGGTATCGTATTTCCACGAGGAACGGAGGTGTAACAATCTTCTAGCTAGCTCACCTAGGAAAAGGAAGAGATAGGATGGTCCTGGGTAGTGCGGTTGTCTAAGAGATGAGATACTTATGAGAGATAAACCAGGTCTCACTCGCTTACTTCGGGCATCGGCTTACTTCGGGCATCGGCTTACTCTGGCTATTAGCTCTATGCCCAACCCGAATGTGGGGGACAACAAGGGACGAATAGGGCTGTCACCACCTGGCGCCTACCCCGACAGACCATAGGGAAGGGTAGCAAACAAAGGCGACTTAAAGCCTAGACACCATGTCTACGCTATCGATCACTACTTCTAACCCCGGCCAGACGCCGTCTAAAGACTCAAGTCCTTAGGCTAGAAACAAACATCCGAGTACGAACGATGAAACCGCAAGCAAATGATAACGAAAGTTTAACTCTAATAAGAACTCACCGAGTAGACGATAACCCGGATACTTACTCCAAAGAGCTTCATATCCGTCAAGGTACAAGTGGAGGGAGGCCGACAACTCCGGCTCTCCTCCTCAGCTTCTGCTCCACACCCTCCCAAACCTACTCTACAAGGTAGCTCTAAGAGGTGGAGTCCCCCTACATCTTCTCTTCTCCATGTGGTGTGTCCTCTCTCTTGGTGTTGTTATATGAGGTGAATGAGGGAGAGGGGGTCCTTATATAGTGGTGGAGGTGCCTTGGGGGAGTTGATATGCTAGGGGATGTTCTCCTTTATTCCCTCCTCTTGTGAAGATTCTGCATCTAGGTTCATCCCCTCGCACCAAGCACCCAAGAACCGATGTATGGAAAGTAGTGGGAACCGCCTCGAGAAAGATGGGCTTGATCGGGCTCACCATGGGGTCGACCACACCCTTGCTAAGGCCTTTTGGCCCAATCTTTGGTCGGTGCACTCCTTGTGGGCTCCTTATGTGGGTTTATGAGTGTTGGCCTGAAGTTATGTCAGTTTAGCATGTCATGTGGGCCCTTCTTTATTCGTGTGATGCAACGGATGATCTTCTGTACATTGTGTGCTGCGTATTCTTCATGTTTCCTTTCATTTCCCAACATGTGTTCCTGAAATGGCTTATTGAACAATACATGTGGAACTAGGTTAGTGATAACTCCTACCACTACTGTTGATGATCATTCTTATGGGTTATTGTAGGAGTTGACGGCATAAATTTCAGACTTAAGGGCCATCAACACAGAGCTCACTTTGGAGCTCAAGTCCAAAAAGGACGACTACGATATGCTCCGCTGCGGCCTAGGCGTTAAGATAGAACGCCTATAGAAGAAAGTTGGGAAGGGCAACTAACGGTTTGCACATCTCCCTTCACATTTACCTTTAGGCACATTATGCATTTCCCTTCCAAATTTTATTTGTAGAGTTATCCTTATCATTTGTAATGTGCCTCAAATTGATGAATAAAAGTCAACCCCTCGGTTTCAAACTGGCAGAGTTTTTTTTGTTTCTATATACTTTGAATCAAGATCGCAGGTACAGATTCAATGTGGGGGAGCAGCACGCCCCCAAACAAAAACACAAGTTCGAAACACTCTGCACATGAAAGGGAGGGAGCAGAGGGCCCACCACTGGGTCGGCCGACTCCCGAGGTGTGGCCCAGCTGGCCCCATCTTCCTCTCTCCAGACGGTTTGCTTCCCACACTCGCATTTATGATTATTTTCATGAACATTGAAAGCTTAACCTGATAAAAACAAATTAAAACTAAGCTTCACACTCCATGCGCTTCCATGAACAAAACTCACATAGCCTTTATTCCTCGCAATTTCTTCTCAATCTTGTTATCCATATCTTCTTAGGGAACGCATGCTTTCTAGGTATTTGATTAATGTGATATGATCATGATGAATGGGACCTTGTTCTTTCTTGCAAAAGTACTTGGCGTTTCTTTTACAAAATCAAAAACAAAATGGTTGCCTCCTAAAATTTAAACAAATTCCTACCATCGCCAAAGTCAAATCTACATGAAAAACCTTTTGTGCAGCTTAACTTTACTTTGAGCTTTGTCAAATTCATTGACCATTGTTAGAAATTCTTTATGCTCTCGTGATCAAGATCACGAACACGCCACATACATACGCCAATCTCTACACTTGAGATTGCGCAAAGCATGCTATCCATCAAACAAAAAGCTCCAATTGAAATAACTCTCTCAAATATGAGGGATGGGCTATACAAAAAGAAAACAAAAAGATGCATACCCAAAGAAGGTATCGCACATGCTCACAAGACATGTCAAAAAAAGAAGAGAGAGAGAAAGAAAAAGATGCATACCCAAGGAAGGTATTCCACATGCTCACAAGGCATGTCAAGAAAAAGGAGAGAAGAAAGAGAGATAGCCCATTAATTCAAAGAGAGAGAGAGAGCCAAATAAAAAGGAGAATTCTCAAAATTTCCACACACTTGCACATTCTTGATCAGACTGCATAATTTGTTTCTTCTTGGATCTCGTATTTGACTTAGAAATACAAGCAAGGTAAGCATGCCTCTTTTTTCCCTTACCCTAAAAAACTCCACAAAAGCCTAGATTTTAGAAAAGAAGGCAACAACTTTGTCTTGGTGAGGATCCAGAAAATAACAAAGAGTGATTCGAGAAAATAATTTGAGGAGCAAAGCTATTTTATTTTCAAAAACCAAAAACCCAAGTTTCTGAGTAGGAAGGGCAAGGAACCTGAAGTTGACATCATTCCATTCTTCAAACACCCATAGGAACATGGTAGCCACTCAAAAGAATCACAAGGTTTGGAGAAAAGCTTGGAATAACTTGTATGCAGGTTTCATTCAAGGAGTTGCAACCACCTTAGTCGTTACTCGAGGATGAGCAAAGGGCTAAGTGTGGGGGTGTTGTTGATGGTGCTTAAGTCTTAAATCGCCCGCCAACTCCTACATCAATTCCTTATCCAAACATTCACCAAGGGTAGCCATGGGGATTTATTCTAACCATTTCTACAAGCTTTGGTGAATTGTGCTATGCAGGAATACATACACAGAGAACAAGAGAAAACACACGTGACACACACAAAGACTGCACAAAAGATCCCATCCTATGTCACGCTTACAACAAGGGCCCACCTGACAGACCAAACGGGCGCGCCAAGTCAAAAGCACCTTAGGGATAAGAATAGGCCCACATGACAGAGGCTCAGGGGAAGGCAGAGCCAGGGAGGCCTCACCTGGGGGTCGGCCGACCCTCAGGGTCAGCCGAACCTGGACTGCAACAGGTCCAGGTGCACTTCGGGGAATCTTGGCTGCTACTCCTCCTGATCTCAGATGATAAGGTTTCCATATGTAAAATGGCAGGAACCAACCTCCTCACACTATAAAATGAGCTCCCCTCACCCGTCATAACACACACCAATTTGGAGAAGAGAAGAAGTAGAGGGACTCCACCCACTTGTATCATTAGGATAGGGAGTGTGTGAGGAAGAAGTCAAGGAGAAGATCCGGACTTGTCGGTCTCTCTCCGACTTTGTACCTCGATGGATACGATTCGTTTGAGTAAGTATCCGGGTTCGTTTATCAATAAGCTCTTGGCAAGTTTATTCTTGTTTTGTTATTCTTTTATGGGATCATCGTCTGTTCTCGTAGTGGTTGCTCTGGCAGAGGGCCCCTGATAAAGACGGGTAACCCTGCGCGACACTAAAGTAGTAAACGATAAGCATAGACGTGGTGTCTAGGCTTTAGTTTACCTTTGTTTGCTGCAAGCTCAGCTGGTATTGTGGGAGAGACGGCAGCTGGTGACAGCCTTGTCCATCCGCTGCGAAGCTGCTTCATGGTTAGTGTACTCCCCCCACCCCGGCCCCCACATGGGTTTGTAGTAGAGCTAATAGCCGGAGGTCCTTAGCAGTCTAAGGTCAGACCGGTGCTCGAAGTAAACGTTTAGCAAACCAAGTTTATCCTTCCTTGAATCCTTTCCTTTAGATAAACCATGTTACGCAAGCCGTTCTATCTCTTCGTCTCCAAGGGTTAAACTAGTTAGAAGACGATTACACTTCCGTTCCCTAAGAAAATACGATACCCTGAATACTCTCCGGGTGAAGAGCTACAACGGTATCTTCCGTGCGCTTGCGGATTTATCTGTGAACGTTGTGGCAGCAGCGCGGGTGCAACGGTGGCGGAGGCTAGACCTCGAGAGATGAGGGTGGTTCAAATTTTTTGTAGCCTAACGGCGTCCGGGCGCTACTGCTCAAAAATTATCTAAGTCCCGGGCTCCTCGTGCTTATATAGGGAACAATTTGTAGGGGCGGGTGGGGGCATCACCCGCCCCAACAAATCATTTTCCAAATTATTCCAAACATTCAATTAGTATAGGAAAATAGCAAATTACATCAAAAAAATGTGAAACTTTTACCGTAAGCATATTTTGACATGTACAACTTAAGAAAATATCAAAACGACATTTCGTTGTATATAATGGATAAAAGTGTCAAAACCATAATGTATACCTAACACACACTAGTATCTCCTACCACTCAAAGTTCACTTTGCGTTTTCAACACTCTTAAACATTAAATGTATTATATTATGTTTTAAGTATTGTTTCCTAGTCCTAGAGGTCACAATATGCTAATGGTAAAAAATTTAATTTTTTTATATGGTTTGCTATTTTTTGAATTAAAAGATTTTTTTGAATAAATTTAAAAAATATTTGTAGGGGTGGGTGGGTGCCACACCCGCCCCTGAAAATAGATTTGTTATGCCGGGTGAGGCCCCCACCCGTCCGTACAAATATTTTTCCAAATTCATTCAGAAAAATCTTTTAGTTCTATAAAAATAGCAAAACATATAAAAAAATGTGAAACTTTTACCATAAGCATATTGTGACATTTACACTTTTCTAAAACTATATTTTAGTATATATAATTGTTAAAAGTGCACTGAATAATAATTCTCAAATTCTAGTGAAATTTTTACCCTAAGGCTATTATGAATTATAAAACAAGCAAAAAAATAACAAGCTTACTTTAGTTATATATAATGAATACATGGATATATTTAGAATAATTCATTGAGAATAGATGGATTCACGAGATAACAATTCTGGAATCTCCGTCGGTGCACTTCCATCGCTTGTCGTCTGTTCTTATGCTTGCTTCAATAATCTTTATCTTATGTGGTAGATGTGTGAAGAGGTTCATTTAATCGTATTGATTATATTCTTCCACATTGTCGATACCATCAACTCCTATGATATCTTCTTTTCCAGAGATGACAACATGTATTGTATTCTTTGCAGGATCAGCTACATGCAGTACCTGTGCGACCTATGAAGGAAGTATCCTTGGGTCGTCTTTGTAACCAATATTGTTGAGGTCAACAATCGTGAGCCCATATCCGTCCACCTCAACGCCTTCTAGGTGATTGACCCAATGACACCAAGAGACCGATATTTGTATATTGGAACCATGGTGCCCTACCCATATATCATCTATGACACCATAGTATGTTGTACTTTGGCTTGTTCTCTCGTCTAAGGCCTCAATACGAACACCACTGTTCTGAGATAGGGTCTTTTTGTCCTTTGTGGCAGTATAGAATAGATATCCATTAATATCATACCCTTGCCATGATGTGACCTGGCTAGATGGGCCAGCTGCCAATCTTTTGATCGTTTGCTCATCCACGGTCGCCCCATCTGGTAGATCCAGGTCCTTCAATAGTTCAGTAAATCGATGCTTGTGCTCTCTCGTAATCCAATCATCCGAGCGGCTATTACTTTCTGCACGAATCATGCTGAAGTGTTCATTGACTAATGGTGTCATTATTGTGAGGTGCTGCAAGATGCTATAATTTCCTGTTGCACACCTTTCAAATCCTTGTCAATGAAGATATTCCTCCCAACTGTGCCCATACCTTCCAACCTCCCCAAAAAGCGTGGAATAGGCAAACCTAGGGAAGACTCGATGACTTCCTCAGTATTGTATTCCTCTATCATGGACCCCTTAGGATGAGCACGATTTAGTACGTAGCGGTTCAGAATGGGCATGAAACGCTCATACGTCCACATTTCGTGTAGGTAAAGTTGATCAAGTTCCCGTATCTGATCGACAATGTGAATCATTAGGTGTTTTGTTATATTAAATAATCCCGGAGGGAAGCACATCTCGAGCTGTGCCATTGTCTTCCTAATGAATTCTTGGAGATCCTATAATTCATCTTCACCGATCATCTTTTGTGACATCCTGTTGAAGAAATAACACAACTGATGTAGCACTGGCCCGATCTTTCGATAGGTATGGATAAATTCGATAGGTGGAGACTTGGATGTTGGCAATCCAGCTTCAAATCAGACATGACTTGAACCCTACAACAGTTACACCACTGCTTCGTTGGTTATCAACCAAGCACAACTTGATTGACCTCGCAAAGAAGGGTTTTCCCTGCAAGCGAATCGAAGAACACAAGCAAGAAATGATAAAGACGCAATCTACAATTGCAGATGTATATGAAGCAAAGATGAATATGAGGTTCAAGTTCTGAACACAAAAGGACTAATCGCCACATTGGTGTAGAACAAGAATGGGGGCCCTAATTCACAGCAAAAGGACCCGACGTCACAATTACAATGAAGATGACTGTTTCCCAAGGAAAACTAGCACAAAACAAAACCCTAACCCTAATGTGGCAGCGGCTACTGAATATATAAGGGTTAGGTCATGGGTGAACCCCCTGCATGCGCCCCTATGGGCTTCAACATGATACACTGGCCAACGGCCCAAAAACGGTGGCGCAACACCGTGATAGATTCTCAACGTCTACTTGTTTCGACGATTTCTGTTGACTTAGATAGAATTTTGATGTGGGACCGGTGCCATTGGAATTGTTGACAGTCCTAAGTGCCAAATCTAACCATCAACTCCTGAAGAGAACAGTGTCTAATCAAACACCAAACTAGAGATAGGAGTTTAATACTAATCATTTCCACGAGTTTTGGTGAATCACTGCTTTCAGGAGACCATGTCTACATATGGAGGGAAACCATGCTCAAATAAGGAGTAAAAGTACATTTCCGAGCATCCTATGCGAGCATGAGCATTGGAGGTTCCACAACCCAAAGAAATTCAGCCCAAGTCCAAGAGAAAACAGAAAACCAGAAGACGCACAAGGAACCAAGGGCCATATGACATACTAAACCAACTTAACTTCAGGTGAGCACCCAAAATCCCAAACAAGGAACCCACAAGGAGTGCACCGACCAAAGATGGGCCCAAAAGGTCTCAGTTGGGGTGCGGCCGCACCCCTAGTGTGGCCGACCCCCTACTGGGCCCAATCAGGCTCAACTTTCTCCTAGAGTCTTCTACTGCGTTCCCTAGAACGGTGCTGGGTTGTTCCACCTCGAAAGTTCACCCAAAGTGCATCCTTAGAGGGGCTATATAAGGAGGAGGAGAGCCCCCCATTCAACACACAACAAGAACAGCAATGCTCCACTCCAAGGCGAAGCCCTACATCCGTAGTGCTTAGAAAATAGGGAGAGAGTGAGGGGTAGCTTGGAGGGGCGTCGGCCTGTCGGTGCTCTTCTCCAACTTGTACCTCGACGGATGCTTCCTTTCCAAGTAAGTATTTGTGATCTCATTTGGTGGTGAGTTTCTTATTTTATTAAGTTCCTTTCTTTATTTGCTTATGGGGTCATCATCCGTTCTTGTAACGGATGCTCTGGTAGAGGGCCCCTAATGAAGACGGGTTACCCTGATCGACACTAGAGTAGTAGACGAAAGCATAGACTTGGTGTCCAGGCTCTAGTTTACCTTTGTATGCTGCGAGCCCCACGGTATTGCAGGGGTAGACCGCAGGTGGTGACTGCCCTGTTGGTCCGTTACGAAGTCTCTTATTGGTTAGTGAAGTCCCCCACGTCCGAGTTCGGAGTAGAGCTAATAGTCGGAGGTCCTTGGCAGACCAGGGTCAGACCGGTGCCCGAAGTAAGCAAGTAGAGGTTGAGCTTATCTTTACTAGAAACTCTTAAACCATAGGAATCCTCTCTATCCCTGCCTACCTCTATCTTGTTTGTCCTTGGATGAACCAGTTAGAAGGCTAATACCTTCGTTCATCGTGGAAATACAATACCCTTGAATACTCACTGGTGATGTGCTACAACGGTATCTCCGTGCGCTTGCGGACTATTCTGTGAGAGTTAAGAAATACCAACAACCGTTGCAGAGGAACGGTTGCTGTATTGCCTTAGAACCTAGTTCATCCTCATATCTTTATAAGAAAATCATATCATTTTATTTTTCTTACCTCTACTTTCACCCCCGCTACCTAGTTTATCTTCTATCTATATCTTTACAAAAATAATATCTTTTTACTTTCTTTACCTCTACCTTCACCCCTGCTATCCATGAAAGGTTATCCTTGTCCATACCTTTCAAACACATAGGGCGAGTTCTTAGAGCCACAACCCTCTTTTAAGCCCACCACATCTTCTGGCTTCAAACTCCGCCCTTATCACATTGACGGGCGACATGTGGTTCCCGTCACCTATAGACATTTTCTCCATTTGTAACTAGAATAGATCTCTCTCAGCACTTAGTCGTTTTCATTTCCCATTTCAAACCCTAGGTAGCCGCCGCCGCTCCCCTCTTCGTCACCACGCCACCGCTCCCCTCTTCGCTGCCGCCGCACCAAGAGGGAGAGAGAAGGATCCGAGGCGGAGAAGCAGTGGAAGAGAGGGAGGGGACGCCTGCTGCCGCCAGACTTCACCATGCCGGCACCACCTCTTCGCTGCACCGAGCACCGCTGCCCCAGACCCGACCCACCACCGCCTCACCGAGAGGGAGGGAGAAGGAGCCGAGGAGGACAAGCACGCGGGGCATTAGAGTATCACTTATTAGTGTAGACGTGGTGTCTGGGGTAATTAGTGTTACTGGATGCGGCTCTATACCATGGTTAGATGATGTAGGCGACAGTTGGTGACAGCCCTGTCCGTCCAGCCTAACCCTCCCCGTTCGTGTAGTAGCTATAGGAGGTGCATAAAATAGCCGTGAAGATCTAGTGGCCACCTAGCCATATCTTGTGCGGTCTCCTGGTGATGCCTGGGAGCCTAGAAACTGTTCCTAATCATGTGTATGTGTATGAGTGCTCAGTATAGACTGTATGCTTAGTTAGGAGTACATAATTCGCATGTTTGCTCTAGTGTGATGTCTGTCCATCCGAAGGGTGGGGGCTCCGTGCGGGGCATTAGAGTATCGCTTATTAATGTAGACATGGTGTCTGGGCTAATCAGTGTTGTTGGATGCGGCTCTATACTATGGTTAGATGAGGTAGGCGGCAGGTGGTGACAGCCCTGTACGTCCAGCGTAACCCTCCCCATTCGTGTAGTAGCTATAGGAGGTGCATAAAATAGCCGTGAAGATCTAGTGGCCACCTAGTGTAACACCTCAGGTGTTTAAATTACGAAATAAGCCTCATTAGCTTAACACGATGCATAAATAACTAAGAAAAGTTTAAAAGAAATGAATTATAAATTGGTTTTACCTTGAATTGAAAAATAGTTGGGTATATGTGCATAAGTACATGTACGTTAACAAAACAAATTAAATAAATTTCACATCGATGTAAACATGGCCACGAAATTTGAATCGACACGTCGTTATTGACATGTTAAACTAAAGTCTAGTTGAAGCCTAGGAGTGAATGCTAAGTTTTGCCTAGGAAATGACGTGCCCTTCGAATTATACCTATTGAGTTTTTAAAATAACTTCTAAACTAGAACTAAAATGAACTTTGGCCTAAAACAAAAATTGTGTAACTTTTCCTTTTGAACAATCTTCATGTTCAGAGATTTTTGAGCTGCAACACGAAAATTTGAGAAACACTTGGATTTGCAAACCAGCCCCTGCCTTTTCTTCTATTTTCACTGCAGACCCTTCTTTCTCCGCCGCACCCGACCCTCCGACGCGCAGTCGCTTTGCCCGACCCTACGCTCGCCCGACCCTTCGCTTCGCCCGACCCTCGCTTCGCCTGACCCTCCGCCCGCCGCGCAGTCGCCGCAGGCCACTTGGCCGGCGATGCCTGACCGGCGCTAGGCGCCAAGCCAATGCCTGGCCGCGCCCGCACGCCGCGCTCCTCCCTGGTCCGCGCACGCCACGCGCGCCTCTGCTCGCCGCCCGCCGCGCCCAATGAACAAGCCGCGTCGTGCCCGTTTCCCCGCCGCGTCCCGCCAGTCACCGCGCTCGCCGCCCGGCAAGCCAGCTGCTGCAGCTCCTCCCCCAACCCGCGCGCCGCGTGATCTCCCGCTCCCCACGCCAAATCCTCAGCGCCCAATCCCCTGCCCGCGCCCGCCGCACGCCGCGCCGGCTCTGCTCGCCGCCCACCGCAAGTAGTAATGCGCCCCCGCCGTGCCGCCCCTGCCCAGCATTGCCCGGTCCTCTCCCTCCCTCCTGCAGCCTATAAAAGGCGACACCAAGCCACTCGCGCACGCCTCAACCCCCAGAACACCGCCGCCGCTGCCATTGCCGCCGCCGTGCACTACCCGCCCGTGGAGTCCCATCCTCAAGCCTCCCACTGCCCAAACCCATCGCCCAGCGAGCTTGCCCTCCCTCCATTGAAGTTCACAGGCCTCTTCCCCGGCCATCTCGACCGCCGAAGCACCGCCTACGCCGCCTGCGCCGCCGCCGCTCCCCGGCTGCTCCGCGGACAGCCCACTCCAAAGCTCCTCCGTCCAAGCCAAGCCTCGAAACGGGTTCCCCTCGACGCCGCGAAGCTCATCGACCAGCCCACACCCTCCCCTCCTCGCCGGAGCACCATCGCCGACACTCCGCACCGCAGCCGCCCCTCTGCTCCGCGCCGACGAGCCACCTCCGACCACCCCCAACCCCGACCAAGGCCATCCCAAGGTAGCACTCACCTCCCTGGATCTCTCCGACCCTTTTCCCCTCGCCGCCGACGAGCCCCCTCACCAGAATTTGGCCGGCCGCCATGCCAGCACCGCAAGGGAGCACATTGCTTTGATTGCAATCTTCCCAGGGGCCTGCACGCAAGTTTCCAGGGACCCCTCTGTAAAAGAAAGTTTTAAACCTAGTTTCAAAAACAGTGAACTTGTAAAATTCATATAAAATCATAGAAAAATCGTAAAATACAAACTCAACTGTTCTGTAATCTTTAGAAGAAGATCTACAACTTTTGTTACATGCATTTCTTCAGTTGTTTGTAAAATCTTGCTCTAAATCAAATGGAAAGTTTAATAGAATTTAATTATACCCACTGTTGTAGACCAGTTCTGAACCTGATTTTTTGGACAGTACATTGGTTGCTTGATGTGTAGGCCAGTATAAAAATATTAGGACCAGAACCCATCTCTAGCTGAACTTTTAATAAAACTTATTTATGATATGAAATAACAAAACTAATTTTTAACTGCTGTTATATTGTGATTCATGTTGTGAAACTTTTCCAAAGCTGTTATATAGATGCCTAAATACCGCATAAAAAGTTTAGAACCTTTTTACTAAATAAAGATAATTAGTTTCTTTGCTTGGAAAATGTTCAACTTTTTAATGTGGGACACTTTAGAGTAGCTCTTGCTGTATAAAAAGTTTCATACTCAGAAACCCTATAAAACATCCTGTAGAAATTAATCTTTATTAACATAAGTGTATATTGTCCAATTTTTCTATGCCTTGTATCATGTACAATAAAATCTTACAAATTTACAGTAACAAATATATGGATAGATTAACATCCTGCAAAAGTTTTAGCATCAATACATGAATGGTTTGTTCTGTATAAAAATAACTAGGTTCTAGTAATGTCTGTGTATTACATTTTTCATAATTATTCTGCTGCGTGAAAATTTCTGAAATTTTTACAGTGCTTTTGTCTCTGCATAACGTGCTCTAAATAAAAATTTCATCACCAGAAGTTACCTAGTCGAGAAGTTGTGTTTAATCCATGTTGTGCTAAGAAAACTAAGTTTCCAATATAACACAACCCCTTCTTGTTTAATGAAGTTAATAGTTTAAGTTATACTCTATTAACAATTGCCCAAAGAAATCTTAACTAAGTAACTTCACAACCAAATTGATGTTTTGTGGACTGCAACTTTATCGTGAAGGAAAATAATCGTCATATACCATCACTATAACTTACACTTGTGCATTCATATAGAATCGACTACTCTCTCCGACGGAACGTACGGGCTGGTGCCTGCGACCGAGAGTGAGCAGCGTGAAGACCAAGTGAATCTAACAGAAGCTTTCGAAGACCCGAACCCGAGTTCGGACGAGCCCCAAGCTAACTTTACCCAAGAAGGCAAGCCCCGGAGCATGAACCCTATTTTCTAAATTATGCAACTTAATACTCTATTCTACTTGTGCATTAAGTTTATAGGAGTTGCATGAAAACTTAGATGCATGATCCTAGGTACCCATGCTCTGAACACTAGATGTAAGGTTCGATAGAATGCTATGCGAATTGGACTCGGTAAAAGTCGAGTGATTTCCTGTCACTCGCGAGAATATAGGAGTTGAATGTTTACTACATGCTGCAATCATAAGGTCGATGTACGGGGCTATGGAACGATGTTTATGTTGATGATTAAGGCCCCGTCTGTTTAGTGAAAAATGCTAAGGCCGCAGTGTGTGGTAGTGGTGGTTAAGTCTTTGAACGTACTAACCACATGCCGAGAATATGGTAATCAGTAAGCTTAAGTACCGGATTGAACCGAGGCCGGAATATACTCCCCACCGTCTTGAATCCGTTCACATCTAGCTAATGGTGGGTGCATGTGCCGCCATGGCCGGGTCCATGGGGACGTGTAGTCGAGGGCGGTGGGCCTGTTCTGTGAAGCAGGAATTGAAGGGAAAAGTTGCACGTGTGACTCTAGGAGTAACCACGTGACGTGTGTTTAGGTTTCCCTTGCAAGGTTAAGAAATTTGATTCGAATCGTCCGTTTCTCGCGGTTATTGAGACTGCTTGACCCTTTTACCACATAGAGTAAGAAGAGGAACAATGATGATGATTAATCTTGTTGGATGCAAATTAATTCTTCAACCATGTATGATATTGGATAGTTGTTTACCCGACAGACCAATGGATTATTCCGTTTGAAGTGCGAGTTATCCCTAATTGCCCTCGTGGTGATGGTTAGCACGCTTGAGCCGGATTAATTCAGGTGGTTCTACCACAGCTCGTATCAGAGCCGAAATGCATACGCCAGAGAATGCAACAAGCCTTAAAAACTTGTTTTCATAAAACTTGACCACCAAAATTTTGTTTGCAAAATGCGTTGGTTCATTAAGGATGGTACCTAGTTCGTTAAGCCCTAAGGGATTATGGGAAAGTTACTAGGTGGCTATCTAATTATGAATACTATCAACTGACTTCCAGCACCTTACTTTCTGTCAAAACTTTTTTATGCACAATCGTCCCTTAATTTTTGTAACGACGCACTCATCACTAAGGTAAGAATCCTCAACCAACTGAGAGCTTGGCCTTCCTGTCGGTGATGCCAATATACCAACTATTAATTGATTATATTGGGAGTAGAAGGTTTGGCGCAGGGTATGGCGATCGCTGTTCATACCCCCGTCTCAAGACGGTACCCCCGTGAATACGCTATCTTGATAGTGTATGTTAACGTCGTCTGTATGGCGGGAATTGTACGGATGTCATTTCTATAGTGAACGGTAATGAATACGGACGCTTTCATGAGTGCTGGCATGAAAGGTTCAATGGATATATATATGCTATATCAATCTTCTGCAGGTACACTAACCACGATTACGATAAGTTTAAGAATGGTTAGAAAATTCTCGACTAGCTATTATAGTGAGAGACGTTGTGTATGCCACCGAAACTAACTTCGTAAGACCAAAGCTATTTGGAAATTATTTTATTTTGTGAGGACGAATAGGACGTGCATGCATCATGACTATATAAATCTGAAATTGAAAATGCGATGGTTCATGCGCCCACACAATTGCCTTTGCATAAGGATTATCTATTAAATTTGTCATATTTCCGCCATATCTGAAAACATGGATTTATTAAGCTTAGAAAATGATCCTTTCTGGAGAAATTCATGTTGAAAGTTTTGTTCCAAAATTTGTATTCTACCTCCTTTCTAAATATGAAAAATTCTGAACATATGGATAATGAGAAACAACAAAGATCTTGAGACGTCAGTTTTCTATCAAAAATGAGCAGTTCTTCCACATAAATTTTTATGCCCTCTTACTACAGTTTTCTGTAAAAGTGTTCAAGACAAAACTTGTTGTAAATTTACTAAGGCAGATACTGTTAAAATTTTGTAATTTTTGGCTGGGTAGATTTTTCCTGGTGCACTAAATTTTGGTCCACTGATCACTGAAATTTCTGGGTACATAGTAATGTAAAACCTTAAGAGAAAGACCATCTTAGAGCCTGATCTAGCTCTGGAGTTGACTAGCAAAGTTGTTCACGAATACCTTAGTAATGTTCTGGTAAAAGTTGAGAATTTTTGGACAAGAACTGTTGAAGATATGGCTAATTTAGTGCACTGTCCAGAACCTGTTCACTGTGTTGTTAACGGTTTTTCGCTATCTCACCCATTTGATCTTTTGTTCAGATGGCCGAGCCTGTTTCCGTGATGGTGGATGAGGATGGACGTGTTCACTCGCAGTGTCTCCACTGGGAGGGCTTGCCCTCTATCTTGTGGGATGTTCTGCGCACCGCGGGCTATCAAATTCCCCCACGTTACACCGGACTGCAGTTTGCAGAGAATGGAGTTACCCAGTGCCGTATTAACGTCACCATCTTTCCGCACCCACTACACCCGGAGTGGCCCGCCTTGGTGATTGAGGCTGTTGGTCGCTGTTTGGCTGATACTTGGGAGCTTGCTGCCATGAGGGCGCTCATTACTTTCTGTGCGCAGTGCCCCGAGGCCGTCACGCTCACTCCTATTGGTTTGTTTCCTGCTGCCCAAGACAACGACCCCTTTTGGCTCAACAGGGTGCAGCACTCACAGTACTTGGTAGACTTTCACGCCCAGGAGACCATCGAGACCTCCGTGCGGTGCATGAATGCACTGTACCGACTTCAGACTCTCCAGAGTCAGGCGCTTGTGCAGCTCGCTGATCTTGCACAGGCCTACCACATGATGGCAGATACCAGAGATGACCAGATTAAGGAGCTCAGTGAAGAACTTGAGGACAGAGACACCCGGATTGGCCAACTTGAGGGCCAAGTTCAGGAGCACGACACCCTCATGGGTGAGAGAGATGACATGATAGCGCACTTGGAGGAGCAGCTCCATGATCTGAACCTTGAGTTGGAGGATGCTAATGAGCACATTCAGTGGCACCATGATCAGAATGCCCTCTCGACGTGGTGGCTATGGAGGAAGATGATGAGGAGCCACAAGAGATTGATGGTGTGTCAGGTATGGACTTTGAGGTTGAGGCACCGCAGCCACCTCCGATGGGAGCTCACTCTCCTACTCACAGCGAGTCGTCTGTCAACAACCTCGACGATTTCTAGATGGTGACCTAGGAGGACTTTTGCATATACTCCTCGATAGTGTAGCCTAACTTTTGGCAAGTATTGTAATAGGATAACTAAGAATTGAGTAGCTCTTTTTTGGTGGGTACAACTTGACCATTGGATACTCTAATCATGTAGGCCATGGCTAAAAACTTGGTGGTTTGATTGTGATATTGGAAAGCAGTTGAATCTGCGATTGTAGAAACTTGTCGGAATTTTTACCCATGTCTCCTTACATTTCTGGGCTGAGTGTTGAATACCAAACTTGTCCTAAATTTTGTGATCTAGGTTCTCACAAAATTTCAGCACTATTGGATCTTGCTAGTTTGAGTTATATGCAAGATACTATAACTCGTTCTGCTGAAAAATAGCCAAACCAGCGAAGCAAAGAGTGAATCTTTCGACCATCTTGGCCATCGATTTAGCGTCTAGGCTGAATACCAAAGTTGTACATCTCTAAATTCCCTACCCACTACCAAAATATGAGCAATTTTGGATGAGCTTACCAGGATTTATAAGTTTCTTATGGCAGACAGTATTATGTCCACGATTCTATCCATGATCTTTCGGAAGTCTACTTTTCCGCGCTAATCCTTTTGAATCATGGAAGCATTATGGATCACGTTGCTAATGATAAACATTCACATTTCAGATGGTTGGAGCAACCCGTGGAAACCCGGATGGTTTCGGTGCTAGTGCTAGTGGATCCCAACCACAAGCACCACCACCACCCAGTTTCGTGGAAGTAATGGCCGCTCAAACCGAGTTGCTTCGCCAGCTCGTGCCCAACAGCGGGTTGGACACAATGTTCACCAACCTCAAGCTGCCGGTTACACGGATTTCCTTGGGACCCAGCCTCCCTTGTTTCACAAAACGGACGAACCCTTGGATGCGGACGCTTAGATTCGCACAATCGAGTCCAAGTTTTCTCTACTCGTAGCCCCATGCTCGGATGCAAACAAGGCTTGCTATGCCACTCAGCAACTTCGCGGTACAGCTCGTCTTAGGTGGGACAACTACTTTGCTATGCTCCTGGCTGATCACGTTGTCACCTGGGATGAATTCAAAACTGCGTTCCGAGCACACCATATCCCAGAAGGTCTTATGGAAAGAAAGCTAAATGAGTTTCTGGCTCTCACTCAGGGTACCCGCACTGTACTTCAGTATGCTTAGGCTTTCAACAACCTGTGCCAGTACGCGGGCTATCACGTAGACACGGATGCTAAGAAGCGGGATCGATTCCGCAGAGGATTGAGTACCAACCTCAAGGAGCGACTGAACCTTGTCAAGGCCGATACATATAATGAGCTGGTAAACATGGCAATTACCCAAGAGGATTGTATTATGGCTCACCGTGCCGAGAAGAAGAGAAAGGCGCCAGTTGGACCCTCGGGAGCTCAGCCACCGAGATATCGCTTAGTGCAAAATGCTGCGCCTATAGCTCCACAGAAGGCCCCTCAACCAGGACGTTGAATTGTCAGGCCCCCATAGCAGCAAGGTGTTGTACGACCCCCTGTGCCTCAGCAAACTGGACCAAGGCCCGCTACTCAGCAATTCCTTCGTCCAAACATAGCCAATCGTTGTTTCAATTGTGGAAGTTCCAGTCATTTTACCCAAGAATGCCCTCGGCCTAGGCAGCCAATTCAGGGCCAAGGCTGTAACCAGAACAATAAGAACAAAGGCAAGAGGCAGACCATTAACAAGGACAGATCAATTTCACCACTCTTGCAGAACTTCCTGAAGGAGCACCAGTAATGACGAGTACATTCTCTATCCATAACAAGCCTGCAGTTATATTGTTTGATTCTGGTGCATCACATAGTTTTATTAGTGCAAAGTTTGGTGCAAAAGTAGGCTTGAACGTTTGTCACAAAAAAGGGTCATATATGATATCAACACCAGGTGGAAAAATTGCTTCCAACCAAATAATAAGGCTGGTACCGACAAAATTGGGTAGTAAAATCATCAACACGGACCTTGTTCTCTTACCCCTTGAAGGCATGGATATTATTTTGTGAATGAATTGGATGACTATGCATGGAGTCATACTGGACCTTTCTTCCCGAGCTGTTGAAATAAATTCACCTAGTCACGGAACCACTACCCTTTACCTACCGTTCCGGGAGTGCACGAATTCTTGTGCTTTCGTGATGGAAGGAATCAACCTAGAGGATATTCCAGTGGTATGCGAGTATGCCGATGTTTTTCCGAATGACTTACCAGGAATGCCACCAAATAGGGACATTGAGTTCGTTATTGAACTGCAACCAGGCACCACACCTATCTCCAAAATACCCTATAGGATGCCACCTAAGGAATTGGCCGAACTGAAAACACAACTCCAAGAACTACTGGACAAAGGTTTCATTCGTCCTAGCACATCACCTTGGGGATGTCCAACCCTTTTTGTAAAGAAAAAGGATGAAAGTTTAAGATTATGTGTGGACTACCGACCTCTCAATGCGGTAACCATTAAGAATAAATATCCACTTCCCCGCATCGATGTTCTCTTTGACCAATTATCTGGAGCTAGAGTTTTCTCAAAGATTGATCTTCGATCTGGATATCATCAGATAAAGATTCGTCCATGTGATATTCCTAAGACCGCCTTTTCCACATGATATGGACTATATGAATTCTTGGTCATGTCCTTTGGTCTCACCAATGCCCCTTCCTACTTCATGTATCTCATGAATTCGGTATTCATGCCCGAGCTCGACAAATTCGTTGTAGTTTTCATTGACGACATCCTTATCTATTCCAAGAATGAGGAAGAGCATGCTAAGCACCTGCACATTGTTCTTCAGCGTCTCAGAGACCATCAGCTCTATGCTAAATTTTCTAAGTGCGAAAATCTTGGGTCACTCTATTTCCAGCGAAGGCATAGCCGTTGACCCCAGCAAGGTACAAGAAGTGATGGATTGGAAACCTCCTACCTCTGTTCATCAGATTCGCAGTTTTCTTGGTTTAGCCGATTACTATCGCCGTTTCATTCCAGATTTCTCCAGGATTGCTAAGCCTATGACTGAACTATTGAAAAAGGGAGTAAAGTTTGTGTGGGATAAGAAGTGTGAAGAAGCTTTCCACACTCTTAGAGAACATTTGACTACAGCCCCTGTGTTAGCTCAACCCGATAACACCAAGCTGTTCGATGTTTACAGTGACGCATCTGGCACCGGTCTTGGTTGTGTGCTTATGCAAGAAAATCGAGTTATCGCTTATGCCTCACGAGCCCTTCGGCCCCATGAGCAGAATTATCTGACCCATGATCTCGAGTTAGCAACAGTCATTCATGCTCTAAAAATATGAAGACATTATCTCATGGGCACTCATTGTAATATCTACACCGATCACAAGAGTCTCAAATATATCTTCACCCAAGCCGATATGAATATGAGACAAAGAAGATGGCTAGAATTAATCAAGGATTATGACCTCGAGGTGCACTATCACCCCGGCAAGGCTAATGTAGTAGCGGATGCACTTAGCCGTAAGGCCCATTGCCATTGCCTATCAGTGGAATTCTATAATGAGACATTATGTTCAGAAATGAGAAAGCTTAGTTTGGAAATGATTCCTCAAGGCACTCTGAATAACATCTCAGTTGAGCCCACTCTTCACGACCAGATCATCATGGCCCAACTACATGTTGAAGGTGTTAAGATCATCAAACAAAAACTCTCTCTAGGAGAAGAGAAATACAAATGTTTCCGCCAGGACCATAAGGGAGTTCTATGGTTCGAAAGTCGCATAGTCATTCCGAAGAATCATGAGCTCCGTAAGCAAATTCTGGATGAGGCACACCTTTCCAAATTTTCTATTCACCCCGGCAGTAACAAAATGTATCAAGACCTTAGTCAAAATTTCTGGTGCACTAGAATGAAAAGAGAAATCGCTAAATATGTCTCAGAATGCGACACATGTCAGAGAGTAAAAGCCAGCCACTTGAAAGTAGCCGGTACACTTCAACCTTTGCTTATACCCTCATGAAAATGGGAAGACTTTAGTATGGATTTCATTGTTGGATTGCCAAGTATCGCACAGAAACATGATTCCATATGGGTTATAGTTGATAGGCTCACAAAGATGGCACATTTTCTTCCGGTACACACCACCTATACCGCCAAGAAATATGCCGAGATTTATCTCGATCGTATCATTTGCCTACATGGAGTACCAAAGACTATTATTTCCGATTGTGGTACTCAGTTTGTAGCGCGCTTTTGGGAATAATTGCAAGCTTCTCTTGGTACTAAATTGATTCGAAGCTCAGCCTAACATCCTCAAACTGACGGACAAACTGAAAGAGTGAACCAAATTCTTGAAGACATGCTTAGAGCTTGCGTCATTTACTACGGCAAGAATTGGGACAAATGCCTATACCTAGCAGAGTTCTCATATAACAATAGCTATCAAACGAGTTTGAAAATGGCACCATTTGAGGCCTTATACGGACGAAGGTGTCGAACCCCTTTGAGTTGGTCACAGACAGGAGAACGCAAAATATTTGGACCAGACCTTGTAATCGAGGCAGAAGAAAATGTGAGAGTGATACAAGAAAACCTTAGAGCCGCACAATCTAGGCAAAAGACCCATTTCGACAGAAGGAGAAAGCCACTAAAATTTGAAGTTGGTGACCACGTCTACCTTCGAGTTTCACCAACCAAGGGTGTACAACGATTCGGAGTCAAAGGAAAACTATCTCCCCGTTATGTTGGTCCCTACGAAATCATCGAGAGCTGTGGACCCGTAGCCTATAGAATACGACTGCCCCCTCAGCTTGCAGCCATCCATGATGTCTTTCACGTGTCTCAGCTCAAGAAGTGTGTTCGAGTTCCTATCGAGATTATTAAACAACAAGAAGTAGTGGTAGAGCCCGACCTCTCCTATGTTGAGTACCCTATCAAAATCATGGATCAAAAAGAAAGAAGCACTAGAAGGAAAGTGATTAAAATGTACAAAATTCAATGGAATCATCACACTGAGGAAGAAGCCACATGGGAAACTGAAAGATTTCTAAAACAAAATTTCCCGGGTTTTCTCAACTCTACCGAAGGTATACACACTACCCACACTAAGCTTATTGTCCGAATCTCGGGGCGAGATTCTTTTTAAGGGTGAAAGGCTGTAACACCTCAGGTGTTTAAATTACGAAATAAGCCTCATTAGCTTTACACGATGCATAAATAACTAAGAAAAGTTTAAAAGAAATGAATTATAAATTGGTTTTACCTTGAATTGAAAAATAGTTGGGTATATGTGCATAAGTACATGTACGTTAATCAAACAAATTAAATAACTTTCACATCGATGCAAACATGGCCACGAAATTTGAATCGACACGTCGTTATTGACATGTTAAACAAAAGTCAAGTTGAAGCCTAGAGTGAATGCTAAGTTTTGCCCAGGAAATGACGTGCCCTCCGAATTATACCTGTTGAGTTTTTAAAATAACTTCTAAACTAGAACTCAAATGAACTCTGGCCTGAAACAAAACTTGTGTAACTTTTCCTTTTGAACAATCTTCATGTTCAGAGATTTTTGAGTTGCAACACGAAAATTTGAGAAACACTTGGATTTGCAAACCAGCCCCTGCCTTTTCTTCTATTTTCACTGCAGACCCTTCTTTCTCCGCCGCACCCGACCCTCCGACGCGCAGTCGCTTCACCTGACCCTACGCTCGCCCGACCCTTCGCTTCGCCCGACCCTCCACCCGCCGCGCAGTCGCCGCAGGCCACTAAGCCGGCGATGTCTGACCGGTGCTAGGCGCCAAGCCAATGCCTGGCCGCGCCCGCACGCCGCGCTCCTCCCCAGTCCGGGCACGCCACGTCCACGCCGGCGACGCGCGCCTCTGCTCGACGCCCGCCGCTCCCAATGGACAAGCCGCGTCGTGCCCGTGTCCCCGCCGCATCCCGCCAGTCACCGCGCTCGCCGCCCGGCGAGCCAGCTGCTGCAGCTCCTCGCCCAACCCGCGCGCCGCGTGATCTCCCACTCCCCACGCCAAATCATCAGCGCCCAATCCCCTGCCCGCGCCCGCCGCACGCCGTGCCGGCTTTGCTCGCCGCCCACCGCGACCAGTAACGCGCCCCCGCCGTGCCGCCCCTCCCCAGCATTGCCCGTTCCGCTCCCTCCCTCCTGCAGCCTATAAAAGGCGACACCAGGCCACTCACACGCGCCTCAACCTCCAGAACGCCACCGCCGCTGCCATTGCCGCCGCCGTGCACCACCCGCCCGTGGAGTCCCATCCCCCAGCCTCCCACTGCCCAAACCCATCGCCCAGCGAGCTTGCCCTCCCTCCACTGAAGCTCACCGGCCTCTTCCCCTGCCATCTCGACCGCCGAAGCACCGCCAGCGCCGCCCGAGCCGCCGCCGCTCCCCGGCTACTCCGCGGATAGCCCACTCCGAAGCTCCTCCGTCCAAGCCAAGCCGCAAAACGGGTTCCCCTCGACGCCGCGAAGCTCATCGACCAGCCCACACCCTCCCCTCCTCGCCGGAGCACTATCACCGACGCTCCGCACCGCTGCCACCCCTCTACTCCGCGCCGACGAGCCACCTCTGGCCACCCCCAACCCCGACCAAGGCCATCCCAAGGTAGCTCTCACCTCCCTGGATCTCCCCGACCCTTTTCCCCTTGCCGCCGACGAGCCACCTCGCCGAAATTTGGCCGGCCGCCATTCCAGCGCCGCCAAAGACCACATTGCTTTGTTTGCAATCTTCCCAGGGGCCTGCACGCAAGTTTCCAGTGACCCCTCTGTAAAAGAATGTTTTAAACCTAGTTTCAAAAACAGTGAAAATGTAAAATTCATATAAAATCATAGAAAAATCTTAAAAATACAAACTCAACTGTTCTGTAATCTTTAGAAGAAGATCTACAACTTTTGTTACATGCATTTCTTCAGTTGTTTGCTAAATCTTGCTCTAAATTAAATGGAAAGTTTAATAGACTGGTTGTAGACTAGTTCTGAACCTTGTTTTTTGGACAGTAGATTGGTTGCTTGATGTGTAGGCTAGTATAAAAGTATTAGGACCAGAACCCATCTCTAGCTAAACTTTTTAATAAAACTTGTTTATGACATGAAATAACAAAACTAATTTGTAAGTGCTGTTATATTGTGATTCATGTTGTGAAACTTTTCCAGAGCTGTTATATTGATGCCTAAATACCACATAAAAAGTTTAGAACCTTTTTCCTACCTGTAACTTATTTATATAGTTTTGTGGTGGGAATAAAACACTAAATAAAGATAATTAGTTTCTTTGCTTGGAAAATGTTCAACCTTTTATTGTTGGACACTTTAGAGTAGCTCTTACTGTATAAAAAGTTTCATACTCAGAAACCCTGTAAAACATCCTGTAGAAATTAATCTTTATTAACATAAGTGTATTTGTCCTATTTTTTTATGCCTTGTATCGTGCACAATAAAATCTGAAAACTTTACAGTAACACATATATGGATAGACTAACACCCTGTAAAAGTTTTAGAATCAATACATGAATGTTTTGTTCTGTATAAAAATAACTAGGTTCTAGTAGTGGCTGTGTATTACATTTTTCATAATTATTCTGCTGCATCAAAATTTCTGAAATTATTACAGTGCTTTTGTCTCTGCATAATGTGCTCTAAATAAAAATTTCATTAACAGAAGTTACCTAGTCCAGAAGTTGTGTTTAATCCATGTTGTGCTTAGAAAATTAAGTTTCCAATATAACACAACCCCTTCTAGTTTAATGAAGTTAATAGTTTAAGTTATACTCTATTAACAATTTCCCAAAGAAATCTTAACTAAGTAACTTCACAACCAAATCAATGTTTTGTGGACTGCAACTTTATCGTGAAGGAAAATAATCGTCATATACAATCACTATAACTTACACTTGTGCATTCATATAGAATCGACTACTCTTGCCGACGGAACGTACGAGCTGGTGCCTGCATCCGAGAGTGAGCAGCATGAAGCCCAAGTGAATCTAACCGAAGCTTTCGAAGACCTGAACCCGAGTTCGGACGAGTCCAAAGCTAACTTTACCCAAGAAGGCAAGCCCAGGAGCATGAACCCTATTTTCTAAATTATGCAACTTAAACTCTATTCTACTTGTGCATTAAGTTTATAGGAGTTGGATGAAAACTTAGTTGCATGATCCTAGGTACCCATGCTATGAACACTAGATGTAAGGTTCGATAGAATGCTATGCTAATAGGACTCGGTAAAAGTCGAGTGATTTCCTGTCACTCGCGAGAATATAGGAGTTGAATGTTTACTACATGCTACAATCATAAGGTCGACGGATGGGGCTTTGGTATGATGTTTATATTGATGATTGAGGCCCCGTTTGTTTAGTGAAAAATGCTAAGGCCGCAGTGTGTGGTAGTGGTGGTTAAGCCTTTGAACGTACTAACCACATGCCGAGAATATAGTAATCGGTAAGCTTAAGTACCGGATTGAACCGAGGCCGGAATATACTCCCCACCATCTTGAATCCGTTGACATCTAGCTAATGGCGGGTGCATGTGCCGCCATGGCCGGGTCCATGGGGACGTGTAGTCGAGGGCGGTGGGCCTTTTCCGTGAAGCGGGAATTGAAGGGAAAACTTGCACGTGTGACTCTAGGAGTAACCACGTGACGTGTGTTTAGGTTTCCCTTGCAAGGTTAAGAAATTCGATTCGAATCGTCCGTTTCTCGCGGTTATTGAGACTGCTTGACCCTTTTACCACATAGAGTAAGAAGAGGAACAATGATGATGATTAATCTTGTTGGATGCAAGTTAATTCTTCCACCATGTATGATATTGGATAGTTGTTTACATAGAATGGTTAAAGAAAACTAGAACTTGGGGCTAAAATTTGAAAGTAAGGACCTACTTATATATGCTTTTCGGCAAAACAAATCCCTCAAGCCAAAAGCCTTGCATGTCTAGGAGTCGGCTAAGTATATTCCACTAGTTGGGTAAGCCTTGCTGAGTATTAGTATACTCAGCCTTCCTTGTGGCTTGTTTTCAGGTGATACTTTTGAGGACATGATCGCTAGTTTGACTTGGCCGTGTACCCTTCCTCCTGGTTGGTCGGTGGAATGGGATACGCCCCCAGCCAACGGTGACAAGGCCGAGTGATGTCTCGTACGGGCTTCATCGAGACATCCTGTATCGTCGAGTAGTTATCATTATTTTTCCGCTGCATTGAACTCTGAAGAACTCAATTATTTTGAACTCTGAAGTACCTTGTTTTACGAATTTGAACTCAGTTGTAATAATAATTTATGATGAACCCTGTGGTGTAAAATTTGTGGAATGTTGTATCCTCTGGGCTCACCTTCGTGTGAGTACATGTATGCGTGGTTCCGATCGGCAAAAACCGTGGTTGTATCGGAAGGTTACCCGACAGACCAATGGATTATTCCGTTTGAAGTGCGAGTTAGCCCTAATTGCCCTCGTGGTGATGGTTAGCGTGCTTGAGCCGGATTAATTCAGGTGATTCTGCCACACGTAGCCATATCTTATGCAGTCTCCCGGTGATGCCTGGGAGCCTAGAGCCCGTTCCTAATCATGTGTATGTATATGAGTGCTTAGTATAGACTGTATGCTTAATTAGGAGTACATAAGTCCTTAGATTAGCTTTCTTCTTCCTTTCTCCTTTCCTATAAGATTTGCATAGAGATAGAACTTTAGTAACTTGTGTGTCACACTACCTCTCTACCATATATTATCTTACCCCTGTTTATTCAATAGAATATCCATGCTAGAACTAATCAACATACTAATCTATTCCAATAACCACTGCCTTCCCTTTGGAAATATAAATACGATCCCGTACTCATGGGTAAATTGCTACAGCGGTACTCTGTGCGCATTTCAGCGCCGTTGCTGGGGAACACACTGGTTAAAAGAATAGATCAAGTGGTTGATGAAATTCTAAAATTGTATTCAATTGTCTAAACAGGCTAACTTGGCTTTCTCTTCTCTCTTTTGTGTGAAGACAGGGTAGTGTATGACTGGTTTTGATCTGTCGCAAAATTTCACTCAGAAATCCGTAGTCACTTTTGAGAAGAGTTCGACCTCATGCCATTTCTCCTCAGGTTACTTTCTCGACAGGCGAAACAGTCAATATCGCACCATCAACTTCCAAGATTATGGCTCAGAAGACTCTCCGTGATTACTCCGTCAATATCGCACCACCAAATAAATGCTCCATGAAGTCTGTGGTCTCTCCTCATGTTATCCCTGGAAAAAAAGAATTAGGCTTGGTCATCCCCCCCAAAAAAAGAAGAAAAGATGGCATGCCAAAGAAGCATGACCCAAAAAAAAGAGAGAAAAGAAAAAAGGGGATAGCCATGTCAAAGGGAAAAATACAAAAATAAAATAAAGAGGAGAGAGATCACAAACCAAAAAGGAGTAATCATACCTCTCATCCATCCACACACATGCACCTCTTGATCTTGGGATATGACTAGTTTTCTCCATGGATCCACTCTTTGTCTTGGCTATATATGAAATGCAGGTATGCTTCATCCATTCTGTACTTTGAGCTCCACAAAAGCTTTTCATTATGAGAAGGGAGAAGTGCCTTGGTAAGGATTCATACACCATTGAGAGACCTGAGTGAATCATTCGAGGAACTTAGTCTTGTTTTACTATTTCCAAAAGAAAACCTCCAAATAGATTGTTGAACAAAGGTAAGGTAAGTACTGCTCTATCGACTGTTCTAACTCTCAATAACTCAAGACTAGGAGAAGCTCATAAGCCCCATTGATGATGAAGGTAACAAGGGCCAGGTACTTATGCCAACATCACTCATTCCCAAGGAGATCATCTTTGCCTCAGACTTGACACGACAACAAGCCTTATAACACGAAGTTTCTCAACGATGTTGATTGAGCTAGGACAAGGGGTCGTGCTACCCAAGGAGAAGGTCTGCCACACGGTGCCGGTGCAGGATGGGTATGTCGTGGTGAAGATTGATCACATCCATAATAACGCAGAAGCCATCCCTCTCGACATCCCTCTGCCAGATGCCGAGATTTTTACTTTGGGGGATGCCCGTAACACCCGGATCCAATGGAAGAAAAGTGGTATTCTAAGCCCGCCCATTGGTCGGTCCTCATCAACTGGTGGTGCACAAAAGCGGACACGCTCCCCAACTCCTAGTCCAATTTCTCCTATGGTACAGACGCCGCATCCACCGTCCCAGAAGATTGATCAGGCGACTAAGGACCAAACGCCTGAACCTGTGACAGTTGTCGCCTCAAGCAGCCCCCCAAAGACAACAGCAGTAAAAAAGGGAAGGGGTAAGGCAGCAGCAGCAAAGAAAGCAACAGAAGCGAAGGGCAAGGAGGCACCCAAGGAACCAGCAAATACGTGGACTTTGGCTCACTCCAAGTTTGTAATGGGCAAGCCAATGATGACAACGGAGGAGCTGGCCAGTGCAGGGGTGAATACCAGGGGACTCCACAACCACTATATTTCCCATGCCATGCACAAAGAGAATCCATCAATCGTGGGTGAATTCAAGGCCCGGGACTTGCACATTGGGCCAGGTTATTTCTCCATTGAGTGGCTGTTGACGCTCGATACAGATTACTTGTCCACCAAAAGAACCTGCATAAAAGTGACATTTATCCAAAGACCAACATTAGAATTAGGCTTTATCTAACGAATTCCACCAGTGCTGGTCGATTTCTGTATGCAGGCGATTACAGGACGAAATTGCAGGAAATGAGCAACTAAGATTCAAGGCGTAATT
Organism: Panicum miliaceum; assembly: GCA_032594955.1. NCBI lineage: Eukaryota > Viridiplantae > Streptophyta > Magnoliopsida > Poales > Poaceae > Panicum > Panicum miliaceum. The sequence continues at coordinate 31,600,688 of CM064056.1, forward strand.
CCAGAATGCACAAACGGGCAAGGAAAAGAGCAAAAGAGGCCAACAAGGCAAGGAACCAACCTCAACCAGGGCCCACTCACCTGCCATAGCCTCTAGGGCCCACCTATAGACCACGTGGCCAAGGGAGGAGCTGAGCTGGGCCAGGCTTCTGGTTTGGCCGACCTACTTAGGTCGGCCGACCCAGGGAGGAGGCCACCAACTTACTCCTTCGACGTGGCGCCTCCTGATTGGTTGCTTAAGGCGGTTTGGGCAGGCTTCAGAGCGTTGCACGGCAAAAACACCCCTCACACACCCCTATAAATATAAGGGGGGGTGCTTCTAAAGAGGACACACCTTCACATCCCTCTCAACTCCAGGGGGTTGGACAATTTAGCCTATCAAATGTGTCTGGCTCATCATGACTAGAACCTAGGCATATGTCAGGGGCCGGCATGCTACGTCCATCGGGGGAGGGGGACTATGTTGGCCTACTAGTGCTATTAGGGGCTGTTCCACCTCCTTAGAGGCGCAACTGCTCTTGCCAATGGACGCGCCTAATGCTGCATCAACGTCAATCCCCGCTGCCCTGAGCTTCCCAAATATTTCATCCATTATCTCTTTTTTCAATTGGTCTGGATCAATAGATGTCCTTTTCTTCTTCTTCCAAAAGCATTCATTATCTTTGTCATAGCCTTCCTTCCAGCCCTTCAAACTGGAGACTCCACGCACACGACCTCGGTGCTCTAGCGTATCAATGGCAGTGGAGAGGATGTCATTTTCTCTTACACCGATTGATTGATCCTTGAGCTCATTCACCCGGTCGGTCAGCCTCTTGCTATTGTCACTACTCCAGGTGATTTCCCCGGTGAATGGTGTCGGATCAGCCCTGGCCCTTAAATATGGCAATCAGCGTCCAAGAAACTGTCACCAAGGGTTCTTTGTCCCCGCCTCCTCCATTGTCGCGTCCTCTTTGCGCCACTTTCCCTTCTCCTTCCCAGCATAGCCCTCTGGATCTAGGCGATGGTTCTCCGTGATTCTACCACGAAGGTTCTTTGCTGACAGGATGGAACCAGGTTCGAAATTTCTCACTATGGAATTCCTCATGTATCTCAATTTTGAAGAAACCGGTAACACAACTGAAATTAATTTCTGTTTCTCTAGGCTTTGATAAAAAGTGCTTGCTAGGTCCAAGTGTTTTAGCTAAAAGTTATAATTATGATTGGACCACGTGGTGGAACGAAATCTCTAAGGAACATGTGAGTAGCAAGAATAGCATAGTCTCTATCGATAACCCTACTCTCAGGATGTTAGCAAAGTGGATTTGTATGGTGGTACACCCGCGCTCCGACCTGCACCTTTGCAGTATCCCCGAGCTGCAATATCTCTTTGCGATGGCAAAGAAGATAAAGCTCTCCCCAGTCATGAGCATGCTTGCTCACTGGTAGAAGATAATCTCCGGCAGAAGTCCCATTGATATAACCACCTTGGTCACGCATATTGCTACGCATGTCAAGGCACTGGACAATGCCTAGGTGACTTACTTACCATGGGAGGAAGAGTACCTGCTCAAGGTAGGCGTGGAGCATATTGTGCAGGGGCACATGATGCGCGAGGGGCCAGGTAACTCGCTGTTTATGACTTATCCCGGGTACGATAGAGAGGTCGAGCTCCCATGCCCGAGACTCTCTCTGTACTCGGTGAAGAGTTATCTCTTGCAAATGCAGAAAAAGGAGCTAGCTTGTCACAGCGTCGCCGGCAAAACAACTTGGTGACAAACATGATCGAGCACTCAGCAGCAAGAACAAGCAAGGGCCTCTCACCAAGCTGGAACCTCCCACATGGGCTTCGAAGGAACATATGAGTATTTTACTCAGGGAGGTACGAGCACTGCTGGAGGAACATCAGAATACGGTGCAGCCCAAAAACCCTACTACCCCCAGGTATGCAGGATTCTTATGGTCCGCAGGTTGGTCCGTCAAGCTCAGCACGCTACGGGTACGAAAACCAGATCATGCGTGGGATCTCCGATCTCACAATTCGGGTCAACACCATGGGGCAGCAGCAAGACCAGCTCAGCATCGACCTGGCACAAAACACCGAGCTCACCCAGCAGAACTGGAGTATGAACACCTCTCTACTCCACGACACCACCAGCATATTCTCCCACTGAGGCCTTGGCTAGCACTTGCATCTACCGCAGCAGCCTCAGCAGCCACAACATCCCCCACAATAGTACTACCCATATCCTCCTTACCCTTATCCACCGCAGCAGCAACACGACTCTCAGCAGCAGTACTACCCGTACCCGCCGTAGTACTATCCATATCCGTCGCTGCCATACCCGTACCAGCAGCCACCGCACGACCCAAGCCAGCAGAACTGAGCTTCATCTAAGCTTAGGGGAGCACCCAGGATTGTGCTTCATCGAAGCTTGGGGGAGTATCTAGGTAAGTCGTCCAACTTATCCTTTTCGTTCTGATGTCGCCTTGCTAAAAAAAATATCTTCAAATAAAATGAACTCCCACCTTATGTGTATGGAAATCCATGCAAGCTCTACCCTAGGAAATGATGAATAGTTGCTCTGTTCATGTTCTGCAAGTGCCTCGTTTATCACTTGTTACTCGCTTAGAACTTGATCTTGCTGGTAAACCTTGTCTTGGATTTGTGGAAGCATGAACATGATTTCCATGCCTAAGGTTTTGAGAAATTTGAGATAGTGAAACTGGAATAAAAATGCATGCTCTAGTAGGGAACCTCTTGGAATTTTTTTGAAAAATGAAAACATGGTAAAGAGTTCCCCTTTGGTTTAAATGTCGTATCTGTTGGCATTTCGTAGCATCATCACTAGGATAGGTGTTTCCCAGCAACAGTGCCCGAAATGCCATGGGGTATTTCTTACGTTACAGAAGGATCCGCAAGCGCATGGAATACCACTGTAGCATTTTACCCGTGAGTACGGGGTCGTATTTATATTTCCGCAGGGAAGGCGGCGGTTATTGGAATAGATTAGTATGTTGATTAGTTCTAGCATAGATATTCTACTGAATAAATAGGGGTAAGATAACATATGGTAGAGAGGTAGTGTGACACACAAGTTACTCAAGTTCTATCTCTATGCAAAGCTTACAGGAAGGGAGAAAGGATGAAGAAATCTAATCTAAGGACTTATGTACTCCTAACTAAGCATACAGTCTATACTAAGCACTCATATACGTACACATGATTAGGAACGGGCTCTAGGCTCCCAAGCATAACCGGGAGACTGCACAAGATATGGCGACATGGCCACTAGATCTTCACGGCTATTTTATGCACCTCTTACAGCTATTACACGAACAGGGAGAGTTTCGCTGGACGGACAGGGCTATCACCATCTGCCGCCTAACTCATCTAACCATGGTATAAAGCCGCATCCAGCAACACTGATTAGCCCAGACACCATGTCTACACTAATAAGCGATACTCTAATGCCCCACGCGGAGCCCCCACGCTTTGGATAGACAGACATCACACTAGAGCAAACATGCGAATACTGGAACCAATGCCGTAGCCTAGATGTCTTACCATGTCTAATCATGCAAGATATAAGACCTAGATATAAACTAAGCATAGCATACACATCTGAATACATAGAACATATACTATACGACTACACTAAAGTAGAAGATAACTCTATTAAGGAATTTCGAATATTACAAAGGAGAGGAAGAGTAAAACCCATACCGAACACTCCTAGGCAAGACTCGGGAACCGAAGAAGAGCTACTTCACCTAAACTCCACTATCCTAAAGACTAAGTAAGAGAGAAACTTGAGAGAGGCTTCAACTTGTGGTGTCTTCATTAGTAGCAGCCACCCTCATATTTATAGAGGTGAGTGAGGGGGGTGTGCAGCAGCTCCTCGGCGCCCTAATGCCTAAAGCCTTGTCAAACCGACGTTAGGAGCCAATGGGGAAGCGCCACGTCAAAGGAGGTAAGACAGTTCCTCCTAGCTGGGTCGGGGTCGGCCGACTTGGGCCTGGCCCAGATTGAACCTAGCTTGCTCTGGGTGGCTGCCATGTGGGTCCTAGTCGCTCTTGTGTGTGAGTGGACGCTGTCCTATGTTGGTTGCATGCTTTGGTGGGTCCTTCAATCCATGGGAGTCCAAATGGCGCGCTCTGATTGGTTGACGCCACTTGCCTTGGATTGAGTTGCTTGTTTAACACTTGAATTCTGCTCAATTTCCCTACATTACCAATTCTCCAAGGGGAATGTGGAAACAATATTATTCTAGATGAATATGCAAGTTAAGTATGCTAGTCATTCAAATTTTCTGATCAAATTGACGCTCAAAATTGGTTCTCAACGAGCGTCAACAAGAACCCCCAAGTTGTCCTTTGTTCTTCCCGAGCAAAACAGGACTGTTGACACCGGCTTCTGGTAAATCCGATGTAATTTGAAGTATGAAGCAATCGGTTATTTGTGTCAATAGGAAGGTCGATAATCAACGGTTGTTGTTAATGAAGCTGGAAGCTTGCTAGTTGGAAATTCATACGTGAAGGCAAGGGAAGAAAGAAGCTAATTTGTACGACCTCGCGTAGCTGAATGCTTGGATCATGTCCGCCTTCAAACCCGTCTTTATGAAAAAGAGGGGTTCGCAGATCCTGATGTGGTGGTACGTCTGATTCTTCAGCAGGTCCAGTGCCTCCCATTCGTAGTCATTCCGTGGCATGAGCTGTTCGACAGAAGTGAGGACGCGGATACAGGTCTGAAAGCAGCTCCTTGGCACTTTGGGTTCGTGTCCTCCTAGGAGTCAGTATCCTGGTGACTTGAGTCAACCGACATATTATCCCTGGTGGATGCCGTCCCGCGGGAGCGCCGAGAGCTGGAGGGGCTGAGCTTCTTGAGCTTGTTCTTCGTGGTTGTCCACATACCGCTGCAAAAGGTTAGCGCACACACAAAAATATACCAGAAGGACTAAACAAAGGTGTTGACGCCAGATTTTGACACGTGTTGAATTCGCGTCAGGGAAGGAGGAGATTGGCCGATGCGGCAGACTTAAAGGCTACAATTGGGAATCGGCCGATTGGCGCTACAGTGTTTCGGGCGATTGGCGAATGGAGTTGGTGTGGGTCGACCGATTGAAAGGCAGGAGCGTTTGGGCCAATATGTGCTTGCGCTAACAGATAGGGGATGAAGCCAATGGAATCCCAAGAGGGGATGTTGAGTCAAGATGACAGAAGATCCCAGTCAAAGACGACATGACGTTGGTCAAAGAGCGACGCCAACTCGGTCGAGGAGCAATGGAAGGAGTTCGGATTGGACTAGGAGATGGCAGCAGAAGATCCTGCGGGAGCCTGTTTCCTTTAGGAGAGTCTTATAGATATAGTAGTTTTTATTTAAATCAAGTTTGTAATAGATCATGACAGATCGGGAGTCTTAGTTCTAGGGTATAAATAGAAGCAGTCAAGGTTTTGTAAAAGGGACACATCAATCAATACAAACAATCTACTTTTTCATCGTACTTTACTTTCAAGTCGGCGACTTCGCCAATACATCTTTTTGTTTCACGAGTTCGTACGGGTTGTCAGGGCTGCATCGACTTGATCTCCGGCCAATTGGTAGGTTCCGTTTATCTAATAATATCTAAGCTTTAACTTCGGGCGCATCGCCGTTGTTTCGTTTAGATTTATTCACCAGTTATCGATATTTACTAGAATTATAGGTTTAACTATTGTTCTAGTTTTATCACCAGTTATCCAGCTTGAGATCGAACTATCGGGTTTATCATTATTTTTACTTATTTATCATCATATAGCCAATTAGATCTATTTCGAGTGTTGCATCTGTGGCGATTGTTTAAGTTGCTCCAGTAGTTTCTTTGCAATCGCTACGTGATTATTGGCTGATCTATAGCTGGTCATCTTCATAGCAAATCGGCCGATTCGCTGATACGCTTTTCGGGATAGATCGGAACTTTAGCCGATCGAGACCCCGGAATTTAATACGTTTCTTTCCTTGTCAACCAACAGGTCAGATTGACTGGCACGCCGCGCGAACCGCACCAGGGCGATCACCCGAATAGGAGTTAAGCAGATTCTCCCGGGTCGTGTGTCCGACGCTGAAGGCCATCGGCCGATTTCCGGCCGATTTTTAGCGCCAATACACTTTTGGCACGCCTGGTGGGACCACCTCAATATCCAACATGTCAAAGGCCGCCGAGATCTCTTAAAGCAACGTCATCGAGATTACGGAGGCATATGTCAAGGACGACCAGAAAGAAGAACTGGCAAGACACCTAGAAGACTACAAGAAGGTTTACCTGCAATCTTTCAGTCGTTCCAGAAGCGAGGAGACCATCAAGAAAGCTCCTCTTCCAACTCAACGCCAGATCACCATCGCTGAGGACTCGGGCAAGATGTCCGACATGATTCAACATTCTGTTTATCAGGGTTTCATCGACCAATCCTCGGTGATGACCAACACGGTATACAATGCCGTCATTAGTTCTCTGGTCAGCGGAGTAGCTCAGGGATTTCAGGGGCCAGCATACGCCCCGCCTATTGTAGCTCCAGTCAGAAGCTTACCAGGCACGTCTCACTCGACTCCTCAGCCGATATCAACACAACACGGAGAATACAACACTTCAATGCCTCCAAGATACAACGGTGCGCAATGCTTTCAATCACAAGCGCCACCTCAGCCTGCCCAGATTTCTTCTGTGCAAACTCTGCCCTCAAGCTCAGTGCCTTGGGGGGCACCCAGCAATGGCGGCTGTTCTGGACCAATCAGCCGGTCATGGAGGCTCTCCGATCCAGACACCATTCCAATCGGCTATCCAGCCGACGGTCCCTCAATATCAACCGGCCACGGCAGAAATCGGCAGGGGGGTAGATGCTGCAAGAACACTCAGAAGTGCGGCGCCGTTGATGCTGTACGAAGGGACGGCAGATTCGCTACGCCACCAGCTGTCAACCACTCAGCCGACCACGCTCCCGCAAAATCCGCCACACGCTTTGATCCATCACCCGGCCGTCCCACCGCCGATCCATCAACATGTGCCGATCCCCCAACCGGTTGTTCATCAGCAGCAAGTGGATTGGACAGCAAGGATAGCGGAGGTGATTTAGGACCAATTCGGGTTGAAGCCGAAGGTACAAACCTATACGTACAAAACGCCGTACCCACCTGCCTACGATCTACTGTCGTTTCCTCATCGGTACAAAGTTCCTGACTTCACCAAGTTGTCGGGGCTAGATGACACCTCAACTGTGGAGCACGTGAATAGATTCATCATCCAGTGCGGGGAGGCCGCCACACATGATGCTTTGCGGGTGCGTCTGTTCTCATCGTCTCTATCTGGGTCGGCTTTCCAGTGGTTCACTACGCTGCCACCCAATTCCATAGTTACTTGGGCCGATCTGGAGAAGCAATTCCACAAGTACTTCTATGCGGGAGTCCACGAGATGAAACTTTCAGATCTGACCAACCTCAGGCAGAGGAGCGACGAACCAGTAAGTAATTACGTACACAGGTTCAGAGAAGTCAGAAACAAATGCTGTACCCTAGCCCTGACCGATGCTCAGCTGGCCGATATCGCCTTCCAAGGTCTCGTGCCACACATCAAGGAGAGGTACGCCTCATAGGAGTTTGAAAGTTTAAGTCAGATCGTTCACCGATTGGCCGGTCAAGAAGTATGTCCATTTGATCAGCGGTGGAATTTCAGAAAAAGGTGGCGTATTTAGAGGGATCTGAATCTAAAGAGGAAGAGGAAATCGGCCTAGCAGAATGGGTCAAAGGGAAGAAGCCGATATCATGCCCTTTCGGGAAGAAAGAACCAGAAGTGTTCGGTTTTGACACGTCAAAGGCCGACAAAATCTTTGACTTACTTCTCCAAGAGGGGCAGATCAAGCTCTCACCTTACCACACCATTCCGTCAGCCGAACAGCTCAAAAAGATGAAATATTGCAAATGGCACAATGCCATTGAGCAAGGCAGACTCAAATTTGAAGTCCCGGCGAAGCTAGTAAAGCGGATGAAAATTGATCAGCATCCTTCCCCTGCTAACATGGTTGACACGGGACAAAACTCGCTTCAAGCTAAGGTGCTGACGTTGGAATCGGCTACAAGAAGCGACGCCATGGACCCCAGAAATTAGGCTACAATGGACGATGTCAAAGGAAAAAGACAGGTTGAAGACGAGGGCGAAGGATCAGAACGATGCCGTAGACCCGTCACCTCCCAATTCTTACTCAACAAATATCAGCGGCAGCAGGAAAGTTCGAGACACCGAGAAGAGATGATACGCCGACACGAAGATCATTGGCGATGCCCATTCTTCATCCACTGCTGGGAAAATAACCTCAGATTACCATCAGTTGATAATTGCCCTGAGTGCAGTGGACCATATCGCAATGATCGCCTGCTCAAGAGGTCACGCTCCAGAGACAGAGGATCAGAGCCGATCAGCAGAAACTGACGCGAACAAGAGGATCGGCGCCTGTCAGTGCATGATCGGCTGGGGGGCAGAGTTGACCGGTATGATCGGCCAAGGGGCAGGCTAGAACAGTATGCTCGGCCAGGGGGCAGGATCAACCAGCACAAGCGACTGGGGGGCAGAGCCAGTGCACACGATCGGCTAGAAGAAATGGCCGACGCTAGGGTGTCACATGAGAACCCCCTAGGACGGGAACCAGACTGGGAGCGTGCCAAACCGCCGGCCAAACCGGTGAACCCCAGGTGGTGCCCTGATGGACTATCCAAATCTCAAAAACGAAGGATCCAACATCTGCGCCAATGGGAACAACAAGAGGAAGAGCAGAGGCAAATGGTGGATAAGAAAGACGACAGGTCTCGAGTCTGGCGCTCCAAAAGAAATAACAATAAGGAAGGCGACAATCAAGAATCGGCAGCTGACATCAGCATGGTGTTCATCTTGCCGATGGAGTTCATGGCGCCCGCCGATCGAGACGACGCGACAAGGATGGAGGAGCAGATGGCGCAATTGGTTTTGGAGCCAATGACAGCCACTTTTGAGAAACCGGAAGATCAAAAACGACAACATCTCAAGGCTCTGTTCCTCAAAGGACATGTTAACGGACGACCTGTCACCAGGCTACTAGTAGACGGAGGCGCTGCAGTCTACATCATGCCGTATGCCATGTTCCGGAAGTTGGGCAAAAGCGACGAAGATCTGACCAAGACGGACATGATGCTCAAAGACTTCGAAGGCAATCCTCCATGGTGGCTTCAACCTCGACTTGATCAGGGAGTGGGTGGCTCCTGTCGAGAGGTGGTTGGGATGTCCCCGCCGCAGCATATTCAAGGGCAACGGACATGATGCTCAAAGACTTTGAAGGCAACGTGTCTCCCGCCCACGGAGCGCTCTGCGTCGACCTCACCATCGGCAGTAAGACCCTTCCCACTACCTTCTTTATTATTAATGGCAAAGGATCCTACAATGCACCAATTGGATACACGCGAATTGCTGCGTCCCGTCTACAATGCACCAATGCCTCGTACAGTGAGTCGGCGACAATACCGATATAGTCACCGCCGATTCCTCCTACAGTGTTGCTGCGGCCCATACGTAACAGTGGAGCTGCGAACACATCAAGTGTATATCCGGTAGAACTTGGGATACCGATTTCCTGAAAGTGTCCGATTTTGGCCTACAGCCGATCCGAGCAGTCGGCTCTGAAGATTCAGACTAGATGGATCGGTTCGTTCGAGAAGATGGGAAGCTTGGGCACGGATTTACGTCGGCCGATTCATTGGAGATGGTGGATTTAGGAGATGGTAGCAAGCCAAGGCTGATGTATATTAGTGCTAGCTTGGATCCCGAGTACAAGTGTGAATTGACAAGTTTATTAAAAGAATTTAAAGATTGTTTTGCTTGGGAATACCATGAGGTGCCTGGTCTAGACCGGTCCATTGTCGAACACCGGTTGCCTATAAAACCAGGATATCGGCGGTATCAGCAGCCAGCACGACAATGCAACCCTAAAATTCTACCTGATATAAAGGCCGAGATTAAAAGATTGATTGAAGCGAGATTTATTCGGCAGTGCAGTTACGCCGAGTGGATTGTTAATATTGTACCCGTATACAAGAAAAACGGAAAGTTGCGCGTATGCATCGACTTCAGGAACCTAAATCAGGCTACACCAATGGACGGGTATCCAATGCCGACAGCCGACGTTTTGATAGATGCCACCGCAGGACATAAAGTCATCAATTTTGTGGCAGAACCACCTGAATTAATCCGGCTCAAGTGTATTAACCATCACCATTAAGGCAATCTCGGTTAACCTTACACTTCAAACGGAATAATCCACTGGTCTGTCGGGTATAACCTCCCGATACAACCACGGTAATCGGATCGAGCGCCATACATACAAATGCTCACGCGACGATGAGCCCAGAGAATACCACATTCCAGCAAATATTACGACATTAACATAAGCAAATATTACAGGCCAAGTTCTGAGCTTAGAAACTAAATACTCCAATTAACATAAATAAGTTCTTCAGAGTTAAGTTGCAGTGGAAATAAACGACGGAAACTACTCAACGATACAGAATGTCTCGATGAAGCCCGTACGAGACATCACTCGGCCTTATCTCCGTTGGACGGGGGCGCATCCCATTCCACCGACCAACCAGGGGGAAGAGTGCAGGGCCAAGTCAAGCTAGCAACCATATCTTCGAAGGCCTCACCTGAAAACGAGTCACAAGCAAGACTGAGTATACTAATACTCAGCAAGACTTACCCGAGTAGTGGAATCTACTCCACCGACTCTAGACATGCCACGCTTTTTGGCTCAAGGGTTTGTTTTGCCGAAAAGCATCTACAAGTGGGTCCTTACTTTCAACTTTTAGCTCAAGATTCTAGTTTCGTTAGCCAGTCTAGATAAGCAGCTATCTAAAGCATACATGGTGAAGCATTAAATTTTTCATCCAACCAGTTTCATTCATCATCATTGTTCCTCTTCTTACTCTGTGGGTAAAAATGGTTAAGCAGTCTCAATAGCCGTGAGAAACGGACGATTCGAATCGAATTTCTTAACCTTGCAAGGGAAACCCAAACACACGTCACGTGGTTACTCCCTAGAGTCACACGTGCAACTTTTCCCCTTTCTTTCCGGGTCGTGGATCGGGGTTACCCTTCGAGAGTACAAGAGCCCCACGCCACGGTTCGGCGCCGGGTCGTGACCACTCTCTGCACTCGCCATATGCACATGGGACCGAAGCTCAAAGGGTAGGATGCCGTCCCCTTGCCGGGCCAATCAGGTACTTAAGCTTACCGATTCCCATAATCTCGGCATGTGTTTAGTACGTTCAAAGACTTAACCATCACTACCACACCCTGCGGCCTTAGCATTTTTCACTAGACAGACGGGCCTCAATCGTAACCATCGTTACATAACCCGTCCGTGTCCTTATGATTGCAGCGTGTAGTAGTCATTCAACTCCTATTTTCTCGCGAGTGACAGGAAATCACTCGACTTTTACCGGAGTCCTATTAGCACAGCATTCTATCGAACCTTACGTCTAGTTTTCAAGCAAGGGTTCTTGGTATCATGCAACTAAGTTTTCATCCAACTCCTATAAACTTAATGCACAAGCAAAGAGTAATGAGTTGCATAATTTCGGAAAGAATGGGTTATGCTCCGGGGCTTGCCTTCGCAGTTCGTTTGGGGATCTTCCGAACTTGGGCTCGGGTCTTCAAGAGCTTCAGTTAGATTTGCTTGAGCTTCACGCTGCTCACTCTCGGACGCGGGCACCAGCTCGTAAGTTCCGTCGGCGAGAGTCGTCGATTCTACATGAGTGCACAAGTTTAAGTCGTGGTAATGGTGCTTGATTACGATTTGAGAGTAATTACTACAATGGATAGTTTCTGGTCATGAAATTTTGGATTTAGGCACATCCAGGGAAGAGGTGCTTACTGTAAAATTTTCAGCCAATTTTATGTAACAGCTTAATTATGAAAAATACGTTACATCATTGCTGTTAGATCCTTGTTCTTTTTGTACAGAACAATTGGTGCAACAAATGAGTCTAAGATTTTTACAGAGCTTTCACCTAAGCATGCAGAAGCTACTGTAATTTTTGTAGGATTTATCATGCAGTATTCAGAGCATAGAAATTAGGACATTCTACACCTAGGCTATTCAAGGATTCATTTTTACAGGACCCTACACTGGGTTTTTGTCCATGGAACTTTTTACACAGCAACCACTACCATAGTGTATCTCCCAGTAAAAATTTGAGAATTTTCCAAGCTAAGATACTAATTTCTTGATTTAATGTACGTTCTTAGCTCATAAATCAAATAAGTAGGTTACTGTGAGATAAAAAGTCTCCTTGTTTTTCTCTGGCTTCTAGGTACCAATACATTAGCATAGTAAAAGTTTCATTGGGTGGTTCACCACCTAACTGCAGGGATAAAACATTCTACTTAAACATGATATAAAACTAAGTTTAACAAACAGTAAAGCTAGAGATGGAATTTGGGCCTGATCTTTTTACACAATCATAAAAATCAAGCAACTAACTTACTGCCCAAAATTTAGGGTCAGCACTATTCTACAACAGTGGGTACAAAATAAGTCCATTAAAGCTTCTATTTAATGTAGAGCAAAATATGTTGAGATTCTGAGAAACCTTTTGTAACAAAAGTGGTAGAGTTTGTTCTGAGGATTCCAGAACAGTTGAGTTTGCATTTTTCTGAATTTTCTACGATTTTATACGAATTTTATAAGTTCACTGAATATGAATCTAGATTTGAAACTTTCTTTTACAACTAGGTCCTTGAATCTTACGCGCAGACCCTTCTAAAGATTTGAATTCTTGCAATTGGGTCCTCGGGCGGCTCGGGTACGACGGCCGGCCGGAATTCCGGCGAGGGGGCCCGCCGGCGGCGATGGGCGAGGGTCGGGGAAGGTTCAGGGGTGCGAGGGCTACCTTGTGGGGGTGTTGTTCAGGTGGGGGACGGCCGGGAAGGGCTCGCCAGCGTTGGAGCAGAGGCGGCGGCGGCGCGGCTCGCGTCGACGGCGGTGCTCCGGCGGGCTTGGGGCGGTGTGGTCCGGTCGGCGAGCTTCAGTAGCGCGTGGGGAAGCTGCACAGGGGCTCGGCTTGGATGGAGGGGGTCGGGGTCGTGCTGTCCACGGCGAGCAGGGGCGGCGGCGGCGGCGGCAGCGCGGGCGGCGGCGCTCCGGTGGCTCTGGGCGGCGTTGGGCGGGTCGGCGAGCTTCAGGGGGATGATGTAGTGGTGGCTGAAGCGTCAGTTTGGGCGGTGGGCGGCGGGGGAGAGCTGTCCACGGGCGGGCGGCGCTCGGCGGCAGCGATGGCGACGGCGAGTACGTTCTGGTGCGTGGCTCGCGCGGGGCGGTCGGAGCTCGGCTTTTATAGCGGCCGGAGGGGGTGCGGAGAGGCCTGGGCAGCGCGCGGGGCGGGGGCACAGCACGGTGCGCACTGGGCGCGGCGGGCGGCGGCAGAACGCCGGCGCGACGTGCGGCAGCGCGGGCGCGGTGACTGGGCGGCCGAGATACGGCGCGGGCGCGGTGGGATAGCGCGGGGCGCGGAGTGGTGGAGCAGCAACGGCAGCGGCTCGGGCGGAGGGCGTGCGCGGCGACTGGTGGGGCACAGGGGCCGGGGCGGCACGGCGTAGCGCGGGGACTGGGCGGCTGGGCGGCGGCAGCACGCGCGGGCGCTTACTGGCCGCGCGGCGTGGGGGCGGGGCAAAGCCGGCCGTGGCGGGGTGGTGCGGCGGCCACTGGCCTGGCGCCTCGCGCCGGTTAGGCGACGCCGGCCACCTGGCGCGCGGCGGTCGGGCGCGGAGGAGAGAGGGGGGGGGGGGCGAGGGGCCTGGATGCAAGAATTTGGAAAATTTCAGGGGGCTGGGCGCAAACAGGGCGTTTTCTCCTCTTTCTGATTTGAATTTCAAAAACTTTTGAACACGAAAGTTGTTCAAAATAAAAAGTTCTACAACTTTGGTTTCAGGCAAAATCTCATTTGGCTTATGGTTTGAAAGTTAAATTTAAATGTTCAAAAGTAACCAATGTGCTCAATTTAAATTTTAATTCCAACTGAACTCGTTTTAATCATAGAGTTAGGCTAATGACATTGATTTTGGAAAAGCAATTACCAGGGTTGTCACAAATTTCATGGACGATAATGCTGGATACAATCAAATATTAATGGCCGAAGAAGATATTTCGAAAACAGTTTTCAGGTGTCCGGGCCACCTCGGTTTATTCGAGTGGGTGGTAATGACCTTTGGATTAAAGAACGCCGGCGCTACATACCAACGGGCTATGAATTATATCTTTCACAAACTTATCAGTGTATTGGTGGAAATCTACATCGACGATGTTGTAGTCAAGTCAAAAGGTCATCAGGAACATCTAGCCGATTTACGAGAGGTGCTGGAGTGCACAAGGAAGCATGGGTTGAAAATGAACCCGAACAAGTGTGCATTCAGTGTGTCGGCCGGACAATTCCTAGGATTCATGGTCCATGAGCGCGGGATAGAAGTCAACTGGAAGACCATAGCTGCCATCAATAAGGTTGTGGCCCCGCAGAATAAAACTGAGCTACAGTCCCTAACCGGCAAGGTCAACTTTATCAGAAGATTCATATCCAACTTGTCCTGACGTATTCAAGCTTTCACTCCTTTGTTGAAATTGAAACCCGATCAGGAATTCGTGTGGGGAGAAGAACAACGCAAAGCATTAGAAGACATCAAGCAATATCTAATTTCGCCATCTGTATTAGTCCCACCACAGGCTGACAAGCCTTTCAAACTATACTTATCGGCCGACGAGCGGGCTATCGGATCAGCGCTGGCACAGGAGTTCGAAGGAAAAGAACGGGTAATATATTATGTCAGCAAAAGACTCCTGGATGCCAAAACGCGATATTCCCCGGTGGAACGGCTGTGCCTGTGTCTATATTTCTCGTGTACCAAGCTTAGGCACTACTTGTTATCGGCAGAGTGCATAGTCGTATGCAAGGATGACGTGGTGAAATACATGCTATCATTGCCAATTTTGAAAGGACGGATTGGAAAGTGGATCCTGGCTCTGTTAGAGTTTGACCTAAGGTACGAATCGGCCAAAGCTGTCAAGGGTCAAGTCATGGCAAAATTCGTGGCTCAGCATTGTGGACCGGAAATCGCTGTCGTTGGACCAGTTCCATGGACTCTATACTTCGATGGTTCCTCGTGTGGGGCCGGATCGGGAATCGGTATCGTTCTCATATCGCCTCGGGGGGCAAGTTATGATTTCTCTCTGCCGATAGAGGCATCCGCGACCAACAACCAGGCGGAATACTGAGCCGTCCTAAAAGGTATCCAATTGTTAAGAGAAATCAAAGCCGATGCGGTGGAAATTTTTGGAGATTCCATGCTCATTGTGGATCAATTAACGGGGAGATATGAATGCAAAGATGATGTCTTAAGGATTTACTACGAAGATTGCCTCCGACTGTTAAAGGAATTCAGTCTGCAGTTATTGAGCACATTTCCAGAAATTACAATGAAGAGGCCAATAGGCTTGCCCAACACGCGTCCGGGTATCGGCCGATTCAAGGGGCCATGACTCTGGAGCTTGCGGCCGACGATTGGCGAAAGGAGATTGCCGATTACTTGAAAGATCTATCCAAGAAAGTAGATCGGCGAGTGCGTTTTCAGGCCACGAAATATGTGTTGCTCGAAGATGATTTGTTTTACCGGACGATTGATGGGGTTCTACTCAAATGCCTGGGGACGGAAGAAGCAAAGGTCCTGATGGGAGAAATCCACGAGGGCGTATGCGGAGCTTATCAATCGGCTTACAAGATGAAATGGATGATCAGAAACAATGGGTATTATTGGTCGACGATTCTCGAAGATTGTTTTAAATATTATAAAGGTTGTCAAGACTGTCAGAAGTTTGGCAATGTACAGCGCGCACCAGCTTCGGCTATGAATCCGATAATCAAACAATGGCCGTTTAGAGGTTGGGGAATAGACCTCATCGGACAGATTTACCCTCCATCAAGCAAAGGGCACAAGTTTATATTTGTAGCCACTGACTATTTTACAAAATGGGTGGAGGCAGTTCAATTGAAGGCCATGACATCGGCCGCTATGATCGATTTCGTGAGGGACCATATTGTTTATCGGTTCGGCATCCCTCAAACCATCACAACTGATCAAGGAATGATGTTCACCTCAGGAGAGTTCGAAGAATTCACCACCGATATGGGGATTAAATTGTTGAATTCTTCTCCATATTATGCTCAAGCCAACAGCCAGGCCGAATCATCCAATAAGGGGATAATCAAGTTGATCAAGAGGAAGATAGATAAACAAACCAAGAAGTGGCACCTGTCTTTAACTGAATCTCTATGGCCTTACAGGATGGCCTGCCACAGGGCCACTAAGATATCTCCTTATCAGTTGGGAATTAAGGACGGGTCAAGGCGCACATCGCTTCAAGATCAGTTGACGGCCGACGACTATTCCCTCCTCATGAAAGGAGAGCTCGACGATTTGGCGGGTCAGCGATTAAGGGCCCTGATCAGCATTGAAGAAAACAAGAAAAGGGTGGCCAGGTGGTGCGACAAGAAGGACAAGGTCAAACAATTCTCCCAAGGAGATTTGGTATGGAAGTTGGTACTGCCGACAAGGTCTAAGGATCCCAAATTCGGTAAATGGCCACCCACTTGGGAAGGGCCGTATAAAATCGGCCGATATGTTCCGGGAAATGCATATATACTAGAAACTATCAAAGGGGAAGAATCCACAAGAGCTTTAAATGGAAGATATCTGAAGAGGTATTATCCTAGTATATGGGTGGATGCATAACTTACGATAGGGTGCATCAAGACAACATGGCCAACTCCTATTGGCTCCTGTCTATATAGCTGATACAAAGATAACATCGCCTTAAGGACAAAACATTCAATTAGCCTGACCGATTTATTATTCGGTAAGAACAGAATTCAGCACTTTTACAGTTCACCTGAGGAGGGCATTAATAGCTGCAATCGCTCGTTGCCTAACTTGATCGGCTGAGTCTAAGGTTCTCTGGTCGTCATCAGCTGAGAAAAGAGCAGTACCGCTGTGTTTGGGTCGATGTTGTCAGGATCCAGATCATTGCAATATGTTGAAGGAGATGCACAAAAGAGATGCTGCTTCCATTCTGCCCACCATAACTTGAATTGTTGGACAGCAAAAGGAGCCACTATCCAATTGCTTAGATCAATGGTACTGGAGTCCGGCACTAAATTGCACAGTCGATTGTAGTCAAGGCTCTTAGTGAGGTCATCTCGGAATTTTGCGCGGCTGGCAAAATAAACTTGAATCGGCAGCTGACCAAGGCCGAACTGCCGTGCTGCAACTGATGGGTTGTAAAATTCATAAGTTGGGGAGTCTTTCCCAGAGAAGAAGTTCACCGGTAAGATCCCTGGTTTGATCAAGGCGTCCATGAGATCATTATCAAAGGAGTTGGACGTCGAGTCATAGCAGAAGGAAGGCTCAAAAAGGGTTTCTGTTCTCTGGTACTGGTACCAACTGGTGGTTTCTTCACTGAAGCCGTTGTAAAAGCATCTGAAATACTCGGCTATCTGGGCGGCGGTGAACTGGCAACCAGGGAAAGCTGATGCCGCTTCACCGAAAGAGGTGCACCGTCGTCGTACTGTGGGGTTTTCCTCTGACTCGATCTTGGGGAATGTCTTGGTCTCTATCTGCAGCTGGAAGATTTTGCTCATGTACAAGTTGAGCCAGAGGGTGATAAACCACCAGGGGCCACCAGGGTTACCAATTGGTTCTCCCTTTGACAGTTTGACGCTGATCTGGTGCATCATGTGGTAGGCCGATCCTAGCAGATGCTTCCCGAGAGGGATGGCGGATCCTCTTGACAGGGCTTCGATCAGAGCTTGTGTAGAGGTGCTTCTCTAGCCACATCATCAAGAACGTTGAATGTTTTCTCTCCAAAATCGTCCCAGTCCTCATGTTTCTATTGATATACCCTTTCCACCCACCGATTCCTTTCGTCTCTAGCCGATGGGTCGGCTTGATCAGATAATCAAAGGGTGTATCGGGGGAGGAAATGTTGAGGTCGGTCAGCATCAGGACATTGGCCAGGGTTGGGGTCATGGGTCCGTGCCCCAAAGAGAAACGCGTTGAGCGCGTCAGACCAGAAATAGGAGACTGCTATTACCAGGGGTTCATTCTTCTCCATCTAGGACAAAGAGAGATTGATGCACTGGCCGATTTTTAATTCATCCCATTGAATTCTCTAAGATTTGGCCATTCTTTGGTACCATTCTTTCCAACCGGGGGTTTCATTCGGCCAAGATCTAAAGGTACCTGACCACTGGCCCAAAACCATAGGTGATTGCTTGAAAGGGATTCTATGGGTTTCTAAGTTCATCAGATCAGTCAGGTCTGGATTCCCCACAGGGCCTAAGCAGATGAGACCAGGAGCTTCGGAAAGGCGGATAGTGATTTGATGTCTAACTGCCTAAAAAAGGTAAAAAGGGAGGAACTAAGAATAGATCTAAAAGATGCATGGGCGGTAAAAAGTAAAAGGGAAAAGTTTTGGATATTTACCTCCGGGATGAAGCTCATCGTCGCTGATTGAATCGCTGATGGAGCCGCCATCACCGATGGAGTTGCTGGCAGAGCCTCCGTGGTTGGTGGATTTGCTGATGGTGCCGCCATTGAAGGAATGATGCGGAATGTAGACAAAAGAAGGATCGCCGAAGAATGCGGTTGGAAACAAAAAGGGCGCTGGGAGAAGATAGAAAGCGATTCGTCGGGGAGGAAGTTACTGACCTCGTGGAGAAGAAGCGGCGGAGAATGCCAGTATTTAAGGACGGTCCGAGAGAGAAGGGGTAAATGTGGGATTTTTACCGCGCCGTCTACACGAATTCTGGGGGAACAGTTGTCTCAGGCGCCCAGTTCGAAAAGATTGCAATCATCATGTGGAAGACCGCGAAATAGAAGGAGATTTTTTTCGTGTTTGTTTTGGAGGAGAGATTAAAAAAGAATTTCGAAGTAAAAGTCTTGTTTTACTCTGAAACTTGGGGCATGTGTTGACGCCAGATTTTGACACGTGTTGAATCGGCGTCAGGGAAGGAGGAGATTGGCCAATGCGGCAGACTTAAAGTCTACAATTGGGAATCGGCCGATTGGCGCTACAGTTAGGAATCGACCGATTGGCGCTACAGTGTTTTGGGCGATTGGCGAATGGAGTTGGTGGGGGTCGACCGATTGAAAGGCTGGAGCGTTTGGGCCAATATGGGCTTGCGCCAACAGATAGAACATGAAGCCAATGGAATCCCAAGAGGGGACATGTGGCAGAACCACCTGAATTAATCCGGCTCAAGTGTATTAACCATCACCATTAAGGCAATCTCGGTTAACCTTACACTTCAAACGGAATAATCCACTGGTCTGTCGGGTATAACCTCCCGATACAACCACGGTAATCGGATCGAGCGCCATACATACAAATGCTCACACGACGATGAGCCCAGAGAATACCGCATTCCAGCAAATATTACGACATTAACATAAGTAAATAGTACAGACCAAGCTCTGAGCTTAGAAACCAAATACTCCAATTAACATAAATAAGTTCTTCAGAGTTTAAGTTGCAGCGGAAATAAACAACGGAAACTACCCGTACGAGACATCACTCGGCATCATCACCGTTGGACGGGGGCGTATCCCATTCCACCGACCAACCAGGGGGAAGAATGCAGGGCCAAGTCAAGCTAGCAATCATATCTTCGAAGGACTCACCTGAAAACAAGCCACAAGCAAGGCTGAGTATACTAATACTCAGCAAGGCTTACCCGACTAGTGGGGTGTACTTAGCCGACTCCTAGACATGCGAGGCTTTTGGCTTGAGGGGTTTGTTTTGCCAAAAGCATATATAGTAGGTCCTTACTTTCAGATTTTAGCTCCAAGTTCTAGCTTTCTTTAACCATTCTAGGTAAGCAACTATCCAATATCATACATGGTGGAGCATTAAATTTTCATCCAACAAGTTTATTCATCATCATTGTTCCTCTTCTTACTCTGTGGGTAAAAGTGGTTAAGCAGTCTCAATAGCCGCGAGAAACGGACGATTCGAATCGAATTTCTTAACCTTGCAAGGGAAACCTAAACACACGTCACGTGGTTACTCCCTAGAGTCACACGTGCAACTTTTCCCTTCAATTCCCGCTTCACGGAACAGGCCCACCGCCCTCGACTACACCTCCCCACAGACCACGGTACGTCGGGCTGTGGCGGCCGATGCACCCGCCATTAGCTAGATGTGAACGAATTCAAGACAGTGGGGAGTATATTCCGGCCTCGGTTCAATCCAGTACTAAGCTTACCGATTACCATATTCTCGGCATGTGGTTAGTACGTTCAAAGACTTAACCATCACTTACCACACACTGCGGCCTTAGTATTTTTCACTAGACAGACGGGCCTCAATCATCAACATAAACATCGTACCACAGCCCGTCCGTCATCCTTATGATTGCAGCGTGTAGTAAACAATCAACTCCTAATTTCTCGCGAGTGACAGGAAATCACTCGACTTTTACCGAGTCCTATTAGCATAGCATTCTATCGAACCTTGCATCTAGTGTTCAGAGCATGGGTACCTAGGATCATGCAACTAAGTTTTCATCCAACTCCTATAAACTTAATGCACAAGTAAAGTAGAGTGATAAGTTGCATAAGTTGAGAAAATAGGGTTCATGCTCCGGGGCTTGCCTTCTTGCGAAAAGTTAGTCCGGGGCTCTTCCGAACTTGGGCTCGGGTCTTCGGCAACTTCAGTTAGATTCACTTGAGCTTCACGCTGCTCACTCTCGGACGCGGGCACCAACTCGTACGTTCCGTCGGCGAGAGTCGTCGTTTCTACATGAATGCACAAGTTTAAGTAGTGGTGATGGTAAACGATATTATTTTCTTCACGATAAAGTTACAGTTCATAAGACATAAGTTTTGCTGTGAAGTTATTTACTTTAACATTTTCTGGGCAATCGTTAATAGAGTTCGTCTTAATCTATTTAACTTTATTAAAGAAGAAGGGGTTGTGTTATATTGAAAACTTAGTTTCTTTTTAAACACAAACATGAGTTGAACACAATTACTAATCTAGTTAGCTTCTGGTAATAAAATTTTTATTCAAAGTACATTATGCAGAGATAAGATCACTGTAAAAATTTCAGACATTTTTGTGTAGCATGTTAAATATGAAAAATGTAATACACAGCCACTGCTAGGATCTAGTTACTTTTATACAGAACAACCCATGCAAGTATTGATGCTACAAATTTTACAGGGTGTTGCTATAACCATATTTGTGCTACTGTAAATTTTTCAGATTTTATTGCACATGATATAGAGCATAATAAATGGGACAAGCTACACTCATGTTATTAAAGATTATTTTCTACAGGATGTTATACAGGGTCTCTATGTATGAAACTTTTTGTACAGCTTGAGATACTCTAATCTGTTTCATAGTAAAAAGATGAACATTTTCTAAGCACTTTACTAATTATTTTGAATTAGTGAAGTTTTCCTACCACAAATTCATATGAACAGGTTACATATAGTAAAAATGTTCCTAAATTTTTCTATGGCCTCTAGGTATTACTACAACAACACAGAAAAAGTTTCATGACATTAAACATCACAGAACAGCAGGAAAAATTAGTTCTATCACTTTATGGCATAAAACAAGGTTGGACAAAAGGTGTATCTAGAGATGGCTTTTGGTCCTGATCTTTTTACACAGTCCTAAACATCAAGCAAGTAACTCACTGCCCAAAATTTAGGGTCAGCAATGATCTACAACAGTGGGTTCAAAAGAAGTCCATTAAACCTTCCATTTAATCTTGAGCAAAATATATTGAGAATCTGAGAAACTTTATGTAAAAAAAGTTGTAGAGTTTCTTCTAAGGATTCCAGAACAGTAGAGTGTGCATTTTTCTGAATTTTCTACGATTTTATACGAATTTTACAAGTTCACTGATTTGGTTAAAACTTTCTTTACAGAGGGGTCCCTGAAAATTAGCAGAAAACCCCCTAGAAAGATTTGGGCGTTTGCAATGTGGTCCCTGGTCGCAATTTTACGGCGGGGTCATCCTGTCCGGCAAAATTCCGGCGAGCTGGGTCGCCGGCGGCGAGGGCAAGGTGGGGGAGCACGGAGAGGGAACCAGGGCGCACCTATTGGTGGTCTTGGAGTGGCTCGGGGTGGCCGGTGGTGGGCTGGCCGCGGAGAGGAGAGGCGGCGGCGGTGGGGCGGCGCGGACGGCGGCGCTCCGGCGATGAGGGCAGCGGGGCTGGGGCTGGGGAGCTTCAGCGCACTGAGGGGGACCCGTTTCAGCGCTTGTCTCGGGCGGAGGTGGGCCGGAGCAGGGGGTTCCACGGCGAGGTGGGGGCGCCGGCGGCAATGGAGCTCTCTGTTCTGCGGGGAAGAAGAAAGGAGGGGAGGGAGGGGCGCTGCGCCGGGCTTTATAGCCGGTGGAGCTCGTGGGGGCGGCTTGGCACGGCCAGAACGTGGGGTGGAGGGGCCGGCGAGGCTGGGCGCCATTGGGGGCGGCCGGCGGTGACCAGCGGCCAGAGGCGCGTCGTGCGCGTGGCGTGCGTGCGCTGGGCGCGTCCGGGGCGCGACGTCGCGTGTAGGCGACGCTGGCGGGCGGTTGGGGAGCTCGGGCGGCACGACGGAGCACTGGTGGAGGGGGCGGCGGCCAGCGACTGGGCAGCACGGGGCGGTGCCGCAGGGAGCAGCAGCGGGTTGGGCAGAGGCGAGGCGTGCGGGAGGGAGAAGAAAAGGCGCGGCCGCGGTTGGGCGAGCGGGGGCGGGCAGCAGGCAGGGCATCGGGGTTGGCTCGGCGTCTGGTGCCGCGCAGGCGTCGGGGGACAGGTGGCCGGCGGCGGTCGGGCGAGCGCGCGGCGCAGCAGAGGAGGGAGGGGTGAGCGAGGGACCGAAGTGCAAAAATTTGAAAAACTTCAGGGGGCTGGGTGCAAACAGGGCGTTTTCTCCTCTTTCTGATTGGAATTTCAAAAACTTTTGAACACAAAAGTTGTTCAAAATAAAAAGTTCTACAACTTTGGTTTCAGGCAAAATCTCATTTGGCTTATGGTTTTAAAGTTAATTTAAAAGTTTCAAATGTGTCCAAATGTGCCCAAATTCGATTTGAATTTCAACTTAACTCGTTCTAATTCTTTTCACCCTTTTATTAGTTGGTTAAGCATAGGGTTAGGCTAATGATACTGATTTTTGAAATGTAATTTACCAGGGTTGTCACAGCCTCCCCCCCTTAACAAGAATCTCGCCCCGAGATTCGGTAAATCTTAGTGTGGACATGGGTGCACATACCAGTGGTTGAGATAAGAAACCCAGGGAAATGTTGGTTTAGGTAGCTCTCGGTTTCCCAGGTGGCTTCTTCTTCCGTGTGGTGATTCCATTGTACTTTATATATTCTAATCACTTTCCTCCTGGTCTCTCTCTCTTTTTGATCCAAAACCTTAACTGGGTGTTCGACATATGAGAGGTCGGGTTCCAACGATATTTCTTGTTGTTCCACAATCTCGGTGGGGACTCGAATACACTTCTTGAGTTGAGATACGTGGAAGACATCATGGGTGGCCGTGAGCTGAGGGGGCAGTCGTAGTTTGTAGGCTACGGGTCCGCAGCTCTCAATGATTTCGTAAGGACCAATATAACGGGGAGCTAGTTTGCCCTTGATTCCGAATCTTCGCACTCCCTTGGTTGGCGAAACTCGAAGATAGACATGATTGCCAACTTCGAACTTTAGGGGCTTTCTCCTTTTGTCAGAATAGCTCTTTTGTCGAGCTTGTGCGGCTCTAAGGTTTGCTTGTACCACTTTTACTTTCTCCTCTGCCTCGATTACCAGGTCGGGTCCAAGTATTTGACGTTCTCCGGTTTGTGACCAGCTCAAAGGAGTTCGACACCTTCGTCCGTACAGGGCCTCAAATGGTGCCATTTTCAAACTCGTTTGATAGCTGTTGTTGTACGAGAACTCTGCTAGGGGTAGGCATTTGTCCCAATTCTTGTCATAATGAATGACACAGGCTCTTAGCATGTCTTCAAGAATTTGGTTTACTCTTTCCGTTTGTCCATCAGGCTGAGGATGGTATGCTGAGCTGCGAATCAGCTTAGTACCAAGAGACGTTTGCAGTTGTTCCCAAAAGCGTGCTACAAACTGAGGACCACGATCGGAGATAATTGTCTTAGGTATTCCATGCAGGCAAACAATACGATCGAGGTAAATCTCGGCATATTTCTTGGTAGAATAGGTGGTGTGTACCGGAAGAAAATGTGCCGTCTTCGTGAGTCTATCCACGATAACCCATATGGAATCATGTTTCTGGGAAGTGTTTGGTAGTCCAACGATGAAGTCCATACTTATGTCTTCCCATTTCCAGGATGGTATAGGTAACGGTTGAAGTGTACCGGCTATTTTCAAGTGGCTAGCTTTTACTCTCTGGCACGTGTCACATTCTGAGACATACGTAGCAATTTGTCTTTTCATTCTAGTCCACCAGAAGTTTTGCCTTAGGTCTTGATACATTTTGCTACTGCCGGGGTGGATAGAGAATTTGGAGAGGTGTGCCTCATCAAGAATTTGCTTGCGGAGTTCACGATTCTTCGGAACGACTATACGACTTTCGAACCATAGAACTCCCTTATGGTCCTGGCGGAAACATTTGTACTTCTCCTCACCTAGAGAGAGTTTTTGTTTGATGATCTTAATTCCTTTATCATGTAGTTGTGCCATGACGATTTGGTCGTGAAGAGTGGGCTCAACTGAGATGTGATCTAGTGTGCCTTGGGAAACCATTTCCAAGTTAAGCTTCCTCATATCTGCGCACAATGTCTCATGGTAGGACTCCATGGATAGGCAATGGCAATGGGACTTGCGGCTTAGTGCATCCGCGACTACATTAGCCTTGCCGGGGTGATAGTGCACTTCAAGGTCATAATCCTTGATTAATTCTAGCCATCTCCGTTGTCTCATATTCAGATCAGCTTGTGTGAAGATGTACTTGAGACTCTTATGATCCGTGTAGATATTGCACTGTGTACCCATGAGATAGTGCCTCCATATCTTCAGAGCGTGAATGACGGCTGCCAGCTCAAGATCATGAGTGGGATAATTCTGTTCGTGGGGCCGAAGGGCTCGTGAGGCATATGCAATTACTCGATTCTCTTGCATAAGCACACATCCTAGACCAGTACCCGATGCGTCACAATACACATCGAATGACTTGGTATTATCGGGTTGAGCTAACACAGGTGCAGTAGTCAGATGCTCTCTGAGGGTGTGGAAAGCTTCTTCACATTTCTCATTCCATACGAACTTTACTTCCTTCTTTAACAGTTCAGTCATGGGCTTAGCAATTCGAGAGAAATCCGGGATGAAGCGACGGTAGTAACCGGCTAAGCCAAGAAAACTGCGAATCTGATGAACAGAGGTAGGGGGTTTCCAATCCATCACCTCTTGTACCTTGCTGGGGTCAACAGCTACGCCTTCGCTGGAGATCGTGTGACCTAGGAACTTTACAGTATCCAACCAGAATTCACACTTAGAAAACTTAGCATAGAGCTGATGGTCTCTTAGACGCTGAAGAACAATGTGCAGGTGCTTAGCATGCTCTTCCTCATCCTTGGAATAGATAAGGATGTCGTCGATGAACACTACGACGAATTTGTCAAGCTCGGGCATGAATACCGAATTCATGAGATACATGAAGTAGGCAGGGGCATTGGTGAGTCCAAAGGACATAACCAAGAATTCATATAGTCCATAGCGTGTGGAGAAGGCAGTCTTAGGAATATCGCAGGGGCGAATCTTGATTTGATGATATCCCGAACGAAGATCAATCTTGGAGAAGACTCTGGCTCCAGCTAATTGATCGAAGAGTACATCGATACGGGGAAGTGGGTATTTATTTTTAACCGTTACCGCATTGAGAGGTCGGTAGTCCACACATAATCTTAAACTGTCATCCTTCTTCTTTACGAATAGGGCTGGACATCCCCAAGGTGACGCGCTAGGGCGAATGAAACCTTTGTCCAATAGTTCTTGGAGTTGAATTTTCAGCTCTGCCAATTCTTTAGGGGGCATCCTATATGGTCTCTTGGATATAGGTGCAGTGCCTGGCTGTAGTTCAATAACGAACTCAATGTCCCTATCTGGTGGCATTCCGGGTAAGTCATCCAGAAAGACATCGGCATACTCGCATACCACTGGAATATTCTCTAGGTTGGTCCCTTCCATCACGAAAGCGCAAGAATTTGTGCACTCCCGTAACGGTAGGTAAAGGGTAGTGGCTCCGTGACCAGGTGAATTTATCTCAACGGCTCGGGAAGAAAGGTCCAGTGTGACTCCATGCCTAGTCATCCAGTTCATTCCCAAAATAATATCCATGCCGTCAAGGGGTAAAAGTACGAGATCTGTGTTGATGACTTTACTTCCCAATTTTATCGGTACCAGCCTTATTATTTGGTTGGAAGCAATTTTTCCACCCGGTGTTGATATCATATACGACCCTTTGGTGTGCCAAACATTCAAGCCTACTTTTGCACCAAACTTTGCACTAATGAAACTATGTGATGCACCAGAATCAAACAATATGACTGCAGGCTTGTTATGGATGGAGAATGTACCCGTCATTACAGGTGCTCCTTCAGGAAGTTCTGCAAGGGTGGTGAAGTTGATCCGTCCTTGTTTGACCTGGAGGGTCTACTTCTTGCCTTTGTTCTTATTGTTCTGGTTAGAGTCCTGGCCCTGATTTGGCAGCCTGGGTTGAGGGCATTCGCGAGCGAAATGACCGGAACTCCCGCATTTGAAACAACGATTCGCGGGGCTGGGTCGAAGAGGCTGTTGCAGACTGGGCCTCGGACCATTCTGCGGAGGCATCGGGGGTCGTACCATGCCTGGCTGCTGCGGGGGCCTGATAATCCAACGCCCTGGCTGAGGGGCCTTCGGTGGAGCTGTAGGCGCAGCATTTCGCACCAAGCGA
This sequence comes from Panicum miliaceum, assembly GCA_032594955.1. Lineage (NCBI taxonomy): Eukaryota > Viridiplantae > Streptophyta > Magnoliopsida > Poales > Poaceae > Panicum > Panicum miliaceum. The sequence continues at coordinate 31,627,701 of CM064056.1, forward strand.
TACCTCAGTGGCTGAGCGCCCGAGGGTCCAGCTAGCGCCTTTCTCTTCTTTTCAGCACGATGAGCCTCAATACAGTCCTCTTGAGTGATGGCCATGTTGACTAGCTCATTATATGTGTCGGCTTTGACAAGATTCAGTCGTTCCTTGAGTTTAGTACTCAGACCTCTACGGAAACGATCACGCTTCTTGGCATCTGTGTCTGCGTGATAGCCCGCGTATTGGCACAGATTGTTGAAAGCCTGAGCATACTGAAGTACAGTGTGGTTATCCTGAGTGAGAGCTAAAAACTCATTTAGCTTTCTTTCTATGAGACCTTCGGGAATATGGTGTGCCCGGAACGCAGTCTTGAATTCATCCCAGGTGACAATGTGATCAGCGGGGAGCATAGCAAAATAGTGGTCCCACCATAGACGAGCCGTACCGCGAAGCTGCTGCGCGGCAAAGCGGGCCTTGTTTTCATCCGAACATGGGGCCACAAGTAAAAAAAACTTGGACTCGATTGTGCGAATCCAAGCGTCCGCATCCAAGGGTTCCTCCGTCTCGTGAAACAAGGGAGGCTGGGTCCCTAGGAAATCCGTGTATCCTGCAGCTTGGGGTTGGGGAGCATTGTGCCCACCCCGCTGCTGGTGCTGTCCTTGCACGAGCTGGCGGAGCAACTCGGTTTGAGCGGCCATTACTTCCACTAAACCAGGTGGTGGCTGTGGCTGTGGTTGTGATCCACTTGCGCTAGCACCAAAACCATCCGGGTTACCACAGGTTGCTCCAACCATCTGAAAAGGCGAAGGTTCTTCATTAGCAACGTGATCCATATTGCTTCCATGACTCAAAAAGATCTAACGCGGAATAGAAGACTTCCGAAACGTCATGGATGGAATCATGGGCATAAAAACTGTCTGCCATAAGAATTTTATAACTCCTGGTAGGTTCATCCAAAGTTCCTCATATTTTGGCAGTGGATAGGGAATTTAGGGATGTACAACTTTGATATTCAGCCAAGATGCTAAATCGACGGATAAGATGGTCAAACGATTCACTCTTTGCTTCCCTGTTTTGGCTGTTTTTCAGCAGAACGAGTTATAGTATCTGGCCTATCACTTCAACAGTTCTGGTCCAAAAATTCTCATCTTTTACCAGAGCATTCCTAAGGTATTTGTGCACCACTTTTCTATTCAACACTTTGGCTGGATTAGGCTCTAAGATGGCTGTTTCCTTAAGGTCTCACTTCTTTGTCTACCCAGAAATTTTCAGTGAACAGGGGGCGGTCAATATTTCGTGCACCAGGGAAAATCTACCCAGCCAAAATTTACCAAATTTTAACAGCAGCTTCCTGGGTAAATTTGGAACAAGTTTTGTGTTGTGCTCTTTTGCAGAAAACTGCGGGAAGGGGGAATAAAAATTTAAGAGGCAGAAGGGCTTATTCTGGACAGAATTCTGACATTCCAATGTTTCTGTTATTTCTCACTATCCATAAGTTCAGAATTTTTCATTTTTGAACAGAAGATAGAACACGAAATTTGGAACAATTCTTTCAACATGAACTTCTCCAGAAAAGGTCATTTTCTTGGGTCAATAAATCGCTCTTTTTGGTCATGGCAGATTTGTGACAGATTCGCTAGATAGTCCTTATGCAAACCTCACTTAGATACGCAAGAACCTTACCACTCTTATACAACGTATTTTCAATTTCCGATATATATATTCATGATGCATGCACGTCCTATTCGTCCTCACAAAATAAAATAATCGCCAAATACTTTTGGTCTTACGAAGATAGTTTCGGTGGCATACACAATACGGCTCTCGCTATAATAGCTAGTCGAGTCTTTCTAATCGTTCCTTAACTTATCGTAATCGCGGTTAGTGTACCTGCAGAAGATGATAGAGTATATATATTTCATGAACCTTTCATGCCAGCACTCATGAAAGCGTCCGTATTCATTACCGTTTACTTATAGAAACGATATCTGTACAATTTCCGCCGTACAGACGACGTTTAACATACGCTATCGAGATAGCGTATTCACGGGGGTACCGTCATGAGACGGGGGTATGAACAGCGATCGCCATACCCTGCACCAAACCTTCTACTCCCAATATGTTCAACTAACAGTTGGCATATTGGCAGCACCTCAAGTAAGCCACTGCTTGAGGGCAGCGTTCGGTTCGCATCACCGACAGGAAGGCCAAGCTCTCTCAGTTGGCTGAGGATCCTCACCTTCTTACCTTAGCGATGAGTGCGTCGTTACAGAACTTAAGGTCGGTTGTGCATGAAAGTAAGTTTTGACAGAAAGTAATGTGCTGGAAGTCAGTTGATAATATTTCATAAGTCAGATAGCCACCTAGTAACTTTCCCATAATCCCTTAGGGCTTTACGAACTAGGCACCATCCTTAACGTACCAACGCATTTCGCAACACACCTTCTAGCCAAGTTTTTATGAAAATAAGTTTTTACGGCTTGTCGCATTCTCTGGCGTATGTATTTTGGCTCTGGCACCAGCTGTTGCCAGCTGTGGCACCAGTTACGGCTCTGATACCAGCTGTGGCAGAACCACCTGAATTAATCCGGCTCAAGTGTATTAACCATCACCATTAAGGCAATCTTGGTTAACCTTACACTTCAAACGGAATAATCCACTGGTCTGTCGGGTATAACCTCCCGATACAACCACGGTAATCGGATCGAGCGCCATACATACAAATGCTCACACGACGATGAGCCCAGAGAATACCGCATTCCAGCAAATATTACGACATTAACATAAGTAAATAGTACAGACCAAGCTCTGAGCTTAGAAACCAAATACTCCAATTAACATAAATAAGTTCTTCAGAGTTTAAGTTGCAGCGGAAATAAACAACGGAAACTACCCGTACGAGACATCACTCGGCATCATCACCGTTGGACGGGGGCGTATCCCATTCCACCGACCAACCAGGGGGAAGAATGCAGGGCCAAGTCAAGCTAGCAATCATATCTTCGAAGGACTCACCTGAAAACAAGCCACAAGCAAGGCTGAGTATACTAATACTCAGCAAGGCTTACCCGACTAGTGGGGTGTACTTAGCCGACTCCTAGACATGCGAGGCTTTTGGCTTGAGGGGTTTGTTTTGCCAAAAGCATATATAGTAGGTCCTTACTTTCAGATTTTAGCTCCAAGTTCTAGCTTTCTTTAACCATTCTAGGTAAGCAACTATCCAATATCATACATGGTGGAGCATTAAATTTTCATCCAACAAGTTTATTCATCATCATTGTTCCTCTTCTTACTCTGTGGGTAAAAGTGGTTAAGCAGTCTCAATAGCCGCGAGAAACGGACGATTCGAATCGAATTTCTTAACCTTGCAAGGGAAACCTAAACACACGTCACGTGGTTACTCCCTAGAGTCACACGTGCAACTTTTCCCTTCAATTCCCGCTTCACGGAACAGACCCACCGCCCTCGACTACACCTCCCCACAGACCACGGTACGTCGGGCTGTGGCGGCCGATGCACCCGCCATTAGCTAGATGTGAACGAATTCAAGACAGTGGGGAGTATATTCCGGCCTCGGTTCAATCCAGTACTAAGCTTACCGATTACCATATTCTCGGCATGTGGTTAGTACGTTCAAAGACTTAACCATCACTTACCACACACTGCGGCCTTAGTATTTTTCACTAGACAGACGGGCCTCAATCATCAACATAAACATCGTACCACAGCCCGTCCGTCGTCCTTATGATTGCAGCGTGTAGTAAACAATCAACTCCTAATTTCTCGCGAGTGACAGGAAATCACTCGACTTTTACCGAGTCCTATTAGCATATCATTCTATCGAACCTTGCATCTAGTGTTCAGAGCATGGGTACCTAGGATCATGCAACTAAGTTTTCATCCAACTCCTATAAACTTAATGCACAAGTAAAGTAGAGTGATAAGTTGCATAAGTTGAGAAAATAGGGTTCATGCTCCGGGGCTTGCCTTCTTGCGAAAAGTTAGTCCGGGGCTCTTCCGAACTTGGGCTCGGGTCTTCGGCAACTTCAGTTAGATTCACTTGAGCTTCACGCTGCTCACTCTCGGACGCGGGCACCAACTCGTACGTTCCGTCGGCGAGAGTCGTCGTTTCTACATGAATGCACAAGTTTAAGTAGTGGTGATGGTAAACGATATTATTTTCTTCACGATAAAGTTGCAGTTCATAAGACATAAGTTTTGCTGTGAAGTTATTTACTTTAACATTTTCTGGGCAATCGTTAATAGAGTTCGTCTTAATCGATTTAACTTTATTAAAGAAGAAGGGGTTGTGTTATATTGAAATTTTAGTTTCTTTTTAAACACAAACATGAGTTGAACACAATTACTAATCTAGTTAGCTTCTGGTAATAAAATTTTTATTCAAAGTACATTATGCAGAGATAAGATCACTGTAAAAATTTCAGACATTTTTGTGTAGCATGTTAAATATGAAAAATGTAATACACAGCTGGGTCGCCGGCGGCGAGGGCAAGGTGGGGGAGCACGGAGAGGGAACCAGGGCGCACCTATTGGTGGTCTTGGAGTGGCTCGGGGTGGCCGGTGGCGGGCTGGCCGCGGAGAGCAGAGGCGGCGGCGGTGGGGCGGCGCGGACGGCGGCGCTCCGGCGATGAGGGCGGCGGGGCCCGGGCTGGGGAGCTTCAGCGCACTGAGGGGGACCCGTTTCAGCGCTTGTCTCGGGCGGAGGTGGGCCGGAGCAGGGGGTTCCACGGCGAGGTGGGGGCGCCGGCGGCAATGGAGCTCTCTGTTCTGCGGGGAAGAAGAAAGGAGGGGAGGGAGGGGCGCTGCGCCGGGCTTTATAGCCGGTGGAGCTCGTGGGGGCGGCTTGGCACGGCCAGAACGTGGGGTGGAGGGGCCGGCGAGGCTGGGCGCCATTGGGGGCGGCCGGCGGTGACCAGCGGCCAGAGGCGCGTCGTGGGCAGAGGCGAGGCGTGCGGGAGGGAGAAGAAAAGCCGCGGCCGCGGTTGGGCGAGCGGGGGCGGGCAGCAGGCAGGGCGTCAGGGTTGGCTCGGCGTCTGGTGCCGCGCAGGCGTCGGGGGACAGGTGGCCGGCGGCGGTCGGGCGAGCGCGCGGCGCAGCAGAGGAGGGAGGGGTGAGCGAGGGACCGAAGTGCAAAAATTTGAAAAACTTCAGGGGGCTGGGTGCAAACAGGGCGTTTTCTCCTCTTTCTGATTGGAATTTCAAAAACTTTTGAACACGAAAGTTGTTCAAAATAAAAAGTTCTACAACTTTGGTTTCAGGCAAAATCTCATTTGGCTTATGGTTTTAATGTTAATTTAAAAGTTTCAAATGTGTCCAAATGTGCCCAAATTCGATTTGAATTTCAACTTAACTCGTTCTAATTCTTTTCACCCTTTTATTAGTTGGTTAAGCATAGGGTTAGGCTAATGATACTGATTTTTGAAATGTAATTTACCAGGGTTGTCACAGGATATTGAGTCAAGATGAAAGATGATCCCAGTCAAAGACGACATGACGTTGGTCAAAGAGCGACGCCGACTCGGTCGAGGAGCAATGGAAGGAGTTCGGATTGGACTAGGAGATGGCAGCAGAAGATCCTGCGGGAGCCCGTTTCCTTTAGGAGAGTCTTATAGATATAGTAGTTTTTATTTGAATCAAGTTTGTAACGGATCGTGACAGATCAGGAGTCTTAGTCCTAGGGTATAAATAGAAGCAGTCAAGGTTTTGTAAAAGGGACACATAAATCAATACAAACAGTCTACTTTTTCATCGTACTTTACTTTCAAGTTGGCGACTTCGCCAATACATCTTTTTCTTTCACGAGTTCGTACGGGTTGGCAGGGCTGCATCGACATGATCTCCGGCCAATTGGTAGGTTCCGTTTATCGAATAATATCTAAGCTTTAACTTCGGGCGCATCACTGTTGTTTCGTTTAGATTTATTCACCAGTTATCGATATTTACTAGAATTATAAGTTTTACCTATTGTTCTAGTTTTGTCACCAGTTATCCAGCTTGAGATCGAACTGTCGGCTTTATCATTATTTTTACTTATTTATCATCATATAGCCGATTAGATCTATTTCGAGTGTTGCATCTGTGGCGATTTTTTAAGTTGCACCAGTAGTTTCTTTGCAATCGCTACGTGATTATCGGCTGATCTATAGCTGGTCATCTTCATAGAAAATCGGCCGATTCGCTGATACACTTTTCAGGATAGATCGGAACTTTTACCGATTGAGACCCCGGAATTTAATACGTTTCTTTCCTTGTCAATCAACAGGTCAGATTGACTGGCACGCCACGCGAACCGCACCAGGGCGATCACCTGAACAGAAGTTAAGCAGATTCTCCCGAGTCGTGTGTCCGACGCTGAAGGCCATCGGCCGATTTCCGGCCGATTTTTAGCGCCAACAAAAGGGGTTAGTCATTAGTCGTCCTTGTGGGGCATTAACCTCGACAAACGTTCTCGTTCAAGCGTCAAGAGTTTTATTCAAACGAAAAGGAACATATTTTTGGTATTTTTTTCTGTGGCTAAAGCGAGGGTTTAGCACTGACTTTATTATATTTTTGGTGGGTGCAATCACTAAGTCACTAAACTTAATTAGCTCGGGGGAGCTTAATCAAGGTAAAATGCTTAGGAGAGGAAGAAAGAAACACAAGCTTGGGCAAAAGTAGAAGAACCTGAGCTGGAGGTGCGACGATGGATGCCAGGAGCCTCGGTTTTTATAGCTGGGTGACGAGGGCAGGGCGGCCGGCCTAAGCTAGGCCGGTCGGCTACTGAGCGGCGCAGCGAGCTCCAACTCATGAACCTAGGCATAGGTTGTTAGGTGGAGGTGCTGTAATTTGGTGCAGATGCGACGACAGCGGTGATGGAGAGCTGGCCGGCCTGTATGGGGCCGAACGGCCTGTCTTTGCGCCTCCTCGTGCTCGTCCTTTGCCAACATGTCTCCTCCTCATCTTGCTCCACTGATGCATGTGCCTTTCATTGAATTTCTGCACGACGGGACGTGTGCGGTGCAAAGGAGGCCAACCATCCATGATGGGGTTAATTGGCCCTCCATATGCACGATGATGGGTGCAGCGCACCATGATTCCTATCCCTGCACGTTAGTGGACTCACCTCGTGCTGCACCCTGGCCAAAGGATGACAGTGGGGCCGGCCAACCTGCATCTCGGCCAAAAAAATTTCATTTTTATATGCAATGCAGAATGAAAATAAAGTTCAAAAAATAAAGATGCATTTTACCAAAATTTAAACATGCCATGCTTGAAATGTAAATTTAAAGAAATAAACTATCCTATACGCAAATGCAAGAAATGGATAGCTACCAGGTTACCTCATTACGAGAGCTCGGGTTTTGAATCCGGAGCAGGACTCTCCATACCTTGAGTTTAGTTGTCATCATCTGCTGGAGTTGCTGTCGGTGGTAACACTTTCTTACGCCACACTTTCTTTGTGGTTGTAACTGCTTCGACCTCTTTCTTCTCTGTTTCCAGGAATTTCTTACGCTGGATCCGTCGCTTCGCGTTCTGTTGGTTGTGTACCTTGATCTCCTGCTCCCGAATCTACAAGTTCGACGAGGGTCTCAATGGCAGGAATGACTAGATTCTCCGGTTTCTTCTTGGATCTCAAGCTCTCTATCAAGCTTTTTCTCGGACTGTTTCTTCCGGTCGACTATCTTGACTTGGGAACATTGTTCCACCTTTGGTTTGAAGGCAAATTTCTCTTTCTGCCCATTGATGTTGAGGTGGATTTCTCCAGCTCCCATATCGATATGTGCGTTTGCCGTGCTCAAGGACGGCCTCGCCAGGATGAGAGGGGTCTTGGTGTTGAATTCCATGTCAAGGATGACGAAGTCAACGTGGACGAAAAAGTTCCGGATTCTCACCGGAATATTTTCGGCGATTCCCGCGGGGTAGCGAACTGATTGGTCCGCTAGCTGCAAACACATGGCAGTAGGAGCAAGCGTATGATGGTTAAGTTTGTCATAGACTACCTTAGGCATGACGCTGATGCTCGCTCCCAAGTCGCAGAGTGTGTGCTAGAAATGTTGAGTACCGATTGAGCATGTGATGGTGGGACATCCTGGGTCTTTCTTCTTCACCGGGAGAGGATCGAGTATAGCTGCGCTACACTCTTCTGCGAGCTGAACTACCTTTGTGGTCGGTAGGTTCTTCTGGTTTCCAAGAATATCCTTAATGTACTTGGCATACGTAGGTACCTGCATAGGATCAAGCAGCGGTATATTGACATACAACTTCTTGATTACCTTGACGAACTTGCCGAATTGTTCGTTGGCCACCATCCTCCTTCTCCGTTCCAGAAACGGTAAGGCGGTTGTGTCTTAGTATTCTCGACGAGCCCTTGGGGCTTCCTCAGCTTCTCCGTGGGTAGGAGAGGTGGTTTCGTGTGCCTCCTCCTGCACCTCGTCCTCAGCAATGGTATCCCTGGCGGTTACGGTCTCCCGACGTGAACCTGCATCCTGCGGAAGGGGCGGATCCTGCGTGGACTTTCCAGCCCGCGTAGTCACCGCATTTACCTTCTCTTTTGGGTTAACTTCTGGTTGCCCAGGTAGTTTTCCCGTTTTAGGGTTAGGACAGGATGATGCTAGTTGAGCTAATTGAGTTTCTATCATTTTATTAAAGCTCAACTAGTTTTTAATAATAGAAATAAAATTCTCTAGTTGTGCGGCCAGAGAATCCAAAATTTTATCATTAGCTTGAAATTTCTTGCTAATGTTATCATTAATTTGTTTCTGACCGTACACTAGATCCTTCAAAGACGGTTGGAAGTTGTTATTAAAACCGTTACCTTGCTATTGGCCGAAGGGGAGGTTGGGCTTGGAGTTCCACCCTTGCTGTTGAGGACTGTTGACGCCAGATTTTGACACGTGTTGAATCGGCGTCAGGAGAAGAGATTGTCCGATGCAGCAGATCTAAAGGCTACAGTAAAGAATTGGCCGATTGAGGCTACAGTTGGGAATCGGCCGATTGGCAATGCAACTTACGCCGAACAGATGGGAACCACAACAGAGGATCCCGGTCAAAAGTGGCCTGATGTTGGTCAACGGAGCAATGCTGATTCGGTCAAGAAGCAATGGAAAAAGTCCTGATTGGATTAGGAGACGGCGGCGAAAGATTCTGCGGGAGTCCATTCCCTTTTTAAAGATATTATAGATATAGTAGTTTTCCTGTTTGAAATAAGGTTGTGACAAGTCGTAATCGACAAGGAGTCCTAGTTTTAGGGTATAAATAGGAGTCGCCAGAGCTTTGTATGAAATCAACACATCAATCAACAAAACACTTCTACTTTTTCCTAGTACTTTACTTTCAAGTCGGCTGTAATACCTCAGGTGTTTTAATTCTTAAACAAGTCTTATTGGCATAATAAAATGCATCACTAACTAAGAAAATAAAAGGAATGGATTAAGTTTGGTTTTTGCTTTTACCTTTAAAAGTTGTATGTGCATAAATGCATGTACTTTAATGAAGCAAATTGGATAACTTTCACATCAAAGCAAATATGGCTACGAAATTAAATGAGCACACCAGTATTAGCATGACAAATAAAAGTTTAGTTGAAGCCTAGGGAAGAAAATGAAATTTTGAAATAAAATGACGCGCCCTCCGAATAGAGTTTCTTTAAGTTTTTAAAATAACTTTGGAACTAAAGCTCAAATGAACTTTGGCCTGAAACGAAACTTGTAGAACTTTTTATTTTGAACAACTTTCATGTTCAAAAGATTTTGAAATTCAAATTAGAAAGTGGAGAAAACGTCCTGTTTGCAACCAGCCCCCTGAAAATTTTCAAATTTTCGCACTTAGGTCCCTCCCTCACCTCTCCCTCCTCTGCTGCACCGCCCAGCTCGCCCGACCGCCGCCGGCCACCTGGCCCTCGACGCCTGCGTGGCACCAGGCACCTAGCGAACCCCCGACGCCCTGCTGCACCGCCCCCGCTCGCCCAACCGCGGCCGCGCCTCCTTCTCCCTCCCGCACGCCTTGCCCCTGCCCAAAACGAGCGCCCCGACGCCCAATGGCGTGCCGCACGCCGCACGCCTCTGGCCGCCGCCCCCTCCATCCAGTGCCCCCGTCGTGCCGCCCCAGCTCGCCAACCACCCGCCCGCGTTGCCCGCACGCGACATCGCGCCCCGGTGCGCGCCCAGCGCACGCACGCCACGCATGGCGCGCCTCTGGTCACCGCCGCCCCGCACCAATGGCGCCCAGCCTCGCCGCCCCCTCCACCCCGCGTTCTGGCCGTGCCAAGCCCGGCCCCATGAGCTCCACCAGCTATAAAGCCGGCACAGCGCCCCTCCCTCCCCTCCTTTCTTCTTCCCCGCAGAACAGAGCAAAGCAGAGCCGAGCTCCGCCCCACGCCGCCGCCGTGGAACCCCCTCCTCCGCCACTCCTCGACCCGAGACAAGCGCTGAAACGGGTCCTCCTCAGTGCGCTGAAGCTTCCCAGCCTGAGCCCCGCCGCCCTCATCGCCGGAGCGCCGCCGTCCGCGCCGCCCCACCGCCACCACCCCTGCTCTCCGCGGCCAGCCCGCCACCAGCCACCCCGAGCCACTCCAAGACCACCAATAGGTGGGCCCTGGTTCCCTCTCCGTGCTCCCCCACCTTGCCCTCGCCGCCGGCGACCCAGCTCGCCGGAATTCGGCTGGACAGATGTTCCCCCGCCGTGAATCGCGACCAGGGACCACATTGCAAATGCCCAAATCTTTCTAGGGGGTTTTCTGCTGGTTTCAGGGACCCCTCTGTAAAGAAAGTTTTAACCAAATCAGTGAACTTGTAAAATTCGTATAAATCATAGAAAATTCAGAAAAATGCAAACTCAACTGTTCTGGAATTCTTAGAAGAAACTCTACAACTTTTGTTACATAAAGTTTCTCAGATTCTCAATATATTTTGCTCTAGATTAAATGGAAGGTTTAATGGACTTCTTTTGTACCCACTGTTGTAGATCAATGCTGATCCTAAATTTTGGGCAGTGAGTTAGATGCTTGATGTTTAGGACTGTGTCAAAAGATCAGGACCAAAAGCCACCTCTAGATACACCTTTTGTCCAACTTTGTTTTATGCCATAAGGTGATAGAACTAATTGTTCCTGCTGTTCTGTGATGTTTAATGTCATGAAACTTTTTCTGTGTTGTTGTAGTAATACCTAGAGGCCATAGAAAAATTTAGAAACATTTTTACTATATGTAACCCGTTCTTATGAATTTGTGGTAGGAAAACTTCACTAATTCAAAATAATTAGTAAAGCGCTTAGGAAATGTTCATCTTTTTACTATGAAACACAATAGAGTAGATCAAGCTGTACAAAAAGTTTCATACATAGAAACCCTGTATAACATCCTGTAGAAAATAATCTTTAATAACATGAGTGTAGCTTGTCCCATTTATTATGCTCTATATCATGTACAATAAAATCTGAAAACTTTACAGTAACACAAATATGGTTATAGCAACACCCTGTAAAATTTTTACAAGCTTCATCGAGACATCCTTTATCGTCGAGTAGCTTTCGTTATTTTATTTCCGCTGCAATTTAAACTCTGAAGAACTTATTGGGTTTGATCACTGAAGTACTTGGTTTCTAAACTCAAACTTGGTTTGTAATATTCACTTATGATAATTTTGTAATATTTGCTGGAATGTGGTATTCTCTGGGCTCATCTTCGCATGAGCTTTTGTATGTATGGCATTCGATCCACTCTACCGTGGTTGTATCGGGAGGTTATACCCGACAGACCAGTGGATTACTCCGTTTGAAGTGTAAGGTTAACCGAGATTGCCTTAATGGTGATGGTTAATACACTTGAGCCGGATTAATTCAGGTGGTTCTGCCACAGCTGGTATCAGAGCCGTAGCTGGTGCCACAGCTGGCAACAGCTGGCGCCAGAGCCAAAATACATACGCCAGAGAATGCGACAAGCCTTAAAAACTCGATTTACTAAAACTTGACTAGAAGGATGTGTTGCGAAATGCATTGGTACGTTAAGGATGGTGCCTAGTTCGTAAAAGCCCTAAGGGATTATGGGGAAGTTACTAGGTGGCTATCTAACTACTATATATACTATCAACTGACTTCCAGCACATTACTTTTTGTCAAAACTTACTTTCATGCACAACCGACCTTAAATTCTGTAACGACGCACTCATCGCTAAGGTAAGAAGGTGAGAATCCTCAGCCAACTGAGGGAGCTTGGCCTTCCTGTCGGTGATGCGAACCGAACGCTGCCCTCAAGCAGTGGCTTACTTGAGGTGCTGCCAATATGCCAACTGTTAGTTGAACATATTGGGAGTAGAAGGTTTGGCGCAGGGTATGGCGATCGCTGTTCATACCCCCGTCTCATGACGGTACCCCCGTGAATACGCTATCTCGATGGCGTATGTTAACGTCGTCTGTACGACGGAAATTGTACAGATATCGTTTCTATAAGTAAACGGTAATGAATACGGACGCTTTCATGAGTGCTGGCATGAAAGGTTCAGGAAATATATATATGCTTTGTCAATCTTCTGCAGGTACACTAACCGCGATTACGATAAGTTAAGGAACGGTTAGAAGGACTCGACTAGTTATTATAGTGAGAGCCGTATCATGTATGCCACCGAAACTATCTTCGTAAGACCAAAAGTATTTGGCAGTTATTTTATTTTGTGAGGACGAATAGGACGTGCATGCATCATGACCATATGTATCTGAAATCGAAGATGCGTTGTATAAGAGTGGTAAGGTTCTTGCGTATCTAAGCGTGGTTTGCATAAGGACTATCTAGCGAATCTGTCCCAAATCTGCCATTACCGAAAAGAGAGATTTATTGATCAAAGAAAATGACCTTTTCGGGTAAAGTTCATGTTGAAAGAATTGTTCCAAATTTTTTGTTCTATCTCCTGTTCAAAAATGAAAAATTCTGAACTTATGGATAATAAGAAATAACAGAAACCTTGGAGCGTCAGATTTCTGTCCAGAATAAGCACTCTGCCTCTTGAATTTTTAGGCCCCCTTCCTGCGGTTTTCTGCAAAAGAGCACAACACAAAACCTGTTCCAAATTTACCCAGGAAGCTTCTGTTAAAATTTGGTAAATTTTGGCTGGGTAGATTTCCCCTGGTGCACGAAACTCTAGCTCCCTGTTCACTGAAAATTTCTGGGTAGACAGAGAGGTAAAACCTGGAAAGAAAGACCATCTTAGAGACCTATCTAGCTCTGGAGTTGACTAGCAAAGTTGTTCACAAATACCTTAGGAGTGATCTAGTGAAATTTGAGAATTTTTGGATGAGAAGTGTGGAAGTTATGGTTATTTTTGCACTCTATACGGAATCTGTCCCTGTGCTTTTCACACTTTTTCTCGGCCTCATCCATTTGATCTTTCGTTCAGATGGCCGAGACAGCGGCCATGATGGTGGATGAGGATGGACGCGTTCACTCATAGTGTCTCCACTGGGAGGGCTTTCCCTCTATTTTGTGGAACGTGTTGAGCACCGTGGGCTATCTAATTCCCCCACGTTACGTCGGACTGGAGTTACCCAGTGCCGTGTCAACCGTGACCATTTTTCCGCACCCGCTACACCCGGAGTGGCCCGCCTTGGATATCGAGGCTGTTGGTCGCCGTTTGGCCGATACTTAGGAGCTCACTCTCCTGCTCACAGCGAGTCGTCCGTCAACGACTTGGATGACTTCTAGATGACGACCTAGAAGGGCTTTTGCACATACTCCTCGATAGGGTAGCCTAACTTTTGGCAAGTGTTGTAATAGGCTAACTAGGAGTTGAGTAACTCTTTTGTGATGGGTACACCTGAACCATGTGGATACCCTCAGCACGTAAGGAACAGTGATAAACTTGGGTGATTTCGTTGTAAGTTGGTAAACAATGAAATCCACAATCGCTGAAACATGTCGGAAATTTTATCCATGTTTCCTTACATTTCTGAGCTGTGAGTTGAATACCAAACCTGTCAGGAATTTTGTGGTCGTGGTTCTCACAAAAATTCAGCAAAATTTGGACCTCGCTAGTTTAAGTTATAGGCGAAACATTACCGATCGATCTGCTGAAAAACAGCTAAGACAGTAAGGCAAAGGACGAGCCTTTCGACCACCTTAGCTATAGTTCTAGCGCCGAAGTTAAATACCAAAGTGGTGCATTCCTAAATTCTCTGACTACTGCCAAAGTATGAGATATTTTGGATGGCCCAACCGCGGCCGCGCCTCCTTCTCCCTCCCGCACGCCTTGCCCCTGCCCAATCCGAGCGCCCCGACGCCCAATGGCGTGCCGCACGCCGCACGCCTCTGGCCGCCGCCCCCTCCACCAAGTGCCCCCGTCGTGCCGCCCCAGCTCGCCAACCACCCGCCCGCGTCGCCCGCACGCGACATCGCGCCCCGGTGCGCGCCTAGCGCACGCACGCCACGCATGGCGCGCCTCTGGTCACCGCCGCCCCGCACCAATGGCGCCCAGCCTCGCCGCCCCCTCCACCCCGCGTTCTGGCCGTGCCAAGCCCGCCCCCATGAGCTCCACCAGCTATAAAGCCAGCACAGCGCCCCTCCCTCCCCTCCTTTCTTCTTCCCCGCAGAACAGAGCAAAGCAGAGCCGAGCTCCGCCCCACGCCGCCGCCGTGGAACCCCCTCCTCCGCCCCTCCTCGACCCGAGACAAGCGCTGAAACGGGTCCTCCTCAGTGCGCTGAAGCTTCCCAGCCCGCGCCCCGCCTCCCTCATGAAACTTTTTCTGTGTTGTTGTAGTAATACCTAGAGGCCATAGAAAAATTTAGAAACATTTTTACTATATGTAACCTGTTCTTATGAATTTGTGGTAGGAAAACTTCACTAATTCAAAATAATTAGTAAAGCGCTTAGGAAATGTTCATCCTTTTACTATGAAACACAATAGAGTAGCTCAAGCTGTACAAAAAGTTTCATACATAGAAACCCTGTATAACATCCTGTAGAAAATAATCTTTAATAACATGAGTGTAGCTTGTCCCATTTATTATGCTCTATATCATGTACAATAAAATCTGAAAAATTTACAGTAACACAAATATGGTTATAGGAACACCCTGTAAAATTTTTAGCATCAATACTTGCATGGTTTGTTCTGTATAAAAATAACTAGATGCTAGCAGTGGCTGTGTATTATATTTTTCATATTTAACATGCTACACAAAAATGTCTGAAATTTTTACAGCGATCTTATCTCTGCATAATCTACTTTGAATAAAAATTTATTACCAGAAGCTAACTAGATTAGTAATTGTGTTCAACTCATGTTTGTGTTTAAAAGAAAAACTAAGTTTTCAATATAACACAACCCCTTCTTCATTAATGAAGTTAAATAGATTAAGATAAACTCTATTAACGATTGCCCAGGAAATGTTAAAGTAAATAACTTCACAGCAAAACTTATGTCTTATGAACCGCAACTTTATCGTGAAGGAAATCATGTCGTTTACCATCACCACTGCTCAAACTTGTGCATTCATGCAGAAACGACTACTCTCTCCGACGGGACGTACGAGTTGGTGCCCGAGTCCGAGAGTGAGCAGCGAGAAGCCCAGGCAAATCTAACTGAAGCAGTTGAGACCCGGGTCAACGTTCAGACGATCCCCGGACTAACTGTTCACAAGAAGGCAAGCCCCGGAGCATAACCCATTTCCTTTCCTAAATTATGCAACTCACTACTGTTTTACTTGTGCATTAAGTTTATAGGAGTTGAATGAAAACTTAGTTGCATGATGTTAGGAACCCATGCTTGAAAACTAGATGCAAGGTTCGATAGAATGCTGTGCTAATAGGACTCCGGTAAAAGCCGAGTGATTTCCTGTCACTCGCGAGAAAATAGGAGTTGAATGTCTACTACACGCTGCAATCATAAGGAAACGGACGGGCTATGGAACGATGGTTACGATTGAGGCCCGTCTGTCTAGTGAAAAATGCTAAGGCCGCAGGGTGTGATAGTGATGGTTAAGTCTTTGAACGTACTAAACACATGCCGAGATTATGGGAATCGGTAAGCTTAAGTACCTGATTGGCCCAGCAAGGGGACGGCATCCTACCCTTTGAACTTCGGTCCCACTATATGGCGAGTGCACGAGTGGTCATGACCCGGCGCCGAACCGTGGCGTGGGGCTCGTGTACTCTCGGAGGGTAGCCCCGATCCCCGACCTGGAAAGAAAGGGAAAAAGTTGCACGTGTGACTCTGTGAGTAACCACGTGACGTGTGTTTAGGTTTCCCTTGCAAGGTTAAGAAATTCGATTCGAATCGTCCATTTCTCACGGCTATTGAGACTGCTTAACCATTTTTACCCACAGAGTAAGAAGAGGAACAATGAGGATGAATGAACTGGTTGGATGAAAATTTAATGCTTCACCGTGTATGCTTTTAGATAGCAGCTTATCTAGAATGATTAACGAAACTAGAATCTTGAGCTAAAAATTGAAAGTAAGTACCAACTTGTAGAAGCTTTTCGGCAAAACAAACCCCTGAGCCAAAAGCCTTGCATATCTAGAGTCGGTGGAGTAGATTCCACTACTTGGGTAAGTCTTGCTGAGTATTAGTATACTCAGCCTTGCTTGTGGCTCGTTTTCAGGTGAGACCTTCGAAGATATGATTGCTAGCTTGACTTGGCCCTGCACTCTTCCCCCTGGTTGGTCGGTGGAATGGGATACGCCCTCGACCAATGGAGATAATGTCGAGTGATGTCTCGTACGGGCTTCATCGAGACATCCTTTATCGTCGAGTAGCTTTCGTTATTTTATTTCCGCTGCAATTTAAACTCTGAAGAACTTATTGGGTTTGATCACTGAAGTACTTGGTTTCTAAACTCAAACTTGGTTTGTAATATTCACTTATGATAATTTTGTAATATTTGCTGGAATGTGGTATTCTCTGGGCTCATCTTCGCATGAGCTTTTGTATGTATGGCATTCGATCCACTCTACCGTGGTTGTATCGGGAGGTTATACCCGACAGACCAGTGGATTACTCCGTTTGAAGTGTAAGGTTAACCGAGATTGCCTTAATGGTGATGGTTAATACACTTGAGCTGGATTAATTTAGGTGGTTCTGCCACATCGGTGACTTCGCCAATACTTTTTCTTCTTTCACGAGTTCGTACGGATTGGCAGGGCTGCATCGACTTGATCTCCAGCCAATTGGTAGGTTCCGTTTATCGAGTAAGATCCAAGCTTTAACTACGGGCGCATCGATGTGGTTTCGTTTGGATTTATTCACCAGTTATCGATATTTACTAGAATTATAGGTTTTACCTGTTGTTCTAGTATTATCACCAGTTACCCAGCTTGAGATTAGAACTATCGGCTTTGTTATCGTTCTTCCTCGTTCATCGTCATATAGCCGATTAGATCTATTTTCAAGTGTTGCGTCTGTAATAATTAATTAGATCGCTCCAGCAGTTTTCTTTGCAATTATTACGTGATTATCGGCTGATCCATAGCCGGTCATCGTCACAGCAAATCGGCCGATTCGCCGATGCGCTCTAAGGGACAGATCGGAACCCCAGCCGATCGGAAAGCCCTGAATTTAATACTCTTATTTCCTTGTCAATCAACAGGTCAGATTGACTGGTACGCCGCGCGAACCACACCAGGGCAAATAACCCGAACAGGAGCTAAGCAGATTCTCCCGGGTCGTGTGTCCGACGCTGAAGACCATCGGCCGATTCCAGGCCGATTTTAGCGCGAACACACTTTTGGCACGCCCTGTGGGACCAACTTCAAGATCCAACATGTCGAAGAACGCAGAAGTTTCCGAAAGCAACATCATTGAGATCACAGAAGCGGATCTCAAGGACGACCAGAAGGAAGAATTGGCTAAAAATCTAGAAGATTACAAAACGATGTATCTGCAGTCGTTCAGTCGTACCAGAAGCGGGGAGGCTGTCAAGAAAGCTCCTCTACCAGTTCCCCACCATATCACCATTGCTGAGGATTCGGGCAAGATGTCCGATATGATCCAACAGTCCGTCTACCAGGCGTTCATTGACCAATCCTCGGTGATGACCAATACGGTGTATAACGCCATCATCAGCTCTCTGGCCAGCGGAGCAGTTCAAGGATATCAGGGGCAAGCGTATGCCCCGCCGATTGCACTTCCAGCCAGAAGCTCACCAGGCATGTTCCAATCGGCTCCTCAGCCGACATCGACGCAACGCGAGTGATACAACATCCCGTTGCCTCCAGCGTCTCCAAGGTATAGCGGTGCACCATGCTTCCCATTGCAAGCACCGCTTCAGCCTGTCCAGACTGCCTCTGTGCAATCGTTGCGCACAAACTCGGTACCCTGGGGGGCATCGGCGACGATGACTTTTTCTGATCCAATCCAGCCGCCGTTCCAATCGGCCGTCCGATCGACGGTCCCTCAGTATCAACCAGTCTCACCAGAGATCGGCAAGGGGGGCAGGAGCTGTACAGGCACTCAGAAGCACGGCGCCGATGATGATGTACGACGGGGCGGCGGATTCACTTCGCCATCAACTGTCAACTGATCAGACGACCATGACGCAACAGAATTCGCCGCATGCTTCGATCCACCACCCGGCCGTACCACCACCAGTCCTTCAACATATGCTGGCACCTCGAACGGTCGTCCATTAGCAGTAGGTGGACTGGACAGCAAGAATTGCAGAAGTAATTCAGGACCAATTCGGCTTGAAGCCGAAAGTACAGACCTACACATACAAGACGCCATATCCATCTGCCTATGACTTGCTGCCGTTTCCACACCGGTACAAGGTGCCTGATTTCACCAAGTTTTCGGGGCTGGACGACACATCCACCGTGGAGCACATTAACAGATTCATCATCCAGTGCGGGGAAGCTGCCACGCAAGATGCTCTGAGGGTGCGTCTGTTTTCATCATCTCTGTCTGGATCGGCCTTCCAGTGGTTCACCACTTTGCCACCTAATTCCATTGTCACTTGGGCCGATCTGGAGAAGGAGTTCCATAAGTACTTCTACGCAGGAGTACATGAGATGAAGCTCTCAGATTTGATCAGCCTCAGGCAGAGGAGCGATGAACCTGTAACTGGATATATACTGTGGCAACCCTGGTAAATACAGTTCCAAAATCAATGTCATTAGCCTAACTCTATGCTTAAAACCAACTAATGAAAGGGTGGAAAGAATTAGAACGAGTTCAGTTGGAATTCAAATTTAATTTGAGCACATTTGGTTACTTTTGAACTTTTAAATTTAACTTTCAAACCATAAGCCAAATAAGTTTTTGCCTGAAACCAAAGTTGTAGAACTTTTTATTTTGAACAACTTTCGTGCTCAAAAGTTTTTGAAATTCAAATCAGAAAGAGGAGAAAACGCCCTGTTTGCACCCAGCCCCCTGAAGTTTTCCAAATTTTCGCGTTCAGGCCCTCCCCCCCTCTCTCCTCCCCGCCCGACCGCCGCGCGCCAGGTGGCCGGCGACGCCTGACCGGCGCGAGGCGCCAGGCCAGTGGCCGCCGCACCACCCCGCCACGGCCGGCTTTGCCCCCTCCCCACGACGCGCGGCCCAGTGAACGGCCGCGCGTGCGCACGCCGCTGCCGCGCCCAGCCCGCCGCCCGTCGCGCCCAGTCGCCGCGCTCCGCCGTGCCGCCCCGGCCCCCGCGCCCCGCCAGTCGCCGCGCCCGCCCTCCGCCCGAGCCGCTGCAGCTGCTGCTCCACCACTCCGCGCGCCACGCTATCTCTCGCGCCCACGCCATATCTCGGCCGCCCAGTCACCGCGCCCGCGCTGCCGCACGTCGCGCCGGCGTTCTGCCGCCGCCCGCCGCGCCCAGTGCGCACCGTGCCGTGCCCCGCCCCGCGCGCTGCCCAGGTCCCTCCGCACCCCCTCCGGCCCCTATAAAAGCCCCGCCCGGCCACGCGCGCGAGCCCCAGCACCCAGAACGCCCTCGCCGTCGCCATTGCTGCCGCCGAGCGCCGCCCGCCCGTGGACAGCCCTCCGCAGCCGCCCCCTGCCCAAACTGAGCCCCCAGCCACCACTACATCACCCCACCGAAGCTCGCCGACCCACCCAACGCCGCCCAGGACCGCCGGAGCACCGCCGCCCGCGCTGCCGCCGCCGCCGCCGCCCCTGCTCGCCGTGGACAGCACGACCCCGACCTCCTCCGTCCAAGCCAAGCCCCTGAGCAGCTTCCCCACGCGCGACTGAAGCTCGCCGACCGGACCACACCGCCCCAAGCCCGCTGGAGCACCGCCGTCGACGCGTGCCGCGCCGCCGCCGCCTCTGCTCCAACGCCGGCGAGCCCTTCCCGGCCGTCCCCCACCTGAACAACACCCCCACAAGGTAGCCCTCGCACCCCTGAACCTTCCACGACCCTCACCCCTCGCCGCCGGCGAGCCCCTCGCCGGAATTTCGGCCGGCCGCCGTACCCGAGCCGCCCGAGGACCCAATTGCAAGAATTTAAATCTTTAGAAGGGTCTGCGCGTAAGATTCAAGGACCTAGTTGTAAAAGAAAGTTTCAAACCTAGATTCAATTTCAGTGAACTTGTAAAATTCGTATAAAATCGTAGACAATTCAGAAAAATGCAAACTCAACTGTTCTGGAATCCTCAGAACAAACGCTACCACTTTTGTTACAAAAGGTTTCTCAGAATCTCAACATATTTTGCTCTACATTAAATAGAAGCTTTAATGGACTTATTTTGTACCCACTGTTGTAGAGCAATGCTGACCCTAAATTTTGGTCAGTGAGTTAGTTGCTTGATGTTTAGGACTGTGTAAAAATATCAGGCCCAAATTCCATCTCTAGCTTTACTGTTTATTAAACTTAGTTCCATACCATGTTTAAGTAAAATATTTTATCCCTGCAGTTAGGTGGTGAATCACCCAATGAAAATTTTTCTATGCTAATATTTTGGTACCTAGAAGCCAGAGAAAAATTAGGAGACTTTTTATCTCACAGTAACCTATTTATTTGATTTATGTGCTAATAACATACATTAAATCAAGAAAATAGTATCTTAGCTTGGAAAATTCTCAAATTTTTACTAGGAGATACACTGTGGTAGGGGTTGCTGTGTAAAATGTTCCATGGACAAAAACCCTATGTAGGGTCCTGTAAAAATGAATCCACGAATAGCCTAGGTGTGGAATGTCATATTTTCTATGCTCTGGATACTGCATAATAAATCCTACAAAAATTACAGTAGCTTCGGCATGCTTAACTGAAAGCTCTGTAAAATTCTTAGACTCAGTTGTTACACCAATTGTTCTGTACAAAAAGAACAATGATCTAACAGCAACTATGTAATATATTTTTCATAATTAATCTGTTACATAAAATTGGCTGAAAAGTTTACAGTAAGCACATCTTTCCCTGATGTGCCTAAATCCAAAAGTTCATGACCAGAAACTATCCATTGTAGTAATTACTCTTAAATCGTATCAAGTACCATTGCCACGACTTAAACTTGTGCACTCATGTAGAATCGACGACTCTCGCCGACGGAACTTACGAGCTGGTGCCCGCGTCCGAGAGTGAGCCGCGTGAAGCTCAAGCGAACCTAACTGAAGCTCTTGAAGACCCGAGCCCAAGTTCGGAAGAGCCCCAAGCTAACTGCGAAGGCAAGCCCCGGAGCATAACCCATCTCTTTCCTAAATTATGCAACTCATTACTCTTTGCTTGTGCATTAAGTTTATAGGAGTTGAATGAAAACTTAGTTGCATGATATCAGGAACCCTTGCTTGAAAACTAGACGTAAGGTTCGATAGAATGCTGTGCTAATAGGACTCCGGTAAAAGTCGAGTGATTTCGTGTCACTCGCGAGAAAATAGGAGTTGAATGACTACTACACGCTGCAATCATAAGGACACGGACGGGCTATGGAATGATGGTTACGATTGAGGCCCGTCTGTCTAGTGAAAAATGTTAAGGCCGCAGGGTGTGGTAGTGATGGTTAAGTCTTTGAACGTACTAAACACATGCCGAGATTATGGGAATCGGTAAGCTTAAGTACCTAATTGGCCCGGCAAGGGGACGGCATCCTACCCTTTGAACTTCGGTCCCATGTGCATATGGCGAGTGCAGAGAGTGGTCACGACCCGGCGCCGAACCGTGGCGTGGGGCTCTTGTACTCTCGGAGGGTAGCCC
The DNA here is from genome assembly GCA_032594955.1 of Panicum miliaceum. Classification (NCBI taxonomy): domain Eukaryota; kingdom Viridiplantae; phylum Streptophyta; class Magnoliopsida; order Poales; family Poaceae; genus Panicum; species Panicum miliaceum. Next base: position 31,649,780 of record CM064056.1, read on the forward strand.
CGATCCACGACCCGGAAAGAAAGGGGAAAGGTTGCACGTGTGACTCTAGGGAGTAACCACGTGACGTGTGTTTGGGTTTCCCTTGCAAGGTTAAGAAATTCGATTCGAATCGTCCGTTTCTCACGGCTATTGAGACTGCTTAACCATTTTTACCCACAGAGTAAGAAGAGGAACAATGATGATGAATGAACTGGTTGGATGAAAATTAAATGCTTCACCATGTATGCTTTTGGATAGCTGCTTATCTAGAATGGTTAATGCAACTAGAATCTTGAGCTAAAAGTTGAAAGTAAGGACCCACTTGTAGACGCTTTTCGGCAAAACAAACCCCTGAGCCAAAAAGTCTTGCATGTTTAGAGTCGGTGGAGTAGATTCCACTACTCGGGTAAGTCTTGCTGAGTATTAGTATACTCAGCCTTGCTTGTGGCTCATTTCAGGGTAGACCTTCGAAGATATGATTGCTCGCTTGACTTGGCCCTGCACTCTTCCCCCTGGTTGGTCGGTGGAATGGGATGCGCCCCCGTCCAATGGAGAAAATGCCGAGTGATGTCTCGTACGGGCTTCATCGAGACATTCTGTATCGTCGAGTAGTTTCCGTCGTTTATTTCCGCTGCAACTTAAACTCTGAAAAACTTATTTATGATCATTGGAGTACTTGGTTTCTAAATTTAAAACTTGGTCTGTAATATTCATTTATGCTAATGTTGTAATATTTGCTGGAATGTGGTATTCTCTGGGCTCATCGTCGCATGAGCGTTTGTATGTATGGCGCTCGATCCGTTCACCGTGGTTGTATCGGGAGGTTATACCCGACAGACCAGTGGATTACTCCGTTTGAAGTGTAAGGTTAACCGAGAAAGCCTTAATGGTGATGGTTAATACACTTGAGCCGGATTAATTCAGGTGGTTCTGCCACATATACAGAGGTTCAGAGAAGTCAGGAACAAATGCTACAGTCTGGCTCTGACCGATGCATAGTTGGCTGATATTGCTTTCCAAGGCCTCCTGCCTCAAATCAAGGAAAGGTATGCTTCGCAAAAATTTGAAAGCCTAAGCCAGATCGTTCACCGATTGGCAGGACAGGAAGTCCGTCCGTTTGAGCAGCGGAGGAATTTCCAGAAGAAGGTGGCGTATCTAGAAGGGTCTGAATCGGATGGAGAAGAAGAAATCGGCTTAGCAGAGTGGGTGAAAGGCAAAAAGCCAATATCGTGCCCTTTCGGAAAGAAAGAACCGGAGACATTCGGCTTTGACACATGAAAAGCCGATAAGATTTTTGACTTATTACTCCAGGAAGGGCAGATCAAGCTATCTCAGTATCATACCATCCCTTCGGCCGATCAGCTCAAGAAGATGAAGTACTGCAAGTGGCACAACGCCACGTCTCATGACACGAATGAATGCAAGATCTTTCATCAGCAGATACAATCGGCCATCGAGCAGGGAAGGCTCAAGTTTGAAACCCCGGCCAAACCGGCAAAGCCGATGAAGATAGACCGGCATTGTTTCCCGGCTAACATGGTTGACACAGGAAGAAATTCACTTCAAACCTAGGTGCTGACGTCGGAATCAGCAAGAAGGAGCGGCGCCGTTGATCCCAGGAAGCAAGTCACGACGGCTGAAGTCAAAGGGAAAAGGTGGGCTGAGGACAAGGGTGAAGGATCAGAACGATCCCGCAGACCCGTCACCTCCCAGTTCTTGCTCAGCAAATATCGGCGGCAGAAGGAACAATCAAGATACCACGATGAGATGATACACCGGCACGAGGATCACTGGCAATGTCCGTTCTTCATCCATTGCTGGGAGAACAACCTCTGATTGCCGTCAGCCGATAACTGTCCTGAGTGCAACGGATTAAGCCGCAACGATCGCCCGTTTAGAAGATCGCGCTCTAGAGATAGAGGATCAGAGCCGATCAGCACAAATCGGCGCGTACAAGAAGGACAACACCTTTCAGTGCATGATCGGCTGGGGGGGCAGAGTTGACCGGTATCACCGGTCGAAAGGCAGGATCAACAAACAAGATGGACTGGGGGGCAGAATCAGCGTACACGATCGGCTGGAAGAGATGGCTGATGACAGGGTGTCAAATGAAAACCTCCTAGGAAGGGAACTAGATTGGGAGCACGCCAGATCATCGGCTAAACCAGTAAACCCCAGGTGGTGCCTTGATGGTCTATCCAGATCCCAGAAACGGAGGAGCAACAAGAAGAAGAGCAGAGGCAGGTGCCGGAAAAGAGAAACGTCAAGTCTCGGGTTTGGCGCCCCAAGAAAAACAACAGCCAGGAAGCAGACAATCAAGAATCGGCAGCTGACATCAACATGTTGTTCATATTGCCGATGGAATTCATGGCGCCTGACGATCGAGACAAAGCGACAAGAGTGGAAGAGCAAATGGCGCAACTAGTGTTAGAGCCGATGACGACCACTTTTGAGAAACCAGAAGAAGAAAAACGGCAACATCTTAAGGTGTTGTTTCTCAATGGGTACGTTAACGGATGACCCATCACCAGACTACTAGTGGATGGAGGCGCCGCAGTCAACATCATGCCGTATGCCATGTTCCGCAAGCTAGGCAAGAGCGATGAAGATCTGACCAAGACGGACATGATGCTCAAGGACTTCGAAGGCAATGTGTCTCCCGCCCGTGGAGCGCTCTGCGTCGACCTCACCATCGGCAGTAAGACCCTTCCTACTACCTTTTTTGTTATTAATGGTAAGGGGTCCTACAATATGCTGCTAGGTCGCGACTGGATACATGCAAACTGTTATGTTCCATCTACAATGCACCAATGCCTCGTGCAATGGGTCGGCGACAGTACAGAGATAGTCACCGCCGATTCCGCCTACAGCGTCGCAGCGGCCGACACGCAACAGTGGAGCTGTGAGCACGTTAGATGTATATCTGGCAGAACTTGGGACACTGATTTCCTGAAGGTGTCCAATTTTGGTCTACAGCCGATCCAAGCAGTCGGCTCTGAAGATTCAGAATAGATGGATCAGCTCGTCCGAGAAGACAGGAAGCTTGGGCATGGGTTTACGTCGGCCGATTCATTGGAGATGGTGGATTTGGGAGATAGTAGCAAATCAAGGCCGACGTATATTAGTGCTAACTTGGATCCTGGGTATAAGTGTAAATTGATAAGTTTATTAAAATAATTCAAGGATTGCTTTGCTTGGGAATACCATGAGATGCCAGGTCTAGACCGGTCCATTGTTGAACACCGGTTACCTATAAAATCAGGATATCGGCCATATCAGCAACCTGCACGATGGTGCAACCCCAAGATTCTACCTGATATAAAGGCCGAGATCACAAAGTTAATTGAAGCAGGATTTATCCGGCAGTGCCGCTACGTCGAATGGATTTCTAATATTGTGCCCGTGTATAAGAAAAATGGAAAACTGCGCGCGTGCATCGACTTCAGGAACCTAAATCAGGCCACACCAATGGACGAATATCCAATGCCGACGGCCGATATCTTGATAGATGCTGCCGCAGGACACAAAGTCATCAGTTTCATGGATGGTAATGCCGGGTACAATCAGATATTAATGGCCGAAGAAGATATCTCGAAAACGACTTTCAGGTGTCCAGGTCACCTTGGTTTATTCGAATGGGTTGTAATGACCTTGGTCTACAGATGATGTCGTGGTCAAGTCAAAAGGTCATCAAGAACATCTGGCCGATTTACAAGAAGTACTGGAGTGCACAAGGAAGCATGGGTTGAAAATGAACCCGAACAAGTGTGCATTTGGCGTATCGGCCGGGCAATTCTTAGGATTCATGGTCCATGAGCGCGGGATAGAGGTCAACTGGAAGACCATAGACGCCATCAACAAAGTTGTGGCCCCACAGAATAAAACTGAGCTGCAGTCCCTCATCGGCAAGGTCAATTTTATCAGAAGATTCATATCCAACCTGTCACAGCGTATTCGAGCTTTTACTCCTTTGTTGAAATTAAAGCCCGATCAGGAATTTGTATGGGGAGAAGAACAACGTAGAGCGTTGGAAGATATAAAGCAATATCTGATTTCACCTCCGGTGTTAGTCCCGCCACAGCCTGGTAAGCCGTTCAAATTATACTTATCGGCTGATGAAAAAGCTATTGGATCGGCGTTGGTACAGGAGTTCGAAGGGAAATAACGAGTGGTATATTATGTCAGCAGAAGACTCCTGGACACCGAAACAAGATATTCCCCGGTGGAGCGGCTGTGCTTGTGTCTATACTTCTCGTGTACCAAGCTCAGGCACTATTTGTTATCGGCAGAATGCATAGTTGTATGCAAAGATGATGTGGTGAAATATATGCTATCATTGCCGATTTTGAAAGGACGGATTGGAAAATGGATCCTGGCTCTGTCAGAATTTGACTTAAGGTACGAATCAACCAAAGCTGTCAAGGGTCAAGTCATGGCCGATTTCGTAGCTCCGCATTGCGGACCAGAGATTGCTGTCGTTGAACCGGTTCCATGGACTCTGTATTTCGATGGTTCTTCATGTGGGGCCGGATCAGGAATCGGCATTGTTCTTGTATCGCCTCGGGGGGCAAGTTATGATTTCTCTCTGCGATAGAAGCATCTGCAACCAATAACCAGGCAAAATATCAAGCCATCCTAAAAGGTATTCAATTATTAAGGGAAGTCAAAGCTGATGCAGTCGAGATTTTTGGGGATTCCATGCTCATCGTAGATCAGTTAACGGGGAAATCTGAATGCAAAGATGATATCTTGAGGATTTATTATGAAGATTGCCTTCAGTTGCTAAAGGAATTCAAGTCTGCAATAATTGAGCACATCCCCAGGAATTATAATGAAGAGGCCAACAGGCTGGCCCAACACGCGTCCGGATATTGGCCGATTCAGGGGGCTATGATTTTGGAGCTCGCGGCCGATGATTGGCGAAAGGAAATCGCCGATTATTTGAAGGACCCCTCCTAGAAAGTGGATCGGCGAGTGCGTTTCCAAGCCACAAAATATGTGTTACTTGAAGATGATTTATTTTACCGGACGATTGATGGGGTTCTTCTCAAGTTCCTGGGAACAGAAGAAGCAAAGTTCCTGATGGGGGAGATCCATGAAGGCATATGTGGAGCCCATCAATCAGCTCACAAGATGAAATGGATGATCAGAAACAATAGGTATTATTGGCCAACGATTCTTGAGGATTGTTTCAAATATTATAAAGGATGCCAAGACTGTCAGAAGTTTGGCAATGTACAGCGCGCGCCAGCATCGGCTATGAATCCAGTAATCAAGCCATGGCTGTTCAGAGGTTGGGGAATAGATCTCATCGGGCAGATTCACCCTCCATCAAGCAAGGGGCATAAGTTTATATTGGTAGCTACCGATTATTTCACTACGTGGGTGGAGGCAGTTCCGTTAAGGACCGTGACATCGGCCGATATGATCGAGTTCGTTAAGAACCATATTGTTTATCGATTCGGTATTCCTCAGACTATCACAACTGACCAAGGAACGATGTTCACCTCTGGAGAATTTGGGGAATTCGCCGCCGATATGGGGATTAAATTATTAAATTCTTCTCCATACTATGCTCAAGCCAATGGCCAGGCCGAATTGTCCAATAAGGGGATAATCAAGTTGATCAAGAGGAAGATAGAGGAACAACCTAAAAAGTAGCACATGTCTTTGGCTGAATCTCTATGGGCTTATAGGATGGCTTGCCATGGAGCCACTAAGATATCTCCTTATCAGTTGGTTTATGGTCACGAGGCAGTCCTACCTTGGGAACTAAGGATGGGGTCAAGGCGTATATCACTTCAAGATCAGTTGACGGCCGATAACTATTCCTTCCTCATGAAGGATGAGCTCGATGACTCGGCGGGTCAGCGGTTGAGGGCCCTGATTAGCATAGAAGAAAACAAGAAAAGGGTGGCCAGATGGTATGACAAAAAGGTCAAAGTTAAATAATTCTCCCAGGGAGATTTGGTGTGGATGTTGGTGCTGCCGATAGGGTCTAAGGATCCCAAATTCGGTAAATGGTCACCTACTTGGGAAGGGCCGTACAGAATCGGCCGATGTGCCCCTGGAAATGCATATATTCTGGAAACTATTGAAGGGGAAGAATTCCCAAGAGCTTTAAATGGACGATATCTGAAGAGGTACTATCCAAGCATTTGGGTAGATGCATAATTTGCAGTAAGATACATCAAGACAACATGGCCGACTTCTATCGGCTTTCGTCTACATAGCCGATGCAGGGATGACATCGCCTTGAGGAGGGAAAATATTTTCCGTTTGGTCTGGCCAATTCATTATTTGATGAAAACAACAGAGTACATGACCGACATGGTACAAGTCGCCCTTAGAATAAAAATACCGATACATCTATGGATTACGCTTGCTCTGGATTTCTCTCTCGATCCGGCCTAATTCTATCAGAGGGCAGGTCCTATTCTCCTTCGGATCCGCCATGGTGGCTCCAGTCTCAACTTGATGGCATAGTTCTATCAGGAGGCGGGTCTTCTTCTCCTCTAGATTCTCCATGGCGGCTTCAGTCTCAACTTGATGAGGGAGTGGAGGACTCTTTTCAGATGGTAGTCGCTTGCGGACCAGACAGTGAGCGTCTATAAGGTCCCAATACTTCTGGACAACAGCGGGAACATGATCTTTAAGTTCTTCAGAATGAGCTCTTATCAGATCTAGGTCTGCCTGCGATAGTGGTTCGTCTGAATGCATAACTTTGATCACTCGTTCCAGACTGGGGCTGAGACATTTTGACTAAACAGAGATGAAAAGCTACCCAGCATCAGAGTGATTGAGATGTCTAGGGGAGAAGCAGAGGAGAGTTTGTACCTGATTGACAGAGGAAGAAGACGAAGAAGACATCTTGCTGTTCGGTTTGGGAGAATAAAGATCCAGTTGTTGGAGGGAGAGAAGATGTGTAATGCATATACCTCTGGAGACGGTGTGAGGTCTCATACTTGTAGAGGGAAGGAGGTAGATAGATGGTGATGCACGTCCTATCAGAGTAAAAGCATTCATAAATGCAAAGCTGTCAAAAGAAGTGGTCCAAGACCAAATCGGCGCATCAGCATTAAAGGAGTATTAAATGTTTACAAGATCCTTTACAACCCAAGGAGGGCATCTATAGTAGCAATAGCTCGTTGCCTAATCTGATCGGCCGAGTCTAATACTCTTTGGTCGTCGTCGGCCGATCCAGGTATTTCCGGCATACGGCGATGAAGTCTTATCGCTTCACAAGCCAAGTTCTGTCTTTCTTGTTTAAGCCCGGCGATGATGGATGCGAGCTCTTGAAGTTTCTTTTCTTCAGTAGCTATGTCTTTGGTTACTTGCTCCATCTCTTTGGCTAGCTCTGCTCTCCTCCATTTGAGGCGATCTATTGTGCTGACGATATCCGGGCGGGAACTCTCGAGGAAGTTGATCCGTTGGTGTACTTCTTGAGCTTGGTACTTGTAAGAATCAGCTTCCTCCCGGGTCTTTGCTAGCTGAGCACGATCGGCCATGTGACGCAGGGCCTTGGAGATCGGAATCTGCATCCACTCTATGAACGTAGCAGGGTGCAGAGTTTCTGTCGCTTCTTCCGAGATTCGGCCCTTGATGTCACTGAAAAGCCGACGAATCGGCGAGGCATCTTCTACTAATCGGCCGATATCATCTTGGAGGAGGACCCGCATACTCTCGAGCTTGGTGCGGACATCGTCAGAAATTAAACTCGATGGAACTTGGCGCGAAGTGACTTCTTCATCATCAGGCAAAGAAACCGTGAAGGAGAAAAGGCTATTATTCGGGGTATCTTGTTCCTGCAAAAGAATAAAGACAAAGATCAGTAAGCAGTAAAGGGGGATCGGCCGATTCCGGTAATAAGTTTGTTACCTCCTTGAAGTGAATCTCTCTTGCTTGCGCCGATGGGAGTCCCTCCCTCGTCTCCGGAACCGGCACGATTGGCTCATAAGAGGAAGAGGACTCGACCACTATTAATGATCTGCTTGGGCCAGCTTCCTGGAAAGGTATGACAAATAAATCCTGTGAGTATACTACGATAATCGAATAAGATGATATGGGATATTTGCCATACTTCTGTTGGTCCTTCGGCCGATGTTTGTTGAGGAAGTTCGACCAACGCACCCAAATCGGCCTGCATCAGAATCAGTTAGTCCTCTGAATGTCAAGAGGTCGAGTTAAGAGATTATCTACCTCGATGAGGAGGGTTGCTGGTGTTTCGGCTTCCACTTGGGATGTGGCCGATTGCTGTGGGGACTGCACTGGAGTGGCTTGTGCAGCCTGACAGAAAGGAAAAGTTAGTATTAGTGGAGCACTTAAAGATATATGAAGTGAACAAGATTACATGAACAGCTTCCACTAGCAGTGATGCCGCAGCTGCTCCGACTTCTGCGGTGACTTGAGGATCGGCCATCTCGGTAGTCGGCAAGGATGGAGGAGTCGGAGTTTCAGCCGATACTACCAGCGATTCGTCAATCGGTCCGATGCGGGCACGCACTCGACGGCTTGTTCTCTTCAAGGTTGGCCTTTTCGGTGTTCGTTTCAATCGGCCAGTAGCGATGTCCTTGATAGTTGGAGCGTGATAGCCGATGAGTGGATATGACGTATATGGATGATCGCTCTCTATCGGCCTGCCGCTTCGGCTCCGCATCGGAGGGACCTGGCTTTCAGACTAAGAAGATAAATACAAGTTAACGGTAAGACGGTAGTGTGGAAAGAGGCAGCATTGAAATCGGCTGGGAGAAAGGATATACCGCTGCACTTGGGTCGATGTTTTCTGGGTCCAGAATGTTGCAATATGTTGATGGGGGTATGCAGAAGAGGTATTGCTTCCATTCTACCCACCATAGTTTGAATTGCTGAACGGCAAAAGGGGCCACTGTCCAATTGTTCAGGTCAATGGTTCTAGAGTCTGGCACTAAGTTGCACAGCCGATTGTAGTCAAGACTCTTGGTCAGTTCATCTCTGAAATTTGTTTGACCGGCAAAGTAGACCCGAATCGGCAGTTGACCAAAGCCTAATTGCCTTGCTGCAGCCGATGGATTGTAAAACTCATAGGTGGGGGAATCCTTTCCAGAGAAGAAGTTGGCCGGCAAAATCCCTAGCTTAATCAGGGTATCCATAAGTTCCCTATCAAAAGTATGAGTGGACGAGTCATAGCAGACGGGAAATTTGAAAATCGGCCCCACTGTCTAATATGGATACCAACTGACAGTCTCTTCACTGAAGCCGTTGTAGAAACATCTGAAGTATTCGGCCGTTCGGGCAACAGTGAATTGACAGCCAGGGAAGGCCGATGCCGCTTCTCCAAAAGATGTGCAGCGTCGTCGGATGGTTGGGTTTTCCTCTGACTCAATGTTGGGGAAAGTTTTTGTATCTATTTGTTGCTGAGAGACCTTGCTCATATATAGGTTGAGCCAGAGAGTGATGAACCACCAGGGGCTGCCAGGGTTCCCAATCGGCTCCCCTTTTGACAGTCTAGTGCCGATTTGGTGCATCATGTGGTAGGCCGATCCCAACTGATGCTTTCCAAGGGGAACGGCCAATCCTAGTGACAGAGCTTCTGCCAGGGCTTGGGTGTTAGAAGAAGGGCCAACTGCTCTGCCACAGAAAAAATGTTTCTCCAGCCACATCATCAGGAACGCAGTATGCTCTCTATCTTAAACTGTCCCAGTCTTCATATTTTTGTTGATGTACCCCTTCCATCCGCCGATTCCTTTGGTTTCTAGCCGATGTGATGGCTTAATCAAATAGTCAAAGGGGGTATCAGAGGAGGAGATGTCAAGGCCTGTCAACAACACGACATCAGCCAAAGTTGGAGTCATGGGTCCATGTCCAAAAAGGAACGCATTGAGTGCGTCGGACCAGAAATAAGAAGCTGTTATGACCAAGGGCTCGTTTTTCTCCATCTGGGACAGAGAGAGGTCTATGCACTGGCCGATTTTCAGTTCGTCCCACTGAACTTTCCTAGACCTGGCTACTCTATGGTACCATTCTCTCCAGCCAGGGGTCTCATTCGGCCAGGACCTAAAGGCACCTGCCCACTGACCTAAATCCATGGGCGATTGCTTGAACGGGACTCTGTGAGTCTCTAGGTTGATCAGGTCAGTTGGATCGGGATTCCCCATGGGGCCTAAGCAGATAAGATCGGGGGATTCTGAAAGAGGAATGGTAATCTGGTGCCTAAATGCCTAAAGAGGAGGAAAAAGGGGAAAAAATGAGAATGGATCCAGAAAATACTGGAGCAGTAGAAAAGCAAAAGGAAAAAATTTTAGATGATTACCTCCGGGATGAAGCTCATCGTCGCCGATGGGGCCGCCAGTTGAGCTGCCGATCGGGCCGCCGTCGCTAAGGGGGATGCCGACGGAACCTCCATGGTTGGAGAAGTTGCTGATGGTGCCCGCCATTGGAAGGTTGGAGTAGGTCGCAGGTGAGATCGCTCGGGGCGCGGTCGGAGATCGAGAGGGCTCAAGAAGAAGATGAACAGTTGCTCGCAGGAGAAGATTACTAGACTCGTGGAGAATGGAAGGCGGAGAATGCCGGTACTTAAAGACAATCCGAAAGAGAAAGGGCAAAGGCGGGATTTTTGTCACGCCGTCTACACGAATTCCAGGGGAACAGTTGTCTCGAGCGCCCGGTCCGAGAAAATCGCAATCATTATGTAGAAGACCACGGAATGGAAGGAGATTTTTCTGCGCCCGTTTCGGAGAAAAGGATTAAAGAAAGAGTTTCGAAGTAAAAGTTATGTTTTACTCCGAAACTGGGGGGCATGTGTTGACGCCAGATTTTGACACGTGTTGAATCGGCATTAGGAGAAGAGATTGGCCGATGCAGCAGATCTAAAGGCTACAGTTAAAAATCGGCCGATTGAGGCTACAGTTGGGAATCGGCCGATTGGCAATGCAACTTGCGCCAAATAGATGGGAACCACAACAGAGGATCCCGATCAAAAGTGGCCTGATGTTGGTCAACGGAGCAATGCTGATTCGGTCAAGAAGTAATGGAAAAAGTCCTGATTGGATTAGGAGACGGCGGCGGAAGATTCTGCTGGAGTCCGTTTCCTTTTTAAAGATATTATAGATATAGTAGTTTTCCTGTTTGAAATAAGGTTGTGACAAGTCGTAATTAACAAGGAGTCCTGGTTTTAGGGTATAAATAGGAGTCGACAGGGCTTTGTATGAAATCAACACATCAATCAACAAAACACTTCTACTTTTTCCTAGTACTTTACTTTCAAGTCGGCGACTTCGCCAATACTTTTTCTTCTTCCATGAGTTCGTACGGATTGGCAGGGCTGCATCGACTTGATCTCCAGCCAATTGGTAGGTTCCGTTTATCGAGTAAGATCCGAGCTTTAACTACGGGCGCATCGCTGTGGTTTCGTTTGGATTTATTCACCAGTTATCGATATTTACTAGAATTATAGGTTTTACATGTTTTTCTAGTATTATCACCAGTTATCCAGCTTGAGATTAGAACTATCGACTTTGTTATCGTTCTTCCTCGTTCATCATCATATAGCCGATTAGATCTATTTTCAAGTGTTGCATCTGTAATAATTAATTAGATCGCTCCAGCAGTTTTCTTTACAATTATTACGTGATTATCGGCTGATCCATAGCCGGTCATCTTTACAGCAAATCGGCCGATTCGCTGATACGCTCTTCGGGACAGATCGGAACTCCAGCCGATCGAAGACGCCCGGAATTTAATACTCTTATTTCCATGTCAATCAACAGGTCAGATTGACTGGCACGCCGCGCGAACCGCACCAAGGCAATAACCCGAATAGGAGCTAAGCAGATTCTCCCGGGTCGTGTGTCCGACGCTGAAGACCATCGGCCGATTCCTATCTGGCCGATTTTAGCGCCAACAAGGACGATATCCTGAATTGTTGGGAAAGTTGTTCCCAACGAAATTCACATCCTCCTGTGTCAGTGGGCAACTGTTGCCCGATTGCCCAGTGTTGCCACATGTCTCACATGTGATCCTAGAGTCTATGATCTGATTGACCTCTTGGTTCAGAGATTCCAATTTCTTCATAAGGAGATCCATCTTGGCAGCCAGCATATCTACACCGTCGATCTGGTGTACTCCTTTCGGGCGGGCCGGTTGCTTGTCTCCGTTCCAACTCTAGTTGGAGGCGATCTTGTCTATGAGCGACTTGGCCTGTGCAACATCCAGTGAGAGGAATGCTCCTCCTGCTGCTGCATCGATGTGGTCTTGCGCTCGCTGACTCAAGTCATGGAAGTAGTTCTAAATAATCAGCCACTCTTCCATGCCATGGTGTGGACATGTTGCTATGTAATCCTGGACATGTTGTCTATGAGCGACTTGGCCTGTGCAACATCCAGAGAGAGGAATGCTCCTCCTGCTGCTGCATCGATGTGGTCTTGCGCTCGCTGACTCAAGTCATGGAAGTAGTTCTAAATAATCAGCCACTCTTCCATGCCATGGTGTGGACATGTTGCTATGTAATCCTGGAGTCTTTCCTAGGCTTCCGAGATGGTTTCATCCGGAGTTGTTGGAAACTTCAGATCCTGTTCCTGAGGGCATTGGTTTTTTGCACTGGGAAATATTTGGCCAGGAATGCATTGGAGCAAGCATTCCATGTGGTGAAGTATGCCTTGTTAGTGTAGAACCACATCTTTGCTTTTCACAGCAAAGAGAATAGGAATAGATGAAGGCGAACGTTATCCAGTCTAGTGCCCTTGGGATTGATTGTGCTACTCACTTCCATGAAGTTCTGGAGGTGAGCTTTGGCATCTTTGGTTGCCTTTCCACAGAAGGGGCTAGCTTGGACCATGTTGAGAAGTCCAGTCTTCAGCTCGAAGCCGTCAGTGCCTTGGGTGTTGTCCAAACCAGTAGGGATATGGCTACTGGATGGGGCCGAGTACTGACGGAGTGTCTTCTGAGCCATTATTGAGACTGATGTTGATGAACATTCACCTAAGGTAAGCCTTTCCTGAGGTGGGACAGTTCTCAGCCGGACAATACGCCCAATTCTTTCTGGATCTAGAGTGAAGTTGCTTCGTAGGTCAAAACCGGTCATGCACTCCTCTGCATATATCAAAAAGACAAAGAGAGCAATGGTAAGCCCGCTAAAGCTAGCGGTGATAAAACGGTAAAATTTACCAAACGATTCAATGATACCTTAGCACCAAATTGCTTCCCCGGCAACGGCGCCAGAAATGCTTGTTAGCATTTCTTATGCCCAATAGAATAGAGATTTGCAAGCGCACAGAATACACCGCTGTAGCACTTCACCTTGGAGTATTCCACGGTATGGAATTTCCATGGGGAAGCACTAAGAGTATCGATTGAATGGATGGTAAACTTTACTGGAGATAATCACCAGCTAGATAGCAAGGATAAGCTAGATTGGTAAATGAGATAAGTGGCCAAACAATGACCAAGTGACACACAAGAGACTCTACCTTAGAGCGGGAAGCAGCTGGGAGGACAACGAGTGAGAAAGACTCCTAAAACACTTCTAGACTAACGAGCTAGCCTCTCTAGACTAAACCTTGACTAACCTAGCTATCGGGAGAACAAAGCTTACTTCGACGGCTGGGGCGGAAGGACCTCAGACTAAGGAAGAAATGGGGGTTGCAACTCGGCCAACAATCGAACTGCTATGAAAACACCTGGACATGGTGGACTACAAGGGATGGATAGAGCTGTCACCACCTGCCGCCTATCACATCAGTTCCGTGGGGTGAAACACACTTCCTATCTAACACAAAGTCAGACACCACGTCTGCACTCAGTGTTAGGATTTCTCATGAGGCCTTCAAGAGAAGTCCCCCTCAACCTAGGGAACTAACTTGAGTCCCCTAGTCCCGACACACTAAGACTAGAACAAAGCTTAAGCTAAAGGACATAACTTCCGCACACAAGCAGGAGGTTGGAATTAAATAAACAAATACGGAAAGTAAAGCTGACTGGAAAAGATAAAGAAGATAACTTATATTGATAAAGTCAAAGGAAGGCCCGGAGGATACAACATTCCAAAAATTTTACATCATAGAGTTCATCATAAATTATTATTACAATTGAGTTTGAATTCGTAAAACAAGGTACTTCAGAGTTCAAAGTAATTGAGTTCTTCAGAGTTCAATGCAGCGGAAAATCAACGATAAACTACTCGACGATACATGATGTCTCGATGAAGCCCGTACGAGACATCACTCGGCATTATCTTTGTTGGCCGGGGGCGCATCCCATTCCACCGACCAACCAGGAGGAAGAGCACACGGCCAAGTCAAACTAGCGATCATATCCTCGAAAGTCTTACCTGAAAACAAGCCACCAGCAAGGCTGATGTGGCAGAACCACCTGAATTAATCCGGCTCAAGTGTATTAACCATCACCATTAAGGCAATCTCGGTTAACCTTACACTTCAAACGGAATAATCCACTGGTCTGTCGGGTATAACCTCCCGATACAACCACGGTAATCGGATCGAGCGCCATACATACAAATGCTCACGCGACGATGAGCCCAGAGAATACCACATTCCAGCAAATATTACGACATTAACATAAGTAAAGATTACAGGCCAAGTTCTGAGCTTAGAAACCAAATACTCCAATTAACATAAATAAGTTCTTCAGAGTTAAGTTGCAGCGGAAATAAACGACGGAAACTACTCGACGATACAGAATGTCTCGATGAAGCCCGTACGAGACATCACTCGGCCTTATCTCCGTTGGGCGGGGGCGCATCCCATTCCACCGACCAACCAGGGGGAAGAGTGCAGGGCCAAGTCAAGCTAGCAATCATGTCTTCGAAGGTCTCACCTGAAAACGAGTCACAAGCAAGGCTGAGTATACTAATACTCAGCAAGACTTACCCGAGTAGTGGGATCTACTCCACCGACTCTAGACATGCCAGGCTTTTTAGCTCAAGAGTTTGTTTTGCCGAAAAACATCTACAAGTGGGTCCTTACTTTCAACTTTTAGCTCAAGATTCTAGTTTCGTTAGCCAGTCTAGATAAGCAGCTATCTAAAGCATGCATGGTGAAGCATTAAAATTTTCATCCAACCAGTTCATTCATCATCATTGTTCCTCTTCTTACTCTGTGGGTAAAAATGGTTAAGCAGTCTCAATAGCCATGAGAAACGGACGATTCGAATCGAATTTCTTAACCTTGCAAGGGAAACCCAAACACACGTCACGTGGTTACTCCCTAGAGTCACACGTGCAACTGTTCCCCTTTCTTTCCGGGTCGTGGATCGTGACCACTCTCTGCACTCGCCATATGCACATGGGACCGAAGTTCAAAGGGTAGGATGTCGTCCCCTTGCCGGGCCAATCAGGTACTTAAGCTTACCGATTCCCATAATCTCGGCATGTGTTTAGTACGTTCAAAGACTTAACCATCACTACCACATCCTGCGGCCTTAGCATTTTTCACTAGACAGACGGGCCTCAATCGTAACCATCGTTACATAACCCGTCCGTGTCCTTATGATTGCAGCGTGTAGTAGCCATTCAACTCCTATTTTCTCGCGAGTGACAGGAAATCACTCGACTTTTACCGGAGTCCTATTAGCACAGCATTCTATCGAACCTTACGTCTAGTTTTCAAGCAAGGGTTCCTGGTATCATGCAACTAAGTTTTCATCCAACTCCTATAAACTTAATGCACAAGCAAGAGTAATGAGTTGCATAATTTCGGAAAGAATGGGTTATGCTTCGGGGCTTGCCTTCGCAGTTCGCGTGGGGATCTTCCGAACTTGGGCTCGGGTCTTCAAGAGCTTCAGTTAGATTTGCTTGAGCTTCACGCTGCTCACTCTCGGACGCGGGCACCAGCTCGTAAGTCCCGTCGGCGAGAGTCGTCGATTCTACATGAGTGCACAAGTTTAAGTCGTGGAAATGGTACTCGATACGATTTAAGAGTAATTAATACAAGGGATAGTTTCTGGTCATGAAATTTTGGATTTAGGCACATCAAGGAAAGATGTGTTTACTGTAAAATTTTTAGCCAATTTTAGGTAACAGATTAATTATGAAAAATACATTACATAGTTGCTGTTGGATCCTTTTTCTTTTTGTACAGAACAATTGGTGCAACAAATGAGTCTAAGATTTTTACAGAGCTTTTACTTAAGCATGCAGAAGCTACTGTAATTTTTGTAGGATTTATCATGCAGTATTGAGAACATAGAAATTAGGACATTCTACACCTAGGCTATTCAAGGATTCATTTTTATAGGACACTACATAGGGTGTTTGTCCATGGAACGTTTTACACAGCAACCTCTACCCGAGTGTATCTCCCAGTAAAAATATGAGAATTTTCCAAGCTAAGATACTATTTTCTTGATTTAAT
The DNA here is from genome assembly GCA_032594955.1 of Panicum miliaceum. Lineage (NCBI taxonomy): Eukaryota > Viridiplantae > Streptophyta > Magnoliopsida > Poales > Poaceae > Panicum > Panicum miliaceum. The sequence goes on from CM064056.1 coordinate 31,666,102, forward strand.
GTATGTTATTAGCACATAAATCAAATAAGTGGGTTACTGTGAGATAAAAATTCTCCTAATTTTTCTCTGGCTTCTAGGTACCAATAGATTAGCATAGTAAAAGTTTCATTGGGTGATTCACCACCTAACTGCAGGGATAAAACATTCTACCTAGACATGGCATGAAACTAAGTTTAATAAACAGTAAAGCTAGATTTGGAATTTGGACCTGATCTTTTTACACAATCCTGAACATCAAGCAACTAACTCACTGCCCAAAATTCAGGGTCAGCATTGTTCTACAACAGTGGGCACAAAATAAGTCCATTAAAACTTTTATTTAATGTAGAGCAAAATATGTTGAGATTCTGAGAAACATTTTGTAACAAAAGTGGTAGAGTGTGTTCTAAGGATTCCAGAACAGTTGAGTTTGCATTTTTCTGAGTTTTCTACGATTTTATTCGAATTTTACAAGTTCACTGAATTTGAATCTAGATTTGAAACTTTCTTTTACAACTAGGTCCTTGAATCTTACGCGCAGACCCTTCTAAAGATTTGAATTCTTGCAATTGGGTCCTCGGGCGGCTCGGGTACGGCGGCCGGCCGAAATTCCGGCGAGGGGGGCTCGCCGGCGGCGAGGGGCGAGGGTCGGGAAAGGTTCAGGGGTGCGAGGGCTACCTTGTGGGGGTGTTGTTCAGGTGGGGGACGGCCGGGAAGGGCTCGCCGGCGTTGGAGCAGAGGCGGCGGTGGCGCGGCTCGCGTCGACGGCGGTGCTCCGGCGGGCTTGGGGCGGTGTGGTCCGGTCGACGAGCTTCAGTGGCGCGTGGGGAAGCTGCTCAGGGGCTCGGCTTGGACGGAGGGGGTCAGGGTCGTGCTGTCCACGGCGAGCAGGGGCGGCGGCGGCGGCGGCAGCGCGGGCGGCGGCGCTCCGGTGGCTCTGGGCGGCGTTGGGCGGGTCGGCGAGCTTCGGTGTGGTGATGTAGTGGTGGCTGGCGCTTCAATTTGGGCAGGGGCCGGCTGTGGAGGGCTGTCCACGGGCGGGCGGCGCTCGGCGGCGGCGATTGCGACGGCGAGGCGTTCTGGTGGCTGGGGCTCGCGCGGGCGGCCGGGGCGGGGCTTTTACAGGGGCAGGAGGGGGTGTGGAGGTGCCTGGGCGACGCGCGGGGCGGGGCACGGCAACGGCGTGCACTGGCCACGGCGGGCGGCAGCAGGACGCCGGCGCGGCGTGCGGCGAGCGGGCGCGAGCTACTGGTGGACATGTTCAAAAGTAACCCAATGTGCTCAAATTAAATTTGAATTCCAACTGAACTCGTTTTAATTCTTTCCACCCTTTCATTAGTTGGTTTTAAACATAGAGTTAGGCTAATGACATTGATTTTGGAAAAGCAATTACCAGGGTTGTCACAGCCTTCCCCCCTTAACAAGAATCTCGCCCCAAGATTCGGTAATTCTTAGTCTGGGCGTGGGTGCACCTACCAGTGGTTGAGATAAGAAACCCAGGGAAATGTTGGTTCAGGTAGCTCTCCGTTTCCCAGGTGGCTTCTTCTTCCGTGTGGTGATTCCATTGTATTTTATACATTCTAATCCCTTTCCTCCTGGTCTCTCTTTCTTTTTGATCCAAAATCTTAACTGGGTGTTCGACATACGAGAGGTCGGGCTCTAACGATATTTCTTGTTGTTCCACAATCTCGGTAGGGACTCGAATACACTTCTTGAGTTGAGATACGTGGAAGACATCATGGGTGGCCGTGAGCTGAGGGTGCAGTCGTAATTTGTAGGCTACGGGTCCACAGCTCTCAATGATTTCGTAAGGACCAATATAACGGGGAGCTAGTTTGCCTTTGAGTCCAAATCTTCGCACTCCCTTGGTTGGTGAAACTCGAAGATAGACATGATCGCCAACCTCGAACTTTAGGGGTTTTCTCCTTTTGTCAGAATAGCTCTTTTGTCGAGCTTGTGCGGCTCTAAGATTTGCTTGTATTACTTTCACTTTCTCCTCTGCCTCGATCACCAGGTCGGGTCCAATTATTTTACGTTCTCCGGTTTGTGACCAGCTCAAAGGAGTTCGACACCTTCGTCCATACAGGGCCTCAAATGGTGCCATTTTCAAACTCGTCTGATAGCTGTTGTTGTACGAGAACTCTGCTAGGGGTAGGCATTTGTCCCAATTCTTGTCATAATGAATGACACAGGCTCTCAGCATCTCTTCAAGAATTTGGTTTACTCTTTCCGTTTGTCCATCGGTCTGAGGATGGTATGCTGAGCTGCGAATCAGCTTAGTGCCAAGAGACGTTTGCAGTTGTTCCCAAAAGCGTGCTACAAACTGAGGACCACGATCGGAGATAATTGTCTTAGGTATTCCATGCAGGCAAACAATACGATCGAGATAAATCTCGGCATATTTCTTGGTAGAATAGGTGGTGTGTACCGGAAGAAAATGTGCCGTCTTCGTGAGTCTATCAACGATAACCCATATGGAATCATGTCTCTGGGACGTGTTTGGTAGTCCAACGATGAAGTCCATACTTATGTCTTCCCATTTCCATGATGGTATAGGTAACGGTTGAAGTGTACCGGCTACCTTTAAGTGGCTAGCTTTTACTCTCTGGCACGTGTCACATTCCGAGACATACGTAGCAATTTCTCTTTTCATCCTAGTCCACCAGAAGTTTTGCCTTAGGTCCTGATACATTTTGCTACTGCCGGGGTGGATAGAGAATTTGGAAAGGTGTGCCTCATCGAGAATTTGCTTGCGGAGTTCACGATTCTTCGGAACGACTATACGACCTTCGAACCATAGAACTCCCTTATGGTCCTGGCGGAAACATTTATACTTCTCCTCACCTAGAGAGAGTTTTTGTTTGATGATCTTAATTCCTTCGTCATGTAGTTGTGCCATGACGATTTGGTCGTGAAGAGTGGGCTCAACTGAGATGTGATCTAGAGTGCCTTGGGAAACCATTTTCATGTTAAGCTTCCTCATTTCTGCACACAATGTCTCATGGTAGGACTCCATGGATAAGCAATGGCAATGGGACTTGCGGCTTAGTGCATCCGCGACTACATTAGCCTTACCGGGGTGATAGTGCACTTCAAGGTCATAATCTTTGATTAATTCTAGCCATCTTCGTTGTCTCATATTCAGATCGGCTTGTGTGAAGATGTACTTGAGACTCTTATGATCCGTGTAGATATTGCATTGTGTACCCATGGGATAGTGCCTCCATATCTTCAGCGCGTGAATGACGGCTGCAAGCTCAAGATCATGAGTGGGATAATTCTGTTCGTGGGGCCGAAGGGCTCGTGAGGCATATGCAATTACTCGATTCTCTTGCATAAGCACACATCCTAGACCAGTACCCGATGCGTCACAATACACATCGAATGACTTGGTATTATCGGGTTGAGCTAAAACAGGTGCAGTAGTCAGATGCTCTCTGAGAGTGTGGAAAGCTTCTTCACATTTCCCATCCCATACAAACTTTACTTCCTTCTTTAAGAGTTCAGTCATGGGCTTAGCAATTCGAGAGAAATCCGGGATGAAGCGACGGTAGTAACCGGCTAAGCCGAGAAAACTGCGAATCTGATGAACAGAGGTAGGGGGTTTCCAATCCATCACCTCTTGTACCTTGCTGGGGTCAACCGCTATGCCTTCGCTGGAGATCGTGTGACCTAAGAACTTTACAGTATCCAACCAGAATTCACACTTAGAAAACTTAGCATAGAGCTGATGGTCTCTGAGTCGCTGAAGAACAATGCGAAGGTGCTTGGCATGCTCTTCCTCATCCTTGGAATAGATAAGAATGTCGTCGATGAACACTACGACGAATTTGTCCAGTTCGGGCATGAATACCGAATTCATGAGATACATGAAGTAGGCAGGGGCATTGGTGAGTCCAAAGGACATGACCAAGAATTCATATAGTCCATATCGTGTGGAGAAGGCAGTCTTAGGAATATCGCACGGGCGAATCTTGATCTGATGATATCCCGAACGAAGATCAATCTTTGAGAAGACTCTGGCTCCAGCTAATTGATCGAAGAGTACATCGATGCGAGGAAGGGGGTATTTATTTTTAACAGTTACCGCATTGAGAGGTCGGTAGTCCACACATAATCTCAAACTGTCATCCTTCTTCTTTACGAATAGGGCTGGACATCCCCAAGGTGACGCGCTAGGGCGAATAAAACCTTTGTCCAGTAGTTCTTGGAGTTGAATTTTCAGCTCAGCCAATTCTTTAGGGGGCATCCTATATGGTCTTTTGGATATAGGTGCAGTGCCCGGTTGAAGTTCAATGATGAACTCAATGTCCCTATCCGGTGGCATTCCTGGTAAGTCATCCGGAAAAACGTCGGCATACTCGTTTACCACAGGAATATCATCTAGCTTAAGTCCTTCCATCTTATAAGCACAGGAATTCGTACAATCTAGGAACGGTAGGTAAAGGGTAGTGGCTCCGTGACTAGGTGAATTTATCTCAACGGCTCGGGAAGAAAGGTCCAGTGTGACTCCATGCATAGCCATCCAGTTCATTCCCAAAATAATGTCCATGCCGTCAAGGGGTAAAAGGACAAGGTCCGTGTCAATGGTTTTACTACCCAATTTGACTGGTACTTGTCTGACCATTTGGTTTGAAGCAATTTTACCACCCGGTGTTGATATCATATATGACCCTTTTGTGTGACAAACATCCAAGCCTACTTTTGCACCGAATTTTGCACTTATGAAACTATGCGATGCACCAGAATCAAATAATGTAACTGCAGGCTTGTTATGGATAGAGAATGTACCCGACATCACTGGGGCTCCCTCAGGAAGCTCTGCAAGCGTGGTGAAGTTAATCCGTCCTTGCTTGACTTGCAGGGTCTGTCTCTTGCCCCTGTTCTTGGTGTTCGGGTTGGATCCTTGATCTTGGTTGGGCTGTCCAGGCTGAGGGCATTCTCGTGCGAAGTGGCTGGAACTCCCGCATTTGAAACAGCGATTCGTGGGGCTAGGTCGAAGAGACTGCTGAAGAATGGGCCTCGGACCATTCTGTGGAGGCATCGGGGGTCGTACCATGCCTGGCTGCTGTGGGGGTCTGGCAATCCATCTTCCTGGCTGCGGGGCCCTTGGTGGAGCTGTGGCTGCGGCATTTTGCACGATGCGATACCTTGGTGGTTGGACACTTGATGGTCCAGCGGGTGCCTTTCTCTTCTTCTCGGCCCGGTGTGCCATGATACAGTCTTCCTGGGTAATGGCCATATTGACCAATTCATTGTAGGTGTCAGCCTTGGCTAGGTTCAGACGTTCCTTGAGCTTGGTGTTCAGACCTCGGCGGAAACGATCACGCTTCTTGGCATCCGTATCAGCGTGATAGCCCGCATACTGGCATAGATTGTTGAATGCTTGGGCGTACTGTAGCACGGTGCGGGTGCCCTGGGTGAGTGCCAGGAACTCATTCAACTTCCTCTCCATGAGACCCTCGGGAATATGATGTGCCCGGAACGCGGTCTTGAATTCATCCCAGTCGACCACATGGTCAGCCGGGAGCATCGCAGAATAGTGGTCCCACCACAGACGAGCGGTACCGCGAAGCTGTTGCGCGGCAAAACGAGCCTTGTTGGTCTCTGAGCATGGGGCCACAAGTAGTGTGAACTTGGATTCTATGGTGCGAATCCATGCATCTGCGTCCAGGGGTTCCTCTGTCTTACGGAACAAGGGCGGCTGGGTCCCCAGGAAATCCGTGTATCCCGCAGCTTGTGGTTGGTGAGCATTGTGCCCACCCCTCTGCTGGTGTTGTCCTTGCACAATCTGACGCAGCAGCTCGGTTTGAGCGGCCATCACTTCCACCAAACTGGGCGGGGGTGGTGGCGATTGTCGCGAGCGGCTGCCACCGGCACCAAAACCCTCGGGGTTGCCACGTGTTGATCCAACCATCTGAAACGTGAAAGGTTACCATTAGCAACGCGATCCGTATTACTTCCTTGACTCATAAATAATTGGGTAGTCGGAGGCTTCCGAAGTCATAGCTAGAAGTATGGACAGAATCTCTGTTTGCTACGAGAAAAATCATAGCCTGCTGTGGGTCCATCCAAAACATTTCAAACTTTTGCAGTAGTCAGAGAATTTAGGAATGCACCACTTTGGTAATTAACTTCGGTGCTAGAACTATGGCTAAGGTGGTCGAAAAACTCGTCCTTTGCCTTGCTGTCTTAGCTGTTTTTCAGCAGATTGATCGGTACGGTTTCGCCTATATCTTAAACTAGCGAGGTCCAATGATGCTGAATTTTTGTGAGACCCCAGATCACAAAATTTAGCACAAGTCTGGTATTCAACACTCAGCCAAGAAATGCAAGGAGACATGGGTAAAAATTCCGACAAGTCTCAGCGATTGTGGATTTCATCGTTTACCAAATTACAACGAAATCACCCAAGTTTATCGCCGTTCCTTACATGTTGAGGGTATCCACATGGTTCAGGTGTACCCAACACAAAAGAGTTACTCAACTCCTAGTTAGCCTATTACAACACTTGCCAAAAGTTAGGCTACCCTATCGAGGAGTATGTGCAAAAGTCCTCCTAGGTCGTCCTCTAGAAATCATCCAAGTCGTTGACGGACGACTCGCTGTGAGCAGGAGAGTGAGCTCCCATCTGAGGTGCCTGTGGTACCTCGCCCTCGAAATCCATACCTGAGATACCATCAATCTCCTGTGGCTCCTCCTCATCCTCCTCCATGTCATCCACATGGGGATGGTCATTCTGATCATGATGCCACTGAATGTGCTCATTAGCATCTTCCAACTCAAGGCTCAGATCATGGAGCTGCTCCTCCAACTGTGCTATCGTGGCATCTCTCTCACCCATGAGAGTGTCCTGCTCCTGGATTTGGCCCTCAAGTTGGCCAATCTGAGCATCTCTGTCCTCAAGATCCTGACTGAGCTCCTTTATCTGCTCATCCCTGGTATCTGCCATCATGTGGTAGGCCTGAGCAAGATCAGTGAGCTGCTCAAGCGCCTGACCCTTGAGAGTCTGAAGGCGGTAGAGTGCATTCATGCACCGCACGGAGGTATGGATAGTTTCCTGGGCATGAAAGTCTACCAAATACTGTGCGTGCTGCACCCTGTTGAGCCAAAAGGGGTCGTTGTCCTGGGCAGCAGGAAACAATCCAATGGGAGTGAGTGTGACAACCTCGGGACGCTGCGCACAAAACGTGGTGAGCGCCCTCATGGCTGCAAACTCCCAAGTATCGGCCAAACGGCGACCAACAGCCTCAAGCTCCAAGGCGGGCCTCTCCGGGTGTAGCGGGTGCGGAAAGATAGTGACGTTGACACGGCACTGGGTAACTCCATTTTCTGCAAACTCCAGTCCGGCGTAACGTGGGGGAACTAGATAGCCCGCGGTACGCAGAACATCCCACAAAATAGAGGGAAAGCCCTCCCAGTGGAGACACTGCGAATGTACGCGTCCATCCTCATCCACCATCATATCAACAGGCTCGGCCATCTGAACAAAAGATCAAATGGAGTGAGATAGTGAAAAACTGTGACAGCATAAGGACAGATTCTGTATAGTGTGCAAAAATAACCATAACTCCCACAGTTCTCATCCAAAAATTCTCAAATTTCACCAGGTCACTCCCAAGGTATTTGTGAACAACTTTGCTAGTCAACTCCACAGCTGAATAGGTCTCTAAGATGGTCGTTCCTTTCAGTTTTTACCTCTCTGTCTACCCAGAATTTTCAGTGAACAGAGGGCTAGAGTTTCGTGCACCAGGGAAAATCTACCCAGCCAAAATTTACCAAATTTTAACAGCAGCTACCTGGGTAAATTTGGAACAAGTTTCGTGTTGTGCTCTTTTGCAGAAAACCGCAGGAAGGGGGCCTAAAAATTTAAGAGACAGAAGGGCTTATTCTGGACAGAATTCTGACATTCCAAGGTTTCTCTTATTTCCCACTATCCATAAGTTCAGAATTTTTCATTTTCGAACAGAAGATAGAACACGAAATTTGGAACAATTCTTTCAACATGGACTTCTCCAGAAAAGGTCATTTTCTTGGGTCAATAAATCGCTCTTTTTTGGTCATGGCAGAATTACGACAGATTCGCTAGATAGTCCTTATGCAAACCACGCTTAGATACGCAAGAACCTTACCACTCTCATACAACACATTTTCGATTTCAGATACATACGGTCATGATGCATGCACGTCCTATTCGTCCTCACAAAATAAAATAACTGCAAATAGCTTTTGGTCTTACGACGATAGTCTCGGTGGCATACACAATACGGCTCTCGCTATAATAGCTAGTCGAGTCTTTCTAATCGTTCCTTATCTTATCGTAATCGCGGTTAGTGTACCTGCAGAAGATTGACAAGGCATATATATTTCATGAACCTTTCATGCCAGCACTCATGAAAGCGTCCGTATTCATTACCGTTTACTTATAGAAACGATATCTGTACTATTTCCGCCGTACAGACGACGTTAACATACGCTATCGAGATAGCGTATTCACGGGGGTACCGTCATGAGACGGGGGTATGAACAGCGATCGCCATACCCTGCGCCAAACCTTCTACTCCCAATATGTTCAACTAACAGTTGGCATATTGGCAGCACCTCAAGTAAGCCACTGCTTGAGGGCAGCGTTCGGTTCGCATCACCGACAGGAAGGCCAAGCTCTCTCAGTTGGCTGAGGATCCTTACCTTCTTACCTTAGCGATGAGTGCGTCGTTACAGAATTTAAGGTCGGTTGTGCATGAAAGTAAGTTTTGACAGTAAGTAATGTGCTGGAAGTCAGTTGATAATATTTATAGAAGTTAGATAGCCACCTAGTAACTTTCCCATAATCCCTTAGGGCTTTACGAACTAGGCACCATCCTTAACGTACCAACGCATTTCGCAACACATCCTTCTAGTCAAGTTTTAGTAAAATGAGTTGTTAAGGCTTGTCGCATTCTCTGGCGTATGTATTTCGGCTCTGGTGTCCGCTGTTGCCAGCTGTGGCACCAGCTACGGCTCTGATACCAGCTGTGGCAGAACCACCTGAATTAATCCGGCTCAAGTGTATTAACCATCACCATTAAGGCAATCTCGGTTAACCTTACACTTCAAACGGAATAATCCACTGGTCTGTCGGGTATAACCTCCCGATACAACCACGGTAATCGGATCGAGCGCCATACATACAAATGCTCACGCGACGATGAGCCCAGAGAATACCACATTCCAGCAAATATTACGACATTAACATAAGTAAAGATTACAGGCCAAGTTCTGAGCTTAGAAACCAAATACTCCAATTAACATAAATAAGTTCTTCAGAGTTAAGTTGCAGCGGAAATAAACGACGGAAACTACTCGACGATACAGAATGTCTCGATGAAGCCCGTACGAGACATCACTCGGCCTTATCTCCGTTGGGCGGGGGCGCATCCCATTCCACCGACCAACCAGGGGGAAGAGTGCAGGGCCAAGTCAAGCTAGCAATCATGTCTTCGAAGGTCTCACCTGAAAACGAGTCACAAGCAAGGCTGAGTATACTAATACTCAGCAAGACTTAACCGAGTAGTGGGATCTACTCCACCGACTCTAGACATGCCAGGCTTTTTGGCTCAAGGGTTTGTTTTGCCGAAAAGCATCTACAAGTGGGTCCTTACTTTCAACTTTTAGCTCAAGATTCTAGTTTCGTTAGCCAGTCTAGATAAGCAGCTATCTAAAGCATACATGGTGAAGCATTAAAATTTTCATCCAACCAGTTCATTCATCATCATTGTTCCTCTTCTTACTCTGTGGGTAAAAATGGTTAAGCAGTCTCAATAGCCGTGAGAAACGGACGATTCGAATCGAATTTCTTAACCTTGCAAGGGAAACCCAAACACACGTCACGTGGTTACTCCCTAGAGTCACACGTGCAACTGTTCCCCTTTCTTTCCGGGTCGTGGATCGGGGCTACCCTCCGAGAGTACAAGAGCCCCACGCCACGGTTCGGCGCCGGGTCGTGACCACTCTCTGCACTCGCCATATGCACATGGGACCGAAGTTCAAAGGGTAGGATGCCGTCCCCTTGCCGGGCCAATCAGGTACTTAAGCTTACCGATTCCCATAATCTCGGCATGTGTTTAGTACGTTCAAAGACTTAACCATCACTACCACACCCTGCGGCCTTAGCATTTTTCACTAGACAGACGGGCCTCAATCGTAACCATCGTTACATAACCCGTCCGTGTCCTTATGATTTCAGCGTGTAGTAGCCATTCAACTCCTATTTTCTCGCGAGTGACAGGAAATCACTCGACTTTTACCGGAGTCCTATTAGCACAGCATTCTATCGAACCTTACGTCTAGTTTTCAAGCAAGGGTTCCTGGTATCATGCAACTAAGTTTTCATCCAACTCCTATAAACTTAATGCACAAGCAAGAGTAATGAGTTGCATAATTTCGGAAAGAATGGGTTATGCTCCGGGGCTTGCCTTCGCAGTTCGTGTGGGGATCTTCCGAACTTGGGCTCGGGTCTTCAAGAGCTTCAGTTAGATTTGCTTGAGCTTCACGCTGCTCACTCTCGGACGCGGGCACCAGCTCGTAAGTCCCGTCGGCGAGAGTCGTCGATTCTACATGAGTGCACAAGTTTAAGTCGTGGAAATGGTACTCGATACGATTTAAGAGTAATTAATACAATGGATAGTTTCTGGTCATGAAATTTTGGATTTAGGCATATCAAGGAAAGATGTGTTTACTGTAAAATTTTCAGCCAATTTTAGGTAACAGATTAATTATGAAAAATACATTACATAGTTGCTATTAGATCCTTGTTCTTTTTGTACAGAACAATTGGTGCAACAAATGAGTCTAAGATTTTTACAGAGCTTTTACTTAAGCATGCAGAAGCTACTGTAAGTTTTGTAGGATTTATCATGCAGTATTCAGAGCATAGAAATTAGGACATTCTACACCTAGGCTATTCAAGGATTCATTTTTATAGGACCCTACACAGGGTGTTTGTCCATGGAACTTTTTACACAGCAACCTCTACACGAGTGTATCTCCCAGTAATAATTTGAGAATTTTCCAAGCTAAGATACTATTTTCTTGATTTAATGTATGTTATTAGCACATAAATCAAATAAGTGGGTTATTTTGAGATAAAAATTCTCCTAATTTTTCTCTGGCTTCTAGGAACCAATACTTTAGCATAGTAAAAGTTTCATTAGGTGATTCACCACCTAACTGCAGGGATAAAACATTCTACCTAGACATGGCATTAAACTAAGTTTAATAAACAGTAAAGCTAGAGTTGGAATTTGGACCTGATCTTTTTACACAATCCTGAACATCAAGCAACTAACTCACTGCCCAAAATTCAGGGTCAGCATTGTTCTACAACAGTGGGCACAAAATCGGTGTGGTGATGTAGTGGTGGCTGGCGCTTCAATTTGGGCAGGGGGCGGCTGTGGAGGGCTGTCCACGGGCGGGCGGCGCTCGGCGGCGGCGATTGCGACGGCGAGGCGTTCTGGTGGCTGGGGCTCGCGCGGGCGGCCGGGGCGGGGCTTTTACAGGGGCAGGAGGGGGTGTGCAGGTGCCTGGGCGACGCGCGGGGCGGGGCACGGCAACGGCGTGCACTGGCCACGGCGGGCGGCAGCAGGACGCCGGCGCGGCGTGCGGCGAGCGGGCGCGAGCTACTGGTGGCCGGGGATTTGGCGTGGCAGAGAGGAGATAGCGTGGCGCACGGATTGGAGAAGGAGCTGCTGCAGCGGCTCGGGCGGAGGGCAGACGCAGCGACGGGCGGGGCGCGGGGGCCGGGGCGGCACGGCGGAGCGCGAGGACTGGGCGGCCGGGCGGCGGGCTGGGCGCGGCAGCACGCGCGGGCGCTGACTGGCCGCGCGGCGTGGGGGCGGGGCAAAGCCGGCTGTGGCGGGGTGGTGCGGTGGCCACTGGCCTGGCGCCTCGCGTCGGTCAGGCGACGCCGGCCACCTGGCGCGCGGCGGTCGGGCGCGGAGGAGAGAGAGGGGGGGGGGGGCGAGGGGCCTGGATGCAAGAATTTGAAAAGTTTCAGGGGGCTGGGTGCAAACAGGGCGTTTTCTCCTCTTTCTGATTTGAATTTCAAAAACTTTTGAACACGAAAGTTGTTCAAAATAAAAAGTTCTACAACTTTGGTTTCAGGCAAAATCACATTTGGCTTATGGTTTGAGAGTTAAATTTAAAAGTTCAAAAGTAACCCAATGTGCTCAAATTAAATTTGAATTCCAACTGAACTCGTTTTAATTCTTTCCACCCTTTCATTAGTTGGTTTTAAACATAGAGTTAGGCTAATGACATTGATTTTGGAAAAGCAATTACCAGGGTTGTCACAGCTGAGTATACTAATACTCAGAAGGCTTACCCGACTAGTGGGATATACTTAGCCGACTCCTAGACATGCAAGGCTTTTGGCTTGAAGGGTTTGTTTTGCCGAAAAGCATATACAAGTAGGTCCTTACTTTCAAATTTTAGCTCCAAGTTCTAGTTTTGTTTAACCATTCTAGGTAAGAAACTATCCAATATCATACATGGTGAAAGAATTAATTTGCATCCAACAATACTAATCATCATCATTGTTCCATTTCTTACTCTATGTGGTAAAAGGGTAGAGCAGTCTTAATAACCGCGAGAAATGGATGATTCAAATCGAATTTCTTAACCTTGCAAGGCAGACCTAAACACACGTCACGTGGTTACTCCCGGAGTCACACGTGCAACTTTTCCCTTCAATTCCCGCTTGACGGAACAGGCCCACCGCCCTCGACTACACGTCCCCATGGACCACGGACCCGGCCGGGCCATGGCGGCACATGCACCCGCCATTAGCTAGATGTGAACGAATTCAAGACGGTGGGGAGTATATTCCTGCCTCGGTTCAATCCAGTACTTAAGCTTACCGATTACCATATTCTCGGCATGTGGTTAGTACGTTCAAAGACTTAACCACCACTACCACACACTGCGGCCATAGCATTTTTCACTAAATAGACGGGGCCTCAATCATCAACACGAACATTGTACCATAGCCCCGTCCGTCGACCTTATGATTGCAGCACGTAGTAAACATTCAACTCCTATATTCTCGCGAGTGACAGGAAATCACTCGACTTTTACCGGAGTCCTATTAGCATAGCATTCTATCGAACCTTATATCTAGTGTTCAGATCATAGGAACCTAAGATCATGCAACTAAGTTTTCATTCAACTCCTATAAACTTAATGCACAAGTAAAATAGAGTAATAAGTTGCATAATTTGAAAAATAGGGTTCATGCTCCGGGGCTTGCCTCCTTGAGCTAAGCTAGCCTTGGGCTCTTCCAAACTCGGGTTCGGGTCTTCGAAAGCTTCAGTTAGATTCACTTGAGCTTTACGCTGCTCACTCTCGGACTCGGGCACCAGCTCGTACGTTCCGTCAGAGAGAGTAGTCGATTCTATATGAATGCACAAGTATGAGTTGTAGTGATGGTATATGACATTTATTTTCTTCATGATAAAGTTGCAGTCCACAAAAATATAGATTTGGTTGTGAAGTTACTTAGTTAAGATTTCTTGGGCAATCATTAATAGAGTATAACTTAAACTAATTAACTCCATTAAACAAGAAGGTGGGGGGTCGTGTTCTTTTGGAAACTAAATTTTCTAAGCACAACATGGATTAAACACAACTTCTGGACTAGATAACTTCTGGTGATGATATTTTTATTTAGAGTACATTATGCAGAGACAACAACACTGCAAAAATTTCAGAAATTTCTGTGCAGCAGATTAATTTTGAAAAATGTAATACACAGCAACTGCTAGAACATAGTTATTTTTATACAGGACAAACCATGCATGTATTGATGGTAAAATGTTTACAGGGTGTTAATCTATCCATATATGTGTTACTGTAAATTATTGAGATTTTATTGTGCAAGATACCGAGCATAATAAATAGGACAATATACACCAATTATAATAAAGATTAACTTCTACAAGATGTTTTAGAGGTTTTCTGAGTATGAAACTTTTTATAAAGCATGTCCCAACCCAAATTATCCTATAGTAAAAAGATGAACATTTTTCAAACAAAAAACTAATTACCTTTGATTTAATTCATTTTTCAACCACAAAATCATAGAAGTGGCTACAGACGGGTAAAAAGTCTCTAATTATTTTTGTGGGATCTAGACGTCCATACAATAGCACATAAAAAGTTTCACCACAAAAATCGCTCTATAACAGCAGGAATAATTTGATTTATCTCTCTATTGCATAAAATAAGTTTAACCAAAAGTTTAGCTTGAGATGGGTTCTGGTCCTAATATTTTTACACTGGCCTACACATCAAGCAACCAATCTACTGTCCAAAAATCAGATGCAGCACTGGTCTACAACAGTGGGTTCATTTAAATGCTATTTAACATTCCATTTAATATAGAAAAACATATAGCAACCTACTGAATGAATGCATGTAACAAAAGTTATAGAGTTGCTTCTAAAGATTCCAGAACAGTTGAGTTGTATTTTTTCGATTTTTCTACGATTTTATATGAATTTTACAAGGTCACTGTTTTTGAAACTAAAGTTGAAACACAGGTTTGCAGATATGCCCCTGGAAACTTCCGTGCAGACCCTTTTAAAGATTTCAATCGTTGCAATGTGGTCCCTAGGCGGCGCTGGCACGGTGGCCGACCAAATTCCGGCGAGGGGGCTCGTCGACGGCGAGGGGAAAAGGGTCGGGGAGATCCAGGGAGGCAAGAGCTACCTTATGGGGCCTTGGTCAGGGTTGGGGGTGGCCGGAAAGGGCTCGTCGGCGTGGAGCAGGGGGCAGCGGTGGTGCAGTGCGTCGGCGACAGTGCTTTGGCGGGGTTGGGGCAGCGCTGGCGGGTTGGGAAGCTCTGGTGGGGTGATGTAGTCCCATTCTGAGCCTTGGTTCGGGTGGAGGAGGGCCGGAGATGGGGTGTCCACGGCGGTCAGGGGCGGCGGCGGTGGAGGCAGCGCTGGCAACGGTGCTCTGGCGGTTCTGGGCGACGATGGGCGGGGCAGTGAGCGTTTGTGGGATGCTGTGGTGGTGGTTGGGGGCTCAGCTTGAGCGGTGGATGACCGGAGGGGTGAGCACCACGGTGAGCTGGGCACGACGGCGGCAATGGTGACGGTGGCGGCATGCTGGTGGCTAGGCGCGCGAGCAGGGCTCGGGGCGGCTTTTATAGGGACAAGAGGGAGGGAGAGGGCTGGGCGAAGTTGGGGCCGGGACGGCACGACAGGGGCGTGCCATTGGGCGCTGGGGCGGCAGCCAGAGGCTCGGCGCGGCGGGCGGCGGCAAGGACGGCTGATTGGGCGTGCTGGATTTTGCATGGGGGAGCGGAAGATCTCACGGCGCGTGGTTGGGCGAGCAGCTGCAGCAGCTGGCATGCCGGGCGGCGAGCGCTGGGGTTGGCGGGGAGCGGCGGAGGCTCGGGCACGGCGCGGCCTGGCCATTGGGCGCGGCGGCGGCGAGCAGAGGCGGCGACGGTGTCGTGCGCGTGGCACGCACGGGCTGGGCAGGGTCGCAGCATGGGGAGCAGCGTAGCTGGTCGGCGGGGCTTGGCTGGCCATTGGCTTGGCGCCTAGTGTCGGTCAGGCATCGCCGGCCAGGTGGCCTGCGGCGACTGCGCGGCGGGCGGGGGTTCGGGCGAAGCAGAGAAGGGAGCGGCTGAAAGTGGAAATAGAAGAAAAGGCAGGGGCTGGTTTTCAAAGTCAAGTGTTACTCAAATTTTTGTGTTGCAACTCAAAAATCTCTGATCATGAAAGTTGTTCAAAATAAAAAGTTCTACAAGTTTTATTTCAGGCCAAAGTTCATTTGAGCTCTAGTTTGAGAGTTAAATTGAAGACTCAAAAATTTATGATTCGGAGGGCACAACATTTTATGGGCAATATTTCCTATTCTTTCCGAGGTCTCCACTAGACTTTTGTTTATCGCCACTGATGATGTGCCTATTTGATTTCGTAGCCATAAGTTCTTTGAGGTGAAAGTTATTCAATTTGTTTGATTAAAGTACATGTACTTGTGCACATATATACATCTATTTTCAATTCAAAGCACAACCAATTTATAATTCATTTCTTTTAAACTTTTCTAGTTATTTATGCATCTTGTTAAGCTAAAGAGGCTTGTTTCGTAATCTAAACACCTGAGGTGTTACAGCCTTCCCCCCTTAAAAAGAATCTCGTCCCGAGATTTGGAAAATAAGCTTAGTGTGGACAATGTGTGTACCTTTGGTAGAGTTGAGAAAACCGGTGAAATTTTGGTTTAGATAGCTTTCAGTTTCCCATGTTGCTTCTTCCTCAGTGTGATGATTCCATTGAATTTTATACATTTTAATCACTTTCCTCCTAGTGCTTCTTTCTTTTTGATCCATGATGTTGATAGGATACTCAACATATGAGAGGTCGGGTTGTACCAATATTTCTTGTTGTTCCACAACCTCGGTAGGGACTCGAACACACTTCTTGAGTTGAGATACGTGAAAGACGTCATGGATGGCTGCAAGCTGAGGGGGCAGTCGAATTCTATAGGCTACGGGTCCACAGCTCTCGATGATTTCGAAGGGACCAACATATTGAGTTGTACACCCTTGGTTGGTGAAACTCGAAGGTAGACATGGTCACCAACTTCAAATTTTAGTGGCTTTCTCCTTCTGTCGAAATAGCTCTTTTGCCTGGATTGGGCGGCTCTAAGGTTTTCTTGTATTACTGTCACTTTTTCTTCAGCCACGATTACCAAGTCTGGTCCAAATATTTTGCGTTCTCTGGTCTGTGACCAACTCAAAGGAGTTCGACACCTTCGTCCGTACAAGGCCTCAAATGGTGCCATTTTCAAACTCGCTTGATAGCTATTGTTGTATGAGAACTCTGCCAGGGATAGGCATTTGTCCCAACTCTTGTCATAGTGGATGACGCAAGCCCTAAGCATGACTTCAAGAATTTGGTTCACTCTTTCAGTTTGTCCGTCAGTTTGAGGATGATAGGCTGAGCTTCGAATCAATTTAGTACCAAGAGAAGCTTGCAATTATTCCCAAAAGTGCGCTACAAACTGAGTACTCCATGTAGGCAAACAATGCGATCGAGATAAATCTCGGCATATTTCTTGGCAGTATAGGTGGTGTGTACCGAAAGAAAATGTGCTTTCTTTGTGAGTCTATCAACGATAACCCATATGGAATCATGTTTCTGTGCGGTGCTTGGCAATCCAACAATGAAATCCATACTTATGTCTTCCCATTTCCTGGAGGGTATAGGCAAAGGTTGAAGTGTACCGGCTACTTTCAAGTGGCTGGCTTTTACTCTCTGACATGTGTCACATTCTTAGACATTTTGCCAGAAGTTTTGCCTAAGGTCTTGATACATTTTGCTACTACCGGGGCGAATAGAAAATTTGGAAAGATGTGCCTCATCAAGAATTTGTTTACGGAGCTCATGATTCTTTGGAACGACTATGCGACTTTTAAACCATAGAACTCCCTTATGATCCTGGCGGAAACATTTGTATTTCTCTTCACCTAGAGAGAGTTTTTGTTTGATGATCTTAACTCCTTCATCATGTAGTTCTGCCATGATGATCTGGTCGTGAAGAGTGGGCTCAACTGAGATGTGATGCAAGGTGCCTTAAGGAATCATTTCCAATCTAAGCTTTCTCATTTCCGAACATAATGTCTCATTATAGAACTCCACTGATAGGCAATGGCAATGGGCCTTGCGGCTTAGTGCATCCGCGACTACATTAGCCTTGCCGGGGTGATAGTGCACCTTTAGGTCATAATCCTTGATTAATTCTAGCCATCTTCTTTGTCTCATATTCAGATCGGCTTGGGTGAAGATATATTTGAGACTCTTATGATCGATGTAGATATTACAATGAGTGCCCATGAGATAATGTCTCCATATTTTTAGAGCATGAATGACTACTGCTAATTCGAGATCTTGGGTCGGATAATTCTCCTCATGGGGCCGAAGGGCTCGTGAAGCATAGGCGATAACTCAATTTTCTTGCATAAGCACACAACCAAGACCAGTGCCAGATGCGTCATAGTAAACATCGAACGGCTTGGTGTTATCGGGTTGTGCTAACACAGGGGCTATAGTCAAACGTTCTCTGAGAATGTGGAAAGCTTCTTCACATCTCTCATCCCACACAAACTTTACTTCCTTCTTCAATAGTTTTGTCATAGGCTTAGCAATTCTGGAGAAATCCGGAATGAAACAGCGATAGTAACCGGCTAAACCAAGAAAACTGCGAATCTGATGAACCGAGGTAGGAGGTTTCCAATCCATCACCTCTTGTACCTTGCTGGGGTCAACGGCTATGCCTTTGCTGAAAATTGTGTGACCCAAGAATTTCACACTATCCAACCAGAATTCGCACTTAGAAAATTTAGCATAGAGGTGATGGTCTCTGAGACGCTGAAGAACAATGTGCAGGTGCTTAGCATGCTCTTCCTCATTCTTGGAATAGATAAGGATGTCGTCAATGAAAACTATGATGAATTTGTCAAGCTCGGGCATGAATACCGAATTCATGAGATACATGAAGTAGGCGGGAGCATTTGTGAGACCAAAAGACATGACCAAACATTCGTATAGTCCATATCGTGTGGAAAAGGCAGTCTTAGGAATATCGCATGGGCGAATCTTTATCTGATGATATCCAGATCGAAAATCAATCTTTGAGAAAACTCTAGCTCGAGATAATTGATCAAAGAGAACGTCGATGCGGGGAAGTGGGTATTTATTTTTAATGGTCACCGCATTGAGAGGTCGATAGTCCACACATAATGTTAAACTGTCATCCTTTTTCTTTACAAAAAGGGCTGGACACCCCCAAGGTGATGCGCTATGACGAATGAAACCCTTGTCCAGCAGTTCTTGGAGTTGTGTTTTTAGTTCGGCCAATTCCTTAGGTGGCATCCTATAGGGTCTTTTGGAGATAGGTGCAGTGCCTGGTTGCAGTTCAATAACGAACTCAATATCCCTATCTGGTGGCATTCATGGCAAATCGTCTGGAAAAATATCGGCATACTCCCATACCACTGGAATATCCTCTAGTTCGATTCCTTCCATCACGAAAGCACAAGAATTGGTGCACTTTTGGAATGGCAGATAAAGAGTAGTGGCTCCGTGACTAGGTGAATTTATTTCAACCGCTCGGGAAGAAAGGTCCAGTATGACTCCATGCATAGTCATCCAATTCATACCCAAAATAATATCCATGTCTTCAAGGGGTAAGAGAACAAGGTCCGTGTTGATGATTTTACTACCCAATTTTATCGATACCACTCTTATTATTTGGTTGGAAGCAATTTTTTCACCCGGTGTTGATATCATATAAGACCCTTTTGTGTGACAAAAATCCAAGCTTACTTTCGCACCGAACTTTGCACTAATGAAATTATGTGATGCACCAGAATCAAACAATATAACTGCAGGCTTGTTATGGATAGAGAATGTACCCGTCATTACTGGTGCTTCTTCAGGAAGTTCTGCAAGACTGGTGAAATTGATCCGTCCTTGTTTGATCTGAATGGTCTGCCTCTTGCCTTTGTTCTTATTGTTCTGGTTAGAGCCTTGGCCCTGAATTGGCTGCCTAGGCCGAGGGCATTCTCGAGCAAAATGGCTGGAACTTCCACAATTGAAACAACGATTGCCGATGTTTGGACGAAGGAATTGCTGAGTAGTGGGCCTTGGACCAGTTTGCTGAGGCATAGGGGGTCGTACAACACCTTGCTGCTGTGGGGGCCTGACAATCCAACGTCCTGGCTGATCGGCCTTCCGTGGAGCGGTAGGCGCAGCATTTTGCACTAATCGATACCTCGGTGGCTGAGCTCCCGAGGGTCCAGTTGGCGCCTTCCTCTTCTTTTCAGCACGATGAGCCACAATACAATCCTCTTGAGTGATTGCCATATTGACCAGCTCATTGTATGTATCGGCCTTGACAAGGTTCAGCCGTTCCTTGAGTTTGGTACTCAACCCTCTCCGGAAGCGATCACGGTTCTTAGCATCTGTATCAGCATGATAACCCGCGTACTAGCACAGATTGTTGAAGGCCTGAGCATACTGAAGTACAGTGCGGGTACCCTGAGTGAGAGCCAGATCCTCATTTGGCTTTCTTTCCATAAGACCTTCTGGAATATGGTGTGCCCGGAATGCAGTTTTGAATTCGTCCCAGGTGACGACGTGGTTAGCAGGGAGCATAGCAGAGTAGTTGTCCCACCAAAGATGAGCTGTACCACGAAGCTGCTGAGTGGCATAGCGAGCCTTGTTTGCATCCGAACATGGGGCCACGAGCCGAGAAAACTTGGACTCGATTGTGTGAATCCAAGCGTCCGCATCCAAGGGTTCCTCCGTCTTGTGAACAAGAGAGGTTGAGTCCCAACGAAATCCTTGTAACCGGCAGCTTGGGGTTGTTGAACATTGTTCCCACCAGCCTGATGGTGCGATCCTTGCACGAGCTGACGAAGCAACTCGGTTTGAGTGGCCATTACTTCCACCAAACTGGGTGGTGGCGGTGGCTGCTGTTGTGATTCACTAGCACGAGCGCCGAAACCTTCCGGGTTACCACGGGTTGCTCCAACCATCTGAAACGTGAAAGTTTACCATTAGCAACATGATCCATATTGCTTCCACGATTCAAAAGGATTAGAGCAGAAAAGAGTAGACTTTCGAAAGATCATGGATAGAATCATGGACAGAATACTGTTCACTACAAGAAAACTCATAGCTCTCCGTAGGTTCATCTAAAACAGCTCATATTTTGGCAGTGGGTAGGGAATTTAGAGATGTACAACTTTGGTATTCAATTCAGATGCTAAATCGATGGCCAAGATGGTCGAAACATTCACTCTTTGCTTCGCTGGTTTGGCTGTTTTTCAGCAGAACGAGTTATAGTATCTTGCCTATAACTCCAACTAGCAAGATCCAATAGTGCTGAAATTTTGTGGGGACCCAGATCACAAAATTTAGGACAAGTTTAGTATTCAACACTCAGTCCAGAAATGTAAGGAGATATGGAGAAAAATTCCGACCAATTTCTGCAATCGCAGATTCAACTGCTTTCCAACATTATACGGAACTACCCAGTCTTTAGCCATGGCCTACACGATTAGAGTATCCAATGGTCAAGTTGTACCCATCACAAAAGAGGTACTCAACTCTTAGTTAGCCTATTACAACACTTGCCAAAAGTTAGGCTACACTATCGAGGAGTATATGCAAAAGTCCTCCTAGGTCATCGTCTAGAAGTCGTCGAGGTTGTTGACGGATGACTCGCTGCGAGTAGGAGAGTGAGCTCCCATCGGAGGTGGCTGCGGTGCCTCACCCTCAAAGTCCATACCCAAGACACTGTCGACCTCCTGTGGATCCTCAATATCTTCCTCCATATTGTGACACCTCAGGTGTTTTAATTACGAAACAAGCCTCATTAGCTTAACAAGATGCTTAACTAACTAAGGAAAGTTTAAAAGAAACGAATTATACTTGGTTTTGCTTGTGATTTTGAATTTCTGTGTATATGTGCACAAGTACATGTATGTTAATCAAACAAATTAAATAACTTTCACATCGATGCAAACATGGCTACGAAATTGAATAGGAACATCGTTATTGATAGGATAAACAAAAGTCTAGTTGAAGCCGAGGAGAGAATATGAAATTTTTGCCCCGGAAATGACGTGCCCTCCGAATTATACTTTTTGAGTTTTTAAAATAACTTCTAAACTAGAACTGAAATGAACATTGGCCTGAAACAAAACTTGTGTAACTTTCCATTTTGAAAAACTTTCATGTTCAGAGATTTTTGAGTTGCAACACAAAAATTTGAGAAACACTTGAATTTGCAAACCAGCCCCTGCCTTTTCTTCTATTTCCACTTTCAGTCCCTCCCTTCTCCTCTGCTTCGCCTGACGCCCGCCGCCAGTCCCCACTGGCCACCTGGCCGGCGATGCCTGCTGCCCACACTGCGACAAGCCAGTCGCCGGCCGTCCTGCCCACTCCCCCGACCAAGCCCTGCCGCGCCCAATCACGTGCCGCGCAATCCCTCCCTCCCCACGCCAGGATCTCCGGCTGCCAACCGCGACGCGCCGCTGGCCGCACGCGATGCCGCCGCCTGGCCACCGCACGCCGTGCCCAATGGACAAGCCGCGCCGTACCGGTGCCCCCGCTCTCTCCCGCCACTCCCCGCGCTCGCCGCCCGACAAGTCGCGGTGCTGCAGCACGCCCAATCTCCTGCTCCCGCCCGCCGCTCGCCGCGCCGAGCCTCTGGCTGCCGCCCCGACGCCCAATGGCACGCCCCCGTCGTGCCGCCCATGCCCGAGCCTCGCAGTCCAGTCCCGCCCCTCCTCCCGCCTCTCTGCTGCCTACATAAGGCCGCACTGAGCCTCCTCGCACGCCCAGACACCAGAACGCCGCCGCCGCCACCATTACCACCATCGTGCCAGCTCATCGTGGAGCTCACCCCTCCGGTCATCCACCGCCCAAGCTGAGCCCCCAACCACCACCACAGCATCCCACTGACGCTCACTGCCCCGCCCATCGTTGCCCAGAACCGACGGCGCTTGTTGCCAGCGCCGCCTGCATCGCCGCTGCCCCTGACTGCCGTGGACACCCCACCCCCGGCCCTCCTCCGCCCGAACCAAGGCTCGGAACGGGACTACATCACCCAACCGGAGCTTCCCGACCCGCCAGAGCTGCCCCAACCCCACTGGAGCACCTTCGCCGATGCTCCGCACCGCCGCCGCCCCCTGTTCCACGCCGACGAGCCCTTTCGGGCCACCCCCAACCCCGACCAAGGCCTCACAAGGTAGCTCTTCCCTCCTTGGATCTCCCCGACCCTTTTCCCCTCGCCGCCGACGAGCCCCCTCGCCGAAATTTGGCCGGCCGCCGTGCCAGCGCCACCCAGGGACCCAATTGCAATGATTGAAATCTTTAGAAGGGTCTGCACGCAAGTTTCCAGGGGCATAACTGTAAACCTGTGTTCAAACTTTGAATTCAAAAACAGTAAACTTGTAAAATTCATATGAAATCATAGAAAAATCAGAAAAATACAAACTCAACTTTTCTGGAATTGTTAGAAGAAAATCTACAACTTTTGTAACATGCTTTTCTTCAGGTGCTTGCTAAATCTTGTTCTAAATTAAATTGAAAGTTTAATAGACTTTAATTGTATCCACTGTTGTAAACCAGTTCTGAATCTGATTTTTGGGCAATAAATTTGTTGCTTGATGTGTAGTCCAGTGGGAAAAGTTTAGGACCAGAACCCATTTCTAGCTAAACTTTTTGTTAAACTTTGTTCATGCCATGAAATAATAGAACTAAATTGTATCTGTTGATATATTGTGTTTCATGTTGTGAAACTTT
Organism: Panicum miliaceum; assembly: GCA_032594955.1. Taxonomy (NCBI): domain Eukaryota; kingdom Viridiplantae; phylum Streptophyta; class Magnoliopsida; order Poales; family Poaceae; genus Panicum; species Panicum miliaceum. The sequence goes on from CM064056.1 coordinate 31,689,447, forward strand.
TCTAGAGCTGTTATAGTGATGTCTAAATACCACAGAAAAAGTTTAGAATCTTTTTCCTTTCTGTAACCTATTTATAAAATTTTGTGGTAGGAAAAATGCACTAATTAAAATAATTAGTTTGTGTGCTTGGAAAATATTCAACTTTTTACTGTGGGACACTTTAGAGTAGCTCATGCTGTATAAAAAGTTTCATACACAGAAACCCTGTAAAACATCCCGTAGAAATTAAACTTTATTAAAATAGATGTATTTTGTCCTATTTATTATGCTTTGTATCATGCACAATAAAATCTGAAAAATTGACAGTAACATATATGTGGATAGATTAACACAGCATCAAAACATGCATGGTTTGTCCTGTATAAAAATAACTAGGTTCTAGCAGTGGTTGTGTATTACATTTTTCAAAATTAATCTGCTGCACAGAAATTTCTAAAAATTTTTTACAGTGTTGTTGTCTCTGCATAATGTACTCTAAATAAAAATTTCATCACCAGAAGTTACCTAGTCCAGAAGTTGTGTTTAATCCATGTTGCTTAGAAAATTTAGTTTTCAAAAGAACACGAACCCCCCTTTTCTTGTTTAATGGAGTTAATTAGTTTAAGTTATACTCTATTAACGATTGCCCAAGAAATCTTAACTAAGTAACTTCATAACCAAATCTATGTTTTTGTGGACTGCAACTTTATCGTGAAGAAAATAAATATCATGTATCATCACTACAACATACACTTGTGCATTCATATAGAATCGACTACTCTCGCCGACGGAATGTACGAGCTGGTGCCCGAGTCCGAGAGTGAGCAGTGTGAAACTCAAGTGAATCTAACTGAAGCTTTCGAAGACCCGAACCCGAGTTCGGACGAGCCCCAAACTAACTTTACCCAAGAAGGCAAGCCCCGGAGCATGAACCCTATTTTTCTAAAATTATGCAACTTATTACTCTATTCTACTTGTGCATTAAGTTTATAGGAGTTGGATGAAAACATAGTTGCATGATCCTAGGTACCCATGCTCTGAACACTAGATGTAAGGTTCGATAGAATGCTATGCTAATAGGACTCGGTAAAACTCGAGTGATTTCCTGTCACTTGCAAGAATATAGGAGTTGAATGTTTACTACATGCTGCAATCATAAGGTCGACGGACGGGGCTATGGTGCGATGTTCAAGTTGATGATTGATGTCCCGTCTGTTTAGTGAAAAATGCTAAGGCCGCAGTGTGTGGTAGTGGTGGTTAAGTATTTGACATGCCGAGAATATGGTAATCGGTAAGCTTAAGTACCTAATCGGACTAGCAAGTGGACAACATCCCACCCTCTCAACTTCGGTTCCATGCGCGCACATGGTGGGTACAAAGCTGGGCTCTGTAGTTTCGGATGGTGGCCCTGATCCACATCCCGGGAAGAAAGGGGAAAGGTTGCACGTGTGACTCTGGGAGGAACCACGTGACGTGTGTTTAGGTCTCCCTTGCAAGGTTAAGAAATTCGATTCGAATCGTCCGTTTCTCGCGGTTATTGAGACTGCTTGACCCTTTTACCACATAGAGTAAGAAATGGAATAATGATGACGATTAATCTTGTTGGATGCAAATTAATTCTTTCACCATGTATGATATTGGATAGTTGCTTACCTAGAATGGTTAAAGAAAACTAGAACTTGGAGCTAAAATTTGAAAGTAAGGACCTACTTGTATATGCTTTTCGGCAAATCAAACCCCACAAGCCAAAAGCCTTGCATGTCTAGGAGTCGGCTAAGTATATTCCACTAGTCGGGTAAGCCTTGCTGAGTATTAGTATACTCAGCCTTGCTTGTGGCTTATTTTCAGGTGATGACTTGATCGCTAGTTTGACTTGGCCGTGTACCCTTCCTCCTGGTTGGTTAGTGGAATGGGATGTGCCCCCGGCCTACGATGATAATGCCGAGTGATGTCTTGTACGGGCTTCAACGAGACATCATGTATCGTCGAGTAGATTATCGTTGATTTTCCTCTGCATTGAACTCTGAAGAACTCAATTACTTTGAACTCTAAAGTACCTTGTTTTGCGAATTCAAACTCAGTTGTAATAATAATTTATGGTGAACCCTGTGATGTAAAATTTGTGGAATGTTGTATCCTCTGGGCTCACCTTCGTGTGAGTACTTTGTATGTGTGGTTTCGATCGGCAAAACCGTGGTTGTATCGGGAGGTTACTCGACAGACCAGTGGATTACTCCATTTGAAGTGCGAGTTAGCCCTGATTGCTCTTGTGGTGATGGTTAGCGCGCTTGATCCGGATTAATACAGGTGGTTCTGCCACACATATCCACCACATCGGGAGGGGCATTCTGATCATGGTGCCACTGAATGTGCTCATTAGCATCCTCCAACTCAATGTTTAGATCATGGAGCTGCTCCTCCAAGTGCGCTATCATGTCATCTCTCTCACCCATGAGAGTGTCGTGCTCCTGAACTTGGCTCTCATGTTGGCCAATCCGGGTGTCTCTGTCCTCAAGTTCCTCACTGAGCTCCTTAATCTGCTCATCTCTGGTATCTGCCATCATGTGGTAGCCCTGTGCAAGATCAGCGAGCTGCACAAGCGCCTGACTCTGGAGAGCCTGAAGTCGGTACAGTGCATTCATGCACGGCACGGAGGTCTTGATGGTCTCCTGGGAGCGAAAGTCCACTAAATACTGTGAGTGTTGCACCCTGTTGAGCCAGAAGGGGTCGTTGTCCTGGGCAGCAGGAAACAAACCAATAGGAGTGAGCGTGACAACCTCGGGACGCTGCGCACAGAAAGTGGTGAGCGCCCTTATGGCAGAAAGCTCCCAAGTATCGGCCAAACGGTGACCAACAGCCTCAATCTCCAAGTCGGGCCACTCTGGGTGTAGTGGGTGCGGAAAGATGGTCACGTTAACACGGCACTGGGTAACTCCATTCTCTGCAAACTCCAGTCCCGCGTAACATGGGGGAATTGGATAGCCCGCGGTGCTCAGAACATCCCACAAGATAGAAGAAAAGCCGTCCCAGTGGAGACACTGCGAATGAACGCGTCCATCCTCATCCACCATCATGGCAACAGGTTCGGCCATCAGAACAAAAGATCGAATGGGTGAGATAGTGAAAAACTGTGAACAACATAGTGGACAGATTCTGGATAGTGCGCTAAAATAGCCATAGCTTCAACAGTTCTTGTCCAAAAATTCTCAACTTTTTCCAGAACATTCCTAAGGTATTTTTTCACAACTTTTCTAGTCAACTCTAGAGCTAAATAAGGCCCTAAGATGGTTTTTCTCTTAAGGTTTTACTTTACTGTCTACCCAGAAAATTCAGTGAACAGTGAGCCAATGTTTCGTGCACCAGGGAAAAGCTAGCAAGCCAAAAATTACCAAATTTTAACAGCAGCTGCCTGAGTAAATTTACAACAAGTTTTGTGTTGAACACATTTGCAGAAAACTGCAGTACGAGGGCATAAACAGTTATGTGGTAGAAGTGCTCATTTTGGACAGAAAACTGACATCTCAAGGTCTTTGTTGTTTCTCATTATCCATATGTTCTGAATTTTTCAAATTTAGATAGGAGGTAGAATACAAATTTTGGAACAAAACATTAAACATGAACTTCTCCAGAAAGGATCATTTTCTAAGCTCAATAAATCCATCTTTTCAGATATGCCACAAATGTGACAGATTTGCTAGATAATCCTTATGCAAAGATAATCTTGTGTACGCATGAACCTTACCACTCTCAATCAACGCCTTTTCAATTTCAGATATATATGGTCATGATGCATGCACTTACTATTCGTACTCACAAAATAAAATAATTGCCAAATAACTTTGGTCTTACGAAGTTAGTTTCGGTGGCATACACAATACGTCTCTCACTATAATAGCTAGTACAGATTCTCTAACCGTTCTTTAACTTATCATAATTGTGGTTAGTGTACCTGCAGAAGATTGATATAGCATATATATATCCATTGAACCTTTCATGCCAGCACTCATGAAAGCGTTCGTATTTTCACTATAGAAACGGCATCCGCACAATTTGCGCCTTACTGACGACGTTAACATACGCTATCAAGATAGCCTATGCACGGGGGTACCGTCTTGAGACAGGGGTATGAACAGTGATCGCCATACCCTGCGCCAAACCTTCTACTCCCAATATAATCAACTAATAGTTGGTATATTGGCAGCACCTCAAGTGAGCCACTGCTTGAGGGCAGCGTTCGGCTCGCATCACCGATAGGAAGGCCAAGCTCTCTCAGTTGGCTGAGGATTCTTACCTTCTTATCTTAGCAATGAGTGCGTCGCTACAGAATTTAAGGCGGTTGTGCATAAAAGTAAGTTTTGACACAAAGTAATATGCTGCAAGTCAGTTGATGATATACATAAGTTAGATAGCCACCTAGTAACTTTCCCATAATCCCTAGGGCTTTATGAACTAGGTACCATCCTTAACGAACAAACGTATTTTGCAAACGCATTTTTCTGATCAAGTTTTATGAAATCAAGTTTTTAAGACTTGTCGCATTCTCTGGTGTATGCTTTTCAGCTCTGATACCAGTTGTGGCAGAATCACCTGAATTAATCCGGCTCAAGCGCGCTAACCATCACCACAAGGGCAACCAGGGCTAACTCGCACTTCAAACAGAGTAATTCACTGGTCTGTCGGGTAACATCCCGATACAACCATGATTTTGACGATCGAAACCACACATGGATTAAATTTTCTTTTGGAAACTAAATTTTCTAAGCACAGCATGGATTAAACACAACTTCTGGACTAGGTAACTTCTGATGATGAAGTTTTTATTTAGAGTACATTATGCAGAGAAAACAGCACTGTAAAAATTTCTGTGCAGCAGATTAATTTTGAAAAATGTAATACACAGCCACTACTAGAACCTAGTTATTTTTATTCAGGACAATTCATACATGTATTGATGCTAAAACTTTTACAGGGTGTTAACCTATCCAAATATGTGTTACTGTAAGTTTTTCAGACTTTATTGTGCAAGAAATAGAGCATAATAAATAGGACAAGATACACCAATTTTAATAAAGATTAACTTCTACAAGATGTTTTATAGGGTTTCTGAGTATGAAACTTTTTATAAAGCATGTTCTAACCCAAAGTATCCTATAGTAAAAAGATGAACATTTTGCAAGCATAAAAACTAATTACTTTTGATTTAATGCATTTTTCAACCACAAAATAATAGAAGTGGCTACATACAGGTAAAAAGTCTCTAATTATTTTTGTGGGATCTGGACGTCCATACAACAGCACATATAAAGTTTCACCACATAAATCGCAATATAACAGCAGGAATAATTTGATTTATCTCTCTATGGCATAAATTAAGTTTACCAAAAGTTTAGCTAGAGATGGGTTCTGGTCCTAATATTTTTACACTGGCCTACACATCAAGCAACCAATCTACTATCCAAAAATCAGATGCAGCACTGCTCTACAACAGTGGGTTCATTTAAATGCTATTTAAATTCCATTTAATATAGAACAAAATATAGCAAGCTACTGAAGGAATGGATATAACAAAAGTTGTAGAGTTTCTTCTCAAGATTCCAGAATAGTTGAGTTTGTATTTTTCCAATTTTTCTACGATTTTATATGTATTTTACAAGTTTGTTATTTTTGAAACTAAAGTTAAAACACAGGTTTGAAGATATGCCCCTGAAAACTTGCGTGCAGACCCTTTTATAGATTTTAATTGTTGCAATGTCGTCCCTGGGTGGCGCTGGCACGGCGGCCGGCCAAATTCTGGCCACGGGGCTCATCGGCGGTAAGGGGAAAAGGGTTGGGGAGATCCAGGGAGGCAAGAGCTACCTTATGGGGCCTTGGTCGGGGTTGGGGGTGGCTGGAAAGAGCTCATCGGCGTGGAGCAGGGGGCGGCGGCGGTGCTCCGGTGGGGTTGGGGCAGCGCTGGCGGGTCGGGAAGCTCCGGTTGGGTGATGTAGTCCCGTTCCGAGCCTTGGTTCGGGCGGAGGAGGACCGGAGGTGGGGTGTCCATGGCGGTCAGGGGCGGCGGTGGTGGAGGCAGCACTGGCAACGGTGCTTCGGCGGTTCTAGGCGACGATGGGCGGGGCAGTGAGCGTCAGTGGGATACTATGGTGGTGGTTGGGGGCTCAGCTTGGGCGGTGGATGACCGGAGGGGTGAGCTCCACGGTGAGCTGGGCACGACGGCGGCAATGGTGACGGTGGCGGCATCCTGGTGGCTGGGCGCGTGAGCAGGGCTTGGGGCGGCTTTTATAGGGACAGGAGGGAGGGAGAAGGTCGGGCGAAGCTGGGGCCGGGACGGCATGACAGGGGCATGCCATTGGGCGCCGGGGCTGCAGCCAGAGGCTCGCCGCGGCGGGCGGCGACAAGGATGGCCGATTGGGCGTGCTGGATTTGGCATGGGGGAGTGGAAGATCTCACGGCGCGCGGTTGGGCGAGCAGCTGCAGCAGCTGGCATGCCGGGCGGCGAGCGCTGGGGTTGGTGGGGAGCGGCGGAGGCTCGGGCAGGGCACGGCCTGGCCATTGGGCGTGGCGACGGCGAGCAGAGGCGGCGATGGTGTCGCGCGCGTGGCACGCACGGGCTGGGCAGGGTCGCGGCGTGGGGAGCAGCGCAGCTGGTCGGGCGGGGCTTGGCCGGCCATTGGCTTGGCGCCTAGCACCGGTCAGGCATCGCCCGCCAGGTGGCCAGTAGCGACTGCGCGGCGGGCGGGGGGTCGGGCAAAGCAGAGAAGGGAGGGACGGAAAAGTGGAAATAGAAGAAAAGGCAGGGGCTGGTTTGAAAAGTCAAGTGTTACTCAAATTTTTGTGTTGCAACTCAAAAATCTCTGAACATGAAAGTTGTTCAAAATAAAAAGTTCTACAAGTTTTGTTTCAGGCCAAAGTTCATTGGAGCTCTAGTTTGCGAGTTAAGTTGAAGCCTCAAAAATTTATGATTCGGAGGGCACGTCATTTTATGGGCAAAATTTCCTATTCTTTCCGAGGTCTCCACTAGACTTTTGTTTATTGCCACTGATGATGTGCCTATTTGATTTCGTAGCCATAAGTGCTTTGAGGTGAAAGTTATTCAATTTCTTCGATTAAAGTACATGTACTTGTGCACATATAGACATCTATTTTCAATTCAAAGCAAAACCAACTTTTCTTAGTTGTTTATGCATCTTGTTAAGCTAAAGAGTCTTGTTTCGTAATCTAAACACCTGAGGTGTTACAGTGCCACTTGGCCCCAACCCTAGGCTGGCTGGCCTGGGGGAGGCCGGCCAACCCCACCTAGCGGTCTCTGGTGCCTAGTCTTCGTGTGCAAGCTAAGCAACTGCCATAGTCGCGTGATCTTGACGCCTTTCACCGGTTATCGATCTCCAGCAGCTATAAATAGGCTCCCCATCCTCACTTGTAAAAACACACTCAAAGGAGTTCTCTCTGCACTTCAGTTCTAGAGTTAGGTTTAGTAGTCTGGGAGTTAGAGTTGAATCGAGCTTGTCTGGGATTCCGGAGTCGTCCTCGGAACTCTGGTATAGCTCTTGTATCCTTCCTTTGACTTTATCAATATAAGTTATCTTCTTTATCTTTTCGTGTCAGCTTTACTTTCTGCATTTATTTATTTAATTCCAAGCTTCTGCTTGTGTGTGGAAGTTCTATCCTTTAGCTTAAGCTTTGTTCTAGTCTTAGTCTGTCGGGACCTCATCTTACGGGTTTTCGAGCCCGGACTAGGGGGCTCAAGTTTGTTCTCTTGAAGGCCTTAGGAGAAATCCTAACACCGAGTGCAGATGTGGTGTCTTGCTTTGTGTTAGCTAGGAAGTGTGTTCCACCCCATGCAACTCATGTGGTAGGCGGCAGGTGGTGACAACCCTATCCATCCCTTGTAGTCCAACACGTTCGGGTGTTTTCATAGCAGTAGATCATTGGCCGAGTTGGACCCCCCATTTCTCCCTTAGTCTGAGGTCCTTCTGCCCCAGCCGTCGAAGTAAGCTCTGTTCTTCCGATAGCTAGGTTAGTGAAGGTTTAGTCTAGAGAGGCTAGCTCCTTAGTCTAGAAGTGTTTTAGGAGTCTTTCTCGCTCATTGTCCTCTAAGCTGCTTACCGCTCTAAGGTAGAGTCTCCTATGTGTCACTCGGTCATTGTCTAGCCACTTATCTCATTTACCTATCTGGTGTACCCCTGATATCTAGCTGGTGGTTATCTCAAGTAAAGTTTACAATCCATTCAATCGATAGTCTTTAGACCATAGTGCTTCCCTGTGGAAATTTGATACCCTGGAATACTCCAAGGTGAAGTGCCACAGCGGTGTATTCTGTGCACTTGTGGAATCTCTATTCTATTGGGCATAAGAAACACCAACGGACATTGGCAATATGCTCACTCCTAGCAAGGCTCCGTTCTACAGGATTGTCCCGGGTAACGCGGCTACACCAATTGGCTCGGTTACACTTCTAGTTACTTTCGGGACGGCTGACAACTTTCGTACGGTGTACATGAAATTCAAAGTCGCAAACTTTGAATCCTCGTACCACGGTATCCTTGGCAGGCCAGCTCTAGCCATGTTCATGGCGGTACCTCACTACATCTACCTGGTTCTCAAAATGCCAGCCAACATAGGTGTACTCTCCCTCCAAGGTGATGTCGAGAAGTCATACAACTGCGACCAGGAGGCAATCAAGTACGCATCCACAGATCGCGTGCCAGAGCCTTCATCTAAAGTACTCGCTGCTGCACAACAACTCTCCGAAGCAGAATTGGAGGTGGCAAACAAGAGGCCAAGCCAGTCGAGGGTGAAACCAAACTCCGATGTAGGCATCAAGACCATCCAGCTCCAGGAGGGTGACTCGTCCAAGACTGCTATGATCGGCGGGCACCTTGACAGTAAATAGGAACTCACGCTCGTCAACTTTCTTAGGGCCAACCGTGACATTTTCGCCTAGAAACCAGTGGATATGCTAGGTGTTCCTAAGGAGTTGATCGAGCATGCCCTAAAATTCGATCCCAAGGCCACTCCGATGAAGCAACGACTACATCGTTTCTCTCCCGAAAAGAGGCAGGCCATTAAGAAAGAGCTAGCCAAACTACGCGCGGCTGGTTTCATCAAAGAGGTGTACCACCTAGAGTGGCTAGCCAACCCTGTACATGTTCGTAAAAAGAATAATAATGAATGAAGGATATGTGTCGATTATACTGATCTCAACAAGCACTCCCCGAATGATCCTTTCGCGCTCCCCCTCATCAATCAGGTTATTGACTCCACCGCCGGTTGCGTTCTGCTCTCCTTCCTTGATTGTTACTCGGGCTACCATCAGATTGCCCTCAAGGAAGAAGACCAGATTAAAACAACATTCATTACCCCGTTCAGTGCCTATGCATACACGACTATATCGTTTGGGCTAAAGAACGCGGGTGCTACGTACCAGCGGGCCATACAGCTATGTTTCGCTGATCAGTTACATCGCAATGTTGAAGCTTACGTGGATGATGTGGTCATTAAGACCCAAAATCCCAATGAGTTCATCTCTGATCTCGAAGAAACCTTCAACAGTCTTTGAAAATTTCAGAGCAAGCTCAACCTGACTAAGTTCATCTTCGGCGTACCTCAGGGAAAACTCCATGGTTTCATTGTTAGTCACCAAGGAATTGAGGCTAACCCTGAAAAGATCACTGCCATAACAAGCATGGGGGCTCCACAGAAGATCAAAGATGTGCAGAAGCTCACCGGTTGTATGGCGGCACTAAAGAGATTCATGTCTCAACTTGGAGAATGGGGCTTAACTTTCTTCAAGCTACTCAAAAGGCAGGACAACTTTGATTGGACTAAGGAAGCGGTGCAGGCATTGGAAGACCTTGAGCGTTACCTCCAATCGCCCTCCATCCTCAAAGCTCCAAATCCAGGCGAGAACCAGCTACTTTACATAGCTGCGACTACTCACTTAGTCAGCACGGCTATAGTGGTGGAGCGTAATGAAGAGGGCCATGCATTTGGCGTGCAGCGGCCAGTGTATTTCATCAGCGAAGTCTTTTTTGAATCCAAGGTTCATTACCCATCAATTCAGAAACTTTTCTACACTATACTCATCACCTACAGGAAGCTTCGCCACTACTTCGACGAGTATAAGGTCTCGGTTATCACTGATTTCCCATTGGTGAACATACTCCACAATCGTGATGCCACTGGACGTATTTCCAAGTGGGCAGTGGAACTAGGAGCACTCAACATCGACTTCAAGCCACGCACCGCCATCAAGTCACAAGCTCTATTCGATTTCTTGGTAGAGTGGCAGGAAAACTAAGTACCAACTCCAGCTTACCAGCCAGAGCATTGGGTCATGTACTTCGACGGATCTCTCGAGCTCGAGGGAGGTGGCGCGGGAGTAATCTTTATCAGTTCAACTGGGGAGCAGCTTAAATATGTATTCCAAATACTATTTAAGGTCTCCAACAATGAAGACGAGTACGAGGCACTACTGCATGAGCTACGCCTGGCTGTCTCTTTTGGCATCAAGTGACTCCTCGTCTTTGGCAACTCCCTGCTGGTGGTTCAACAAGTTAACAAAGAGTGGGACACTAACAAGAGAACCATGAGTGCTTATGTCGCTGAAATCCGCAAACTCAAGAATAAGTTCTCGAGATTGGAGATTCGTCACGGGCTCCACGATAACGACGTTGGGGCCGACGTACTCTCGAAGCTTGGCTCTGAACGATAAAATGTTCCAGCTGGAGTTTTCGTTCATGAGCTCCACCATCCCTCTATTCCCAGAATAATGCCTTTTACCGTCGACAAGGGCCCTGCGGAGCCTAGTCAAGAGGTCTTGATGATTGAAGTGGACTGGCGGCCGAAGTTCCTCGACTTGATCGAAGACAAGAAACTACCCCCTAACATTGACCCAAAAAGCGCTGAGGCTATCAGACTAGTCAGGCGAAGCAAGGGTTACGTTCTGGTTGGCGAAAATCTCTACAAGCGTGGATCAGCATCGGGAGCACTCATGAAGTGTGTGTCTACAGTAGAAGGGCGGGAAATCCTGGAAGAAATCCATGAGGGCGGGTGCGGCAATCATGCAGCCTCCCACACACTAGTCGAGAAAGCTTTCAGGTCTGGGTTCTATTGGCCTACGGCTTTGGCAGACGCCAAAGATATCGTCCGCCGATGCACCAACTGCCAATTCTTTAGTAAACAAGCTCATGTTCCGGCCCACAAGCTGATCACCATACCTCCTTCTTGGTTGTTCGCTTGTTGGGGCCTCGATATGATCGGACCATTGACAATGGCACCAGGAAGTTTCACTCATGTGTTGGTGGCAATCGACAAGTTCACCAAGTGGATCGAGTACAAGCCAGTCACAACACTAACTGCAGACAGAGTAGTCACCTTCATCTGTGACATACTCCATCGCTTTGGCTTTGCTCATACAATCATCACTGATCTGTGATCACATTTCACATCACCCGAGTTCTGGGAGTTCTGCGAACGAAGCGGCATTGAGGTCAAGTACGTCTAGGTGGCTCATCCGTGGGCCAACGGCTAGGTGGAGCGCGCTAACGGCTTGATCCTTGATGGACTCAAGAAGAGACTCTACAATGAGAACAACAAAAAGGGAGGCAAGTGGATCCACGAGTTACCCACAGTCATCTAGGGGCTTCGTACTCAACCGAGTAAAGCCACAGGATAGTCACCTTTCTTTCTCGTCTACGAGTCAGAAGCGATCCTCCCAGTAGATATCATGTGGGAATCTGCCAGCAGACTTGGAACTCGACCGTGCCAAAGATGTAGATGCAACGGCTTACTTCGATCAGCTCAATATCTACAAGGCGTTCAATGGTATCATGACCGCAACATCCAAGAACGATCCTTCAACGTCGGTGATCTTGTCCTACGTCGCATCGAAGATGAGACTGGGCTTCACAAGCTCAACTCTAGATGGAAAGGCCTCTTCATCGTCACGAAGGTCACAAGGCTAGGGTCATATCGACTACAGTACCCTGACGGCAAAGAAGTTCCAAACTCTTGGAACATCGAACACCTACATTGTTTCTATGCTTAAGAAACTTGTACAAAACCTGTCGGCTACAGCGCAGCACAGTTTAACAATACATGGTTGTTCGGTTCCCCAAAACGACTACTATTTCATTCTCTTCTTAACAACATTGAGCATACTCGGGGGCTCTAGCCACGAGTTGCACCAATACGCTAACTAACTATAATCTTCGGAAAACACTTGGGGGCTACGCCACGAGTACTTTCTATCATGATTACCAACCAATGGCCTTTTAGGCTACCCTCTTATACGTGTTAAGCGTCTTTTCTGACTACCTTCCCACATAGCTTAGTTAACCTATAGGTCCAAGGTCTATCTGGGTAAAGTCGAAGAGGTCCTCACACCTATAAATAGAGGTTCTACGAACACAACTCTACTCAAAGTACCTAATAGTACTAATTTACCAACTGAAACGTTGCTTTGAGGGTAACTTCACACTAGTGCTAACATACTCAAGGCTTGAATGATTACGTTTCCACATGCTACTCAACAAGTTGGCATAAACAAACAACAATCAACCAAGCACCAATATATTACAAGGTAATTGTTGTTTTAACCACAAAACGCACACAGTTCAAACTCAGAACAGCAGAAGGTCATCAACATTTTTGTGAGCAACGTCTTGTACTTCGTTATAGTACTCGACGAACTGCTCTTCGGTGCAGTCTTCAGCATCGCCTTCAGCACACGGACGCACATCCACCTCCAGGAAATATGACTTGACGAGTGCCAGCTGTTGGCGGTCGATTTCCGATGATTTTGACCACCAACATTTCTCCAGAATTCATGGTTACAAGGCCTACACCAATCTAAATTTATTAAACTAATGAAATTCCACTAGTTTTGGTGCATATGTGACTGCAGGAACTCACTATATAAATTTGGGCCGATTTGGGAGAAATCCCAGGCCGGCCGGCCTAGCCCAGGCCAGTCGGCCTGGCACTGTGGCCTTTCAAGCTCCACTTTTGCCAGCATGTAGATCATGGATCATGCCTTTTATGTCGGTTTGATCCAATGACCCAAAAGGCCTCACACATGGATCCAAGGGCCCACCTGCATGCAAGACTCGGACAAACAACTGAAGGGCAGTAGTAACCGCCTTAAGGAAGCCATCAGGGACGTCCACGCCAAAGGCGGTGCCAAGTGGCAACAATCCTAGGCCGGCCGGCCTGGGGGAGGCCGGCCGGCCCCACTTTGCAGCCTCTCGAGCCCATCTTCGCGTGGAAGTTACAGAACCGCCTTACGTTCTTGGAAGTTAAGGAATCTTCGCTTACAAGCTACGCAACCTTGACCTTGCTTACAAGTTAAGCAACCCACCTTGGAGGGTTATAAATAGAGACCTCCCCCTCACTTGTAACACATACCATTTGGAGGGAAGAAAAGTCTCTAGCAAACAGTTGTTCATCCTTAGAGTAGAATGGGGAGAGTGTGAGGTGAGAGTCCGTAGGCAAGCCGGCTCGGCTCCAACTTGTAGCCTCAGAGAAATGAAGCATCTTTGGAGTGAAGTTCCTCATCTCTCATCGGTATCTCGCTAGTCTCTCTCCTTACTTCAGTTACTTGGTTACTTTCTTGCATTGATTTGTGGGATCCCTTGTCTGCGTGGTTCAACAAGCCTGGCCATTTGGGGTTTCTTCTTGTCATAGCGCGAGGCGGAAGTTAGTAACTTGATAGATGAAGCGTGGTGCTTAGGCTTGATAGTTATCTTGGGTTGTGTTCCATCCCACGGAACAGATGTGGTAGGCGGCAGGTGGTGACAGCCCTGTCCATCCCTTGTAGTCCACCACGTTCGGTTATTTTCTTAGCAGTAGATCGTTGGCTAAGTTGGACCCCCCATTTCTCCCTCATTCTGAAGCCCTTCCTCCCCAGCCGCTGAAGCAGATCAAGTTAGTTTAGTAGCAAGTCTTCTGGGTAATGAGTTGGCTAACCGTCATTAGACCCTCTACCCGCGTACCTCTCTTCTCTGGTGGGTTTGGCTGAATTAGTTCTAGGTCTGGTTGCGCTTATCGTTCCTTGGATTCGATATCCCAGGTAAACTCCCTGGTGAAAGCTACTTCGGTATTCGTGCGCTTGCGGATTAGTTCGTATAGGCTAAGGAGTGCCAACAAGCTTTCTGGCACCGTTGCCGGGGAACGGTAGCAATACTAGTTTAGACCTTTTTCAGCAGTACACCTTTCCACCTACCACATGGAGCTTTTCTCCTAGTTATCCGGCAGTTCAATTCCGCGAGTACATGGAACCGCCTCCACCTTAGTACCCCATTTATCTGATGGTTATGAGACCAGTCCCATTCTCATAGCCATGGTTTGTGCTTAGTCTTTCTCTAGTAGAGAGGTCGAGAGTCCCTATGCTCACTGCAGGCATTCGAGCAAAATTGTTTTTTATTGACTATACCCGGTATGAACGAAGACACCGGACAGTGGAAGCTCTTCCCATTCTCTCTGACGATAGAAGCAATTGTCTGGTACGACCGGAAGGCAGGGAAATTTGGAGGAGATTGGATTAAGCTGAAGGATGAGTTCTGCCTGTTCTTCTTCCCTGTTACCAAAATGTTCGCTTTTCGCAACCAACTGCTATCATTCAAGCAAGCCAAAGAGTGAATTGAAGTAGAGTTGGAAAGACTCATGCTGACGGCAGAAATTTCAGGCCACCTCATGGTATTCTGGAAGAAATGCTAATTCAGCACTTCGTTGGTGGACTTAAGCTGGAGAGTGCAGATTTCATGACTCTCACCTCCAGGGATCCGTCATGAACAAGACAGCTACTGAAGTGGAACAATACTCAGCACACTGGAAGTCCTTGATGAGCCAAACAAGCCAACTGATCAGCCAAAAAGAAGCAGCAAGTTCACATCCTATCAGCTGCATTCTCTCTACCTCTGACATACATAGAGCAAATCAGCGAACCACCAAAGTCCACAGATCATGAGCCAATCATTGAAGATATGCCAATGTCCGTCCCTGATCTCTTCATAGAAGAAGAGTATATGGAGTTTCGGCAACACATCAAACTTGCCGAATGAGCATAAGCGCATATGCTCAAGATCTGAAGCATTCATTCCGGAAGCCACATCACAGATTGAGGGTCTTACTGCGATTATGAGCAAGGAATGAATAGAGGAAGCAAAATCCAGCGATAGCATAATACAGATCCATCGCACTACTCCTCTGCACTATTGGGGATGCTGCACTGCAAGAAGTCTTTTACGATCCAAAAGTCAGGGTGGGTGTGATGCCAGATCACCAAAAGAACCCATAATTTTCTCTCGTAAGCACCTGAAGTGGATCGACGACCAGATTGTGAAGAGTACAGGAATCTTTCGCATTATGTCCTTGAAGACGGGATGTAACAAGGTATTCTTGGATCTTCAAATCTTCGATATCCCTAAAGGTGAAGAATTCATCTTGATCAGTCAGCCAACAGAGCCACTTGCCAACCCGAATAGAGACCGAGCAAGCCTCGATGGTAAGGTTGGCAAAGATAGAATCCTGGTCAGCCAAGTTCGTTCTTACAGAAGCTAGACAGAGTAGGACCCAGTGGAGGAAGCAATGAGTATCATTCAAGAAAGGAAAACTTAGCACAATATTGAAGAAGATGCCATTCAATTTCACCCAGGAAACAGATCCGAGCGGCTACATCAAGCTCAATGGAAAGGAGAAACTGCAACATCCTCTTCCTGAGCTAAAACCGCTGCCTCTTGGGTTGAAGTATGCCATCCTCCACACACAACAGAGGCCCGCCAGTCATCATCAGTGATATGCTGACAGAGAGTGAGACTAGGCGACTCGTTGCAGTCTTGGAGAAATATCGATCCGTCATTGGGTATTCTCTAAGACGAGAAGGGGATCAGCCCAAACTTATGTACCCATCGCATTCCATTGGAACCAGACAATAAGCTGTCAAGATGACATCAACGACAACTTAATGATGCGATGAGGAAGGTAGTAAAGAAAGAGGTTTAGAAAGTACTGCATGCAGGACACATCTACCTTGTGCAAGACAATGAGTGAATTAGCCCAGTTCAAGTTGCTCCAAAGGAGGAAGGCTTGTTAGTTGTCCAAATTGAGAGAAATGAGCTCACACCTCATACGAACTATTACTGGATGGCGGATCACTTCCTCTCCTCTTCATCAATGAGATACTTGAATGGTTATCTGAGCGCTCACTTCGTCTACCTCAACGGATACTCTGGTTATCACAAAATTCCTATTCATCCGGATGACTAGAGTCTGACTACCTTCACCTGTCCCTACGACACATTTCGCCTACAGGCGGATGTCATTGGTCTTTGCAACACACCCGCTTCACTTCAAAAGGGTGTATGATGGTGATCTTCTCCGACTACTCGAGGACAACATGGAGGTATTCATGGATGAATTCTCAGTCTATGGAATGAACTTTGAAAATTTGGACAAATTTTTCAAGCGATGCCAAGAAGACACACTTATTGGGAGGAAGTGTCAGTTCATGGTCGGAGAAGGTATTGTCCTCGGACAAAGATTATCAGCGCCCATCATACAGCCTCCCAATTGGAACCTTCCATTCGTGATTAGGTGTGATGCAAGTGATTACGTCATCGGTACAGTGCTAGTTCAATGCAGCGATAAGAAGCATTATGCCATATCTTATGCAAGTAAGGCATTGACCAGAGTTTAGGAACAACGGAGAAGGAACTTCTGCCAGTGGTATTCACCATTGACAAGTTCATACCCAACTTGGTCGGTGCTAAAGTGATAGCATACACGGATCATGCTACATTGAAGTACCAACTGACCAAGGAGGATGCTAAGCCATGACTCATCCATTAGATTCCGCTCCTTCAAGAGTCTGAATTGGATATCAGTGACAAGAAGGAAGCAAATAATTGTGTGGAAGATCATCTCTAGAGGATTCACGGGATCAGACTGTAAGACCTCAGGTGTTTAAATTGCTAAACAAGTCTCATTAGCATAACAATATGCATAAATAACTAAGAAAAGTTTAAAAGAGATGTATTATAATTTGGTTTTGCATTTATTTTGGAAGTATGTGTATATGTGCATAAGTACATGTACTTTAATCAAACAAATTAAATAACTTTCACATTGATGTAAATATGGCTACAAAATTGAATAGGCACATCATTATTGACATGATAAACAAAAATCTAGTTGAAGCCTAGGGGAGAATATGAAGTTTTGCCCATAAAATGACGTGTCATCTGAATCATGCTTTTCGAGTTTTAAAAAAATAACTTTTGAACTATAACTCAAATGAACTTTGGCCTGAAACAAAACTTGAAGAACTTTTCATTTTGAACAACTTTCATGTTCAGAGATTTTTGAGTTGCAACATAAAAATTGGAGAAAAAGAGTATTTTTCATTTCAGCCCTTCGCTTTTCTTCTATTTTTCCCTTTCAGTCCATCCCTTCCCCTGCTCTGCCCGGACAGCCCAGCAGAGCCGGCCGCCACGTCGCCGGCGATGCTTGCAGCCCGTGCTGTGCCAAGCCAATGGCTGGCTGCGCCCCTGCCGCACGCGCTCCTCCCCCGCGCCGCGAGCCTGCCCAGTCCGCGCGTGCCCCACGCACGCCGGCAAAGCGCGCCCCTGCTCGCCGCCCAGGGCGGCCAGTACCGCACGCCGCGTCCCGCCAGCCCCCGCGCTCGCCGCTCGGCACGCCAGCTGCTGCAGCTGCTCGCCCAATCGCGTGCCGCGTTATCTCCTCCTCCCCCACGCCGAATCCCGCTCGCCCAACCCCCTGCCCGCTCCAGCCGCACGCCACGCCGGCGTCCTGCGCACCGCCATGCCGGCCAATGCCGTGAACCCGTGCACCCCAGGCCGTGCTGACCCTCCCCAGCTTCGCCCCGGCCCTCTCCCTCCCTTCTGCAGCCTTTAAAAGGTGAGGCCGAGCCCCTGCTCGCGCGCCCAAGCCCCCCGCCGCTGCCATTGCCACCGCCGTGCACCACCCGCCCGTGGAGCCCCATCCCCCGACCCTCCTCCGCCCGAGGCAAGGCTCGGAACGGGTCCCCCTTGATGCCGCGAAGCTCACCGACCCACCCCCGCTGGCTCTTGCTCGACGGAGTATCGTCGCCAACGCACAGCGCCACCGCCGCCCCCTGCTCCATGCCGACGAGCCACCTCAGGCCATCCCCAACCCCGACCAAGGCCCCCACACGGTAGCTCTTGCCTCCCTGGTACTCCCCGACCCTTTCTCCTCGCCGCCGACGAGCCCCCTCGCCGGAATTTGGCCGGCCGCCAGGCCAGCCGCTGCCAAGGACCCAATTGCTTCAATTAGAAATCTTTAAAAGGATCTGCACGCAAGTTTCCAGGGGCATATCTGCAAACCAGTGTTTTGACTTTACATTCAAAAATAGTGAACTTGTAAAATTCATATAAAATCATAGACAAATCGGAAAAATGCAAACTCAACTGTTCTGTAATCTTTAGAAGAAAATCTACAACTGTTGTTACATGCATTTCTTCAGTTGCTTGCTATATTTTTCTCTAGATTAAATGGAAGGTTTAAAAGCCTTTATTTGTACCCACTGTTGTAGACAAAGGCTGAACCTAGATTTTGGACAGTGGACTGGTTTCTTGATGTGTAGGCCAGTGTAAAAAGTTCAGGTCCAGAACCCATCTCTTGCTAAACTTTTTGTTAGACTTTATTTTATGCCATGAAGGGATAGAACTAATTTTTCCTACTGTTCTATAGTTATTCATGTTATGAAACCTTTTCTATTCTGTTATAGTGATACCTAGATGCCATAGAAAAATTTAGGGACAGTTTACCTTCCTGTAACCTACTCATATGATTTTTGTGCTTGAAAAATGTTCAACTTTTTACTATTGGATACTTTAGGTTATAACATGCTGTATAAAGGGTTTCATACTCAGAAACCCTGTAAAACATCCTGTAGAAATTAATCTTTATTAAAATAGGTGTATATTGTCCTATTTATTATGCTCAGTATCATGCACAATAAAATCTGAAAAATTTACAGTAACACATATATGGATAGATTAACACCCTGTAATATTTTTAGCATCAATACTTGCATGGTTGGCTCTGTATAAAAATAACTAAGTTCTAGTAGTGGTTGTGTATTACATTTTTCATATTTAATCTACTACACAAAAATGCCTTGAGCCAATCCATGCATTGATTTGAGGTAGGGCTTGGGTGAGAGAGTGATTGAAGTGTGTGTGACTTGTCCCCTTACGTTTGAGGGCAGCCCCTGTAACACCTCAGATGTTTAAATTATGAAACAAGCCTCATTAGACTAACAAGAGGCATAAATAACTAAAAAAGTTTCAAAGAAATGAATTATAAATTGGTTTTGCTTTGAATTGAAAATAGATGTGTATATGTGCATAAGTACATGTACTTTAATCAAACAAATTAAATAACTCTCACCTCAAAGCACTTATGGCTGCAAAATTTAATAGGCACACCATTGATGACAGGATAAACAAAAGTCTAGTTGAAGCCTATGAGAGAATACAAATGTTTGCCCAGGAAATGACGTGCCCTCCGAATCATACTTTTTGACTTTTTAAAATAACTTCTAAACTAAAACTCAAATGAACTTTGGCCTGAAACAAAACTTGTGTAACTTTTCATTTTGAACAACTTTCATGTTCAGAGATTTTAGAGTTGCAACACAAAAATTTGAGAAACACTTAAATTTGCAAACCAGCCCCTGCCTTTTCTTCTATTTCCACTTTCAGTCCCTCCCTTCTCTCTCTGCTTCGCTCGACACCCCCTGCCGCAGCGCCAGTCGCCGCTGGCCACCTGGCCGGCGATGCCTGCCGCCCATGCCCCACGTCGCATCCCTGCCCAGCCCGTGTGCGCCACACACGCGACGCCGTCGCCGCCTCTGCGCGCCGCAGCCGCGCCCAATGGCCAGACGGCGCCGTGCCCGAGCCTCCGCCGCGTCCCGCCAGACGCAGCACTCGCCGCCCGGCAAGCCAGCTGCTGCAGTTGCTCGCCCAATCGCGCGCCGCATGATCCTCCGCTCCCCACGCCAAATCCCCGGCGCCCAATCCTCTGCTCGCGACCGCCGCACGCCGCGCCGGCTTTGCTCGCCGCCCGCCGCGCCCAATGGCACACCTCCGCCATGCCGTCCCGGCCCCAGCGTCGCCCGGCTATCTCCCTACCTCCTGTCCCTATAAAAGCTGCCCTGAGCCCTACTCGCGCGCCCAGCCACCAGAATGCCGCCACCATCGCCATTACCGCCATTGTGCCCAGCTCACCGTGGAGCTCACCCCTCCGGTCATCCACCGCCCAAGCTGAGCACCCAACCACCACCACAGCATCCCACTGACGCTCACTGCCCCGCTCATCATCACCCAGAACCGCAGGCGCTCGTTGCTAGCGCTGCCTCCACCGCCGCCGCCCAGACCACCGTGGACATCCCACCCCCGGCCCTCCTCCGCCCGAACCAAGGCTCGGAACGGGACTACATCACCCCACCAGAGCTTCCCGACCCGCCAGCGCTGCCCCAACCCCGCCGAAGCACCGTCGCCGATGCTCCGCACCGCCGCCGCCCCCTGTTCCACGCCGACGAGCCCTTTCCGGCCACCTCCAACCCCGACCAAGGCCACCACAAGGTAGCTCTCATCTCCCTGGTTCTCCCTGACCCTTTTCCCCTCGCCGCCGACAAGCCCCCTCGCCGGAATTTGGCCGGCCGCCGTGCCAGCACCGCCCAAGGACCCAATTGCAACAATTGAAATCTTTAAATGGGTCTGCACGCAAGTTTTCATGGGCATAACTGTAAACCTGTGTTTAAACTTTGAATTCAAAAATACTGAACTTGTAAAATTCATATAAAATCGTAGAAAAATTGGAAAAATACAAACTCAACTGTTCTGGAATCGTTAGAAGAAAATCTACAACTTTTGTTACATGCTTTTCTTAAGTTGCTTGCTAAATCCTGCTCTAAATTAAATGAAAGGTTTAATAGCTTTTAAATGAAGCCACTATTGTACACTAGTGCTGCATCTGATTTTTGGATAGTAGATTGGCTGCTTCTGTAAAAAATTTAGGACCGGAACCCATCTCTAGCTAAACTTTTTGTTAAACCTTGTTTACGCCATGAAATAATAGAACTAATTTGTACCTGCTGATTTATTGTGTTTCATGCTATGAAATTTTTCTAGAGCTTTTATAGTGATGCCTAAATACCACAGAAAAAGTTTATAACCTTTTTCCTTTCGGTAACCTATTTATATAATTTTGTGGTAGAAAAAATGCACTAATTCAATTAATTAGTTTCTTTGCTTGGAAAATGTTCAACTTTTTACTTTGGGACACTTTAGAGTAGCTCTTGCTGTACAAAGAGTTTCATACTCAGAAACCCTATAAAACATCCTGTAGAAATTAATCCTTAAAGAAATTAGTGTACTTTGTCCTATTTATTATGCTCTTTATCTTGCACAATAAAATATGAAAAATTTACAATAACACATATATGGATAGATTAACACCCTGTAAAAGTTTTAGCATCAATACAATCATGGTTTGTCCTGTATAAAAATAACTAGATTCTAGCAGTGACTATGTATTACATTTTACAAAATTAATCTGCTGCACAGAAATTTCTAAAATTTTTATAGTGCTGTTGTCTCTATATAATGTACTCTAAATAAAAATTTCATCACCAGAAGTTACATAGTCCCAAAATTGTGTTTAATCCATGTTGTGTTTAGAAAATTTAGTTTCCAAAATAACACGACCCCTCCCCCCTTCTTGTTTAATGGAGTTAATTAATTTAAATTATACTCTATTAATGATTGCCCAAGAAATCTTAACTAAGTAACTTCACAACCAAATCTATGTTTTTGTGGACTGCAACTTTATCGTGAAGAAAATAAATGTCTTATACCATCACTACAACTCACACTTGTGCATTCATATAGAATCGACTACTCTCACCGATGGAACGTACGAGCTGGTGCCCGAGTCCGAGAGTGAGAAGCGTGAAGCTCAAGTGAATCTAACTGAAGCTTTTGAAGACCCGAACCCAAGTTCGGACGAGCCTCAAACTAAATTTACCCAAGAAGGCAAGCCCCGGAGCATGAACCCTATTTTTCTAAAATTATGCAACTTATTACTCTATTTTACATAAGCATTAAGTTTATAGGAGTTCAATGAAATCTTAGTTCCATGATCCTAGGTACCCATGCTCTGAACACTAGATGTAAGGTTCGATAGAATGCTATGCTAATAGGACTCCGGTAAAAGTCGAGTGATTTCCTGTCACTCGCGAGAATATAGGAGTTGAATGTTTACTGCATGCTGCAATCATAAGGTCGACGGACGGGGCTATGGTACGATATTTATGTTGATGATTGAGGCCCCGTCTGTTTAGAGAAAAATGCTAAGGCCGCAGTGTGTGGTAGTGGTGGTTAAGTCTTTGAACGTACTAACCACGTGCCGAGAATATGGTAATCGGTAATCTTATGTACTGGATTGAACCAAGGCCGGAATGTACTCCCCACCGTCTTGAATTCGTTCACATCTAGCTAATGGCGGGTGCATGTGCCGCCATGGCCTGGCCGGGTCCGTGGTCCATGGGGACGTGTAGTCGAGGGCGGTGGGCCTGTTCCGTGAAGCGAGAATTAAATGGAAAAGATGCACGTGTGACTCTGGGAGTAACCACGTGACGTGTGTTTAGGTTTCCCTTGCAAGGTTAAGAAATTCGAATCGAATCGTTCGTTTCTCGCGGTTATTGAGATGCTTGACCCTTTTACCTGGAGTAAGAAATGGAACAATGATGTTGAATAATCTTGTTGGATGCACATTAAATCTTTCACCATGTATGTTATTGGATAGTTGCTTACCTAGAATGGTTAAAGAAAACTAGAACTTGGAGCTAAAATTTGAAAGTAAGGACCTACTTGTATACGCTTTTCAGCAAAACAAACCCCTTAAGCCAAAAGCCTTGCATGTCTAGGAGTCCGCTAAGTATATCCCACTAGTCGGGTAAGCCTTGCTGAGTATTAGTATACTCAGCCTTGCTTGTGGCTTATTTTCAGGTGAGACTTTCGAGGATATGATCGCTAGTTTGACATGGCCGTGTACCCTTCCTCCTGGTTGGTCGGTGGAATGGGATGCGCCCCCGGCCAACGATGATAACGCCGAGTGATGTCTCGTACGGGCTTCATCGAGACATCATGTATCGTCGAGTAGTTTATCGTTATTTTTCCGCTGCATTGTACTCTGAAGAACTCAATTACTTTGAACTCTGAAGTACCTTGTTTTATGAATTTCAAACTCAGTTGTAATAATAATTTATGTTGAACTCGATGATGTAAAATTTGTGGAATGTTGTATCCTCTGGGCTCACCTTCGTGTGAGCACTTGTACGTGTGGTTTCGATCGGCAAACAACGTGGTTGTATCGGGAGGTTACCCGATAGACTAATGGATTATTCCGTTTTAAGTGCGAGTTAGCCCTGATTGCCCTTGTGGTGATGGTTAACGCGCTTGAGCTGGATTAATTCAGGTGGTTCTGCCACAGCTGGTACCAGAGCCGAAATGCATACGCCAGAGAATGCAACAAGCTTTTAAAACTTATTTCTTAAAACGTGAACAAGAAAAAGCGAGTTTTGCAAAATGCGTTGGTTCGTTAAGGATGGTACCTAGTTCGTAAAGCCCTAGGGGATTACGGGAAAGTTACTAGGTGGCTATCTAACTTACGTGTATTATCAACTGACTTCCAGCACATTACTTTCTGTCAAAACTTACTTTTATGCACAACTGACCCTTAAATTCTGTAACGACGCACTCATCGCTAAGGTAAGAAGGTAAGAATTCTCAGCCAACTGAGAGAGCTTGGCCTTCCTGTCGGTGATGCGAGCCGAACGCTGCCCTCAAGCAGTGGCTTACTTGAGGTGCTGCCAATATACCAACTATTAGTTGATTATATTAGGAGTAGAAGGTTTGACGTAGGGTATGGCGATCGCTGTTCATGCCCCCGTCTCAAGACGGTACCCCCGTGAATACGCTATCTCGATATCGTATGTTAACATCGTCTGTACAACGAGAATTGTACGGATGCCGTTTCTATAGTGAACGGTAATGAATGCGGACGTTTTCATGAGTGCTGGCATGAAAGGTTCAATGGATATATATGTGCTATATCAATCTTCTTCAGGTACACTAACCACGATTTTGATAAGTTAAAGAACAGTTAGAGAATTTTCGACTAGCTATTATAGTGAGAGACGTATTGTGTATGCCACCGCAACTAACTTCGTAGGACCAAAGCTATTTGGCATTTATTTTATTTTGTGAGGATGAATAGGACGTGCATGCATCATGACCATGTAAATTTGAAATTGAAAATGCGTTAAATGAGAGTGGTAAGGTTCATGCGTGCACAAGATTGTCTTGCATAAGGATTATTTAGCAAATCTGTCACATTTCTGCCATATCTGAAAAGATGGATTTATTGAGCTTAGAAAATTATCCTTTCTAAATAAACTGATGTTGAAAGTTTTGTTCCAAAATTTGTATTCTACCTCCTGTCTAAATTTGAAAAATTCTGAACATATGGATAATGAGAAACAACAAAGACCTTGAGATGTCAGTTTTCTGTCCAAAATAAGCACTTCTGCCACATAAATGTTTATGCCCTCTTACTACAGTTTTCTGCAAAAGTGTCCAACACAAAACTCGTTGTAAAATTGCTCAGGCAGCTACTGTTAAAATTTGGTAATTTTTGGCTGGGTATATTTTCCTTGGTGCACGAAATCTTGGCTCACTGTTCACTGAAATTTCTGGGTAGACAGTAAAGTAAAACCTTAAGAGAAAGACCATATTAGAGCCTGATCTAGCTCTGGAGTTGACTAGCAAAGTTGTTCACAAATACCTTAGGAATGTTCTGGTAAAATTTGAGAATTTTTGGATAAGAACTGTTGAAGTTATGGCTGTTTTAGCTCACTATCCAGAACCTATTCATTATGCTGTTCACAGTTTTTCACTATCTCACCCATTTGATCTTTTGTTCAGATGGCCGAGCCTGTTGCCATGATGGTGGATGAGGATGGACACGTTCACTCGCAGTGTCTCAACTGGGAGGGCTTTCCCTCTATCTTGTGGGATGTTCTGAGCACCGCGGGCTATCCAATTCCCCCACGTTACGCGGGACTGGAGTTTGCAGAGAATGGAGTTACCCAGTGCCGTGTTAACGTGACCATCTTTCCGCACCCACTACACCCGGAGTGGCCCGCCTTGGAGATTGAGGCTGTTGGTCACCGTTTGGCCGATACTTGGGAGCTTGCTGCCATGAGAGCGCTCACCACTTTCTGAGCACAGTGCCCCGAGGCCGTCACGCTCACTCCTATTGGTTTGTTCCCTGCTGCCCAGGACAACGACCCCTTCTGGCTCAACAGGGTGCAGCACTGACAGTACTTGGTAGACTTTCACGCCCAGGAGACCATCGGGACCTCCGTGCGGTGCATGAAAGCACTGTACCGACTGCAGACTCTCCAGAGTCAGGCGCTTGCACAGGCCTACCACATGATGGCAGATACCAGAGCTGAGCAGATTCAGGAGCTCAGTGAGGAACTTGAGGACAGAGACACCCGGATTGGCCAACTTGAGGGCCAATTTAAGGAGCACGACACTCTCATGGGTGAGAGAGATGACATGATAGCGCACTTGGAGGAGCAGCTCTATGATCTGAATCTTGAGTTGGAGGATGCTAATGAGCACATTCAGTGGCACCATGATCAGAATGCCCCTCCCGACGTGGCGGATATGGAGGAAGATGTTGAGGAGCCACAGGAGATTGAGATTGTTTCAGGCATGGATTTTGAGGGTGAAGCACCACAGCCACCTTCGATGGGAGCTCACTCTCCTACTAGCAGAGAGTCATCCGTCAACGACCTCGACGACTTCTAGATGAGGACCTAGGAGGACTTCTGCATATACTCCTCGATAGTGTAGCATAACTTTTGGCAAGTGTTGTAATAGGCTAACTAAGAGTTGAGTACCTCTTTTGAGATGGGTACAACTTGACCATTGGATACTCTAATCATGTAGGCCATGGCTAAAAACTTGGTGGTTTGATTGTGATGTTGGAAAGCAATTGAATCTGCAATTGCAGAAACTTGTCAGAATTTTTACCCATTTCTCCTTACATTTCTGGACTGAGTGTTGAATACGAAAATTGTCACAAATTTTGTGATCTAGGTTCTCACAAAATTTCAGCACTATTGGATTTTGCTAGTTTGAGTTATAGGCAAGATACTATAACTCATTCTGCTGAAAAATAGCCAAACCAGCAAAGCAAAGAGTGAATCTTTCGACCATCTTGGCCATCGATTTAGCATCTAAGTTGAATACCAAAGTTGTACATCTCTAAATTCCCTACCCCCTGCCAAAATATGAGCAATTTTGGATGAACCTACCAGGATTTATAAGTTTCTTATGGCAGACAGTATTCTGTCCACGATTCTATCCATGATCTTTCGGAAGTCTACTTTTCCGCGCTAATCCTTTTGAATCGTGGAAGCAATATGGATCACGTTGCTAATGGTAAACATTCACGTTTCAGATGGTTGGAGCAACCCGTGGTAACCCGGAAGGTTTTGGTGCTAGTGCTAGTGAATCACAACAACAGCCACCGCCACCACCCAGTTTGGTGGAAGTAATGGCCACTCAAACCAAGTTGCTTCACCAGCTCGTGCAAGGACAGCACCATCAACGAGGTGGGCACAATGTTCACCAACCTCAAGTTGCCGGTTACACGGATTTCCTTGGGACCCAGCCTCCCTTGTTTCACAAGACGGAGGAACCCTTGGATGCGGACGCTTGGATTCGCACAATCGAGTCCATGTTTTCTCTACTTGTGGTCCCATGCTCGGATGAAAACAAGGCTCGCTATGCCGCTCAGCAGCTTTGTGGTACAGCTCGTCTTTGGTGGGACAATTACTTTGCTATGCTCCCGGCTGATCACATCATCACCTGGGACGAATTCAAAACTGCGTTCCGAGCACACCATATCCCAGAAGGTCTTATGGAAAGAAAGCTAAATGAGTTTTTGGCACTCACTCAGGGTACCCGCACTGTACTTCAGTATAATTAGGCCTTCAACAATCTGTGCCAGTACGCGGGCTATCACGCAGACACGGATTCTAAGAAGCGTGATCGTTTCCGCAGAGGATTGAGTACCAAACTCAAGGAGCGACTGAACCTTGTCAAGGCCGATAAATATAATGAACTGGTAAACCTGGCAATTACCCAAGAGGATTGTATTGTGGCTCACCGTGCCAAGTAGAAGAGGAAGGCGCCAGTTGGACCCTCGGGTGCTCAGCCACCGAGGTATCCCTTAGTGCAAAATGCTGCGCCTACAACTTCATAGAAGGCCCCTCAGCCAGGGCGTTGGATTGTCAGGCCCCCGCAACAACAAGGTGTAGTACAACCCCCTGTGCCTCAGCAAACTGGACCAAGGCCCACTACTCAACAATTCTTTCATTCAAACATCGCCAATCGTTGTTTCAATTGTGGAAGTTCCAGTCATTTTGCTCGAGAATGCCCTCGGCCTAGGCAGCCAAATCAGGGCTAAGCCTCTAACCAGAACAATAAGAACAAAGGCTCATTCAGTTCAAAAAAGGACGGACCAATTTCACCACTCTTGCAGAACTTCCTGAAGGAGCACCAGTAATGACGGGTACATTCTCTATCCATAAACAAGCCTGCAGTTATATTGTTTGATTCTGGTGCATCACATAGTTTCATTAGTGCAAAGTTCGGTGCAAAAGTAGGCTTGGATTTTTGTCACAAAAAAGGCTCATATATGATATCAACACCGGGTGGAAAAATTGCTTCCAACCAAATAATATGACTGATACCGATAAAATTGGGTAGTAAAATCATCAACACGAACCTTGTTCTCTTACCCCTTGAAGGCATGGATATTATTTTGGGTATCAATTGGATGACTATGCACGGAGTCATACTGGACCTTTCTTCCCGAGCTGTTGAAGTAAATTCACCTAGTCACGGAACCACTGCCCTTTACCTACCGTTCCGGGAGTGCACGAATTCTTGTGCTTTCGTGATGGAAGGAATCAAACTAGAAGATATTCCAGTGGTATGCGAGTATGCCGATGTTTTTCCGGATGACTTACCATGAATGCCACAAGATAGGGATATTGAGTTCGTTATTGAACTGCAACTAGGCACTGCACCTATCTCCAAAAGACCCTATAGAATGTCACCTAAGGAATTGGCCGAACTGAAAACACAACTCCAAGAACTACTGGACAAAGGTTTCATTCACCCTAGCGCATCACCTTGGGGATGTCCAGCCCGATTTGTAAAGAAAAAGGATGACAGTTTGAGGTTATGCGTTGACTACCGACCTCTCAATGCGGTGACCGTTAAGAATAAATACCCACTTCCCCGCATTGACGTTCTCTTTGATCAATTAACTGGAGCTAGAGTTTTCTCAAAGATTGATCTTTGATCTGGATATCATCAGATAAAGATTCGCCCATGCGATATTCCTAAGACTGCCTTTTCCACATGATATGGACTATATGAATTCTTGGTCATGTCCTTTGGTCTCACAAATGCCCCTGCCTATTTCATGTATCTTATGAATTCGGTATTCATGCCTGAGCTCGACACGTTTGTCGTAGTTTTCATTGACGACATCCTTATTTATTCCAAGAATGAGGAAGAGCACGCTAAGCACCTGCACATTGTTCTTCAGCATCTCAGAGACCATCAGCTCTATGCTAAATTTTCTAAATGCGAATTCTGGTTGGATAGTGTGAAATTCTTGGGTCACACTATTTCCAGCGAAGGCATAGCCGTTGACCCCAGCAAGGTACAAGAAGTGATGGATTGGAAACCTCCTACCTCTGTTCATCAGATTCGCAGTTTTCTGGGCTTAGCCGGTTACTATCGCCGTTTCATTCCGGATTTCTCCAGGATTGCTAAGCCTATGACTGAACTATTGAAAAAGGGAGTAAAGTTTGTGTGGGATAAGAAATACGAAGAAGCTTTCCACACTCTTAGAGAACATTTGACTACAGCCCCTGTGTTAGCTCAACCCGATAACACCAAGCCGTTCGATGTTTACTGTGACGCATCTGGCACCGGTCTTGGTTGTGTGCTTATGCAAGAAAATCGAGTTATCGCCTATGCTTCACGAGCCCTTCGGCCCCATGAGCAGAAATATCTGACCCATGATCTCGAATTAGCAGCAGTCATTCATGCTCTAAAATTATAGAGACATTATCTCATGGGCACTCATTGTAATATCTACACCGATCACAAGAGTCTCAAATATATCTTCACCCAAGCCGATCTGAATATGAGACAAAGAAGATGGCTAGAATTAATCAAGGATTATGATCTTGAGGTGCACTACCACCCCAGCAAGGCCAATGTAGTCGCGGATGCACTAAGCCGCAAGGCTCATTGCCATTGCCTATCAGTGGAAATCTATAATAAGACATTATGTTCAGAAATGAGAAAGCTTACTTTGGAAATGATTTCCCAAGGCACTCTGAATCACATCTCAGTTTAGCCTACTCTTCACGACCAGATCATCATGGCACAACTACATGATGAAGGAGTTAAGATCATCAAACAAAAACTCTCTCTAGGTGAAGAGAAATACAAATGTTTCCGCCAGGACCATAAGGGAGTTCTATTGTTCGAAAGTCGCATAGTCGTTCCGAAGAATCATGAGCTCTGCAAGCAAATTCTTGATGAGGCACACATCTTTCAAAATTTTCTATTCACCCCGGCAGCAGCAAATTGTATCAAGATCTTAGGCAAAACTTCTGGTGGACTAGAATAAAAAGGGAAATTGCTAAATATGTCTTAGAATGTGACACATGTCAGAGAGTAAAAGCCAGCCACTTGAAAGTAGCCGGTACGCTTCAACCTTTGCCTATACCCTCCTAGAAATGGGAAGACATAAGTAAGGATTTTATTGTTGGATTGCCAAGTATCGCCCAGAAACTTGATTCCATATGGGTTATCGTTGATAGACTCACAAAGACGGCACATTTTCTTCCGGTGCACACGACCTATACTGCCAAGAAATATGCCGAGATTTATTTCGACCGCATTGTTTGCCTACATGGAGTACCGAAGACTATTATTTCCGATCGTGGTACTCAGTTTGTAGCGCGCTTTTGGGAAAAATTGCAAGCTTCTCTTGGTACTAAATTGATTCGAAGCTCAGCCTATCATCCTCAGACTGACGGACAAACTGAAAGAGTGAACCAAATTCTTGAAGACATGCTTAGAGCTTGCATCATTCACTATGACATGAATTGGGACAAATGCCTATCCCTAGCAGAGTTCTCATATAACAATAGCTATCAAGCGAGTTTGGAAATGGCACCATTTGAGGCCTTATACGGATGAAGGTGTCGAACTCCTTTAAGTTGGTCACAGACCGGAGAACGCAAAATATTTGGACCAGGCATGGTAATCGAGGCCGAAGAAAAAGTGAGAGTAATACAAGAAAACCTTAGAGCCGCACAATCCAAGCAAAAGAGCTATTTCGACAGAAGGAGAAAGCCACTAAAATTTGAACTTGGTGACCACGTCTACCTTCGAGTTTCACCAACCAAGGGTGTACAACGATTCGGAGCCAAAGGGAAATTAGCTCCCCGTTATGTTGGTCCCTACGAAATCATCGAGAGCTGTGGACCTGTAGCCTATAGAGTTCGACTGCCCCCTCAACTTGTAGCCATCCATGATGTCTTTCACGTGTCTCAGCTCAAGAAGTGTGTTCGAGTCCCTACCGAGGTTGTCAAACAACAGGAAATATTAGTAGAGCTCGGCCTCTCGTATGTTGAGTACCCTATCAAAATCATGGATCAAAAAGAAAGAAGCACTAGAAGGAAAGTGATTACAATGTACAAAATTCAATGAATCATCACACCGAGGAAGAAGCCACATGGGAAACTGAAAGCTATCTAAACCAAAATTTCCCCGGTTTTCTCAACTCTACCGAAGGTACACACACTATCCACACTAAGCCAATTGTCCGAATCTCGGGGCGAGATTTTTTTAAGGGGGGAAGGCTGTAATACCTCAGGTGTTTAAATTACGAAACAAGCCTCATTAGTTTAACAAGATGCATAAATAACTAAGAAATGTTTAAAAGAAATGAATTATAAATTGGTTTAGCTTTGAATTGAAAATAGATGTGTATATGTGCATAAGTACATGTACTTTAATCAAACAAATTAAATAACTCTCACCTCAAAGCACTTATGGCTGCAAAATTTAATAGGCACACCATTGATGATAGGATAAACAAAAGTCTAGTTGAAGCCTAGGAGAGAATACAAATGTTTGCCCAGGAAATGATGTGCCCTCCGAATCATACTTTTTGAGTTTTTAAAATAACTTCTAAACTAAAACTCAAATGAACTTTGGCCCGAAACAAAACTTGTGTAACTTTTCATTTTGAACAACTTTCATGTTCAGAGATTTTTGAGTTGCACACAAAAACTTGAGAAACACTTAAATTTGTAAACCCGCCCTGCCTTTTCTTCCATTTCCACTTTCAGTCCCTCCCTTCTCTCTCTGCTTCGCCCGACACCCCCCGCCGCCGTGCCAGTCGCCGCTGGCCACCTGGCTGGCGATGCCTGCCGCCCATGCCGCGACAAGCCAATGGCCGGCCAGCCCCGCCCGACCAGCTGCGCTGCTCCCCACGCCGTGTCCCTACCTAGCCCATGTGCGCCACGAGCACGACGCCGTCGCCGCCTCTGCTCGCCGCCGCCGTCGCCGCCTCTGCTCGCCGCCGCCGTGCCCAATGGCCAGCCCGCGCCATGCCCGAGCCTCCGCCGCATCCCGCCAGTCGCAGCACTCACCGCTCGGCAAGCCAGCTGCCGCAGCTGCTCGCCCAACCGCGCGCCACGTGATCCTCAGCTCCCCACCCCAAATCCCCGGCGCCCAATCCTCTACTCGCGACCGCCGCACGCCGCGCCCAATGGCACACCTCCACCGTGCCGTCCCGGCCCCAGCGTCGCCCGGCTCTCTCCCTCCCTCCTGTCCCTATAAAAGCCGCCCTGAGCCCTACTCGCGCGCCCAGCCACCAGAACGCCGCCACCGTCGCCATTACCGCCGTTGTGCCCAGCTCACCATGGAGCTCACCCCTCCGGTCATCCACCGCCCAAGCTGAGACCCCAACCACCACCACAGCATCCTACTGACGCTCACTGCCCCGCCCATCGTCTCCCAGAACCGCCGGCGCTCGTT
Organism: Panicum miliaceum; assembly: GCA_032594955.1. Classification (NCBI taxonomy): domain Eukaryota; kingdom Viridiplantae; phylum Streptophyta; class Magnoliopsida; order Poales; family Poaceae; genus Panicum; species Panicum miliaceum. The sequence continues at coordinate 31,721,687 of CM064056.1, forward strand.
GCCAGCGCTGCCTCCACCGCCGCCGTGGACACCCCACCCCCGGCCCTCCTCCGCCCGAACCAAGGCTCGGAACGGGACTACATCACCCCACCAGAGCATCCCGACCCGCCAGCGCTGCCCCAACCCCGCCGGAGCACCATCGCCGATGCTCCGCACCGCTGCCGCCCCCTGTTCCACGCCGACGAGCCCTTTCCGGCCACCTCCAACCCCGACCAAGGCCACCACAAGGTAGCTCTCATCTCCCTGGTTCTCCCCGACCCTTTTCCCCTCGCTGCCGACGAGCCCCCTCACCGGAATTTGGCCAGCCGCCGTGCCAGCGCCGCTCAAGGACCCAATTGCAACGATTGAAATCTTTAAAAGGGTATGCACGCAAGTTTCCAGGGGCATAACTGTAACCTGTGTTTAAACTTTGAATTCAAAAATAGTGAACTTGTAAAATTCATATAAACTTGTTGAAAAATCGGAAAAATACAAACTCAACTGTTCTGGAATCGTTAGAAGAAAATCTACAACTTTTGTTACATGCTTTTCTTCAGTTGCTTGCTAAATCCTGCTCTAAATTAAATGGAAGGTTTAATAGCTTTTAAATGAAGCCACTGTTGTGTGCTTGATGTGTAGATTGGGTGCTTGATGTGTAGGCCAGTGTAAAAAATTTAGGACCAGAACCCATCTCTAGCTAAACTTTTTTGTTAAACCTTGTTTATGCCATGAAAAAATAGAACTAATTTGTACCTGCTGATTTATTGTGTTTCATGCTGTGAAACTTTTCTAGAGCTGTTATAGTGATGCCTAAGTACCACAGAAAAAGTTTAGAACCTTTTTCCTTTCTGTAACCTATTTATATTATTTTGTGGTAGGAAAAATACACTAATGCAAAAGAACACGTCCCCCCCTTTCTTGTTTAATGGAGTTAATTAGTTTAAGTTATACTCTATTAACGATTGCCCAAGAAATCTAAACTAAGTAACTTCAGAACCAAATCTATGTTTTTGTGGACTGCAACTTTATCGTGAAGAAAATAAATGTCATATACCATCACTACAACTCACACTTGTGCATTCATACAGAATCGACTATTCTCGCTGATGAAACGTACGAGCTGGTGACCGAGTCCGAGAGTGAGCAGCGTGAAGCTCAAGTGAATCTAACTGAAGCTTTTGAAGACCCTAATCCAAGTTCGGATGAGCCCCAAACTAACTTTACCCAAGAAGGCAAGCCCCGGAGCATGAACCCTATTTTTCAAAAATTATGCAACTTATTACTCTATTTTACTTGTGCATGAAGTTTATAGGAGTTCAATGAAAACTTAGTTGCATGATCCTAGGTACCCATGCTCTGAACACTAGATGTAAGGTTCGATAGAATGCTATGCTAATAGGACTCCGGTAAAAGTCGAGTGATTTCCTGTCACTCGCTAGAATATAGGAGTTGAATGTTTACTACATGCTGCAATCATAAGGTTGACGGACGGGGCTATGGTATGATGTTTATGTTGATGATTGAGGCCCCATCTGTTTAGGGAAAAATGCTAAGACCGCAGTGTGTGATAGTGGTGGTTAAGTCTTTGAACATACTAACCACATGCCGAGAATATGGTAATCGGTAAGCTTATGTACTGGATTGAACCGAGGCCAGAATATACTCCCCACCGTCTTGAATTCTTTCACATCTAGCTAATGGCGGGTGCATGTGCCGCCATGGCCCGGCCGGGTCCGTGGTCCATGGGGACGTGTAGTCAAGGGCGGTGGGCCTATTCCATGAAGCGGGAATTGAAGGGAAAAGTTGCACGTGTGACTCTGGGAGTAACCACGTGATGTGTGTTTAGGTTTCCCTTGCAAGGTTAAGAAATTCGATTCGAATCGTCCGTTTCTCGCGGTTATTGAGACTGCTTGACCCTTTTTACCACATAGAGTAAGAAATGGAACAATGATGTTGAATAATCTTGTTGGATGCACATTAAATCTTTCACCATGTATGTTATTGGATAGTTGCTTACCTAGAATGGTTAAAGAAAACTAAAACTTGATGCTAAAATTTGAAAGTAAGGACCTACTTGTATACGCTTTTCAGCAAAACAAACCCCTTAAGCCAAAAGCCTTGCATGTCTAGGAGTCCGCTAAGTATATCCCACTAGTCGGGTAAGCCTTGCTGAGTACTAGTATACTGAGCCTTGCTTGTGGCTTGTTTTCATGTGAGACTTTCGAGAATATGATCGCTAGTTTGACTTGGCCGTGTACCCTTCCTCCTGGTTGGTCGGTGGAATGGGATGCGCCCCCGGCCAACGATGATAATGCCGAGTGATGTCTCGTACGGGCTTCATCGAGACATCATGTATCGTCGAGTTGTTTATTGTTATTTTTCCGCTGCATTGGACTCTGAAGAACTCAATTACTTTGAAGTCTGAAGTACCTTGTTTTACGAATTTCGAACTCAGTTGTAATAATAATTTATGTTGAACTTGATGATGTAAAATTTGTGGAATGTTGTATCCTCTGGGCTCACCTTCGTTTGTGTAGTTTCGATCGGCAAAAACCGTGGTTGTATCGGGAGGTTACCCGACAGACCAATGGATTATTCCGTTTGAAGTGCGAGTTAGCCTTGATTGCCCTCGTGGTGATGGTTAGCGCGCTTGAGCTGGATTAATTCAGTTGGTTCTGCCACAGCCCCCTTCCTCCTTTGAGCACTTGAAGCATCTCCAAGCATTGATTCGCGTTTGTTACTCTTGAAGCTTGCTTTTAGATGGTTCGGCGTCGCCCGTGGAGCGCCCACTCATGTGTGAGTACCCTGGGAAGTTTGTATCGCCATATCCTTTGTGGATTTTGATAGTAAGTGACTCAATCCTCCTTTGCGGTTGATAGAGTGAGGAATGGGTTAGAGAAGACCCGGCTCTTTGTGAGCTCCTCAACGAAGACGTAGCTTCCTTAGTGGAAGTGAACTTCGGGATAAACTTGTTTGTGTCTTGTTCTTATTGTTCATATCTAGTTCTTATTGACCTAGACCTTGTTTTATCTTGATCTACGTATTCTTGTTGTTGAGCTTGCTAGGATTGGTTGCAGAAGGTTCCTAGCATCACTACGCAACTTTTAATTCAGCCAGGTTTTTCAGTTTTGATTTAGTTTTTGAATTTCGTAGTAAATTCATTGTGTTGTCAGAAGTTCCGACCCATCGGAAATTTCTATCCCTGATTGAAAGTTCCGATAGGTTTAATTTATGCGAAGAATTTTCAGGTTTTTACAGGTTGACCTATTCACGCCCCCTCTAGGTATCACCAAGATCCTTTCACCCCTCTCCACACCGCCACATCTTCATGGCGGAATCTGACGAGATCAGCAGCAGGCATCGCAATGAAAGGCCTAAGCAGATCTCCGATGACGAGAACACTGCAGATGCTGCCAATGAGACCCCTAAGGATTGTGAGGCCCGTAGGCTATGCAACAGGAAGCCCGCTAAGCGCAGAAGGGATGCCAACGAGCGATGTCTCTGCGTTCAACGCTATCTCGACGCTGAGTTCGCAGCAGCACGGGACGCTGGGTTCAACACCCCTCAAGCCTACATCGCCGGTATAACGGCGGTACTCGCCGGTAATCCCGACCCTCAAGTCCAGACAGCCTTTCCTTGGCACAACGGGCACTACTCTAGATCAATCAGCAACAGCCCATGCCATCTCTCTTGTGTGCAAGAAGTGAAGGAGCTAGCAACAGCCAAGCCAGTAGAACACCCAGGGGTCAGCCCAGGGGACAGGATGCCCCCTCCAACAACCAACACAGAAGCCGCGAAAATGGTCCGCAAGGAAGCCTCTCTGCAGCTCCTCAGGGAAGCCGCCCGACAACCCATGTACCCCATATAGAGGGGTCCGTTCACATCTACCGCCGCTTGGACCTCAAGAAGCTGCCAACGGGCGATCTCCGCAACAAGACCAATCTCGGGCGTGATGCCTGCTCCGTCATTGAGAACCGGAGGAGGGGACGCGCCAGAGCTTAGGGAAATACCACACGAGTCGAAAATGATCGTTTCCCTACGTTTTCCTCCTGCTTCAACAACTACATGTACCCGAAGGGATTCAAACCAGTCGGCAACACCAAGTACGACGGTAAGCAATCTCCTCAGCAGTGGGTCCGATGCTACTCCACCGCCATTGAAGTCGCAGGCGGCACCAACAAGGTCGTCTACTTCCCGATGGCCCTGGAAACCGCCGCACTCAAGTGGCTGGAGAGCCTCACAAAGAACTCCATCGACTCCTAGGAGCAACTGCGGAATGTCTACATCGACAACTTACAGGGAGCAATTGCAAGGGTAGGTACTCATCACGACCTGTCCCAGTGCAAACAAGAAAAGAAACGAGCTCCAACGCTCGTACACTCACCGCTTCTTCGACACCCGGGCCACGATCGCCAACATCTCGGAGACCGACATCATCGATTGCTTCCACAACGGCCTCATCGACCAAGCTCTGTTCCGCAACTTCGGATGTGACCGACCCAAGACTGTTGCTGCCCTCCGGGGCATGATGCAGACTTGGGTGGACCAAGAGGAGCAAGAATGCGATCGGTTCTCAAAGTGCGGCTATGACTACAGCAACAAGCGAAGCAACGACCACCGCAATGACAGAAGCCAGTGGGACTACTCGGAATCTTCCCGAAAGCGCAAGCCAGACGATCTTGTCGCAGCTATGAATTGCGCCCCGTGAGGCAAGAAAGCACCCAATCTGCAAAGAGGAGTTCAACAAGCTCATGCAGAAGCAATACCCGTGGCACCCACACTCAAAGCACGCCGCTTTGGAGTGCTACCAGCTTCGGAAGTCCCTCAACGCTCCACCCTTGGAGAAGGGCGACAAGAAGAAGAAGAAGGACAAGGATGATGAAGACCCGAAGAACAAGACGGGTGCCGCCGACTTCCCAGACGTGACCAAGATCGTCAATGTCATCTTTGGCGGAGAATCGGGATTTGCCTCCAAAAGGACTTAGAAGCTTCATCGTCGCGAGATCATGTCTATTGAACCAGGGGTACCATGACCCCTCCGGTGGTCGGAGGTCCCTATCTTGTTGTCCAGGGCTGATCAGTGGACTAATTTTTCTGAGCTGGGAAAACTCCCGCTCGTCCTGGACCTAGTCATCGCGAACGTCAGAGTCACCAAAGTACTCATCGATGGGGGCAGTGGCCTCAACCTCATCTTCGCGAGTACTCTAAAGAGAATGGGGCTGACCTTCATCAATCGGCTCACCCCCAACATGGTTCCCTTCTACGACATCGTACCTGGGAATGCTGCTACACCCTTTGGCATGGTAGTACTCCCCGTCACCTTTGGCGCGCAGGAACTACCATACAGAGTAAATCAAGTTCGAAGTGGCTGACTTCGAGACTTCGTACCACGCCATTCTAGGATGACCTGCATTGGCCAAGTTCATGGCTGTGCCCCACTACGTCTACTTACTCAAGAAGATGCCAGGAAATGGTGGGGTTCTCACCTTCCACGGCGACCTGGAGGAGTCCTACGACTGCGACCAGAAGGCCATTGAGTACGCTTCGACCACCTGTGTACCAGATACTTCAGGAGAAGTACTCGTGGTCGTGCAACAACTTTCCGAGATAGGGCTGGAATCCCCACAAAGAAGGCGAACAAGACCAACCTGTAGCTCACTAAAGAACTCGCTCTGAAGACGATCCAGCTGTAGGAGGGAGACTGGTCCAAGACAGTCCTCATCGGGTCACAACTCGATCCCAAATAAGAAAGCGCACTCATCAGTTTTCTTAGGGCCAGCCGAGACATATTTGCGTGGAAACCAGCGGATATGCCAGGGGTGCCCAAGGAGCTGATCGAGCATAGCCTGAAAGTATATCCTGATGATACCCCTATGAAGCAACGTCTCCGTAGATTCGCTCAGGATAAGAGGGAAGCAATTAAAAGGAGTTGGTTAAACTACTCGCGGCTGGTTTCATCCAAGAGGTGTACCACCCAGAGTGGGTTGCCAACCCTATCCTTGTAAAAAAGAAGAATAATAATGAATGGAGAATGTGTGTCGATTATACCGCCCTCAACAAGCACTGCCCGAAGGACCACTTTGGGCTACCACACATCAATCAAGTAATCGACTCCACCGCCGGCTGTGTACTCCTCTGCTTTCTTGATTGCTACTCGGGCTACCATCAGATTGCCCTCAAGGAAGAAGATCAAATAAAGACCACTTTCATCATGCCCTTTGGGACTTATGCTTACAAGACTATGTCTTTTGGGCTGAAGAACGCGGGGGTTACGTACCAGCGGGCAATACAAATGTGTTTTGCAGACCAGCTGCACCGCAATGTGGAAGCCTATGTGGATGACCTGGTCGTTAAGACCAGAATTCCTGAGGACCTAATTGCATACCTGTAGGAAACATTCAACAGCCTTCGGAAGTACCAATGAAAACTCAACCTGACTAAGTGTGTCTTTGGCGTACCGTCAGGCAAACTACTCGGGTTCATCATCAGTCACAGGGGAATTGAAGCTAACCGTGGGAAGATCACCACATCACCCACATGAAGGCTCCGGCAACGATCAAGGACGTCCAGAAGCTAACTGGGTGCATGGCGGCGCTCAACAGATTCATCTCACGACTTGGAGAACGGGGCCTTCCTTTCTTCAAGCTACTGAAGCAAAAAGACAAGTTTCACTGGATGGAGGAAGCCAAACAGGCACTGCAAGATCTCAAGCTACATCTGCAGTCACCTCCCATACTCACAGCACCACATCCAAGCGAGAACTTGCTGATGTACATCGCCGCAACTACTCATGTGATCAGCACAACAATCATGGTGGAGCACAACAAGGAGGGCCATGCATTTGGTGTTCAGAGGCCAGTTTATTTCATCAGTGAAGTACTCTTTGAGTGGAAGGCCCACTATCCTTCAATCCAGAAACTACTCTATGCAATCCTCATCACTTCCAGAAATCTCCGCCACTACTTCGATGAGTACAAGATCTCAGTTGTTACTTATTTTCCATTGGCGGATATTCTCCACAACCGGGATGCCACTGGTCGCATATCCAAGTGGGTAGTAGAACTGGGGGCTCTCTCCATTGACTTCAAGCCAAGGATAGCCATCAAATCCCAAGCATTGGTTGATTTCATGGCCGAGTAGTGCGAAAACCAAGTACCAACTCCAGCCAGCCGCCTAGAGCATTGGACGATGTACTTCGACGGATCACTCAAGCTCGAAGGTGGCGGGGCAGTAGTACTTTTCATCTCTTCAAAGGGTGAACAACTCAAGTAAATCTTGCAAATCCTTTGGAAGGTGTCCAACAACGAGGTCGAGTATGAAGCGCTATTACACTGGCTCCACCTGGCAGTCTCCCTGGGAATCAAATGACTACTCGTGTACAGAGACTCTCTGCTCGTTGTGCAGCAAGTAAACAAGGAGTGGGACTGCACAAAGGAGGAGATGGAAGGATGGAAGAATACGTCATGGAAGTACGCAAGCTGGAGAACAAGTTTGCAGTCCTGGAGATTCACCACGTCGTTCAGGACAACAACGTTGGAGCAGACATACTCTCAAAGCTTGGATCTACTTGAGCCCAAGTTCCAGCAGGAGTCTTTGTCCAAGAACTCAAAGAACCGTCAATCAAGAACACGCCACAGGTAACCACCTGCTCGGGATCCTCAGATACCAGTCGGGAGGTCATGGTGACGGAGGTCGATTGGCGGGGCACTTATATCAATTTCATCAAGGAAAAGAAACTACCTCCTGGGGTGACAAAAAAGAGTGCAGAAGCAATATGCATCATGAGGCACAGCAAAGGCCTTGTGATAGTGGGAGATTTACTCTACAAGCATGGAGCAAGCTCTGGAGTACTTATGAGGTGCACCCCGAGTGCTTGTGGCCGCAATATTCTACTCGAAACACATGAAGGAACATGTGGCAATCACGTAGTGTCCAAGACACTAGTCTGTAAAGCTTACAGGGCAGATTTTTGGTGGCCAACAGCAGTTTCTGATGCCGAAGATCTCATACGCAAATGTCAGAAGTGTCAGTTTTTTGGCAAACAGTCTCATATCCCGACGCACAACCTCATCACCATACGGCCCTCCTGGCCCTTCGCCTGCTGGAGCCTCGACATGATTGGGCCTCTGACAACAGCGCCAGAAAGTTTTACACATGTGTTCATAGCCATCGATAAGCTCACAAAATGGATCGGGTACAAGCCGATTATCAAGCTTACTCTAGACAGGGCAGTCAACTTCATCTCAGACATCATGTATCGCTTTGTCTTCCCCAACACCACCATCATCACAGATCTGGGCTCCAATTTTACTGCAAATTAGTTTTGGGAATTCCGTGACAATAATGTAATAGAAGTGAAGTACGTATCAGTGGCTCACCCAAGGGCCAACGGGCATGTCGAGAGGGCAAACGGTTTGATTCTAGATGGCCTAAAGAAGAGACTCTATGACGAGAACAGCAAAAAGGGTGGCAAATGGATTTATGAACTGCGTCATGTCGTCTAGGGGCTTCGAACTCAACCGTCAAAAGCCACAGGACTTACTCCTTTTTTTCCTGTCTATGGGTCAGAAGCTATTCTCCCAGCAGACATCATGTGGCGCTCTCCTAGAGTTGAGATGTACGAAGAAGGAGAGGCGGACAAAGCAAGGCAGTTCATAGCCTGGAATTGGACTCAGTCGACGAAGCCACATGCAGTGCCCTTGTGCAATCAGCCCGCTCTGTGCAAGGAATTCGACATTACCACGATCGCAATGTACGGGAGCGGTCCTTTAGCATCAGTGATCTGGTCCTTCGCCGTATCCAAGACGAAACTGGGCTTCACAGGCTTAATTATTGGTGGAAAGGTCCCTTCATCATATCGGAAGTTACAAAACCAGGGTCATATCGCCTACAGTACCCTGATGGCCAGGAAGTTCCTAACTCCTGGAATATCAAGAATATTTGGAAATTCTACGCTTAGTAGTAGTTGTAAACAATTCGCTAGTTGCATGTCAGCATCACTATAAATAAAGAGTTGATTTCGTCCCAATTCGACTACTTTATGTGTGTTCCAACTCGAGAGCTTTCGCCATGAGTTCTAGCATATTTTCGCCTACGTAAAATTCGGGGGCTTTGCCACGAGTTCTTATGTTCTTTCTCCTACGTAAAACTTAGGGGCTTCGCCACAATTATTTATACTGAGCTCGCCTACACTCGGGGCTTCGCCACGAGTACTTGCGACTAATATAGCCCACAAGGCTAAGCACTCGAGTACTTCCCATACTCTTATGATTCCGGCCACTGCTACGACTACTCGACGGAGAGTGTTAAGGCACGATCCGAAGGGGTCACCAAGCTCATCACACGGTTAAGTTATTCCTTGCCACACGCAAGACGTTTAACCGACCAGGCTTCTAAGCCTCAAGGCCAGCCTAGCATACCGTCTGATCGGGTAAATCCAGGCTAAGTCCTTTCACACTACGAGCACTCTTGTGGAATGTCAAGTTATTAACTACATCCAAGCCGTTGCTCTTGGAGCTTAACCCAAACATCTCCAATTACTCTAAGTCCTACGATCATACCAGCAAAACATCAAATAAAGAGAATTGCTGACAAAACTCAACAGGCAAATTTATATATACACAGACAGCATAAAGTGTTTATCATGACACATTGTTTTTGATCCTCCTAACCCTCTTGCTCCAGGCTCTCAGCTATTTTTTCTGCAATGGGCTCGACTTCTTCGCGATACTTGATAAACTGTTCCACAGAGCAGTCGGCCGCCATGCCTTCCCCGAGTGGTTCAAGTTGAGCCTTGGGCCAAAACGATTTCACCAATGCGAGCGCCTGAGCAATGTATGTCCTGGTGGCCTCTGAGATATAGCTGGCAACCTTCTGGGGAGTCGCACGAAGCTTCTCCAGCAGCGTCTGCTCGTCAGCATCATCCGGAAACTCCACCATCTCCATGACAGCCTGTGCAGCAGCCTTGAAATCTTCAACTTCTTTCTGCATATGATCTTTCTCCACAAGCATATCCTTGATCTGCTTCATGGCGTTGCGGAACTGGACATCAGTATCTTGGAGGATCTTCTCAAGGCACTCTACGTTATCAGTGCCACGGTAAACAAGGTTCTTGAAATCAATAATCATATTCTCTTTCTTTTGCAAAGTAGATTTGAGTTTAGCGTGCAAAAGACAAGAGGAAGTATTCGGGAGTTTCAAAAACTACTCGAACATAACAATATGATCTACATCTTCTTGAGGATAAGGTTTGACCAAGGATGGAGGACGGGCTCAATGGGGCTTTCAAACACTAGATCTAAAAGGACTAGCGGCGCAGGAATGTGAGAAGGCGAAATGGCTAAGGTAGAGAGTGAATGGGTAAAAATGCTAGAGTCACTGCGCGGTTAGATAACAAGCGGGTAGTCCCACATCTACTGCTTGGAAGCCGAAGAGTTTTTCTCTAAAAATGTGATTTGTTTTGAGCGGTTATTTGGGAAGAATTTTGGGAAGTTTATTTGATTAACCATTTTTTCAAGGACCTTATCCCGAAAAAAGGGATTTTTTGAATTTTGAACCAATTGATTTCCAAAATTCACCATCAAGGCAGATTGCATAATTCAAAAAAAATTTATACATAATATTGTTCAGTATGCCACGTTGTTTTGGATCCTTTTTCCAAACCTTGGGACTTGGATTCATGGCTTGGGGGCTGTGGGACACGTGTCATCGATGGCTTATTTTTCAAAATATTTGGAAGATAAGGAAAGAAGATTCAGGACTAGTGACAACCTCAGCCTGATTCTTCGATTCAACCAAAGGCTCGGGGGCTACTCCATATGGAGTGCAATTTGCATCACACCCCATAGAAAGAAAAGACTTGAAAGTACTCAGGGCTAAAGCACCTCACAGCCTCGAGCAACAAAGGAAAGTACTCAGAAGGCATCTTCAAGATGGAGTTTCAGCAGAAACCGAAGGATGGCATCCAGAAGTACTCGAAGCCTGCAGTACTCGGCTATGAAGAGCTCAGGGGCTTGTTAGACTCGGGGCCACCGGACTGCACGTCTGGCGTAGAACATTCTAGAGTAAGGGGTGGGGCATGTCCCATACCTTACCCATACTGTAAAGTACTCGCACACGAGTACAACTTGCCGGTGTATAGAAGGACACTACCCGAAAGTACTCGGGTAGGACTCCTAAGCTTGTACGGGGCTAGGACTTCCATGTAACCTTGTCCCCCCAGGATATATAAGGGCGAGCAGAGACCCCTCCAGAAGATATCTCATAACCTCAAGGCAATACAAACCATACAGGACGTAGGGTATTACGCATACTGCGGCCTGAACCTGTCTAAACCCTTGTGTTCCTTGCACCATCGAGTTCCTGATCTCGGCGACACCCTAACCACAAGTCTAGTACCTTAGGGTATCCCTAGGTAGGCTTGCCGGTAAAACACCGACACTCAGTGCCACTACAAGTACTACAGGATGAAGTACTCGCAAACATACAGAAAGCTAATGCGGCTAAGGCACCAAGGCTACTTACGGTGTCTGGTGACTGGTCGATGTCCCGACTACGGCAGCAGCCCTCCACTTGTGCGTCGCTACTCGTTGCGGGCACGGCGGTCTCGCTGCAGCATCTTCCGTAGCCTTCTCGGTGGGGGGATTCTTGGCTGGCTCCTCGAAAACCAGCTCAGGTGGGTCAGACCTGAATTGTTCCAGGTTAGCCTACATTGCAATGAACGTGTCAGTACATGGAAAAGAAGAAAAGATACACCAACAAACGGTAGTCGACTAATCACTTACTGGATCTGGTGAGTTGCCCGAGCCAAACAACTTCGGGATGTATGGCTCCGAGTGCACCCCCTTGAACAGACGGGTCACTCGGCGCATGATCTCCTCATTGGACGGCACATCCTTGGCATCCGCGATGGGTCCTTGATCCCCTAGTACTCGAATCAAAGATGGACTCGTTGTTGGAGGGGCTTGATGCGCCGCTCAAAAAATAAGTACGCCACTGACTCCCAGTGATGTCTTTGTCCTTCAGGGCCTGGATCCGCTTCATCAGCACGGGGATGTCGCGGCTCTCCTCCTCTGATAACTTGTCTAGCCACTGATCTTGACACTGGGGCGGAGCGTTGTCGCGTCCAGGCAAGCTCGACTGGTGGTTCCCTATGTAGAACCACTGCGAGTGCCACCCAAACAAGCTAGTCAGGGTTGTGTACTCGAGGTACACCTCCTTGTTGCGGAGCTGCAGCCCGGCTTCCCCGACTAGTGCTGGGTTCCCAACATCTGGCTGGGGCTTGAAGCGGGAGAGGTGGCGGAAAAGATGGAAATGCGGGCGGATTCCGAGGAATGCCTCGCATAAATGCACAAAAATCGACATGTGCAGAACTGAATTGGGGGTGAGGTGGTAGAGCTTGATTTTGTAATGACCAAGAATGCCACGGAAGAAATCGGAAGAAGGCAGGGCCAACCCGCGCTCGACAAAAGGGGCGAACAAGGTAGTCTCACCCGTAAGCTCCCAGGAAGCTGTGTTGACTCTGGTGGGGTGCCACTGCACCACGTCTTTCACCTGAAGGAGCCGCTCGGCAATGAGCCAAAGAAGATCCTTCACCCGACAAGTTGAGGCCCTCCAGTCGCCGTCCGCCGCAGTCTTGGCGACCTTCACTGGCGGTGATGACTCCTCGCGGCCCTCGTTGTCTCTCTTCTTCCCGCGCATGGCGGCAGTCTTCCTCGGCATCTTCGCACGAAATGTAACATGCAACTTTATGCGCGTGCCCAGGGAAGATCTCATGCGCGTAGAGGAAGGTGGGAGGTAGTGATTTAGGCTACTCTTGGCTTTCAATTTGGCTGCGGAGTTGTCGATTTGGGCATGGCGGTGGCGGCTAGGGTTCTTGGCAGCGCAGATCTATTTTTTCGACTACGGTGAAAGCAACAGCGACTGAGGTGAAAAACCTAAGGGTTACCGTGGGATTATTTATAGCTAGCTACACCCATTTTTCCATTGGAAGTGGAAGCGACTTTCTCGGGACAACGTTTCAATTTGAGCAGTTTTTAAGGGCTTTTTGAGGAAGTTATTTGAACTAGCTGTTTTCTCAGGGATAGGCTCCTGAGATTTTGGGCTATTCGAATTTGATGTATCTAAAAAATCATCTGATGTATCCTAAAAAACATAAAATCCTTTTTTCCAAACCTTGGAATTTGGATTAAAGGCTCGGAGGCTGCGGGATATGTGTCATTGACGGCTTATTTTTCAAAAATTCTTGGAAGATACAGACGGAAGATTCAAGACTAATTTGACCCTTAGCCTGATTCTTCGATAAAACCTAAGGCTCGGGGGCTGCTCCATATGGGGTGCGAGTTCATCGCACCCCATATATAAGAAGACTTGAAAACTACTCGGGGTTTGAGCACCTCACAACCTCGATGCAGCCAAGAAAGTACTCGGAAGACACCTTCTCAAGGGAACTCAGCAGAGACCTGAAGACACCTTCCAAAAGTACTCGAAACCCTGTAGTACTCGGCTATGAAGAGCTCGAGGTCTTGTCAGACCCAAGGCAGCGGGACTGCATACATGGTGTACTTATCCTTGTAGTAGGGGATGGCGCATGGGCCATACCTTATCCTCATTGTAACAAGTCATATAGAGCTAGAACTAGTCGGGCGTAAGGAAACTGCCCGAGTTGTACTCGGGTAGGACTCCTCAGACCGTCCCTGGCTAGGACTTCCATGTAACCCTATCGCTCTGGAGTGTATAAGGGCAGGCAGGGACCGCTCCGAAGAAATCTAATAATCCTCAAGGTTATACAATCCACACAGGACGTAGGGTAATACGCTCTCGGCGGCCCAAACCTGTCTAAACCTTTGTGTTCCTTGCACCTTCGAATTTCTGATCTCGGTGACACCCTACCTACAACCTACCACCCTGGGGGTATCCCTTGGTGAGCATGGCGGTAAAATACCGACATTCGCGTCGGGCTACTAGCTTCCCCCAAGAGAAGACTAGTGAGCTCCAGTAATACGACACTAGGATATACCCGAACAGGAAGGGTTACGCTGGATAGACAGGGCTATCACCACCTGTTACCTACCTCATCTAACCATGGGGTATACAACAACCAATTGGTAAGTCTAGTCTAGACACCACGTCTACACTATCGTTACTAACTCTAGCCTTAGCTAAAGACTAGAGCTACCCACTAAACTAGTAAACTATTGATCCGGCAATCGACTAGGGGAAACTAACTCTAAACTTAACTAAGAAACTAAAGCACAAAAGAAGTCATGAACACTTACTATGATTGATAAGCATCCGTTGAGGTAGAAGCCGGAGAAGAACGCCGGGGGCCGACAACCCCGGCACCTCCTTGACTCCCCCTCACTCCCTCCCTAACTCCTAAGCACTACCTGTTAGAAATATGCCATAGAGGTAATCATAGAGATGATCATATTTCGTTGTATCCATGATGTATTATATGTGTTCATTGAATATCCATGAAAGGCAACTTGTATTGATTGGCAATTAGGTGAATTGTTTGGTGAAACTCTTTACTTGTATGGTTATTCTAAAGTTGTTCCTAGTCGGAGTTCATGTATGCACACACATGAATATTAGACTAGCACATGTATAGTTGATGACTATGTTTCACAAGTCATGGACATGGAGATGTCAAACTAATAATGTGGGTGCATGTCTGACATGTGGCTGGACAGACCCTAATCAAGAAATAGTGATTTCTCATTACACAATGTATACGCTGTGTCTTTAGACTTGGGATTGTCGCATGTGCTCAAGATGTCAATCGACCTACTTAGGAGCTATCAAATGCTACTCCGTAACTGGGTAGTTATAAAGATGGTTCTCGGGTTTGTCAAGAAGCATGCTATGAGACATAGTCAGTTGTGACAACCCTGGTAATTACTCTTCCAAAATCAATGTCATTAGCCTAACTCCATGATTAAACCAACTAATGAAAGGGTGGAAAGGATTAAAACGAGTTCACTTGGAATTCAAATTTAATTTGAGCACATTGGTTACTTTTGAACATTTAATTTTAACTTTCAAACCATAAGCCAAATGAGATTTTGCCTGAAACCAAAGTTGTAGAACTTTTTATTTTGAACAACTTTTGTGTTCAAAAGTTTTTGAAATTCAAATCAGAAAGAGGAGAAAACGCCCTGTTTGCACCCAGCCCCCTGAAGTTTTTCAAATTCTTGCACTTAGGTCCCTCCCTCACCCCTCCCTCCTCTGCTGCACCGCACGCTCGCCCGACCGCCGCCGGCCACCTGGCCCTCGACGCCTGCACGGCCCCAGGCGCCGAGCCAACCCCGGCGCTCTGCCTGCTGCCCGCCCCCGCTCGCCCAACCGCGGCCGCGCTTTCTTCTCCCTCCCGTACGGCATGCCCTGCACCACCGCACTGCCTTCCAGTCGCTGGCCGTCGCCGCCTGCCCAATAGCGCACCTCCACCCACCGCCAGCACCGCCCAATGCCTCTGCTCGCCGCCCAGCTCGCCCAACCATGGCCGTGCTCTCCTTCTTCCTCACACGGCAGCCCGCACGGCCAGTACGACGCCACCGCCCCGACGCCCAATGGCGTGCCGCACGCCGCACGCCTCTGGCCGCCGCCCCCTTCACCCTGTGCCCCCGTCGTGCCGCCCGAGCTCCCCAACCGCCCGCCCGCGTCGCCTACACGCGACGTCACGCCCCAGGCGCGCCCAGCGCACGCACGCCACGCGCACGACGCGCCTCTGGCCGCTGGTCACCGCCGGCCGCACCAATGGCGCCCAGCCTCGCCGCCCCCCCCCCCCCCTCCACCTCGCGCCCCGGCCGTGCCAAGCCCACCCCCACGAGCTCCACCGGCTATAAAGCCCGGCGCAGCGCCCCTCCCTCCCCTCCTTTCTTCTTCCCCGCAGAACAGAGAGCTCCATTGCCGCCGGCGCCCCCACCTCGCCGTGGAACCCTCTGCTCCGGCCCACCTCCGCCCGAGACAAGCGCTGAAACGGGTCCCCCTCAGTGCGCTGAAGCTCCCCAACCCGAGCCCCGCCGCCCTCCTCGCCGGAGCGCCGCCGTCCGCGCCGCCCCTCCGCCGCCGCCCCTGCTCTCCACGGCCAGCCCGCCACCGGCCATCCCAAGCCACTCCAAGACCACCAATAGGTGCGCCCTGGTTCCCTCTCCGTTCTCCCCCACCTTGCCCTCGCCGCCGGCGACCGAGCTCACCGGAATTTGGCCGGACAGGATGACCCCGCCGTGAAATTGCGACCAGGGACCACATTGCAAGCGCCCAAATCTTTCTAGGGGGTTTTCTGGTAGTTTTCAGGGACCCCTCTGTAAAGGAAGTTTTAACCAAATCAGTGAAATTGTAAAATTCGTATAAAATCGTAGAGAATTCAAACAAATGCAAACTCAACTGTTCTGGAATCCATAGAAGAAACTCCACAACTTTTGTTACATAAAGTTCCTCAGATTCTCAATATATTTTGCTCTAGATTAAATGGAAGGTTTAATGGACTTCTTTTGTACCCACTGTTGTAGATCATTGCTGACCCTAATTTTTGGGCAGTGAGTTACTTGCTTAATATTTAGGGCTGTGTAAAAAGATCAGGCCCAAATTCCATCTCTAGATTTACTGTTTGTTAAACTTAGTTTTATATCATGTGTAAGAAGAATGTTTTATCCCTGCAGTTAGGTGGTGAGTCACCCATTGAAATTTTTCCTATGCTAAGATATTGGTAACTAGAAGCCAGAGAAAAATTAGGAGACTTTTTATCTCACAGTAACCTATTTATTTGATTTATGTGCTAATAACATACATTAAATCAAGAAAATAGTATCTTAGCTTGGAAAATCCCCAAATTATTACTGGGAGTTACACTGTGGTAGAGGTTGCTGTGTAAAAAGTTTCATGGACAAAAACCCTGTGTAGGGTCCTGTAAAAATGAATCTTTAAAAAGCCTAGGTGTAGAATGTCATATTTTCTATGCTCAAAATACTGCATGATAAATCCTACAAAAATTACAGTAGCTTCTGCATGCTCAAGTGAGAGCTCTGTAAAAATCTTAGACGCAATTGTTGCACCAATCGCTCTGTACAAAAAGAACAAGTATCTAACAGCAACAATGTAATATATTTTTCAGAATTAATCTGTTACATAAAATTGGCTGAAAATTTTACAGTAAGCACATCTTTCCTTGATGTGCCTAAATCCAAAATTTCATAACCAGAAACTATCCCTTGTAGTAATTACTCTCAAATCGTAATCAAGTGCTATTTCCACGACTTAAACTTGTGCACTCATGTAGAATCGACGACTCTCGCCGACGGAACATACGAGTTGGTGCCCGAGTCCGAGAGTGAGCAGCAAGAAGCCCAGGAAAATCTAACTGAAGCAGTTGAGACCCGGGTCAACGTTCAGACGATCCCCGGACTAACTATTCACAAGAAGGCAAGCCCCGGAGCATAACCTATTTCTTTCCTAATTATGCAACTCATTACTCTTTGCTTGTGCATTAAGTTTATAGGAGCTGAATGAAAACTTAGTTGCATGATGTTAGGAACCCTTGCTTGAAAACTAGACGTAAGGTTCGATAGAATGCTGTGCTAATAGGACTCCGGTAAAAGTCGAGTGATTTCCTGTCACTCGCGAGAAAACAGGAGTTGAATGTCTACTACACGCTGCAATCATAAGGACACGGACGGGCCATGGAACGATGGTTACGATTGAGGCCCGTCTGTCTAGTGAAAAATGCTAAGGCCGCAGGGTGTGGTAGTGATGGTTAAGTCTTTGAACGTACTAAACACATGCCGAGATTATGGGAATCGGTAAGCTTAAGTACCTGATTGGCCCGGCAAGGGGACGGCATCCTACCCTTTGAACTTCGGTCCCACTATATGGCGAGTGCACGAGTGGTCACGACCCGGCGCCGAACCGTGGCGTGGGGCTCGTGTACTCTCGGAGGGTAGCGCCGATCCACGACCCGGAAAGAAAGGGGAAAAGTTGCACGTGTGACTCTGTGAGTAACCACGTGACGTGTGTTTAGGTTTCCCTTGCAAGGTTAAGAAATTCGATTCGAATCGTCCATTTCTCACGGCTATTGAGACTGCTTAACCATTTTTACCCACAGAGTAAGAAGAGGAACAATGATGATGAATGAACTGGTTGGATGGAAAATTTAATGCTTCACCATGTATGCTTTAGATAGCTGCTTATCTAGACTGGCTAACGAAACTAGAATCTTGAGCTAAAAGTTGAAAGTAAGGACCCACTTGTAGTTGCTTTTCGGCAAAACAAACCCCTGAGCCAAAAAGCCTGGCATGTCTAGAGTCGGTGGAGTAGATTCCACTACTCGGGTAAGTCTTGCTGAGTATTAGTATACTCAGCCTTGCTTGTGACTCGTTTTCAGGTGAGCCCTTCGAAGATATGATTGCTAGCTTGGCTTGGCCCTGCACTCTTCCCCCTGGTTGGTCGGTGGAATGGGATGCGCCCCCGTCCAACGGAGATAAGGCCGAGTGATGTCTCGTACGGGCTTCATCGAGACATCCTGTATCGTCGAGTAGTTTCCGTTGTTTATTTTTCCGCTGCAACTTAACTCTGAAGAACTTATTTATGTTAATTGGAGTATTTAGTTTCTAAGCTCAGAACTTGGCCTGTAATATTTACTTATGTTAACATCGTAATATTGCTGGAATGTGGTATTCTCTGGGCTCATCGTCGCATGAGCATTTGTATGTACGGCGCTCGATCCGTTCACCGTGGTTGTATCGGGAGGTTATACCCGACAGACCAGTGGATTACTCCGTTTGAAGTGTAAGGTTAACCGAGGATGCCTTAATGGTGATGGTTAAAACACTTGAGCCGGATTAATTCAGGTGGTTCTGCCACATCAGTCAAGATGGGATTGGCCCCTCTCTACTTAAGAGAGATATCTCTGGGCCCCTCGAGTGATCGGATCAAGAAATGCATGGCCATGCTAGGGTTAAGTGTTAACCAAGGATTCCATATCACAGCATCAAGAAAGAGAGGTCAGCTTAGAGCTAGACCAAATATCGTCAGGCAAAGGGAATAGCATGTATATGAGATTGTCGTGGCTCGTCTGATATGATCTTTGAGCGCACTTGGGAGTTGTCACGTCTTGCTAGAGGCCGCTGTGAACTATTTGCCGAGTAGGAGTACTCGGACAATGTCTATTCGCGCGCGAGCCCAAAGGGTCACACACTTAAGGGGCTGGAAGCCTAATGAGGAAATGATCCGAATTAGACTGGGCTTAGGTGCACTAATGGGCCTTGGTTTGGAAGCGTATTAGTGGGCGCTTAGAGGGTTTTATATAAATAGGGGCGGTGTGGCAGAACCACCTGAATTAATCCGGCTCAAGTGTATTAACCATCACCATTAAGGCATCCTCGGTTAACCTTACACTTCAAACGGAGTAATCCACTGGTCTGTCGGGTATAACCTCCCGATACAACCACGGTGAACGGATCGAGCGCCGTACATACAAATGCTCATGCGACGATGAGCCCAGAGAATACCTCATTCCAGCAAATATTACATCATTAGCATAAGTAAATACTACAGGCCAAGCTTTTGAGTTTAGAAAACAAGTACTTCAATTATCATAAATAAGTTCTTCAGAGTTAAGTTGCAGCGGAAATAAACAATGGAAACTACTCGACGATACAGGATTGTCTCGATGAAGCCCGTACGAGACATCATTCGGCCTTATCTCCGTTGGACGGGGGCGCATCCCATTCCACCGACCAACCAGGGGGAAGAGTGCAGGGCCAAGTCAAGCTTGCAATCATGTCTTCAAAGGGCTCACCTGAAAACGAGTCACAAGCAAGACTGAGTATACTAATACTCAGCGACACTTACCCGTGTAGTGGGAACTACTCCACCGACTCTAGACATGCAAGGCTTTTTGGCTCAGGGGTTTGTTTTGCCAAAAAGCATCTACAAGTGGGTCCTTACTTTCAACTTTTAGCTCAAGATTCTAGTTTCGTTAGCCAGTCTAGGTAAGCACCTATCTAATGCATACATGGTGAAGCATTAAATTTTTCCATCCAACCAGTTCATTCATCATCATTGTTCCTCTTCTTACTCTGTGGGTAAAAATGGTTAAGCAGTCTCAATAGCCATGAGAAACGGACGATTCGAATCGAATTTCTTAACCTTGCAAGGGAAACCCAAACACACGTCACGTGGTTACTCCCTAGAGTCACACGTGCAACTTTTCCCCTTTCTTTCCGGGTCGTGGATCGGGGCTACCCTCCGAGAGTACAAGAGCTCCACGCCACGGTTCGGCGCCGGGTCGTGACCACTCTCTGCACTCGCCATATGCACATGGGACCGAAGTTCAAAGGGTAGGATGCCGTCCCCTTGCCGGGCCAATCAGGTACTTAAGCTTACCGATTCCCATAATCTCGGCATGTGTTTAGTACGTTCAAAGACTTAACCACCACTACCACACCCTGCGGCCTTAGCATTTTTCACTAGATAGACGGGCCTCATCGTAACCATCGTTACATAACCCATCCGTGTCCTTATGATTGCAGCGTGTAGTAGTCATTCAACTCCTATTTTCTCGCGAGTGACAGGAAATCACTCGACTTTTACCGGAGTCCTATTAGCACAGCATTCTATCGAACCTTACATCTAGTTTTCAAGCAAGGGTTCCTGACATCATGCAACTGAGTTTTCATCCAACTCCTATAAACTTAATGCACAAGCAAAGAGTAATGAGTTGCATAATTTCGGAAAGAATGGGTTATGCTCCGGGGCTTGCCTTCGCAGTTTGCTTGGGGATCTTCCGAACTTGGGCTCGGGTCTTCAAAAGCTTCAGTTAGATTTGCTTGAGCTTCACGCTGCTCACTCTCGGACGCGGGCACCAGCTCGTAGGTTCCGTCGGCGAGAGTTGTCGATTCTACATGAGTGCACAAGTTTAAGTCGTGGAAATAGCACTCGATTACGATTTGAGAGTAATTACTACAAGGGATAGTTTCTGGTTATGAAATTTTGGATTTAGGCACATCAAGAAAAGATGTGCTTACTGTAAAATTTTCAGCCAATTTTATGTAACAGATTAATTCTGACAAATATATTTCATTGTTGCTGTTAGATACTTGTTCTTTTTGTACAGAACAATTGGTGCAACAAATGAGTCTAAGATTTTTACAGAGCTCTCACTTAAGTATGCAGAAGCTACTGTAAGTTTTGTAGGATTTATTATGCAGTACCCAGAGCATAGAAAATATGACATTCTACACCTAGACGTTTCAAAGATTCATTTTTACAGGACCCTACACAGGGTTTTTGTCCATAAAAATTTTTACACAGCAACCTATATCACAGTGTAACTCCCAGTAATAATTTGTGGATTTTCCAAGCTAAAATGCTATTTTCTTGATTTAATGTATGTTATTAGCACATAATTCAAATAAATAGGTTACTGTGAGATAAAAAGTCTCCTAATTTTTCTCTGGCTTCTAGGTACCAATACGTTAGCATAGGAAAAATTTCAATGGGTGACTCACCACCTAACTGCAGGGATAAAACATTCTACTTACACATGAAATAAAACTAAGTTTAACAAACAGTAAAGCTAGAGATGGAATTTGGGTCTGATCTTTTTACACAGTCCTAATCATCAAGCAACTAATTCACTGCCCAAAATTTAGGGTCAGCATTGTTCTAGAACAGTGGGTACAAAATAAGTCCATTAAAGCTTCTATTTAATGTAGAGCAAAATGTTTTGAGATTCTGAGAAAGATTTTGTAACCAAAGTGGTAGAATTTGTTCTGAGGATTCCAGAACAGTTGAGTTTGCATTTTTCTGAATTTTCTACGATTTTATACGAATTTTACAAATTCACTGATTTTGAATCTAGGTTTGAAACTTTCTTTTACAACCAGGTCCTTGAATCTTACGCTCAGACCCTTCTATAGATTTAAATCCTTGCAATTGGGTCCTCGGCGGCTCGGGTACGGCGGCCGGCCGAAATTCCGGCGAGGGGGCTCGCCGGCGGCGAGGGGCGAGGGTCGGGGAAGGTTCAGGGGTGCGAGGGCTACCTTGTGGGGGTGTTGTTCAGGTGGGGGACGGCCGGGAAGGGCTCGCCGGCGTTGGAGCAGAGGCGGCGGTGGCGCGGCTCGCGTCGACGGCGGTGCTCCGGCGGGCTTGGGGCGGCGTGGTCCGGTCGGTGAGCTTCAGTGGCGCGTGGGGAAGCTACTCAGAGGCTCGGCTTGGACGGAGGGGGTCGGGGTCGTGCTGTCCACGGCGAGCAGGGGCGGCGGCGGCGACGGCAGTGCGGGCGGCGGCGCTCCGGTGGCTCTGGGTGGCGTTGGGTGGGTCGGCGAGCTGCGGTGAGGTGATGTAGTGGTGGCTGGGGGCTCAATTTGGGCAGTGGGCGGCTGTGGAGGGCTGTCCACGGGCGGGCGGTGCTCGGCGGCGGCGATGGCGACGGCGAGGCGTTCTGGTGGCCGGGGGCTCGCGCGCGTGGCCGGGCGGGGCTTTTATAGGGACAGGAGGGGGTGTGGAGGTGCCTGGGCGACGCGCGGGGCGGGGCACGGCAGCGGCGTGCACTGGGCGCGGCGGGCGGCGGCAGAACGCCGGCGCGGCGTGCGGCGAGCGGGCGCGGTGACTGGGCGGCCGCGATTTTGGCGTGGGCGCGAGGAGATAGCGCGGCGTGCGGATTGGGGAGCAGCTGCTGCAGCGGCTCGGGCGGAGGGCAGGCGCGGCAGCTGGCGGGGCGCGGGGGCCGGGGCGGCACGGCGGAGCGCGGAGACTGGGCGGCCGGGCGGCGGGCTGGGCGCGGTCAGCACGCGCGGGCGCGGACTGGGCGGCGCGGCGTCGGGGCGGGGCAAAGCCGGCCGTGGCGGGGTGGTGCGGTGGCCACTGGCCTGGCGCCTCGCGCCGGTCAGGCGACGCCGGCCACCTGGCGCGCGGCGGGCGGGCGAGCGCGCGCGGCGCGGCAGAGGAGGGGGAGAAACGAGGGACCGAAATGCAAAAATTCGAAAAACTTCAGGGGGCTGGGTGCAAACAGGGCGATTTCTCCTCTTTCTGATTTGGATTTCAAAAACTTTTAAACACGAAAGTTGTTCAAAATAAAAAGTTCTACAACTTTGGTTTCAGGTAAAATCCCATTTGGCTTATGGTTTTAAAGTTAATTTAAAAAGTTTCAAATGTGTCCAAATGTGCCCGAATTAAACTTGAATTCCAACTGAACCCATTTTAATTCTTTCCACCCTCTCAGTAGTTGGTTTAAAACATAGAGTTAGGCTAATGTCTTTGATTTTTGGAATTGAAATTACCAGGGTTGTCACAGGCGGGGCGCATGGAAACCCTAATTCTCCACGCCTGCTGTTGCCTTCGTCACCCTCGCGGACCTAGCAGTCAAGATCATGATTCTTATCCCACCGTACGTGTGGATACCTTGGAGGTGCTGCATCTGCTGCTCGAGGATGAGCCGCCGTGAGAAGGTCTTGCAACTACTGTGCCGACTACCATACAAACTACACCGACGCGCTACAGAAGTTCCACACCAGCACGTCTAGTGGTAATTCCGTGATCTATAACAGCAGCATTCCTTTTTATGGGGTAGATTCCTTTTCTTTTGCGCTAGCGTAGTGTCCCCGTAACCCAACCACGGTATCAGAGCCGTAGCTGCTTCGCTATATGTTTGGATGTGTGCATATGGAGATATGCGAGGTGTAGATGAAACCCTAATCCTGTTTTCGTGTCTCCGCTGCGATGGTCATGTAACGAACTACTCCTACTGGTCGGGTATCCGCCATCGGAGTTAAGTGATACACGTAAACCCAGTCGCAGGAGGAGGATATCAATGAGATTGATCGAATTGAAATATGATGCGTGGTGGCAGATTAGATCTACTACTGGGTTGAAAGTGTTGCAGAAAACATGGTGTTCAATAGATAGCCATAACTTTTGCATACGAACTCGGATTGAGGCGATTTTTATATCAAAAATTCATCACAGAAAATTTTACACATGAAATCAACCCGCTTTGCTGGTTTCGCTAAACTTAGATTTTAGTGGCAGTTTAAGGTTGGCCGACGGTAGTGTGTCTAACTCTGTTTTGCAAGATCTTGTGATCGGTATGGCCTAAATGTGTATGTGATGCATGTGTGTATCTGATCCATGATCTGCGTGTCATGTGTAAGGAAATATAGCAGAAGCCATATGTATTTGCAACATTTCATGTAATGGCCTGCGTGCCAACATGTGATGATGATTCAAATCGGACTGTGTAACTAGATTAAGGTAGTTATAGTTCTTTGAGGAATTCATCACTTGGAGGAAGACCAGCATGGTACATCAAACATGGAGCATGGAACATGGAGATGGAGATCACCTTGATGGCAAGAAGCATAGAGATGGAGACCAACATGTGATAATAGGCCATACCGTGTCTCTGTGTGAATGTTTATCCTCACTATTTTACTTCTACATGCGATAATAGGGTAGGGAGCCGAGACATAGAGATGTCACCCAACAACAAGAGTCATATGTGATATGATTAGCAAAGTGTTGCTTACGGATCTACGTGTCTTCTAGCAGTGATGCAAAAGCTCACTAGTCGACTTGATAGTTGTACGTCTTGAATCACTAAGCATCAATTGAGGGATATTTATTTTAGTAGGAGTAGATTCTGTTAAAATGTTTAATGTAATTTACTCTATCATGGATACGTTTGTCTTAGTATTTTTTTGCATTATTATTTTACTTTGCGTACGGTCCTTGAGAAGGACAAGTTGAATGGGAATAACTATGCGGACTGGATCCACAACCAGAAAATTGTTCTCAGGGCTGAGAAAAAGGAAGATGTTCTGGACACCCCATTACCACCAGAACCTGCTGATGATGCAACTAACGCTGAAAAGAATGCTTACAAGAAGGCACAGGATGCCAATCTTGAAGTGAGTACAGGTATCCTGATTTTATAGGTAACCGGTGTTCAACGATGGCGTTCGATGATGAACAAGCTATTGGATCGGCGTTGGTACAGGAGTTCGAAGGGAAAGAACGGGTGGTATATTATGTCAGCAGAAGACTCCTGGACGCCGAAACAAGATATTCCCCAGTGGAGCGGCTGTGCTTGTGTTTATACTTCTCATGTACCAAGCTCAGGCACTATTTGTTATCGGCAGAATGCATAGTTATATGCAAAGATGATGTGGTGAAATATATGCTATCATTGCCGATTTTGAAAGGGTGGATTGGAAAATGGATCCTGGCTCTGTCTGAATTCGACTTAAGGTACGAATCAGCCAAAGCTGTCAGGGGTCAAGTCATGGCCGATTTCGTAGCTCAGCATTGTGGACCAGAAATTGCTGTCGTCGAACCGGTTCCATGGACTCTATACTTCGATGGTTCTTCATGTGGGGCCGGATCAGGAATCGGCATCGTTCTCGTATCGCCACGGGGGGCAAGTTATGATTTCTCTCTGCCGATAGAAGCATCCGCAACCAATAATCAGGCGGAATATCGAGCCATTCTAAAAGGTATCCAATTATTAAGGGAAGTCAAAGCTGATGAAGTCAAAATTTTTGGAGATTCCATGCTCATCGTGGATCAGTTAACGGGGCGATCTGTGTGCAAAGATGATATCTTGAGGATTTATTATGAAGATTGCCTTCAGCTTTTAAAGGAATTCAAGTCTGCAATAATTGAGCATATCCCCAGAAATTATAATGAAGAGGCCAATAGGCTGGCCCAACATGCGTCCGGATATCGGCCGATTCAGGGAGGTATGATTTTGGAGCTCACGGCCGATGACTGGCGAAGGGAAATCGCCGATTACTTGAAGGACCCCTCCCGGAAAGTGGATCGGCGAATACGTTTTCAAGCCACAAAATATGTGTTACTTGAAGATGATTTATTTTACCGGACGATTGATGGAGTTCTTGTCAAGTGCCTGGGAACAGAAGAAGCAAAGGTCCTGATGGGAGAAATCCATGAAGGCGTATGTGGAGCCCATCAATCGGCTCACAAAATGAAATGGATGATCAGAAACAATGGGTATTACTGGCCAACGATTCTTGAGGATTGTTTCAAATATTATAAAGGATGCCAAGACTGTCAAAAGTTTAGCAATGTACAGCGCGCGCCAGCATCGGCTATGAATCCAGTAATCAAGCCGTGGCCATTCAGAGGTTGGGGAATAGATCTCATCGGGTAGATTCACCCTCCATCGAGTAAAGGGCATAAGTTCATATTAGTGGCCACCGATTATTTTACTAAGTGGGTGGAGGCAGTTCCTTTAAGGAACGTGACATCGGTCGATATGATTGAGTTCGTTAAGAACCATATTGTCTATCGATTCGGTATTCCCCAGACTATCACAACTGATCAGGGAACAATGTTCACCTGTGGAGAATTCAGAGAATTCGCTGCCGATATGGGGATTAAATTATTAAATTCTTCTCCATACTATGCTCAAGCCAATGGCTAGGCCGAATCGTCCAATAAGGGGATAATCAAGTTGATCAAGAGGAAGATAGAGGAACAACCCAAAAAGTGGCACATGTCTTTGGCTGAATCTCTATGGGCTTATAGGATGGCTTGCCACGGAGCCACTAAGATATCTCCTTATCAACTGGTTTATGGTCACGAGGCAGTCCTGCCTTGGGAATTAAGGACAGGGTCAAGGCGTATATCGCTTCAAGATCAGTTGACGGCCGATGACTATTCCTTCCTCATGAAGGATGAGCTCAATGACTCGGCAGGTCAGCGGTTGAGGGCCCTGATTAGCATAGAAGAAAAAAAGAAAAGGGTGGCCAGATGGTATGACAAAAAGGTCAAAGTTAAACAATTCTCCCAGGGAGATTTGGTATGGAAGTTGGTGCTGCCGAGAGGGTCTAAGGATCCCAAATTCGGCAAATGGTCACCCACTTGGGAAGGGCCGTACAGAATCGGCCGATGTGCCCCTGGAAATACATATATTCTGGAAACTATTGAAGGGGAAGAATTCCCAAGAGCTTTAAATGGACAATATCTGAAGAGGTACTATCCAAGCATTTGGGTAGATGCATAACTTGCAGTAAGATATATCAAGACAACATGGCCGATCCCTATCGGCGTTTGTCCACACAGCCGATGTGGGAATGACATCGCCTTAAGAAAGAAACATTGTGATTCGGTTTGACCAGGTCATTATTCGATGAAAACAACAGAGTACATGGCCGACATGATACAAGTCGCCCTTAGCATAAAAATACCGATATATCTATTGATTACGCTTGCTCTGGATTTCTCTCTCGATTCGGCCCAGTTCTATCAGAAGGCGGGTCCTATTCTCCTTCGGATTCTCCACGGTGTCTCCAGTCGCAACTTGATGGCATAGTTCTATCAGGAGGCGGGTCTTCTTCTCCTCCAGGTTCTCCATGGAGGCTTCAGTCTCGACTTGATGAGGGAGTGGAGGACTCTTTTCAGATGGTAGTCACTTACGGACCAGGCAGTGAGCGTCTATAAGGTCCCAATACTTCTGGACAACAGCAGGAACATGATCTTTTAGTTCTTTAGAATGAGCTCTTATCAGATCTATGTCTGCCTGCGACAGTGGTTCGTCTGAATGCATGACTTTGATCGCTCGTTCCAGACTGGGGTTGAGACGTTTTGACTAAACAGAGATGAAAAGCTACCCAGCATCAGAGCGATTGATATGTCTAGGGGAGAAACAGAGGAGAGTTCATACCTGATTAACAGAGGAAGAAGACGAAGAAGACATCTTGTTGTTCGGTTTGGGAGAATAAAGATCCAGTTGTTGGAGGGAGAGAAGATGGGTAATGCATATACTTCTGGAGACGGTGTGGGATCTCGTACTTATAAAGAGAAGGGAGTAAAAAGATAGTGGGACACGTCTTATCGGAGTAAAAGCATTCATAAATGCAAAGCTGTCAAAAGAAGTGGTCCAAGACCAAATCGGCGCATCAACATTAAAGGAGTATTAAATGTTTACATGATCCTTTACGACCCAAGGAGGGTATCTATAGTAGCAATAGCTCGTTGCCTAATCTGATCGGCCGAATCTAATACTCTTTGGTCGTCGTCGACCGATCTAGGTATTTCCGGCATACGGCGATGAAGTCTTATTGCTTCACAGGCCAAGTTTTGTCTTTCTTGTTTCAGCCCGGCGGTGACGGATGGGAACTCTTGAAGCTTCTTTTCTTCAGCAGCTATGTCTTTGGTTACTTGCTCTATCTCTTTGGCTAGCTCTGCTCTCCTCCGTTTGAGGCGATGTATTGTGCCAACGATATCCGGGCAGGCAATCTCGAGGAAGTTGATCCGTTGGTGTACTTCTTGAGCTCGGTGCTTGTAAGAATCAACTTCCTCCCGGGTCTTTGCTAGCTGGGCACGATCGGCCATGTGACGCAGGGCCTTGGACACCGAAATCTGCATCCACTCTATGAACGCAGCAGGGTGCAGAGTTTCTGTCGCTTCTTCCGGGATTCGGCCCTTGATGTCACTGAAAAGCCGCCGAATCGGCGAGGCATCTTCTACCGATCGGCCGATATCATCTTGGAGGAGGACCCGCATACTCTCGAGCTTGGCGCGGACATCGTCAGAAATTAAACTCGACGGAACTTGGCGCAAAGCGACTTCTTCATCATCGGGCAAAGAAACCGCGAAGGAGAAAAGGCTATTGTTCGGGGTATCTTGTTCCTGCAAAAGAATAAAGACAAAGATCAGTAAGCTGTAAAGGGGGATCGGCCGATTCCGGTGATATGTTTTGTTACCACTTTAAAACGGATCTCTCTTGCTGGTGCCGATGGGAGTGTTTCCCTCGTATGGGGAACTGGTATGATCGGCTCGTCAGAGGAAGAGGACTCGACCACTATCAACGCTCTACTTGGGCCAGCTTCCTGAAAAGGTATGGGAAATAGATTCTATAAGTGTACTGTGGATAATTGAATAGGGTGATATGAGATATTTGCCATACCTCTGTTGGTCTTCCGGCCGATGTTTGTTGTGGGGATACAGTCGACGCTGGTGTTTGTTGAGGAGATACAGTCGACGCACCCAGATCGGCCTGCATCAAAGTCCGTGAGTTTCTTGAATGTCAAGAGGTCGAGTTAAGAGATTATCTACCTCGATGAGAAGGGTCACTGGAGTTTCGGCTTCCGCTTGGGATGTGGCCGATTGTTGTGGGGATTGCACTGGAGCGGCTTGTGCAGCCTGACAGAAAGAAAATGTTAGTATTAGTGGAGCACTTAAAGATATATGAAGTGAGCAAGATTACCTGAACAGCTTCCACTAGCAGTGATGCCGCAGCTGCTCCGACTTCTGTGGTGACTTGAGGATCGGCCATCTCGGTAGTCGGCAAGGATAGAGGAGTCGGAGTTTCAGCCGATACTACCGCCGATTGGTCAGTCGGTCTGATGCGGGCACGCACTCGACGGCTTGTTGTCTTGAAGGTTGGCCATTTCGGTGTTCGTTTCAATCGGCCAGTAGCGATGTCCTTGATGGTTGGAGCGTGAAAGCCGATGAGTGGATATGGTGTATATGGATGATTGTTCTCTATCGGCCTGCCGTTTTGGCTCCGCATCAGAGGGACTTGGCTTTCAGACGAAGAAGATAAATATAAGTTAACGGTAAGATGGTAGTATGGAAAGAGACAGCATTGAAATTGGCTGGGAGAAAGGACATACCGCTGCACTTGGGTCGATGTTTTCTGGGTCCAAAATGTTGCAATATGTTGATGGGGATTTGCAGAAGAGGTATTGCTTCCATTCTGCCCACCATAGTTTAAATTGCTGAATGGCAAAAGGGGCTACTGTCCAATTATTCAGATCAATGGTGCTAGAATCTGGCACTAAGTTGCACAGCCGATTGTAGTCAAGACTCTTGGTCAGTTCATCTCTGAATTTTGCTTGACCAGCAAAGTAGACCCGAATCGGCAGTTGACCAAAGCCCAGTTGCCTTGCTGCAGCCGATGGATTATAGAACTCAGATGTGGGAGAGTCCTTTCCAAAGAAGAAGTTGGCCGGCAAAATCCCTGGCTTAATCAGGGTATCCATAAGTTCCCTATCAAAAGTATGAGTGGACGAATCGTAGCAGATGGGAAGTTCAAAAATTGGCTCTACTGTCCGATATGGATACCAACTGACAGTCTCTTCACTGAAGCCGTTGTAGAAGCATCATGTGGTAGGCCGATCCCAACAGATGCTTTCCAAGGGGAACGGCCGATCCTAGTGACAGAGCTTCTGCCAAGGCTTAGGTGTTAGAAGATGGGCCAACTGCTCTGCCACAGAAAAAATGTTTCTCCAGCCACATCATCAGGAACGCAGTATGCTCTCTCTCTGAAACTGTTCCAGTCCTCATATTTTTGCTGATGTACCCCTTCCATCCGCCGATTCCTTTGGTTTCTAGCCGATGTGATGGCTTAATCAGATAGTCAAAGGGGGTATCAGAGGAGGAGATGTCAAGGCCGGTCAACAACAGGACATCGGCAAAAGTTGGAGTCATGGGTCCATGTCCAAAAAGGAACGCATTGAGTGCGTCAGACCAGAAGTAAGAAGCTACTATGACCAAGGGCTCATTTTTCTCCATCTGGGATAGAGAGAGGTCTATGCATTGGCCGATTTTTAGTTCATCCCACTGAACTTTCCTAGACCTGGCTACTCTATGGTACCATTCTCTCCAGCCAGGGGTCTCATTCGTCCAGGACCTAAAGGCACCTGCCCACTGATCTAAATCCATAGGCGATTGCTTGAACGAGACTCTATGAGTCTCTAGGTTGATCAGGTCAGTTGGATCGGGATTCCCCATGGGGCCTCAGCAGATAAGATCGGAGGATTCTGAAAGGGGAATGGTAATCTGGTGCCTAAATGTCTAAAAAGAAGGAAAAAGGGAAAAAACTGAGAATGGGACCAGGAAATACTTGAACAGTAGAAGAGCAAAAGGGGAAAATTTCGGATAATTACCTCCGGAATGAAGCTCATCGTCGCCGATGGAGCCGTCAGTTGAGCCGCAGGCGCTGAGGGGCTTGCCGACAGAGCCTCCGTGGTTGGAGAGGTTGAGTGGCACGGCATTGCCGTGCCATCACCCACGCGCGTCGCCTAGCACCCCTCCCTCCCTCCTGCCCCTATAAAAACCGCCCTAGGACGCCCGCGCGAACTGCCAGCCACCAGAGAACGCCCGCCGCCGCCATTGTCGCCGCCGAGCTCCACCCGCTCGTGGACAGCCTTCCACAGCCGCCTCCTGCCCAAATTGAAGTGCCAGCCACCACTACATCATCCCACCGGAGCTCACCGACCTGCCCAACGCCGCCCAGGACCACCGGAGCGCCGCCGCCCGTGCTATCGCCGCCGCCGCCGCCTCTGGTCACCACGGACAGCTCGACTCTGACCTCCTCCGCCCAAGCCAAGTACCGGAGCAGCTTCCCCACGCGCCACTGAAGCTTCCCGTCCAGACCAGACCGCCCCAAGCCCGCCGGAGCACCGCCGTCGACGCGTAGCGCCGCCGCCTCCGCCCCTGCTCCAACGCCGGCGAGCTACTCCCGGCCGTCCCCCACCCGAACAAGACCCCCACGAGGTAGCCCTCGCACCCCTGATCCTTCCCCGGCCCCCACCCCTCGCCGCCGGCGAGCCCCTCGCCGGAATTTTGGCCGGCCACCGCACCCGAGCCGCCCGAGGGCCCAATTGCAGTAATTGAAATCTTTAGAAGGGTCTGCACGTAAGATTCCAAGGACTCAGTTGTAAGAGAAAGATTCAAACCTAGATTCAAAATCAGTGAACTCGTAAAATTCGTATAAAATCGTAGAAAATTCAGAAAAATGCAAACTCAACTTTTCTGGAACCGTTAGGATAAACTCCACAACTTTTGTTACATGCATATCCTCAGATTCTAGCTAATTTATGCTCTAAATTAAATAGGCTGTTTAATGACCTTTATTCACAACCATTGTTGTAGACAAGTACTAGCCCTGAAAATTTTACAGTAGGAGGTTTACTTGTTATATAAGCCAATGTAAAAGGATCAGGCCCAAATTCCATCTCTATATGCACTGTTTATTAAACTTAGTTTCATACCATATTTGGATAGAATTAATTGTCCCTGCAGTTAGGTGGTGAATCACCTAATGAAACTTTTTCTATACTGGTGTAATGGAACCTAGATGCCATAGAAAAATTTTGAGACTTTTTATCTTAAAGGAACCTATTTATTTGATTTAGGTGCTAATAACATACATTAAATCAAGAAAATAGTATCTTAGCTTGGAAAATTCTCATAGTTTTACTAGAAGATACTCAGTGGTAGAGGTTTCTGTGTAAAACGTTTCATGGACAAAAACCCTGTGTAGGATCCTGTAAAAATAAATCCTTGAACAACCTAGGTGTGTAATGTCATATTTACTATGCTCTGAAAACTGCATAATAAATCATATAAAAATTACAGTAGCTCCTGCATGATTAAATGAAATCCCTGTAAAAATCTTAGTCTCAGTTTTTGCACCATTTGTTCTGTACAAAAAGAACAAGAATCTAGCAGCAACCATGTATTATATTTTTCATAATTAATCTGCTGCATGAAAATATCTGAAACTTTTACAGTAAACTTATCTTTCCCTGATGTGCCTAGATCCAAGATTTCATGACCAGAAACTACTCCCTGTAGTAGTTACACTTAAATCATGTTTCCATGAGGAACATAAGTTCCCATGAACACCCACCCCACCTTGATTAACGAAGTTACTTATTGTACTTTTCTACTCTATTAACAATTGCCCACAGAAATCTCAACTAAGCAACATCACAACCCAATCGCTATTTTGTGAACTACAACTTTGACGTGAGTGAACATGATCGTCTTATACCCTCACTATAACTTATATTGGTGCATTCATATAGAATCGACGACTCTCACCGACGGAACGTACGAGCTGGTACCGCGTCCGAGAGTGAGCCACGTGAAGCTCAAGTAAATCTAACTGAAGCTCTTGAAGACCCGAGCCCAAGTTCGGAAGAGCCCCAAGCTAACTGTTCACAAAAAGGCAAGCCCG
Organism: Panicum miliaceum; assembly: GCA_032594955.1. NCBI lineage: Eukaryota > Viridiplantae > Streptophyta > Magnoliopsida > Poales > Poaceae > Panicum > Panicum miliaceum. The sequence continues at coordinate 31,754,655 of CM064056.1, forward strand.
GGAGCATGAACCCTATTTTCTAAACTTATGCAACTTATTACTCTACCTTACTTGTGCATTAAGTTTATAGGAGTTGTTTGAAAACTTAGTTGCATGATCCTAGGTACCCATGCTCTGAACACTAGATGCAAGGTTCGATAGAATGCTATGCTAATAGGACTCGGTAAAAGTCGAGTGATTTCCTGTCACTCGCGAGAAATCAGGAGTTGATTGTTTACTACATGCTGCAATCATAAGGTCGACGGATGGGGCTATGGTACGATGTTTATGTTGATGATTGAGGCCCCGTCTGTTTAGTGAAAAATGCTAACGCCGCAGTGTGTGGTAGTGGTGGTTAAGTCTTTGAACGTACTAACCACATGCCGAGAATATGGTAATCGGTAAGCTTAAGTACCGGATTGAACCGAGGCCGGAACATACTCCCCACTGTCTTGAATTCGTTCACATCTAGCTAATAACGGGTGCATCGGCCGCCACAGCCCGACGTACCGTGGTCTGTGGGGAGGTGTAGTCGAGGGCGGTGGGCCTGTTCCGTGAAGCGGGAATTGAAGGGAAAAGTTGCACGTGTGACTCTTGGAGTAACCACGTGACGTGTGTTTAGGTTTCCCTTGCAAGGTTAAGAAATTCGATTCAAATCGTCCGTTTCTCACGGCTATTCAGACTGCTTATGTGACAACCCTGGTAATTTCAATTCCAAAAATCAAAGACTTTAGCCTAACTCTATGTTAAACCAACTAATGAGAGGGTGGAAAGAATTAAAACGGGTTCAGTTGGAATTCAAATTTAATTTGGGCACATTTGGACACAATTGAAACTTTTAAAATAACTTTAAAACCATAAGCCAAATGAAATTTTGCCTGAAACCAAAGTTGTAGAACTTTTTATTTTGAGCAACTTTTGTGTTCAAAAGTTTTTGAAATTCAAATCAGAAAGAGGAGAAAACGCCCTGTTTGCACCCAGCCCCCTGAACTTTTTCGAATTTTTGCACTTCGGTCCCTCGTTTCTCCCCCTCTGCTCTGCCGCGCCGCGCGCGCTCGCCCGCCTGCCGCGCGCCAGGTGGCCGGCGTCGCCTGACCGGCGCGAAGCGCCAGGCCAGTGGCCGCCGCACCACCCCGCCACGGCCGGCTTTGCCCCGCCCCGACGCCGCGCCGCCCAGTCCCCGCCCGCGCGTGCTGCCGCGCCCAGGCCGCCGCCCGCTCGCCCAGTGGCCGCGCTCCGCCGTGCCGCCCCGGCCCCCGCGCCCCGCCAGCTGCCGCGCCTGCCCTCCGCCCGAGCCGCTGCAGCAGCTGCTCCCCAATCCGCACGCCGCGCTATCTCCTCGCGCCCACGCCACAATCGCGGCCGCCCAGTCGCCCGCGCCCGCTCGCCGCACGCCGCGCCGGCGTTCTGCCGCCGCCCGCCGCGGCCAGTGCCCGCCGCTGCCGTGCTCCGCCCCGCACGCTAACCAGGCCCCTCCTGTCCCTATAAAAGCGCCACCCCGGCCACGCGCGCGAGCCCCCGGCCACCAGAACACCTCGCCGTCGCCATCGCCGCCGCCGAGCACCACCCGCCCGTGGACAGCCCACTGCCGCCGCCCACTGCCCAAACTGAGCACCCAGCCACCACTACATCGCCTCACCGCAGCTCGCCGACCCACCCAACGCCACCCAGAGCCACCGGAGCGCCGCCGCCCGCGCTGCCGCCGCCGCCGCCGCCCCTGCTCGCCGTGGACAGCACGACCCCGACCCCCTCCGTCCAAGCCGAGCCTCTGAGTAGCTTCCCCACGCGTCACTGAAGCTCACCGACCGGACCACGCCGCCCCAAGCCCGCCGGAGCACCGCCGTCGACGCGAGCCGCGCCGCCGCCGCCTCTGCTCCAACACCGGCGAGCCCTTCCCGGCCGTCCCCCACCTGAACAACACCCCCACAAGGTAGCCCTCGCACCCCTGAACCTTCCCCGACCCCCGCCCCTCGCCGCCGGCGAGCCCCCTCGCCGGAATTTCGGCCGGCCGCCGTACCCGAGCCGCCGAGGACCCAATTGCAAGGATTTAAATCTTTAGAAGGGTCTGAGCGTAAGATTCAAGGACCTAGTTGTAAAAGAAAATTTCAAACCTAGATTCAAATTCAGTGAACTTGTAAAATTCGTATAAAATCGTAGAAAATTCAGAAAAATGCAAACTCAACTGTTCTGGAATCTTCAGAACAAACTCTACCACTTTTGTTACAAAAATTATCTCAGAATCTCAAAATATTTTGCTCTACATTAAATAGAAGCTTTAATGGACATATTTTATACCCACTGTTCTAGAACAACGCTGACCCTGAATTTTGGGCAGTGAACTAGTTGCTGGATGATTAGGACTGTGTAAAAAGATCAGGTCCAAATTCCATCTCTAGATTTACTGTTTGTTAAACTTAGTTTCATATCATGTGTAAGAAGAATATTTTATCCCTGCAGTTAGGTGGTAAGTCAGCCATTGAAATTTTTCCTATCCTAATGTATTGGTAACTAGAAGCCAGAGAAAAATTAGGAGACCTTTTATCTCAAAGTAACCTATTTATTTGATTTATGTGCTAATAACATACATTAAATCAAGAAAATAGTACCTTAGATTGGAAAATCCCCAAATTATTACTGGGAGTTACACTGTGGTAGAGGTTGCTGTGTAAAAAGTTTCATGGACAAAAACCCTGTGTAGGGTCCTGTAAAAATTAATCTTTAAAAAGCCTAGGTGTAGAATTTCATATTTTCTATGCTCTAAATACTGCATGATAAATCCTACAAAAATTACAGTAGCTTCTGCATGCTCAAGTGAGAGCGCTGTAAAAATCTTAGCCACAATTGTTGCACCAATTGATCTGTACAAAAAGAACAAGTATCTAACAGCAACAATGAAATCTATTTTTCAGAATTAATCTGTTACATAAAATTGGCTGAAAAGTTTACAGCAAGCACACCTTTCCTTGATGTGCCTAAATCCAAAATTTCATGACCAGAAACTATCCCTTGTAGTAATTACTCTCAAATCGTAATCAAGTGCTATTTCCACGACTTAAACTTGTGCACTCATGTAGAATCGACGACTCTCGCCGACGGAACTTACGAGCTGGTGCCCGCGTCTGAGAGTGAGCAGCGTGAAGCTCAAGCAAATCTAACTGAAGCTTTTGAAGACCCGAGCCCAAGTTCGGAAGATCCCCAAGCGAACTGCGAAGGCAAGCCCCGGAGCATAACCCATTCTTTCCGAAATTATGCAACTCTTTACTCCTTGCTTGTGCATTAAGTTTATAGGAGTTGGATGAAAACTTAGTTGCATGATGCCAGGAACCCTTGCGTGAAAACTAGATGTAAGGTTCGATAGACTGCTGTGCTAATAGGACTCCGGTAAAAGTCGAGTGATTTCCTGTCACTCGCGAGAAAATAGGAGTTGAATGACTACTACACGCTGCAATCATAAGGACACGGACGGGTTATGTAACGATGGTTACGATTGAGGCCCGTCTGTCTAGTGAAAAATGCTAAGGCCGCAGGGTGTGGTAGTGATGGTTAAGTCTTTGAACGTACTAAACACATGCCGAGATTATGGGAATCGGTAAGCTTAAGTACCTGATTGGCCCGGCAAGGGGACGGCATCCTACCCTTTGAACTTCGGTCCCATGTGCATATGGCGAGTGCAGAGAGTGGTCACGACCCGGCGCCGAACCGTGGCGTGGAGCTCTTGTACTCTCGGAGGGTAGCCCCGATCCACGACCCGGAAAGAAAGGGGAAAAGTTGCACGTGTGACTCTAGGGAGTAACCACGTGACGTGTGTTTGGGTTTCCCTTGCAAGGTTAAGAAATTCGATTCGAATCGTCCGTTTCTCACGGCTATTGAGACTGCTTAACCATTTTTACCCACAGAGTAAGAAGAGGAACAATGATGATGAATGAACTGGTTGGATGGAAAACTTAATGCTTCACCATGTATGCATTAGATTGCTGCTTACCTAGACTGGCTAACGAAACTAGAATCTTGAGCTAAAAGTTGAAAGTAAGGACCCACTTGTAGATGCTTTTTCGGCAAAACAAACCCCTGAGCCAAACAGCCTTGCATGTCTAGAGTCGGTGGAGTAGTTCCCACTACACGGGTAAGACTTGCTGAGTATTAGTATACTCAGTCTTGCTTGTGACTCGTTTTCAGGTGAGCCCTTTGAAGACATGATTGCTAGCTTGACTTGGCCCTTCACTCTTCCCCCTGGTTGGTCGGTGGAATGGGATGCGCCCCCGTCCAACGGAGATAAGGCCGAGTGATGTCTCGTACGGGCTTCATCGAGACATCCTGTATCGTCGAGAAGTTTCCGTTGTTTATTTCCGCTGCAATTTAACTCTGAAGAACTTATTTATGTTAATTTAAGTACTTGTTTTCTAAACTCAGAACTAGGTCTGTAATATTGACTTATGCAAATGATGTAATACTTGCTGGAATGTGGTATTCTCTGGGCTCATCGTCGCATGAGCATTTGTATGTACGGCGCTCGATCCGTTCACCGTGGTTGTATCGGGAGGTTATACCCGACAGACCAGTGGATTACTTCGTTTGAAGTGTAAGGTTAACCGAGGATGCCTTAATGGTGATGGTTAATACACTTGAGCTGGATTAATTCAGGTGGTTCTGGCACAGCTGGTATCAGAGCCGTAGCTGGTGCCACAGCTGGCAACAGCGGACACCAGAGCCGAAATACATACGCCAGAGAATGCTACAAGCCTTAAAAACTTATTTTACTAAAACTTGACTAGAAGGTTGTGTTGCGAAATGCGTTGGTACGTTAAGGATGGTGCCTAGTTCGTAAAGCCCTAAGGGATTATGGGAAAGTTACTAGGTGGCTATCTAACTTCTATATATATTATCAACTGACTTCCAGCACATTACTTTCTGTCGAAACTTACTTTCATGCACAACCAACCTTAAATTCTGTAACGACGCACTCGTCGCTAAGGTAAGAAGGTAAGGATCCTCAGCCAACTGAGGGAGCTTGGCCTTCCTGTCGGTGATGCGAACCGAACGCTGCCCTCAAGCAGTGGCTTACTTGAGGTGCTGCCAATATGCCAACTGTTAGTTGAACATATTGGGAGTAGAAGGTTCGGCGCAGGGTATGGCGATCGCTGTTCATACCCCCGTCTCATGACGGTACCCCCGTGAATACGCTATCTCGATAGCGTATGTTAACGTCGTCTGTACGGCGGAAATTGTACAGATATCGTTTCTATAAGTAAACGGTAATGAATACGGACGCTTTCATGAGTGCTGGCATGAAAGGTTCATGAAATATATATGCTTCTCGATTTTCTGCAGGTACACTAACCGCGATTACGATAAGTTAAGGGACGAGTAGAAAGACTCGACTAGATATTATAGGAGAGCCGTATTGTGTAAGCCACCGAAACTACCATCGTAAGACCAAAGCTATTTGGCAATTGTTTTATTTGTGAGGACGAATAGGACGTGCATACATCATAAACATGTGTATCTGAAATCAAAAAAATGCGTTGTATGAGAGTGGTAAGGTTCTTGCGTATCTAAGCGTGGTTTGCATAAGGACTATCTAGCGAAACTGTCCGAAATCTGCCGTCACCAAAAAGAGCGATTTTATGGCCTAAGAAAATGACCATTTCTGATAAAGTTCATGTTAAGGAAATTGTTTCAAATTTTGTGTTCTATCTTCTGTTCAAAAACGAAAAATTCTGAACGTATGGAGAGTGAGAAATAACAGAAACCTTGAAATGTCAGAATTCTGTCCGGAATAAGCACTTCTGCCCCTTAAATTTTTAGGCCCCCTTCCTGCGGTTTTCTGCAAAAGAGCACAACACGAAACTTGTTCCAAATTTACCCAGGAAGCTGCTGTTAAAATTTGGTAAATTTTGGCTAGGTAGATTTTCCCTGGTGTACGAAACTCTAGCCCTCTGTTCACTGAAAATTCTGGGTAGACAGTAAGGTAAAACCTGGAAAGAAAGACCATCTTAGAGACCTATCTAGCTCTGGAGTTGACTAGCAAAGTTGTTCACAAATACCATAGGAGTGATCTGGTGAAATTTGAGAATTTTTGGATGAGAACTGTGGGAGTTATGATTATTTTTGCACACTATACAGAATCTGTCCTTGTGCTGCTCACAGTTTTTCGCTATCTCACTCCATTTGATCTTTTGTTCAGATGGCCGAGCCTGTTGATATGATGGTGGATGAGGATGGACGCGTACACTCGCAGTGTCTCCACTGGGAGGGCTTTCCCTCTATTTTGTGGGATGTTCTGCGTACCGCGGGCTATCTAATTCCCCCACGTTACGCCGGACTGGAGTTTGCAGAAAATGGAGTTACCCAGTGCCGTGTCAACGTGACTATCTTTCCGCACCCGCTACACCCGGAGCGGCCCGCCTTAGAGCTTGAGGCTGTTGGTCGCCGTTTGGCCGATACTTGGGAGCTTGCAGCCATGAGGGCGCTCACCACATTTTGTGCGCAGCGTCCCGAGGTTGTCACACTCACTCCCATTGGATTGTTTCCTGCTGCCCAGGACAACGACCCCTTTTGGCTCAACAGGGTGCAGCACGCACAGTATTTGGTAGACTTCCATGCCCAGGAGACTATCCATACCTCCGTGCGGTGCATGAGTGCATTCTACCGGCTTCAGACTCTCCAGAGTCAGGCACTCGAGCAGCTCACCGATCTTGCTCAGGCCTACCATATGATGGCAGATACCAGGGATGAGCAGATAAAGGAGCTCAGCCAGGATCTTGAGGACAGAGATGCTCAGATTGGCCAACTTGAGGGCCAAATCCAGGAGCAGGACACTCTCATGGGTGAGAGAGATACCACGATAGCACAGTTGGAGGAGCAGCTCCATGATCTGAACCTTGAGTTGGAGGATGCTAATGAGCACATTCAGTGGCATCATGATCAGAATGACCATCCCCATGAGGACGACATGGAGGAGGATGAGGAGGAGCCACAGGAGATTGATGGTATCTCAGGTATGGATTTCGAGGGTGAGGTACCACAGGCACCTCAGATGGGAGCCCACTCTCCTGCTCACAGCGAGTCATCCGTCAACGACTTGGATGATTTCTAGAGGACGACCTAGGAGGACTTTTGCACATACTCCTCGATAGAGTAGCCTAACTTTTGGCAAGTGTTGTAATAGGCTAACTAGGAGTTGAGTAACTCTTTTGTGTTGGGTACACCTGAACCGTGTGGATACCCTCAGCATGTAAGGAACGGCGATAAACTTGGGTGAATTCGTTGTAACTGGTAAACAATGAAATCCACAATCGCTGAGTCTTGTCGGAATTCTTATCCATGTCTCCTTGCATGTATTGGCTGAGTGTTGAATACCAGACTTGTGCTAAATTTTGTGATCTAGGGCCTCACAAAAATTCAGCAACATTGGACCTCGCTAGTTTAAGATATAGGCGAAACCGTACCGATCAATCTGCTGAAAAACAGCTAAGACAGCAAGGCAAAGGACGAGCTTTTCGACCCCCTTAGCTACAGTCCTGGCACCGAAGTTAAATACCAAAGTGGTGCATTCCTAAATTCTCTGACTACTGCCAATGTTGAGATGTTTTGGATGGACCCACAGCAGGCTATGATTTTTCTCGTAGCAAACCGAGATTCTGTCCATACTTCTAGCTCAGACTTCGGAAGTCTATGACTACACCAATTATTTATGAATCAAGGAAGTAAAGTTTGTATGGAATGAGAAGTGTGAGGAAGCCTTCCACACTCTCAGAGAGCATCTGACTACTGCACCTGTGTTAGCTCAACCCGATAATACCAAGTCATTCGATGTGTATTGTGACGCATCAGGTACTGGTCTAGGATGTGTGCTTATGCAAGAGAATCGAGTGATTGCATATGCCTCACGAGCCCTTCGGCCCCACGAACAGAATTATCCACGCATGACCTTGAGCTCGCAGCCGTCATTCACGCTCTGAAGATATGGAGGCACTATCTCATGGGTACACAGTGCAATATCTACACGGATCATAAGAGTCTCAAGTACATCTTCACACAAGCCGATCTGAATATGAGACAACGAAGATGGCTAGAATTAATCAAAGATTATGACCTTGAAGTGCACTATCACCCCGGTAAGGCTAATGTAGTCGCGGATGCACTAAGCCGCAAGTCCCATTGCCATTGCTTATCCATGGAGTCCTACCATGAGACATTATGTGCAGACATGAGGAAGCTTAACTTGGAAATGGTTTCCCAAGGCACTCTAAATCACATCTCAGTTGAGCCCACTCTTCACGACCAAATCGTCATGGCACAACTACATGATGATGGAATCAAGATCATCAAACAAAAACTCTCTCTAGGTGAGGAGAAGTATAAGTGTTTCCGCCAGGACCATAAGGGAGTTCTATGGTTCGAAAGTCGTATAGTTGTTCCGAAGAATCGTGAACTCCGCAAGCAAATTCTTGATGAGGCACACCTCTCCAAATTCTCTATCCACCCCGGCAGTAGCAAAATGTATCAGGACCTAAGGCAAAACTTCTGGTGGACTAGAATGAAAAGGGAAATTGCTACGTATGTCTCGGAATGTGACACGTGCCAGAGAGTAAAAGCTAGCCACTTAAAGGTAGCCGGTACACTTCAACCGTTACCTATACCATCATGGAAATGGGAAGACATAAGTATGGACTTCATCGTTGGACTACCAAACACATCCCAGAGACATGATTCCATATGGGTTATCGTTGATAGACTCACGAAGACGGCACATTGTCTTCCGGTGCACACCACCTATTCTACCAAGAAATATGCCGAGATTTACCTCGATCGTATTGTTTGCCTGCATGGAATACCTAAGACAATCATTTCCGATCGTGGTCCCCAGTTTGTAGCACGCTTTTGGGAACAACTGCAAACGTCTCTTGGCACAAAGCTGATTCGCAGCTCAGCATACCATCCTCAGACCGATGGACAAACGGAAAGAGTAAACCAAATTCTTGAAGACATGCTGAGAGCTTGTGTCATTCATTATGACAAGAATTGGGACAAATGCCTACCCCTGGCAGAGTTCTCATACAACAACAGCTACCAAACGAGTTTGAAAATGGCACCATTTGAGGCCCTGTACGGACGAAGGTGTCGAACCCCTTTGAGCTGGTCACAAACCGGAGAACGTAAAATAATTGGACCCAACCTGGTAATCGAGGCAGAGGAGAAAGTAAAAGTAATACAAGCAAATCTTAAAGCCGCACAAGCCCGACAAAAGAGCTATGCTGACAAAAGGAGAAAGCCTCTAAAGTTCGAAGTTGGCGATCAGGTCTATCTTCGAGTTTCACCAACCAAAGGAGTGCGAAGATTTGGGATCAAAGGCAAACTAGCTCCCCGTTATATTGGTCCTTACGAAATCATGGAGAGCTGCGGACCCGTAGCCTACAAATTACGACTGCCCCCTCAGCTCACGGCCACCCATGATGTCTTCCACGTATCTCAACTCAAGAAGTGTATTCGAGTCCCTACCGAGATTGTGGAACAACAAGAAATATCGTTGGAACCCGACCTCTCGTATGTCGAACACCCAGTTAAGATTTTGGATCAAAAAGAAAGAGAGACCAGGAGGAAAGTGATTAGAATGTATAAAATACAATGGAATCACCACACGGAAGAAGAAGCCACCTGGGAAACGGAGAGCTACCTGAACCAACATTTCCCTGGGTTTCTTGTCTCAACCACTGGTATGTGCACCCACGCCCACACTAAGAATTACCGAATCTCGGGGCGAGATTCTTGTTAAGGGGGGAAGGTTGTGACAACCCTGGTAATTACAAATCCAAAATCAATGACATAAGCCTAACTCCATGTGTTAAACCAACTAATGAGAGGGTGGAAAGAATTTAAAACGGGTTCAGTTGGAATTCAAATTAAATTTGGGCACATTTGGACACAATTGAAACTTTTAAAATAACTTTAAAACCATAAGCCAAATGAAATTTTGCCTGAAACCAAAGTTGTAGAACTTTTTATTTTGAGCAACTTTCGTGTTCAAAAGTTTTTGAAATTCAAATCAGAAAGAGGAGAAAACGCCCTGTTTGCACCCAGCCCCCTGAACTTTTTCGAATTTTTGCACTTCGGTCCCTCGTTTCTCCCCCTCTGCTCTGCCGCGCCGCGCGCGCTCGCCCGCCCGCCGTGCGCCAGGTGGCCGGCGTCGCCTGACCGGCGTGAAGCGCCAGGCCAGTGGCCGCCGCACCACCCCGCCACGGCCGGCTTTGCCCCGCCCCGACGCCGCGCCGCCCAGTCCCCGCCCGCGCGTGCTGCCGCGCCCAGGCCGCCGCCCGCTCGCCCAGTGGCCGCGCTCCGCCGTGCCGCCCCGGCCCCCGCGCCCCGCCAGCTGCCGCGCCTGCCCTCCGCCCGAGCCGCTGCAGCAGCTGCTCCCCAATCCGCACGCCGCGCTATCTCCTCGCGCCCACGCCACAATCGCGGCCGCCCAGTCGCCCGCGCCCGCTCGCCGCACGCCGCGCCGGCGTTCTGCCGCCGCCCGCCGCGGCCAGTGCCCGCCGCTGCCGTGCTCCGCCCCGCACGCTAACCAGGCCCCTCCTGTCCCTATAAAAGCGCCACCCCCGGCCACGCGCGCGAGCCCCCGGCCACCAGAACACCTCGCCGTCGCCATCGCCGCCGCCGAGCACCACCCGCCCGTGGACAGCCCACTGCCGCCGCCCACTGCCCAAACTGAGCACCCAGCCACCACTACATCGCCTCACCGCAGCTCGCCGACCCACCCAACGCCACCCAGAGCCACCGGAGCGCCGCCGCCCGCGCTGCCGTCGCCGCCGCCGCCCCTGCTCGCCGTGGACAGCACGACCCCGACCCCCTCCGTCCAAGCCGAGCCTCTGAGTAGCTTCCCCACGCGTCACTGAAGCTCACCGACCGGACCACGCCGCCCCAAGCCCGCCGGAGCACCGCCGTCGACGCGAGCCGCGCCGCCGCCGCCTCTGCTCCAACACCGGCGAGCCCTTCCCGGCCGTCCCCCACCTGAACAACACCCCCACAAGATAGCCCTCGCACCCCTGAACCTTCCCCGACCCCTGCCCCTCGCCGCCGGCGAGCCCCCTCGCCGGAATTTCGGCCGGCCACCGTACCCAAGCCGCCGAGGACCCAATTGCAAGGATTTAAATCTTTAGAAGGGTCTGAGCGTAAGATTCAAGGACCTAGTTGTAAAAGAAAATTTCAAACCTAGATTCAAATTCAGTGAACTTGTAAAATTCGTATAAAATCGTAGAAAATTCAGAAAAATGCAAACTCAACTGTTCTGGAATCCACAGAACAAACTCTACCACTTTTGTTACAAAAATTTTCTCAGAATCTCAAAATATTTTGCTCTACATTAAATAGAAGCTTTAATGGACATATTTTATACCCACTGTTCTAGAACAATGCTGACCCTGAATTTTGGGCAGTGAACTAGTTGCTGGATGATTAGGACTGTGTCAAAAGATCAGGCCCAAATTCCATCTCTAGATTTACTGTTTGTTAAACTTAGTTTCATATCATGTGTAAGAAGAATATTTTATCCCTGCAGTTAGGTGGTAAGTCACCCATTGAAATTTTTCCTATGCTAATGCATTGGTAACTAGAAGCCAGAGAAAAATTAGGAGACCTTTTATCTAATAGTAACCTATTTATTTGATTTATGTGCTAATAACATACATTAAATCAAGAAAATAGTACCTTTGTTTGGAAAATCCCCAAATTATTAGTGGGAGTTACACTGTGGTAGAGGTTGCTGTGTAAAAAATTTCATGGACAAAAACCCTGCGTAGGGTCCTGTAAAAATTAATCTTTAAAAAGCCTAGGTGTAGAATGTCATATTTTCTATGCTCGAAATACTGCATGATAAATCCTACAAAACTTACAGTAGCTTCTGCATGCTCAAGTGAGAGCTCTGTAAAAATCTTAGCCACAATTGTTGCACCAATTGATCTGTACAAAAAGAACAAGTATCTAACAGCAACAATGAAATCTATTTTTCAGAATTAATCTGTTACATAAAATTGGCTGAAAATTTTACAGCAAGCACACCTTTCCTTGATGTGCCTAAATCCAAAATTTCATGACCAGAAACTATCCCTTGTAGTAATTACTCTCAAATCGTAATCAAGTGCTATTTCCACGACTTAAACTTGTGCACTCATGTAGAATCGACGACTCTCGCCGACGGAACTTACGAGCTGGTGCCCGCGTCCGAGAGTGAGCAGCGTGAAGCTCAAGCAAATCTAACTGAAGCTTTTGAAGACCCGAGCCCAAGTTCGGAAGATCCCCAAGCGAACTGCGAACGCAAGCCCCGGAGCATAACCCATTCTTTCCGAAATTATGCAACTCTTTACTCCTTGCTTGTGCATTAAGTTTATAGGAGTTGGATGAAAACTTAGTTGCATGATGTCAGGAACCCTTGCGTGAAAACTAGATGTAAGGTTCGATAGACTGCTGTGCTAATAGGACTCCGGTAAAAGTCGAGTGATTTCCTGTCACTCGCGAGAAAATAGGAGTTGAATGACTACTACACGCTGCAATCATAAGGACACGGACGGGTTATGTAACGATGGTTACGATTGAGGCCCGTCTGTCTAGTGAAAAATGCTAAGGCCGCAGGGTGTGGTAGTGATGGTTAAGTCTTTGAACGTACTAAACACATGCCGAGATTATGGGAATCGGTAAGCTTAAGTACCTGATTGGCCCGGCAAGGGGACGGCATCCTACCCTTTGAACTTCGGTCCCATGTGCATATGGCGAGTGCAGAGAGTGGTCACGACCCGGCGCCGAACCGTGGCGTGGAGCTCTTGTACTCTCGGAGGGTAGCCCCGATCCACGACCTGGAAAGAAAGGGGAAAAGTTGCACGTGTGACTCTAGGGAGTAACCACGTGACGTGTGTTTGGGTTTCCCTTGCAAGGTTAAGAAATTCGATTCGAATCGTCCGTTTCTCACGGCTATTGAGTCTGCTTAACCATTTTTACCCACAGAGTAAGAAGAGGAACAATGATGATGAATGAACTGGTTGGATGGAAAACTTAATGCTTCACCATGTATGCATTAGATTGCTGCTTACCTAGACTGGCTAACGAAACTAGAATCTTGAGCTAAAAGTTGAAAGTAAGGACCCACTTGTAGATGCTTTTTCGGCAAAACAAACCCCTGAGCCAAACAGCCTTGCATGTCTAGAGTCGGTGGAGTAGTTCCCACTACACGGGTAAGACTTGCTGAGTATTAGTATACTCAGTCTTGCTTGTGACTCGTTTTCAGGTGAGCCCTTTGAAGACATGATTGCTAGCTTGACTTGGCCCTTCACTCTTCCCCCTGGTTGGTCGGTGGAATGGGATGCGCCCCCGTCCAACGGAGATAAGGCCGAGTGATGTCTCGTACGGGCTTCATCGAGACATCCTGTATCGTCGAGAAGTTTCCGTTGTTTATTTCCGCTGCAATTTAACTCTGAAGAACTTATTTATGTTAATTGAAGTACTTGTTTTCTAAACTCAGAACTAGGTCTGTAATATTGACTTATGCAAATGATGTAATACTTGCTGGAATGTGGTATTCTCTGGGCTCATCGTCGCATGAGCATTTGTATGTACGGCGCTCGATCCGTTCACCGTGGTTGTATCGGGAGGTTATACCCGACAGACCAGTGGATTACTCCGTTTGAAGTGTAAGGTTAACCGAGGATGCCTTAATGGTGATGGTTAATACACTTGAGCCGGATTAATTCAGGTGGTTCTGCCACAGCTTAACCCCTTTTACCCACAGAGTAAGAAGAGGAACAATGATGATGAATAAACTTGTTGGATGAAATTTAATGCTTCACCATGAATGATATTGGATAGCTGCTTATCTAGAATGGTTAATGAAACTAGAATCTTGAGCTAAAAGTTGAAAGTAAGGACCCACTCGTATATGCTTTTCGGCAAAACAAACCCCTGAGCCAAAAAGCCTTGCATGTCTAGAGTCGTGAGTAGATTCCACTACACGGGTAAGTCTTGCTGAGTATTAGTATACTCAGCCTTGCTTGTGGCTCGTTTTCAGGTGAGACCTTCGAAGATATGATTGCTAGCTTGACCTGGCCGTGTACTCTTCCCCCTGGTTGGTCGGTGGAATGGGATACGCCCCCGGCCAATGGAGATAATGCCGAGTGATGTCTCGTACGGGCTTTACCGAGATATCCTGTATCGTCGAGTAGCTTTCGTTATTTTATTTCCGCTGCAACTTAAACCCAAACTTGGTTTGTAATATTCACTTATGATAATTTTGTAATATCTGTTGGAATGTGGTATTCTCTGGGCTCATCTTCGCATGAGCATTTGTATGTATGGCTTCGATCCGCTCTACCGTGGTTGTATCGGGAGGTTACCCGACAGACCAATGGATTACTCCGTTTGAAGTGTAAGGTTAACCGGGCAATGGCCACGGTGGGCGGCTCGGTTCGCCGGCGCGGCGTGCGGAGGGCGGAGGCGCGCGACTGGCGGCGGGGGATTTTGCGTGGGGTGCGAGGAGATAGCGCGGCGCGGGATTGGGGGACAGCTGCAGCAGCGGCTCGGGCGGAAGGCGAGCTCAGCGATGGGCGGGTCGCGGCGGGCGGTGCGGCACGGCGCGGCGGTTGGGCGCGGCGGGCGGCGAGCAGAGGCGGGGCTGGCGTGGCGCGCGCGGCGAGCGCGGACTGGGCAGCGCGGCGGTGGGGGGGGGGGCAAAGCCGGGCTTGGGGGCGAGGAACGGCGGCCACTGGCCTGGCGGCTTGCGCCGGTCAGGCATCGCCGGCCACCTGGCCGGGCTGTTGGGCGGGGAGGGGAGAGAGAGGAGGGACGAAGGGCTTATTTGCGAGAATTTGAAAATTTCCAGGGGGCTGGTTGCAAACAGGATGTTTTCTCCACTTTCTAATTTGAATTTCAAAAACTTTTGAACATGAAAGTTGTTCAGAATAAAAAGTTCTACAAGTTTGGTTTCAGGCAACACTTCATTTGGCTTGTGGTTTGAAAGTTAATTTAAAAATTCAAACGTATTCATATGTGCCCACTTTAAATTTGAATTTCAACTTAACTTGTTCTAATTCTTTTCACTCTTTTATTAGTTGGTTAAGCATTGGGTTGGGCTAATGACATTGCTTTAGGAGTGTAATTTACCAGGGCTGTTACAGCCTTCCCCCCTTAACAAGAATCTCGCCCGGAGATTCGGTAAATCTTAGTGTGGACAGGGGTGCACATACCAGTGGTTGAGATAAGGAAACCAGGGAAATTTTGGTTTAGGTAGCTCTCGGTTTCCCAGGTGGCTTCTTCTTCAGTGTGATGATTCCATTGAACTTTATACATTTTAATCACTTTCCTCTTGGTCCCTCTTTCTTTTCGATCCAAAATTTTAACCGGGTGTTCGACATACGAGAGGTCGGGTTCTACCAATATTTCTTGTTGTTCCACAATCTCGGTAGGGACTCGAATACACTTCTTGAGTTGAGATACGTGGAAGACATCATGGGTGGCCGTGAGCTGAGGGGGCAGTCGTAATTTGTAGGCTACGGGTCCGCAGCTCTCAAGGATTTCGTAAGGACCAACATAACGGGGAGCTAGTTTGCCTTTGATTCCGAATCTTTGCACTCCCTTGGTTGGTGAAACTCGAAGATAGACATGATCGCCAACTTCGAATTTTAGGGGCTTTCTCCTTTTGTCGGAATAGCTCTTTTGCCGGGTTTGTGCGGCTTTAAGATTTGCTTGTATTACTTTTACTTTCTCCTCTACCTCGATTACCAGGTCGGGTCCAATTATTTTACTTTCTCCGGTTTGTGACCAGCTCAAAGGAGTTCGACACCTTCGTCCGTACAGGGCCTCAAATGGTGCCATTTTCAAACTCGTTTGATAGCTATTGTTGTACGAGAACTCTGCTAGGGGTAGACATTTGTCCCAATTCTTGTCATAGTGAATGACGCAAGATCTCAGCATGTCTTCAAGAATTTGGTTTACTCTTTCCGCTTGTCCGTCAGTCTGAGGATGGTATGCTGAGCTGTGAATCAATTTAGTACCAAGAGACGTTTGCAGTTGTTCCCAAAAGCGTGCTACAAACTGAGTACCACGATCAGAAATAATTGTCTTAGGTATTCCATGTAGGCAAACAATACGATCGAGGTAAATCTCGGGATATTTCTTGGCAGAATAGGTGGTGTGTACCGGAAGGAGATGTGCCGTCTTTGTGAGTCTATCAACGATAACCCATATGGAATCATGTTTCTGGGAAGTGTTTGGTTGTCTAACGATGAAGTCCATACTTATGTCTTCCCACTTCCAAGATGGTATAGGTAACGGTTGAAGTGTACCGGCTACTTTCAAGTGGCTAGCTTTTACTCTCTGGCACGTGTCACATTCTGAGACATACGTAGCAATTTCTCTTTTCATTCTAGTCCACCAGAAGTTTTGCCTTAGGTCTTGATACATTTTGCTACTGCCGGGGTGGATAGAGAATTTGGAAAGATGTGCCTCATCGAGAATTTGCTTGCGGAGTTCATGATTCTTCGGAACGACTATACGACTTTCGAACCATAGAACTCCCTTATGGTCCTGGCGGAAACATTTATACTTCTCCTCACCTAGAGAGAGTTTTTGTTTGATGATCTTAATTCCTTCATCATGTAGTTGTGCCATGATGATTTGGTTGTGAAGAGTGGGCTCAACTGATATGTGATTTAGAGTGCCTTGGGAAACCATTTCCATGTTAAGCTTCCTCATTTCTGCACATAATGTCTCATGGTAGGATTCCATGGATAAGCAATGGCAATGGGACTTGCGGCTTAGTGCATCCGCGACTACATTAGCCTTGCCGGGGTGATAGTCCACTTCAAGGTCATAATCCTTGATTAATTCTAGCCATCTTCGTTGTCTCATATTCAGGTCGGCTTGTGTGAAGATATACTTGAGACTCTTATGATCAGTGTACATATTGCACTCTGTACCCATGAGATAGTGCCTCCATATTTTCAGAGCGTGAATGACAGCTGCAAGCTCAAGATCATGAGTGGGATAATTCTGCTTGTGGGGCCGAAGGGCTCGTGAGGCATATGCAATCACTCGATTCTCTTGCATAAGAACACATCCTAGACCAGTACCCGATGCGTCACAATACACATCGAACGACTTGGTATTATCGGGTTGAGCTAACACAGGTGCAATAGTCAGATGCTCTCTGAGAGTGTGGAAAGCTTCTTCACATTTCTCATTCCATACAAACTTTACTTCCTTCTTTAACAGTTCAGTCATGGGCTTAGCAATTCGAGAGAAATCCGGGATGAAGCGACGGTAGTAACTGGCTAAGCCGAGAAAACTGCGAATCTGATGAACAGAGGTAGGGGGTTTCCAATCCATCACCTCTTGTACCTTGCTGGGGTCAACAACTATGCCTTCGCTGGAGATCATGTGACCCAAGAACTTTACAGTATCCAACCAGAATTCACACTTAGAAAACTTAGCATAGAACTGATGGTCTCTGAGTCGCTGAAGAACAATGTGCAGGTGCTTAGCGTGCTCTTCCTCATCCTTGGAATAGATAAGGATGTCGTCGATGAACACTACGACGAATTTGTCAAGTTCGGGCATGAATACCGAATTCATGAGATACATGAAGTAGGCAGGGGCATTTGTGAGTCCAAAGGACATGACCAAGAATTCATATAGTCCATATCGTGTGGAGAAGGCAGTCTTAGGAATATCGCACGGGCGAATCTTGATCTGATGATATCCCGAACGAAGATCAATTTTTGAGAAGACTCTGGATCCAGCTAATTGATCGAAGAGTACATCGATACGAGGAAGTGGGTATTTATTTTTAACAGTTACCGCATTGAGAGGTCGGTAGTCCACACATAGTCTTAAACTGTCATCCTTTTTCTTTACAAAAAGGGCCGGACATCCCCAAGGTGACGCGCTAGGGCGAATGAAACCTTTGTCCAGTAGTTCTTGAAGTTGAATTTTCAGCTCTGCCAATTCTTTAGGGGGCATCCTATATGGTCTTTTGGATATAGGTGCAGTGCCTGGCTATAGTTCAATAACGAACTCAATGTCCCTATCTGGTGGCATTCCGGGTAAGTCGTCCGGAAAGACATCGGCATACTCGCATACCACTGGAATATTCTCTAGGTTGATCCCTTCCATCACGAAAGCACAAGAATTTGTGCACTCCCGTAACGGTAGGTAAAGGGTAGTGGCTCCGTGACTAGGTGAATTTATCTCAACGGCTCGGGAAGAAAGGTCCAGTGTGACTTCATGCATAGTCATCCAGTTCATTCCCAAAATAATATCCATGCCGTCAAGGGGTAAAAGTACGAGATCTGTTTTGATGACTTTACTTCCCAATTTTATCGGTACCAGCCTTATTATTTGGTTGGAAGCAATTTTTCCACCCGGGGTTGATATCATATACGACCCTTTGGTGTGACAAACATTCAAGCCTACTTTTGCACCGAATTTTGCACTTATGAAACTATGCGATGCACCAGAATCAAACAATATGACTGCAGGCTTGTTATGGATAGAGAATGTACCCGTCATCACTGGTGCTCCTTCAGGAAGCTCTGCAAGGGTGGTGAAGTTGATCCGTCCTTGTTTGACACGGAGGGTCTGCCTCTTGCCTTTGTTCTTATTGTTCTGGTTGGAGTCCTGGCCCTGATTTGGCAGCCTGGGTTGAGGGCATTCGCGAGCGAAATGACCGGAACTCCCGCATTTGAAACAACGATTGGTGATGCTCGGTCGAAGAAACTGCTGAGTAGCGGGCCGGGGCCCAGTTTGTTGAGGCATAGGGGGTCGTACAACACCTTGTTGCGGGGGCCTAATAATCCAACGCCCTGGCTGAGGGGCTTTCGGTGGAGCTGTAGGTGCAGCATTTCGCACCAAGCGATACCTCGGTGGCTGAGCACCCGAGGGTCCAGCTGGCGCCTTTCCCTTCTTTTCAGCACGATGAGCCTCAATACAGTCCTCTTGAGTGATGGCCATGTTGACTAGCTCATTATATGTATCGGCATTGACAAGATTCAGTCGTTCCTTGAGTTTAGTACTCAGACCTCGGCGGAAACGATCACGCTTCTTGGCATCTGTGTCTGCGTGATAGCCCGCGTATTGGCATAGGTTGTTGAAGGCTTGAGCATACTGAAGTACAGTGCGGTTACCCTGAGTGAGAGCTAAAAACTCATTTAGCTTTCTTTCCATGAGACCTTCGGGGATATGGTGTGCCCGGAACGCAGTCTTGAATTCATCCCAGGTGACAATGTGATCAGCGGGGAGCATAGCAAAATAGTGGTCCCACCATAGACGAGCTGTACCGCGAAGCTGCTGCGTGGCAAAGCGGGCCTTGTTGGCCTCTGAGCATGGGGCCACAAGTAGTGTGAACTTGGATTCGATGGTGCGAATCCATGCGTCTGCATCCAGGGGTTCCTCTGTCTTATGGAACAAGGGCGGCTGGGTCCCCAGAAAATCCGTATATCCTGCAGCTTGGGGGTGGGGGACATTTTGCCCACCCCGCTGGTGGTGTTGCTGTCCTGGCACCAGCTAACGAAGCAACTCGGTTTGAGCGGCCATTACTTCAACCAAACTGGGTGGTGGTGGCGGCTGTGGTTGTGATCCACTTGCGCTAGCACCAAAACCATCCGGGTTACCACGGGTTGCTCCAACCATCTGAAAAGGCGAATGTTCTTCATTAGCAACGTGATCCATATTGCTTCCATGACTCAAAAAGATCTAACGCGGAATAGTAGACTTCCAAAAGGTCATGGATGGAATCATGGGCATAAAAACTGTCTGCCATAAGAATTTTGTAACTCCTGGTAGGTTCATCCAAAGTTTCTCATATTTTGGCAGTGGATAGGGAATTTAGAGATGTACCACTTTGGTATTCAGCCAAGATGCTAAATCGATGGCTAGGATGGTCAAACGATTCACTCTTTGCTTCCCTGTTTTGGCTGTTTTTCAGCAGAATAAGTTATAGTATCTGGCCTATAACTTAAACTAGCAAGATCCAATAGGGTTGAAATTTTGTGAGAACCTAGATCACAGAATTTAGGACAAGTTTGGTATTCAACACTCAGCCCAGAAATGTAGAGAGACATGGGTAAAAATTCCGACAAGTTTCTGCAATCACAGATTCAACTGCTTTCCGATATCACAATCAACCCAAGTTTTTAGCCATGGCCTACATGATTTGAGTAGCCAATGGTCAAGTTGTACCCACCACAAAAGAGGTACTCAACTCTTAGTTAGCCTATTACAACACTTGCCAAAAGTTAGGCTGCACTATCGAGGAGTATGTGTAAAAGTCCTTCTAGGTCACCATCTAGAAGTCATCCAGGTCGTTGACGGACGACTCGCTGTGAGTAGGAGAGTGAGCTCCCATCGGAGGTGGTTGCAGTGCCTCACCCTCAAAGTCCATTCCTGAAATACCATCAATCTCCTGTGGCTCCTCCTCATCTTCCTCCATAGCCACCACGCCAGGAGGGGCATTCTGATCATGGTGCCACTGAATGTGCTCATTAGCATCCTCCAACTCAAGGTTCAGATCATGGAGCTGCTCCTCCAAGTGTGCTATCATGTCATCTCTCTCACCCATTAGAGTGTCGTGCTCCTGTACTTGGCCCTCAAGTTGGCCAATCTGAGCATCTCTGTCCTCAAGATCCTTACTGAGCTCCTTAATCTGCTCATCCCTGGTATCTGCCATGATGTGGTAGGCCTGTGCAAGATCAGTGAGCTGCACAAGCGCCTGACTCTGGAGTGCCTGCACTCGGTACAGCGCATTCATGCATCGTACGGAGGTCTGGATGGTCTCCTGGGCGTGAAAGTCTACCAGGTACTGTGAATGCTGCACCCTGTTGAGCCAAAAGGGGTCGTTGTCCTTGGCAGCAGGAAACAACCCAATGGGAGTGAGCGTGACAGCCTCGGAGGGGCACTGCGCACAGAAAGTGGTGAGCGCCCTCATGGCAGCAAGCTCCCAAGTATCGGCCAAACGGCGACCAACAGCCTCAATCTCCAAGGCGGGCCACTCCGGGTGTAGCGGGTGCGGAAAAATGGTCACGTTAACACGGCACTGGGTAACTCCATTCTCTGCAAACTCCAGTCCGGCGTAACGTGGGGGAATTGGATAGCCCACGGTGCTCAACACGTCCCACAAAATAGAGGGAAAGCCCTCCCAGTGGAGACACTGTGAGTAAACGCGTCCATCCTCATCCACCATCATGGCAACAGGCTCGGCCATCTGAACAAAAGATCAAATGGGTGAGGCCAAGAAAAAGTGTGAAAAGCACAGGGACAGATTCTGTATAGAGTGCAAAAATAACCATAACTTCCACAGTTCATATCCAAAAATTCTCAAATTTCACCAGAACACTCCTAAGGTATTTGTGCACCACTTTTCTATTCAACACTTTGGCTGGATTAGGCTCTAAGATGGCTGTTCCCTTAAGGTCTCACTTCTCTGTCTACCCAGAATTTTCAGTGAACAAAGGGCTAGAGTTTCGTGCATCAGGAAAATCTACTCGGCCAAAAGTTATCAAATTTTAACAGAAGCTACCTGGGTAAATTTGGAACAAATTTTGTGTTGTACTCTTTTGCAGAAAACTGTAGGAAGGGGGTCTAAAAATTTAAGGGGCAGAAGTGCTTATTCTGGACAGAATTCTGACATTCCATGGTTTCTGTTATTTCTTATTATCCATAAGTTCAGAATTTTTCATTTTTGAACAGGAGATAGAACACAAAATTTGGAACAATTCTTTCAACATGAACTTTACCAGAAAAGGTCATTTTCTCTGATCAATAATCTCTCTTTTCGGTCATGGCAGATTTGTGACAGATTCGCTAGATAGTCCTTATGCAAAATCACGCTTAGATACGCAAAAACCTTACCACTCTCATTCAACGCATTTTCAATTTCAGATATATATGGTCATGATGCATGCACGTCCTATTCGTCCTCACAAAATAAACAATTGCCAAATAGCTTTGGTCTTACGAAGTTAGTTTCGGTGGCATACACAATACGGCTCTCCCTATAATAGCCAGTCGAGATAACTCTAACTGTTCTTTAACTTATCATAATCGCGGTTAGTGTACCTGCAGAAGATTGATAGAGCACATACATTTCATGAACCTTTCATGCCAGCACTTCATGAAAGCGTCCGTATTCATTACCGTTCACTTATAGAAACGATATCTGTACAATTTCCGCCGTACAGACGACGTTAACATACGCTATCGAGATAGCGTATTCACGGGGGTACCGTCATGAGACGGGGGTATGAACAGCGATCGCCATACCCTGCGCCAAACCTTCTACTCCCAATATATTCAACTAACAGTTGGCATATTGGCAGCACCTCAAGTAAGCCACTGCTTGAGGGCAGCGTTCGGTTCGCATCACCGACAGGAAGGCCAAGCTCTCTCAGTTGGCTGAGGATTCTCACCTTCTTACCTTAGCGATGAGTGCGTCGTTACAGAATTTAAGGTCGGTTGTGCATGAAAGTAAGTTTTTGACAGAAAGTAAAGTGCTGGAAGTCAGTTGATAATATATAGAAGTTAGATAGCCACCTAGTAACTTTCCCATAATCCCTTAGGGCTTTACGAACTAGGCACCATCCTTAGCGCACCAACGTATTTCGCAACACATCCTTCTAGTCAAGTTTTAGGAAAACGAGTTTTTAAGGCTTGTCGCATTCTCTGGCGTATGCATTTCGGCTCTGGTGCCAGCTGTTACCAGCTGTGGCACCAGCTACGGCTCTGGTACCAGCTGTGGCAGAACCATCTGAATTAATCCGGCTCAAGTGTATTAACCATCACCATTAGGGCAATCTCGGTTAACCTTACACTTTAAACGGAGTAATCCGTTGGTCTGTCGGGTAACCTCCCGATACAACCACGGTAGAGCGGATCGAAGTCATACATACAAATGCTCATGCGAAGATGAGCCCAGAGAATACCACATTCCAACAGATATTACAAAATTATCATAAGTGAATATTACAAACCAAGTTTGGGTTTAGTAACCAAGTACTTCAGTGATCATATCCAATAAGATCTTCAGAGTTTAAGTTGCAGCGGAAATAAAATAACGAAAGCTACTCGACGATACAGGATATCTCGGTAAAGCCCGTACGAGACATCACTCGGCATTATCTCCATTGGCCGGGGGCGTATCCCATTCCACCGACCAACCAGGGGGAAGAGTACACGGCCAGGTCAAGCTAGCAATCATATCTTCGAAGGTCTCACCTAAAAACGAGCCACAAGCAAGGCTGAGTATAGTAATACTCAGCAAGACTTACCCGTGTAGTGGAATCTACTCCACCGACTCTAGACATGCAAGGCTTTTTGGCTCAGGGGTTTGTTTTGCCGAAAAGCATATACGAGTGGGTCCTTACTTTCAACTTTTAGCTCAAGATTCTAGTTTCATTAACCATTCTAGATAAGCAGCTATCCAATATCATTCATGGTGAAGCATTAAATTTCATCCAACAAGTTTATTCATCATCATTGTTCCTCTTCTTACTCTGTGGGTAAAAGGGGTTAAGCAGTCTCAATAGCCGTGAGAAACGGACGATTCGAATCGAATTTCTTAACCTTGCAAGGGAAACCTAAACACACGTCACGTGGTTACTCCAAGAGTCACACGTGCAACTTTTCCCTTCAATTCCCGCTTCACGGAACAGGCCCACCGCCCTCGACTACACCTCCCCACAGACCACGGTACGTCAGGCTGTGGCGGCCGATGCACCCGCCATTAGCTAGATGTGAACGAATTCAAGACAGTGGGGAGTATGTTCCGGCCTCGGTTCAATCCGGTACTTAAGCTTACCGATTACCATATTCTCGGCATGTGATTAGTACGTTCAAAGACTTAACCACCACTACCACACACTGCGGCCTTAGCATTTTTCACTAAACAGAAGGGGCCTCAATCATCAACATAAACATCGTACCATAGCCCCGTCCGTCGACCTTATGATTGCAGCATGTAGTAAACAATCAACTCCTGATTTCTCGCGAGTGACAGGAAATCACTCGACTTTTACCGAGTCCTATTAGCATAGCATTCTATCAAACCTTGCATCTAGTGTTCAGAGCATGGGTACCTAGGATCATGCAACTAAGTTTTCAAACAACTCCTATAAACTTAATGCACAAGTAAGGTAGAGTAATAAGTTGCATAAGTTTAGAAAATAGGGTTCATGCTCCGGGGCTTGCCTTCTTGTGAACAGTTAGCTTGGGGCTCTTCCGAACTTGGGCTCGGGTCTTCAAGAGCTTCAGTTAGATTTACTTGAGCTTCACGTGGCTCACTCTCAGACGCGGGTACCAGCTCGTACGTTCCGTCGGCGAGAGTCGTCGATTCTATATGAATGCACCAATATAAGTTATAGTGAGGGTATAAGACGATCATGTTCACTCACGTCAAAGTTGTAGTTCACAAAATAGCGATTGGGTTGTGATGTTGCTTAGTTGAGATTTTTGTGGGCAATTGTTAATAGAGTAGAAAAGTACAATAAGTAACTTCGTTAAGCAAGGTGGGGTGGGTGTTCATGGGAACTTATGTTCCTCATGGAAACATGATTTAAGTGTAACTACTACAGGGAGTAGTTTCTGGTCATGAAATCTTGGATCTAGGCACATCAGGGAAAGATAAGTTTACTGTAAAATTTTCAGATATTTTCATGCAGCAGATTAATTATGAAAAATATAATACATGGTTGCTGTTAGATTCTTGTTCTTTTTGTACAGAACAAATGGTGCAAAAAATGAGACTAAGATTTTTACAAGGATTTCACTTAATCATGCAGGAGCTACTGTAATTTTTATAGGATTTATTATGCAGTTTTCAGAGCATAGTAAATATGATATTACACACCTAGGTTGTTCAAGGATTTATTTTTACAGGATCCTACACAGGGTTTTTGTCCATGAATCTGTTTACACAGCAACCCCTACCACTGAGTATCTTCTAGTAAAACTATGAGAATTTTCCAAGCTAAGATACTATTTTCTTGATTTAATGTATGTTATTAGCACCTAAATCAAATAAATAGGTTCCTTTAAGATAAAAAGTCTCAAAACTTTTCTATGGCATCTAGGTACCATTACATCAGTATAGAAAACGTTTCATTAGGTGATTCACCACCTAACTGCAGGGACAATTAATTCTATCCAATCATGGTATGAAACTAAGTTTAATAAACAGTGCAGATAGAGATGGAATTTGGGCCTGATCTTTTTACATTGGCTTATATAACAAGTAAACCTCCTACTGTAAAATTTTCAGGGCTAGTACTTGTCTACAACAATGGTTGTGAATAAAGGTCATTAAACAGCCTATTTAATTTAGAGCATAAATTTAACTAGAATCTGAGGAGATGCATGTAACAAAAGTTGTGGAGTTTATCCTAACGGTTCCAGAACAGTTGAGTTTGCATTTTTCTGAATTTTCTACGATTTTATACGAATTTTACAAGTTCACCAGCATTGGAGCAGGGGCGGCGGCGGCGGCGGTACGCGTCGACGGCGGTGCTCCGGCGGGCTTGGGGCGGTCTGGTCTGGATCGGAAGCTTCAGTGGTGCGTGGGGAAGCTGCTCCGGTACTTGGCTTGGGCGGAGGAGGTCGGAGTCGAGCTGTCCGTGGTGACCAGAGGCGGCGGCGGCGGCGACAGCGCGGGCGGCGGCACTCTGGTGGTCCTGGGCGGCGTTGGGCGGGTCGGTGAGCTCCGGTGGGATGATGTAGTGGTGGCTGGCACTTCAATTTGGGCAGGAGGCGGCTGTGGAAGGCTGTCCACGAGCGGGTGGAGCTCGGCGGCGACAATGGCGGCGGCGGGCGTTCTATGGTGGCTGGCAGCTCGCGCGGGCGGCCTGGGGCGGTTTTTATAGGGGCAGGAGGGAGGGAGGGGTGCCGGGCGACGCGCGTGGGTGATGGCACGGCAATGGCGTGCCACTGGCCACGGTGGGCGGCTCGGTTCGCCGGCGCGGCGTGCAGAGGGCGGAGGCGCGCGACTGGCGGCGGGGGATTTTGCGTGGGGAGCGAGGAGATAGCGCGGCGCGGGATTGGGGGACAGCTGCAGCAGCGGCTCGGGCGGAAGGCGAGCTCAGCGACGGGCGGGTCGCGGCGGGCGGTGCGGCACGGCGCGGCGCAGCGGTTGGGCGCGGCGGGCGGCGAGCAGAGGCGGGGCTGGCGTGGCGCGCGCGGCGAGCGCGGACTGGGCAGCGCGGCGGTGGGGGGGGGGGGGGGGCAAAGCGGGGCTTGGGGGCGAGGAACGGCGGCCACTGGCCTGGCGGCTTGCGCCGGTCAGGCATCGCCGGCCACCTGGCCGGGCTGTCGGGCGGGGAGGGGAGAGAGAGGAGGGACGAAGGGCTTATTTGCGAGAATTTGAAAATTTCCAGGGGGCTGGTTGCAAACAGGATGTTTTCTCCACTTTCTAATTTGAATTTCAAAAACTTTTGAACATGAAAGTTGTTCAGAATAAAAAGTTCTACAAGTTTGGTTTCAGGCAACACTTCATTTGGCTTGTGGTTTGAAAGTTAATTTAAAAATACTAGGCTCGTGGAGAAAAGTGGGCGGAGAATGCCAGTACTTAAGGATAATCCGAGAGAGAAAGGGTAAAGGCGGGATTTTTGCCGCGCCGTCTACATGAATTCCAGGGGAGTAGTCGTCTCACGCGCTCGGTCCGAGGAAATTGCAATCATTATGCAGAAGACCACGAAATGGAAGGAGATTTTTACTGCGCCCGTTTTGGAGAAAAAGATTAAAGAAAAGAGTTTTGAAGTAAAAATTATGTTTTACTCCGAAACTGGGGGGCATGTGTTGACGCCAGATTTTGACACGTGTTGAATCGGCGTTAGGAGGAGAGGTTGGCTGATGCGGCAGATCTAAAGGCTACAGTAAAGAATCGGCTGATTGAGGTAACAATTGGAAATCGGCCGATTGGTGATACAGCTTGCGCCAACAGATTGGAGCCACAACAGAGGATCCCGGTCAAAAGTGGCCTGATGTTGGTCAACAGAGCAATGCTGATTCGGTCAAGAAGCAATGGGAAAAGTCCTGATTGGATTAGGAGACGGCGGCGGAAGATTCTGCGGGAGTCCATTTCCTTTTTTAAAGATATTATAGATATAGTAGTTTTCCTGTTTGAAATAAGGTTGTAACAAGTCGTAATCGACCAGGAGTCCTAGTTTTAGGGTATACATAGGAGTCGCTAGGGCTTTGCAGGATATCAACACATCAATCAACACAAACACTTCTACTTTTTCCCAGCACTTTACTTTCAAGTCGGCAACTTCGCCAATACTTTTTCTTCTTTCACGAGTTCGTACGGATTGGCAGGGCTGCATCAACTTGATCTCCGGCCAATTGGTAGGTTCCGCTTATCGAGTAACATCCGAGCTTTAACTATGGGCGCATCGTTGTGGTTTCGTTTGGATTTATTCATCAATTATCGATATTTACTAGAATTATAGGTTTTACCTGTTGTTCTAGTATTATCACCAGTTATCCAGCTTGAAATTGGAGTTATCGGCTTTATCATCGCTTTTCCTCGATTTATTGTCATACAGCCGATTAAATCTATTTCAAGTGTTGCATCTGTAATAATTATTTAAGTCGCTCTAGTAGTCTTCTTTGCAATTATTACGCGATTATCCGCTGATCCATAGCCGATCATCTTCATAGCAAATCGGCCGATTCGCCGACACGCTGTTAGGGACAGATCGGAACCCCAGCCGATCAGAGCGCCCTGAATTTAATACTCTTATTTCCTTGTCAATCAACAAGTCAGATTGACTGGCACGCCACGCGAACCGCACCAGGGCAAATAACCCGAACAGGAGCTAAGCAGATTCTCCCGGGTCATGTGTCCGACGCTGAAGACCATCGGCCGATTCCTGGCCGATTTTAGCGCCAATAGAAGTTTTTGTCAAGCGACTTCAGTTGGACAAGTTAACTCCCAAATAGGATAAGTGCATATTCGTGGGATATCCAAACAAAACTATAGGGTATTATTTCTACAATCGATCAGAGGGCAAAGTGTTTGTTGCTCGGAACGGTATTTTCTTAGAGAAAAAGTTTCTCAGGAAGGAGAAAACTGGACAGAAGGTGTATCTTGAAGAAGTTCAAGAGGAGCCAATCGGGCAAGATTCAACAAGTGATGCCAACGTAGTAGAACAAGTTGAAGTACCCGTGGCAAGAGAAGAACCACTGCAGCCATGAAGATTAGCAAGGCTCCGCGTAGCGTGCAGGATATTATTGTTGGACAATGATGAACTTGCGACATATGCCGAAGCGATGATGGACGCAGATTCCGAGAAATGGCAGAGTGCCATGAGATCCAAGACAGACTCCATGGGAGATAATCAAGTTTGGAACTTGGTTGACCTGCCTGATGGTGTTAAAGCCATAGAGTGCAAATGGATCTATAAGAAGAAGAAAGACATGGATGGAAATGTTCACATCTATAAAGCTCGACTTGTTGCAAAGGGGTTTAGACAAGTTCAAATAGCTGCGTATTTTAATTATGAGATATGGCAAATGGATGTGAAAATAGCTTTCACGAATGGAAATCTGGATGAGGATGTGTATATGATACAACCCAAAGTTTTTGTCGATCCGACCAATGCTGGAAAGGTATGCCAACTTCAAAAATCAATTTATGGGTTGAAGCAAGCATCTCGGAGTTGGAATATTTATTTTGATGAAGTAGTCAAAGGGTTTGGTTTTCATTAGAACGAAGAAGAAGCTTATGTTTACAAGAAGGAAAGTGAGAGCTCTGTCGCATTTCTAATCCTGTATGTGGATGACATACTGCAGATTGGGAATGATATTCCTATGCTGGAATCCGTAAAGACTTCACTGAAAAATAGTTTTTCTATGAAGGACTTTGGGGAAGCCGCATATATTCTGGGCATAAAGATCTATAGAGATAGATCAAGGAGGCTTATAGGATTAAGCCAAGATACTTACATTGACAAGGTGTTAAAACGTTTTAGTATGGAACAATCAAAAAGAGGGTTTGTTGACGCACGCTGTGGACCAATTTCGAATGCCAATTTGACCAGAAAATTGGGATGACTCGCATGCTTAACTTGCATATTTATCTAGAATAATGTCGTTTCCACATTTCCCTCTGAGATTTTTGAAAGTCGGAAATTGAACCGAAAATGGAGGGAAAACATACCCTTGAATCCGAGGCAAATTCCACCGAACAATCAGAACGCTCCATTCAACCTCACATGGATCAATGGGCCCATCAGGAGATGCAACTGACCAAGGACAGACCCAACTCACGCACCAGAGGGGTCAAGGCCCACTTGTCAGAACCTCAGCCGAAGCTGAGGCTGGTTGGTGGCCAGGCCAGTTCGGCCGACCCAACCAGGTCGGCCGATCTTGGCCAGGTGCCACCGCCTTACCTTTTGCACGTGGAAGCTCCCCATTGGTCCCTTATGTCGGTTTGAGGAGGCTTCAGTCATTTGCACGCCGAAGAGCTGCTGCACACCCCCCTCACTCACCTCTATAAATATGAGGGGGGTGCTACAATAGAAGACACCACAAGTTGCAACACCTCAAGTTGCTCTCTCAAGTTCCTCTCTTGCTTAGTCTTTAGGATAGTGGAGTTTAGGTGAAGTAGCTCTTCTTCGGTTCCCGAGTCTTGCCTAGGAGTGTTCTGTATGGGTTTTACTCTTCTCTCCTTTGTAATATTCGTAATTCCTTAATAGAGTTATCTTCTAGTTTAGTGCACTTGTATAGTATATGTTCTATGTATTCAGATGTGTGTGCTATGCTTAGTTTATATCTAGGTCCTATATCTTGCATGATCAGACGTGGTAAGACATCTAGGCTATGGTATTGGTTCCAGTATTCATATGTTTGCTCTAGTGTGATGTCTGTCCATCCGGAGGGTGGGGGCTCCGCGCGGGGCATTAGAGTATCGCTTATTAGCGTAGACGTGGTGTTTAGGCTAATCAGTGTTGCTAGATGCGGCTCTATACCATGGTTAGATGAGGTAGGCGACAGGTGGTGACAACCCTGTCCATCCAGCGTAACCCACCCCGTTCATGTACTAGCTGTAGGAGGTGCATAAAATAGCCATGAAGATCTAGTGGCCACCTAGCCATATCTTGTGCGGTCTCCCGGTGATGCCTGGGAGCCTAGAGCCCGTTCCTAATCATGTGTATGTGTATGAGTGCTTAGTATAGACTGTATGCTTAGTTAGGAGTACATAAGTCCTTAGATTAGCTTTCTTCTTCCTTTCTCCCTTCCTGTAAGCTTTGCATAGAGATAGAACTTGAGTAACTTGTGTGTCACACTACCTCTTTACCATATATTATCTTACCCCTGTTTATTCAAATGAATAACCATGCTAGAACTAATCAACATACTAATGTATTCCAATAACCGCCGCCTTCCTCGCAGAAATATAAATACGACCCTGTACTCACGGGTAAAATGCTACAACGATATTCCGTGCGCTTGCGGATCATTCTGTAATCTAAGAAATACGCCATGGCATTTCTAGCGCCGTTGCTGGGAAACACCTATCCTAGTGATGAAATGCCAACAGGGTTCTTGCCTATGTCACATGGTATGCATCTTAGCAAGACTCAGTGTCCGTCGATGACTAATGAGCGGGATCGCATGAGCAAGATTCCATACGCTTCAATTGGTTCAATCATGTATGCAATGATAAGTACATGCCTAGATGTCTCATATGCTCTAAGTGCTACGAGCAAGTACCCGTCTGATCCAAGTGAGAGTCACTGGACAGCTGTGAAAAACATCCTTAAGTACTTCAGAAGGACTAAAGATGTGTTCCTAGTCTATGGAGGTGAGGAGGAGCTCACTGTAACGGGTTACACTCATGCTAGCTTCCAAACTGACAAAGATGATTCAAAGTCGCAATCAGGTTTTATATGGTGGTGCTGTGAGTTGGAAGAGTTCCAAACAAGATATGGTGGCCGACTCTACGATGGAAGCCGAGCACATTGCAGCTTCGGAAGCTGCGAAGAAAGGTGTTTGGTGGAAGAAGTTCCTCATTAAGCTTGGTGTGTTTCCAAATGTGTCTAGCCCATTGAACCTCTAATGTGACAACAATGGGGCGATAGCGCAGGCTATGGAGCCAAGGAATCACCAGAAGAACAAACATGTATTGCGAAAATATCATCTTATACGAGAGTTCGTAAGATGGGGTGAGATCAAGATATGCAAGATACACACAGATTTGAATGTTGTTGATCCATTTACAAAGCCTCTTCCGCAGCCTAAGCATGAGGCACACACAAGAGCTATGGGTATTAGATATCTTATGGATTAGACTCTAGTGCAAGTGGGAGACTGTTAGAAATATGCCCTAGAGGTAATCATAGAGATGATCATATTTCGTTGTATCCATGATGTATTATATGTGTTCATTGAATATCCATGAAAGGCAACTTGTATTGATTGGCAATTATGTGAATTGTTTGGTGAAACTCTTTACTTGTATGGTTATTCTAAAGTTGTTTCTAGTCGGAGTTCATGTATGGACACATATGAATATTAGACTAGCACATGTATTAGTTGATGACTATGTTTCACAAGTCATGGACATGGAGATGTCAAACTAATAATGTGGGCGCATGTCTGACATGTGGCTGGACAGACCCAAATCAAGAAATAGTGATTTATCATTACACAATGTATATGTTGTGTCCTTAGACTTGAGATTGTCGCATGTGCTCAAGATGTGAACCGACCTACTTAGGAGCTTGTTGGCGGTCGTTATCTCAATAATTGACCACCACATTCTCGGAATAAAATGTAGTTTATAACAAGAATCATGTTTATTTCATATAACTAATAAGGTTCCATGAGTTTTTTGTGAAGTATTTGATGCAGGGAACAAGCAGACCAAAAATCAGCAGAAACCGACACAACCCTGGTTCGGCCACACCAAGGTGGTATGGCCGCACCAGGACCGAGACAATTTCAGATCATCTTCGACCACATGCAAGGAAACATAGATGGAACACATCCTAAGCATTGGTTTGGAGTCGGTTCAATCCGAGGGATAGGGTGTATCACCCACGGATCCATGGGCCCACAAACTCAAGCAAAGCAACTTCATTCACCGAGAACCCACCCCTAGGAACATCATACACCGTCTAAGGAACAAGTCAGTGGAACGGAGGGCGAAACGGCCCTGGGTATGGTGCGGCCGCACCACCCCTGGTTTGGCCACACCAGCTTGAGCTCCAATCAAGCTCAACCGCCTCGGACAGGAAGTTACCGACCTCAGGACATCATCTGCACCGTGGAATGCTTGAGGCGGTGGATCAAGTGGTTCGGCCGCACCAGACCCACAGCAGAACCGCCTCATCTTCTGGCTACAAGTACCCCCTGCTGTCCTAAGCACTATAAATAGGGGTAGCTGTCCATTTGACCGAGACACCACCAAGGAGCAATTCTTTCAGTCTATCAAGATGTAGAGTTAGGCTAGTCTAGTTGGGAGTTAGAGTCGGGTCGAGCTTCGTCTCAGGGTTCTGGAATTGTCTTCAGGAGTTCGGTAAAAGCTATTGTATATTTTTCCTTTTCTTCGGTAAGACTCTGAGTTATTCATATGAAATATCTTCTACCTTTATTTGAGTTAATTAAGTTCTATAGTTATTTCGCGGATAATTGTGGAATGTCTAGTTTAGACCAGGTCAGGTTAGATTGGCACTAGAGCGAGTGTTGTAGTCCCTTGTATGCGGGTTTCACGTCCTTTCTCTTAGTATCTTTTCCTTAGAGCGTCGGGGAGAGGGTGCTCTCTTGCTTGGAATCCCATGAGAGTATTAAGTTATATCTGTAGGCGTGGTGCCTAGAGTTATCGCTTAACTTGATTTGCACCCAACCCCACGGATAGTTGTGGTAGCCGGCAGGTGGTGACAGCCATGTCCGCCCTACGTATTCCACCACGTGAGAGCGGTTGGTGCTGTAGGACGTAGGAGTAGACCGCACAAGCTCCCCTTCTCATCCCTTTCTGGAGTTTGTCCCGTCCGGGCGCCCGAAGCATACTTGGATCAGCTGCAGCAGTTTCTCTTCCCTGTCTCTGCTTCCACTTTTGAATCTCTACTAGAGTTGGCTCGAATGCATAAGAAGTACCAAGGAATCTATCTCGACTCGTTGTCCTCCCACGTAACTAGACCGCTTTACTTTTGTGTATAGTTTATTTAGGATATCTCCTGTGTGTGTCATTGAATATCACTCCTATCATTATATTTACCCCCACTCTGGTTTAGCTGGTACTTTAATTACTAGATATATCTTTATTATTTCTCGATAACTTTAGCTATTGCTTCCCTGAGGAAAAATACGATACCCTGGAATAGTCTCGGGTGAAATGCTACAATGGTAATTCTGTCCGCTTGCAGAATTAATCTTGTATTAAATCTGTGATCATAAGAAATACCAACAGAGCTATCAAACGCTACTCCGTAACTGCATAGTTATAAAGGTGGTTCTCATATTTGTCAAGAAGCATGCTATGAGACATGGTCAGTCAAGATGGGATTTGCCCCTCTCTACTTGAGAGAGATATCTCTGGGCTCCTCGAGTGAGCGGATCAAGAAATGCATGGCCATGCTAGGGTTAAGAATTAAGCAATGATTCTAGATCACAACATCGAGAAAGAGAGGTCAGCTTAGAGCTAGACCAAATATCATGAGGCAAAGGGAATAGCATGTATATGAGATTGTCGTGGCTCGTCTGATATGATCTTTGTGCACGCTTGAGAGTTGTCACGTCTTGCAAGAGGCCGTTGTCAACTATTGGCAGAGTAGGAGTACTCGGACCATGTCTATTCGCGAGCGAGCCCAAAGGGTCACACACTTAAGGGGCTGTGATGAGGACATCCCAGTCATGGCTACACCAAGTTCAAGCACTGCTACACGTGACCAAGTAATGGAAGGACCGATCATGCGAAGTCGTGCGAAGAAACTAAAACAGCAGGTGAACTCACTCCTTAATGGATCTATAGATGAGAACTTTATACTGCCTAAATGTGCTACATTTGTTGTGCTTAGGTTCACATAAGAAGAAGGGAACACTACTCTGCGTATAGATGACCATTGGAACATCAACAACAGACTCCGTGACACTGTTTCAAACTGTTCAGCGAAGGCGAACTTCAAAGGTCAGAAATGAACTTCCTGATTCCGTTTCTGGCTGTCCAGACTGCTATAAAGAATCAATCATAACTCTTGCTTCCTAAAAGATCTGGAGACCCATGAGTACTCATTAGAAATCTTATCAAGTCCACTTTCGAAAGCAACAAACTTCATGAACGTTGGAGTTCCTAATTAGGAGTTATGATCAATTTTGTGGAGCCTGCACAGAAGGTCAACAGTCTTCCCGGGACAGATTGTTGATACAACTTCTCGTACAAGTCTGTATTAATCTGAAATGTTTCAAGTTACAAGTTATACATGGTTGGAAAGATTATCAAGTCTACTTTCGAACCCAACAAACGGCACATCTTTTGGACTTCCGAGCAGAGGGTAATGATCATTTTACTGAAGACTGCACAGAAACTCAGGAGACGCATGTGAACTGAAGACCACTTTGTGAACGCCTCAACTAGTTGGTCTTCCACCATCCCAACATGGAGAGTTCAGTTCATACTTATCTTAGAGACTTGTTACTAGTATAAATACCCCTATGTACTAATGCAAAAGACAATCTTTGATCATTTGAATGAACACATGACTTGTATGGTTTTGCAGCCGAGCTGCGGAGTGCCTTGCACACCCCTTGTTCTTCCTTGTTCTTCTTGGACTTGTGAAGAGATCCCTCTGGGATCCGCTACTTCATGCTCTATGGTTTCCAGTATGGTTGTACCATTTTGTGCGGATTAGTTCCGGCTTGTGGTTCTGCGGTCGTTTGGATATCGAGTCGAAATCTTCGTGGTTTTCGGTGCCTCTCTCCCTGACGCTTGGTCGCATCCAACCTTGGCAAGGTCTAAAGCTAATTATCCCCACTATTGCAGCAAGTTATCTGGTGATTGTGATCCTACTGTCGTGAAGATCGGGCCACCCCGAGGAGGTTACCATCGGTATCTCAATTTTGGTGATCTCCGCTCTATCATGTGGTAATCAGAGCTATCGTTGTCACTGTAGGTTTTGTTATCACCCACTTATCTATCTATTCGTTTACCATCTGTTCTTGTTCCATTCGTATATTTATTTTTCCATATCCTACAGTCCACACAGAGCCAAGCAAAATAATCCTAAAGCCTTTTTGTGGTACTGTTACTTTGTGTTTGTCGCATTTATCTTGTTGCTAGTCACCATCTTTGTTCTTCCACCGTACTCTTGCAAAAAAATTTTCCCCCACCCCTATTAGTATCAAAAAATCATAAAAGAAAAGTGTGAAAGAAAGAGTTTAAAAATAAAGAAAGATCAAAAAAAAGAGAAAGAGAAGAGAAGTTGAAAGGGGCTGTTTTGCGGATTGTGTTACTGCAATATCAAGATTTGTAATCTCATGTTTATGGTGTACTTGACAGCAACATTTACATACCTTTTGAACAATTTACATCACTTGGTGCGGTACCATAGCCTCCCTTGAATAGCCACCTATAGCTCCAAAAAAGCCAAAAACTAGGTCTCTCGATTCGTAATCCGTTTGACCGCTTAATCACAACTTGGTTACGACACATCAAGCACACTCACGGCCGATGAGAACAAGAAAGAACTCGGGTAAGCAGGAGGTGAGATTGTGTGATTCCACAAATTTTTCCTATTCCACTTTTCTTACTACCAAACTAACATGGAAAGATCTTAGTCGAGTGTTCTTGGTGGGAACCATGGATTTGATGAGCCCAATGTTGCACGTGCTGAGTTACGCCAAATGGAAAACTCACTCTTGGAGGCGATGAGAGAATGTTCAATGAACGTCTTGCCGCAGCAGGCGGTCGAGGTCCACAATAACAACATGAAGAATCTAGTGATGAAAATTCTGGTCTTAGTAATGGATTTCATGACCGCTTCGGCAAAGGTCGTGGTGGTGGACGACATGCTTATTTTGATCATCATGGTGGTGGACGGCGTGCTGATTTTCATGATCAGGGTGGAGGAGGACGTGGACGTGATCGTCATGTGCATTTTGATGATGAATATGATGAGGGCTTTGATGATAATGAAAATCCTTTTGCACACCATGGCCGTTTTGGACAGCCACATGAACGCCATCATAATGAGGATATGATCCGAATTAGACTGGGCTTAGATGCACTAATGGGCCTCAGTTTGGAAGCCCAAT
This sequence comes from Panicum miliaceum, assembly GCA_032594955.1. NCBI lineage: Eukaryota > Viridiplantae > Streptophyta > Magnoliopsida > Poales > Poaceae > Panicum > Panicum miliaceum. The sequence goes on from CM064056.1 coordinate 31,790,910, forward strand.
AGTGGGCGCCTAGAGGGGTCTATATAAACAGGGGCGGGGCGCATGGAAACCCTAATTCTCCATGCCTGCTGCAGCCGCCAGTTTCCCATGCCCACGCCTTCGTCGCCCTCACGGACCTAGTAGTCCAGATTGTGACGATTCCGCCGCCGTACGTGTGGATACCTTGGAAGTGCTGCATTTGCTGCACGAGGACGAGCTGCACGTGGGAAGGTCTCGCAAATGCACTGCCGGCTACCGTACAAACTACACCAATGCGCTACAGAAGTTCCGCACCCGCGCGTCTAGTGGTAATTCTGTGATCTATAACAGCAGTGTTCTTGTTTATGGGGTAGAATTTTTTTTTTGCGCTAGCGTAGCGTCTCCATAACCCAACACTACCTAGGCAGCACTAAGCCTACAAGTAGAGCTCCAACTCCAAAAGTGAGAGTGAAGAGAATTGAATGGTGTGTCTCTATTCTTACTCCTCCCCTTGTATTTATAGGGGTGAACAGGGGTGCTTCGGCCGGGAAAACAGGCCGGCGTAGGTAGAACCGCCATTGGAAAGAGCTGAGGAGCTGCCACGTGGAAGAACTAAGTCGGTGGAGCTAGACCTGGTTCGGCCGAACCAGGTCTTGTAGGGTTACATGAAGGCTACGCTAGTGCAAAACAAAATTTTTCTTCCCCATAAACTAGGAACTACTATTGTTATAGATCACGGTATTACCACCCGACGTGCAGGTGCCGAACTGCGGTAGCGCATCGGTGTAGTTTGTACGGTAGCCGGCAGTGCAGTTGCGAGACCTTCTCACGTGCGGCTTATCCTCGTGCAGCAGATGCAGCACCTCCAAGGTATCCACACGTACGGTGGCGGAAGCGTCATGATCCGGACTGCTATGTCCGCAAGGGCGATGAAGGCGCGGGTGTGGGAAACAGGAGGAAGCAGCAGGCGTGGAGAGTTAGGGTTTCCATGCGCCCTACCCCTATTTATATAGACCTCCTTTAGGCGCCCACTAATGGGCTCAACCGAGGCCCATTAGTGTGCACCTAAGCCCAGACTAATTTGGATCAAATCCGCATTAGACTTCCAACCCCTTAAGTGTGTGTCCCTATGGGCTCATGTGCGAATAGACATGGCCCGAGTACTCCTACTCGATCAATAATTGACAGCAGCCTCTAGCAAGACATGTCAACTCCTATGCGTGCACAAAGATCAAATCAGATGAGCCATCACAATCTCATATACATGCTATTCCCTTTGCCTCACGATATTTGGTCTAGCTCTAAGCTGACCTCTCTTTCTCGATGCCGTGATCCGGAATCCTTGGTTAGCACTTAACCTTAGCAAGGCCATGAATTTCTTGTTCCCATCACTCGAGGGGCCCAAAGATCTCTCTCTCAAGTAGAGAGGGGCAAATCCCATCTTGACTGACCTTGTCTCACAGCATGCTTCTTGACAAACCCGAGAACCACCTTTATAACTACCCAGTTACGGAGTAGCGTTTGATAGCTCCTAAGTAGGTCGGTTCACATCTTGAGCACATGCGACAATCTGAGGTCTAAGGACATAGCGTACACATTGTGTAATGAGAAATCACTATTTCTCAAGTTGGCTCTGTCTAGCCACATGTCATACATGCGCCCACATTATTAGTTTGACATCTCCATGTCTATGACTTGTGAAACATAGTCATCAACTAATACATGTGCTAGTCTAATATTCATGTGTGTCCATACATGAACTCCGACTAGGAACAACTTTAGAATAACCATACAAGAGTCTCACAAACAATTCACATAACTGCCAATCAATACAAGTTGCCTTTTTCATTGATATTCCATGAACACACACATATATATAATACATCATGGATACAACGAAATATGATCATCTCTATGATTACCTCTAGGGCATATTTCTAACAGTCTCCCACTTGCACTAGAGTCTAATCCTTAAGGTATCTAATACCCAAAGCTCTTGTGTGCGCCTCATGCTTAGGCTGTGGAAGAGGCTTTGTCAACGTATCAGCAACATTCAAATCCGTGTGTATCTTGCATATCTTGATCTCACCCCATCTCACGAACTCTCGTACAAGATGAAATTTCCGTATTACATGTTTGTTCTTCTGGTGATTCCTTGGCTCCTTAGCCTGCGCTATCGCCCCATTGTTGTCACAGTAGAGGTTCAATGGGTTAGACGCATTTGGAAATACACCAAGCTCAATGTGGAACTTCCTCAACTTCACAGCTTCCAAAGCTGCAATGTACTCGGCTTCCATCATAGAATCGGTCACCGTATCTTGCTTCGAACTCTTCCAACTCACAGCACAACCATTCAATTTGAATATAAACCCTAATTGCGACAATGAATCATCTTTGTCGGTTTGGAAGCTAGCATCAGTGTAACCCATTACAGTGAGCTCCTCCTCACCTCCATAGATTAGGAACACATCTTTAGTCCTTCTAAAGTACTTAAGGATGTTTTTCACAGCAGTCCAGTGACTTTCACCTGGATCAGACTGGTACCTGCTCGTAGCACTTAGAGCATATGAGACATCTGAGCGTGTACTTATCATTGCGTACATTATTGAACCAATTGCTGAAGCGTATGGAACCTTGCTCATGCGAGCCCGCTCATCAGTCGTCGAGGGACACTGAGTCTTGCTGAGATGCATACCATGTGACATAGGCAAGAACCCTTTCTTTGATTGTTCCATACTAAAACGTTTTAATACCTTGTCAATGTAAGTATCTTGGCTTAATCCTATTATCCTCCTTGATCTATCTCTATAGATCTTTATGCCCAGAACATATGCTTCCCCTAAGTCCTTCATAGAAAAACTATTTTTCAGTGAAGTCTTTACGGATTCCAGCATAGGAATATCATTCCCAATCAGCAGTTTGTCATCCACATACAGGATTTGAAATGCTACAGAGCTCCCACTTTCCTTCTTGTAAACACAAGCTTCTTCATCATTCTGAAGAAAACCAAACCCTTTGACTACTTGATCAGAACGAATATTCCAACTCCGAGATGCTTGCTTCAACCCATAAATGGATTTCTGAAGTTTGCATACCTTTCCAGCATTGGTCAGATCGACAAAACCTTCGGGCTGTATCATATACACGTCTTCATCCAGGTTTCCATTCAGGAAAGCTATTTTGACATCCATCTGCCATATCTCATAATCGAAATACGCAGCTATTGCTAGAATGATCCGAATAGATTTCAGCATCGCTACGTGAGAGAATGTCTCATCGTAGTCAACTCCTTGAACTTGTCTAAACCCCTTTGTTACAAGTCAAGATTTATAGATGTGAACATTTCCATCCATGTCTTTCTTCTTCTTATAGATCCATTTGACTCTATGGCTTTAACACCATCAGACGGGTCAACCAAGTTCTAAACTTGATTGTTTTCCATGGAGTCTATCTCGGATCTCATGGCACTCTGCCATTTCTCGGAATCTGGGTCCATCATCGCTTCTGCATATGTCGCAGGCTCATCATTGTCCAATAATAATATCTCGCGCGCTGCGTGAAGCCTTGCCGATCTTCGTGGCTGCGGTGGTTCTTCTCTTGATGGATTCTTCAACTTGTTCTACTACATAGGATCACTTGTTGAATCTTGCCTGATTGTATCCCCTTGAACTTCTTCAAGATACACCTTCTGTCTACTTTTCTCCTTCCTGAGAAACTCTTTCTCTAAGAAAACACCGTTTCTAGCGACAAACACTTTGCCATCTGATCGATTGTAGAAATAATACCCTAAAGTTTCTTTTGGATATCCCACGAATATGCACTTATCTGATTTGGGAGTTAACTTGTCCGACTGAAGTTGCTTGATAAAAACTTCACATCCCCAAATTTTCAGAAAAGATAAGTTGGGACTCTTCCCAGTCCACGTCTCATATGGTGTCTTAACTATAGATTTAGACGGTACCCTATTTAGCGTGAAAGTTGTTGTTTCTAGAGTGTAACCCCAAAACGATATTGGTAGGTCCGACTAGATCATCATCGACCGAACCATGTCCAACAAAGTTAGAAGTCTCGTATGATTCAAAATCAAATGAAGTTAGAAGTCCATCCGTATGGAGCTTCTTCATGCGCTTCTCGCTTATATGACCGAGACGATAATGTCACATGTAGGTAGGACTCAAATCATTAGGCTGAGGCCTTTTAGCACTTACATTACAGACAAGTGATTCATCAACATTTAAAATAAACAAGTCATTCACAATGGTCGCACAAGCCACAAACATGCCATTCTTAGAGATCACACAACCATTATTTTCACTCGCAAATGTATAACCATCCTCCATCAAACATGAAGGAGACATAATGTTTCGACTCATACTTGGAAAAAAATAACAATTATTCAACTCTATAATAAATCCTGATGGGAGGTGGAGTTGCATCGTCCCGACGGTCAAAGCAGCAACCATTGCATTATTGCCCACGCGGAAATCAACTTCTCCTCTTTCCACGCTTCTAGTTCTTGTCATTCCCTACATCGAATTGCAAATTTGAGCAACCGATCCGGTATCAAATACCCAAGAATTGACATAAGAATCAGTGAGGAATATTTCTGTAATATAAACAATAGGCGTACCTGAGTTGGAAGTACTCTTGCTTCCACGGTTCTTCAAAGAATCCAAGTACACCTTGCAGTTTCTCTTCCAGTGACCTTTCTGTGACACCTCAGGTGTTTAATTTGCTAAACAAGTCTCAGTAGCATAACAATATGCATAAATAACTAAGAAAAGTTTAAAAGAAATGTATTATAGTTTGGTTTTGCATTTATTTTGAAAATATGTGTATATGTGTATAAGTACATGTACTTTAATCAAACAAATTAAATAACTTTCACATCAATGCAAATATGCCTATGAAATTGAATAGGCACATCATCAGTGACATGATAAACAAAACTCTAGTTGAGACCTCAGAAAGAATATGAAGTTTTTCCCATGAAATGACGTGTCATCCGAATCATGCTTTTTGAGTTTTTAAAATAACATTTGAACTATAACCCAAATGAACTTTGGCCTAAAACAAAACTTGTAGAACTTTTCATTTTGAACAACTTTCATGTTCAGAGAATTTTGAGTTGCAACACAAAAATGTGAGAAAATATTATTTTTACGACCAGACCCTTAAATTTTATCAAATTCTTGCCTTCCAGTCCCTCCCTCACCTCCTTCACCTGCTCTGCCCCGACCGCCCAGCAGAGCCAGCCGCCACGTCGCCGGCGATTCCTGCCCGGCGCTAGGTGCCAAGCCAACCCGCGCGCGCCTCTGCAGCCGCCAAGCCCGCCCACTCGCGCCGCGGACACGCGCCCGCCGATGCCTGCCGGCCGCATCACGACGAGCCGACAAGGCCGAGCCTCTGCCGCGCCTCTGCTCACCGTCCCGACGGCCCAATGGCGCGCCCCCACCGTGTCGACCCTCCTCGGCGCTCTGCGCACCGCCCCAGCTCACCCAATCGCGTGTCGCGGGATCCCTTCCTCCCCACGTTGAATCCCGCACGGCCAACCTCCGCGCCTGCTCAGCCGTGCACGCGCTCTGTGCACCGCCCCGGTGGCCAATAGCCAATGCCCGAGCTCGCTGCGCCCCTGTGCACCGCCCTAACCTCCCAGTGTCGCAGTTTGCTTCGCCCCGACGCGCCTAGCCCCACCCCTTCTCCCTTGCTCGCCATAAAAGGGCCAGCTCGAGCTCCCCTGTGCACGCACGGATGCCGCCGCCGCTCGCCGTGGCACCCCCTCCTCCGGCCTCCCACTTCCCGAACCGACCCCCTAACTCACTTCCCATTGCTGCAATGAAGCTTCCCGGCCTGGCCGTGCCCCTCCTCCCCTGCCGGAGTGCCACCGCCTCGGCACACCGCCGCCGCCGGCCGCCGCTCGCCGTGGGCATCCTGCCTCCGGCCACCTCGGCCCAAAAAGACCCCCGAACCACCACCACACCGCCCTACCGAAGCTCTCCGACCGGACCATCGTCACCCACCCTAGCCGGAGCACCGCAAGCATCGCCCGCACCGCCGTTGCTCCCTGTTCGCCGTGGACGGCCCAGCTCCGGCCACCCCCGTCCACACCGAGCACCGCCCAAGGTAGCCCATGCCTTCCCCGTGCTCCTCCCCTTTTCCCGCTCACCGCCGGCCCCTCCCCTCGCTGGAATCGAGCTCACGCTCGCCGGCCGGCCTCCAGGGGCGACATTGCAACGATTGAAATCTTTCCAGGGGCATATCTACGAACCAGTGTTTTGATCGTAGATTCAAAAACAGCTAACTTCTAAAATGCTTTAAAAATCATAGAAAAATCAGAAAAATACAAACTCAACTGTTCTGTAATCTTTAGAAGACGATCTACAACTTGTGTTACATGCATTTCTTCAGTGGCTTACTATATTTTGCTCTAGATTAAATGAAAGGTTTAATCACTTTTAAATGTTCCCACAGTTGTACACAATGCTGAATCTGATTTTTGGGCAATAGGTTAGTTTCTTGTTGTGTAGGCCAGTGTAAAAAGTTCAGGACCAGAACCCATCTCTAGCTCAAATTTTTGTTAGAATTTGTTTTATTCCATGAAGGGATAGAACTAATTTTTCCTGCTGTTCTATGGTGATTCATATTATGAAACTTTTTCTGTGCTGTTATATTGATACCTAGATGCCACAGAAAATGTAGGGAGTTTTTACCTTTGGGTAACCTACTTATATAATTTTTTGGTGGAAAAATGCATTAAATCAAAGTAATTAGTTTTTTGCTTGGAAAATGTTCATCATTTTACTATGGAACACATTGGATTAGATCATGTTGTATAAAAAGTTTGATGCATAGAAACCCTGTAGAACAACCTGTAGAAATTGATCTTTATTAAAGTAGGTGTATCTTGTCTTATTTATTATTCACTGTATCATGCACAATAAAATCTAAAAAATTTAAAGTGACACATATATGGATATATGAACACCCTGTAAAATTATTTGCACCATTACTTGCATGGGTTGTTCTGTATAAAAATAACTAGGTTCTAGCAGTGGCTGTGTATTACATTTTTCATGATTATTCGGCCGCATAAAAATGTCTGAAATTTTTACAGTGCTTTTGCCTCTGTATGTTGTGCTCTGCATAAAATTTTCATCACCAGAAGTTACCTAGATCAGTAGTTGTGTTTAATCCATGCTTGTGCTTAGAAAATAAAGTTTCCAATATAACACAACCTCTTCTTGTTGAATGAAGTTAAGTAGTTTAAGATGTACTATATTAACGATTGCCCAAGAAATCTTAAATAAGTAACTTTACAATAAATCTATATTTTTGTGGACTACAACTTTATCGTGAAGAAAATAGATGTCACGTACCATCACTACAACTCATACTTGTGCATTCATATAGAATCGACTACTCTCTCTGACGGAACGTACGAGCTGGTGCCCGAGTCTGAGAGTGAGTAGCGTGAAGCTCAAGTGAATCTAACTGAAGTTTTTGAAGACCCGAACCAAAGTTCGGAAGAGCCCAAGGCTAGCTTTCCTCAAGAAGGCAAGCCCCGGAGCATAACCCTATTTTTCAAATAATGCAACTTATTACTCTATATTACTTGTGCATTAAGTTTATAGGAGTTGAATGAAAACTTAGTTGCATGATCTTAGGTTCCTATGATCTGAATACTAGATATAAGGTTTGATAGAATACTATGCTAATAGGACTCCGGTAAAAGTCGAGTGATTTCCTGTCACTTGCGAGAATATAGGACTTGAATGTTTACTACATGTTGCAATCATAAGGTCGACGGACGGGGCTATGGTGCGATGTTCATGTTGATGATTGAGGCCCTATCTATTTAGTGAAAAATGCTATGGCCGCAGTGTGTGGTAGTGGTGTTTAAGCGTTTGAATGTACTAACCACATGCCCAGAATATGGTAATCGGTAAGCTTAAGTACCTAATCGGACTGGCAAGTGGACAGCACCCTCACCCTCCTAACTTTGGTTCCATGCGTGCACATGGTGGGTGCAGACCTAGGCTCTATAGTCTCGGATGGTGGCCCTTGTAACACCTCAGGTGTTTAAATTGCTAAACAACTCTCATTAGCTTAACAATATGCTTAACTAACTAAGAAAAGTTTAAAAGAAACGAATTATAATTTAGTTTTGCATTTGATTTTGAATTTCTGTGTATATATGCATCAATATATGTGCTTTAATCAAACAAATTGAATAACTTTCACTTGAATGCAGAGATGGCTACGAAATTTAATAGGCACATCATTAATGACAGGATAAACGAAAGTTTAGTTGAAGCCGAGGAGAGAATACAAAATTTTTCCCATAAAATAATGGGTCCCCCGAATCAAGCTTTTTGGATTTTCAAATTAATTTTCAAACTATAACTCAAATGAACTTTGGCCTGAAACAAAACTTGTGTAAATTTTCATTTTGAAAAACTTTCATATTCAGAGATTTTTGAGTTGCAATACAAAAATTTGAGTAACACTTGACTTTGCAAACCAGCCCCTGCCTTTTCTTCTATTTTCACTTTAGACCCTTCCTCCTCCACTTCGCCCGACCCTCCGCCTTCCACTGTAGACCCTCCCTTCTCCGCTTCGCCCGACCCTCCGCCCGCCGCGCAGTCACCACTGGTCACTTGGCCGGCGATGCCTGACCGGCGCGAGGCGCCAAGCCAATGCCTGGCCGCGCCCTACTCGCACGTGCTCCTCCCCCACGCCGCGACCCTGCCCAGTCCGCGCGTGCCACGCGCACGCCGACGATGTGCGCCTCTGCTCGCCGCCCGCCGCGCTCAATGACCTGCCCGTGCTGTGCCCGAGCCTCCGCCATGCCCCGCCCGTCGCCGCGCTCGCCGCCCTGACAAGCCGCTGCTGCAACTGCTTGCCCAACCACGCCCGTGTGATCTCCTCCTCCCCCACGCCAAATCCCCGGCGCCCAATCCCCTACTCGTGCCCGTCACACGCTGCGCTGGCACAACTCGCCGCCCGCCGCGCCTAGTAACACACCCCCGTCGTGCCGCCCCTCCCCAGCGTTGCCCGGCCCTCTCCCTCCCTCCTGCGGCCTATAAAAGGCAGCACGAAGCCGCTCACGCACGCCCCCACACCGCAGAAGCTCCCCGCCGCCACCATTGCCGCCGTCGTGCCTAGCTCACCATGGAGCTCAACCCTCCAGTCATCCACCGCCCAAGCTGAGCCCCCAACCACCACCGCAGCATCCCATTGACGCTCACTGCCCCGCCCATCGTCGCCCAGAACCGCCGGAGCACTGTTGCCAGCGCTGCCGCCAACGCCGCCGCCCCTGGCCCTCTTCCGCCTGAACCAAGGCTCGGAACAGGACTACACCACCACACCGGAGCTTCCCGACCCGCCAGCGCAGCCCCAACCCCACTGGAGCACCGTCACCGACGCGCCGCCGCGCCGCCGCCCTATGCTCCACACCGACGAGCCCTTTCCGGCCACCCCTAACCCCGACCAAGGCCCCACAAGGTAGCTCTTGCCTCCCTGGATCTCCCCGACCCTTTTCCCCTCGCCACCGACGAGCCCCCTCGCCGGAATTTGGCCGGCCGCCGTGCCAGCACCTCCTAGGGACCACATTGCAACGATTCAAATCTTTAAAAGGGTCGGCACGCAAGTTTCTAGGGGCATATCTGCCAAATCTATGTTTTGTGGACTGCAACTTTATCATGAAGAAATTAAATGTCATATACCATCACTACAACTCATACTTGTGCATTCATATAGAATCGACTACTCTCGCTGACGGAACGTACGAGCTGGTGCCCGAGTCCGAGAGTGAGCAGCGTGAAGCTCAAGTGAATCTAACTGAAGCTTTTGAAGACCCGAACCCGAGTTCGGAAGAGCCCAAGGCTAGCTTAGCTCAACAAGGCATGCCCCGGAGCATGAACCCTATTTTTTAAATTATGCAACTTATTACTCTATTTTACTTGTGCATTAAGTTTATAGGAGTTGAATGAAAACTTAGTTGCATGATCTTAGGTTCCTATGATCTTAACACTAGATATAAGGTTCGATAGAATGCTATGCTAATAGGACTCCGGTAAAAGTCGAGTGATTTCCTGTCACTCGCGAGAATATAGGAGTTGAATGTTTACTACATGCTGCAATCATAAGGTCGACGGACGGGGCTATGGTGCGATGTTCATGTTGATGATTGAGGCCCCGTCTATTTAGTGAAAAATGCTAAGACCGCAGTGTATGGTAGTGGTGGTTAAGTCTTTGAATGTAATAACCACATGCTGAGAATATGGTAATCGGTAAGCTTACGTACTGGATTGAACCGAGGCTGGAATATACTCCCCACCGTCTTGAATTCGTTCACATCTAGCTAATGGCGGGTGCATGAGCCGCCATGGCCCGGCCGGGTCCGTGGTCCATGGGGACGTGTAGTCGAGGGCGGTGGGCCTGTTCCGTGAAGCGGGAATTGAAGGGAAAAGTTGCACGTGTGACTCCGGGAGTAACCACGTGACGTGTGTTTAGGTCTGCCTTGCAAGGTTAAGAAATTCGATTCGAATCATCGGTTTCTCGCGATTATTGAGACTGCTTGACTCTTTTACCACATAGAGTAAGAAGTGGAACAATGATGATGATTAATCTTGTTGGATGCAAATTAATTCTTCCACCATGTATGATATTGGATAGTTGCTTACCTAGAATGGTTAAAAAAAACTAGAACTTGGAGCTAAAATTTGAAAGTAAGGACCTACTTGTATATGCTTTTCAGCAAAATAAACCCTTCAAGGCAAAAGCCTTGCATGTCTAGGCGTCAGCTAAGTATATCCCACTAGTCGGGTAAGCCTTGCTGAGTATTAGTATACTCAACCTTGCTTGTGGCTTGTTTCCAGGTGAGACTTTCGAGGTCATGATCGCTAGTTTGACTTGGCCGTGTACCCTTCCTTCTGGTTGGTCGGTGGAATGGGATGCGCCCCCGGCCAACGATGATAATGCTGAGTGATGTCTCGTACGGGCTTCATCGAGACACCATGTATCGTCGAGTAGTTATCGTTGTTTTTTTTCCACTGCAATAAACTCTGAAGAACTCGTTATTTTTCGAACTCTGAAGTACGCCGTTTCTTTTTTTGAATTTGAACTTGGTCTGTAATAACAAATTTATGTTGAACTCGATGATGTAAAATTTGTGGAATGTTGTATCCTCTGGGCTCACTTTCGTGTGAGTACTTGTATGTGCAGTTTCGATCGGCAAAACCCGTGGTTGTATCGGGAGGTTACCCGACAGACCAATGGATTATTCCATTTGAAGTGCGAGTTAGCCCTGATTGCCCTCGTGGTGATGGTTAGTGCGCTTGAGCCGGATTAATTCAGGCGGTTCTACCACAGCTGGTATCAGAGCCGAAATGCATACACCAGAGAGTATAACAAGCCTTAAAAACTTGTTTTGATAAAACTTGACCCAAAATGCGTTTGCAAAATGCGTTGGTTCGTTAAGCATGGTACCTAGTTCGTAAAGCCCTAAGGAATTATGGGAAAGTTACTAGGTGGCTATCTAACTTATGTATATTATTAACTGACTTCCAGCACATTACTTTCTATCAAAACTTACTTTTATGCACAATCGACCCTTAATTTCTGTAACGACGCACTCATTGCCAAGGTAAGAAGGTAAGAATCCTCAACCAACTGAGAGAGCTTGGCCTTCCTGTGGCAGAACCACCTGAATTAATCCGGCTCAAGTGTATTAATCATCACCATTAGGGCAATCTCGGTTAACCTTACACTTCAAATGGAGTAATTCACTGGTCTGTCGGGTATAACCTCCCGATACAACCACGGTAAAGCGGATCGAGTGCCATACATACAAATGCTCACACGACGATGATCCCAGAGAATACCACATTCCAGCAAATATTACAACATTATCAGAGGTGAATATTACAGACCAAGTTTGAGTTTAGAAACCAAGTACTTCAGTGATCATAACTAATAAGTTCTTCAGAGTTTTAGTTGCAGCGGAAAATAAAACAACGAAAGCTACTTCGACGATAAGGATGTCTCGATGAAGCCCGTACGAGACATCACTCGGCATTATCTCCGTTGGACGGGGGCGTATCCCATTCCACCGACCAACCAGGGGGAAGAGTGCAGGGCCAAGTCAAGCTAGCAATCATATCTTCGAAGGTCTCACCTGAAAATGAGCCACAAGCAAGGCTGAGTATACTAATACTCAGCAAGACTTACCCGTGTAGTGGAATCTACTCCACCGACTCTAGACATGCAAGGCTTTCTGGCTCAGGGGTTTGTTTTGCCGAAAAGCATCTACAAGTGGGTCCTTACTTTCAACTTTTAGCCCATGATTCTAGTTTCATTAACCATTCTAGATAAGCAGCTATCCAATATTATACATGGTGAAGCATTAAATTTCATCCAACAAGTTCATTCATCATCATTGTTCCTCTTCTTACTCTGTGGGTAAAGGGGGTTAAGCAGTCTCAATAGCCGTGAGAAACGGACGATTCGAATCGAATTTCTTAACCTTGCAAGGGAAACCCAAACACACGTCACGTGGTTACTCCCTAGAGTCACACGTGCAACTTTTCCCCTTTCTTTCCGGGTCGTGGATCGGGGCTACCCTCCGAGAGTACAAGAGCCCCACGCCACGGTTCGGCACCGGGTCGTGACCACACTCTGCACTCGCCATATGCACATGGGACCGAAGTTCAAAGGGTAGGATGCCGTCCCCTTGCCGGGCCAATCAGGTACTTAAGCTTACCGATTCCCATAATCTCGGCATGTGTTTAGTACGTTCAAAGACTTAACCATCACTACCACACACTGCGGCCTTAGCATTTTTCACTAGACAGACGGGCCTCAATCGTAAACATAGTACCATAGCCCGTCCTTTGTCCTTATGATTGCAGCGTGTAGTAAACATTCAACTCCTATTTTCTCGCGAGTGACAGGAAATCACTCGACTTTTACCGGAGTCCTATTAGCACAGCATTCTATCGATCCTTACATCTAGTTTTCAAGCATGGGTTCCTAACATCATGCAACTAAGTTTTCATTCAACTCCTATAAACTTAAGGCACACGCAAAGAGTAATGAGTTGCATAATTTAGGAAAGAAATGGGTTATGCTCCGGGGCTTGCCTTCGCAGTTAGCTTGGGGCTCTTCCGAACTTGGGCTCGGGTCTTCAAGAGCTTCAGTTAGATTTACTTGAGCTTCACGCTGCTCACTCTCAGACGTGGGCACCAGCTCGTAAGTTCCGTCGGCGAGAGTCGTCGATTCTACATGAATGCGTTTAAGTAGTGGTGATGGTAAACGACACGAATTGAGTGTAACTACTACAGTGGGTAGTTTCTGGTCATGAAACATTGGATTTAGGCACATCAGGGAAAGATGTGCTCACTGTAAAATTTTCAGACAATTTCATGTAGCAGATTAATTATGAAAAATATATTACATAGTTGCTGTTAGATCCTTGTTCTTTTTGTACAGAATAATTGGTGCAAAAAATGAGTCTAAGATTTTTACAAGGCTTTCGCCTAATCATGCAGGAGCTACTGTAATTTTTATAGGATTTATTATGCAGTTTTCAGAGCATAGTAAATATGACATTACAATCCTAGGTTATTCAAAGATTTATTTTTACAGGATCCTACACAGGGTTTTTGTCCATGAAACTTTTTACAAAGCATCCTCTACCACTGAGTATCTGCTAGTAAAAGTATGAGAATTTTCCAAGCTAAGATACTATTTTCTTGATTTAATGTATGTTATTAGCACATAAATCAAATAAATAGGTTCCTGTGAGATATAAAGTCTCTAAATTTTTCTATGGCATCTAGGTACCATTACACCAGTACAGAAAAAGTGTCATTAGGTGATTCCTAACCTAACTGCAGGGATAAAAATATTTAGCCACTTATGGTATGGAACTAAGTTTAATAAACAGTGTAGCTAGAGATGGAATTTGGGCCTGATCTTTTTACACAGTCCTAAACATCAAGCAACGAACTTACTGCCCAAAATTTAGGGTCAGAAATGATCTACAACAGTAGGTACAAAAGAAGTCCATTAAAACTTCCATGTAATGTAGAGCAAAATATGTTGAGAACCTGAGAAAATTTTCATAACAAAAGTTCTAGAGTTTCTTCTAAGGATTCCAGAACAGTTGAGTTTGAATTTTTCTGAATGTTCTACGATTTTATATGAATTTTACCAATTCACTGAATTTGAATCTAGATTTGAAACTTTCTTTTACAACTGGGTCCTTGAATCTTACGCGCAGACCCTTCTAAAGATTTAAATTCTTGCAATTGGGTCCTCGGGCGGCTCGAGTACGGCGGCCGGCCGAAATTCCGGCGAGGGGCTCGCCGGCGGCGAGCGGTGAGGGTCGGGGAAGGTTCAGGGGTGCGAGGGCTACCTCGTGGGGGTCTTGTTCGGGTGGGGGACGGCCGGGAATAGCTCGCGGCATTGGAGCAAAGGCGGCGGCGGCGGCGGCACGCGTCGACGGCGGTGCTCCGGCGGGCTTGGGGCGGTTTGGTCTGGTCGGCGAGCTTCAGTGGCGCGTGGGGAAGCTGCTCGGGTGCTTGGCTTGGGCGGAGGAGGTCGGGGTCGAGCTGTCCGCGGTGAGCAGGGGCGGCGGCGGCGGTGACAGCGCGGGCGGCGGCGCTCCGGTGGTCCTGGGCGGTGTTGGGCAGGTCGGCGAGCTTCAGTGTGGTGATGTAGTGGTGGCTGGCGCTTCAATTTGGGCAGGGGGCGGCTGTGGAGGGCTGTCCACGAGCGGGCGGAGCTCAGCGGCGGCAATGGCGGCGGCGAGGTGCTCTGGCTGCTGTGGCTCGCGCGGGCGACCGGGGGCGCGGCTTTTATAGGGGCAGGAGGGAGGTGGGGGTGCCTGGGCGACGCGAGGGGCAGACACGGCGAAGGCGTGCCAGTGGCCACGGCGGGCGGCAGCAGGACGCCGGCGCGGCGTGCGGCGGACGGGCGCGAGCGACTGGCGGCCGGGGATTTGGCGTGGGCACGAGGAGATAGCGCGGCGCGTGGATTGGGGAAGCAGCTGCAGCAGCGGCTCAGGCGGGAGGCAGGCGCAGCGACGGGCGGGGCGCGGGGGCGGGACGGCACGGCGCGACGCGGCGGTTGGGCGCCGCGGGCGGCGAGCCGGGGCACGGAACGGTGTGCGCACGCGCGGGCGCGGACTGGGCAGCGCGGCGGTGGGGGGCGGGGCAAAGTCGTGCGTGGGGGAGAGGCGCGGCGGCCACTGGCCTGGCGGCTCGCACCGGTCAGGCGTCGCCGGCCACCTGGCGGCGCTGTCGGGCGGGGAGGGGAGAGAGAGGGAGGGAGGAGCGAGGGGCCTAAACGCGAGAATTTGAAAAGTTTTAGGGTGCTGGGTGCAAACAGGGCGTTTTCTCCTCTTTCTAATTTGAATTTCAAAAACTTTTGACCACGAAAGTTGTTCAGAATAAAAAGTTCTACAAGTTTGGTTTCAGGCAACATCTCATTTGGCTTATGGTTTGAAAGTTAATTTAAAAAAAATTCAAAAGTATTCAAATGTGCCCAAAATTCAATTTGCATTTCAACGTGACTCTTTCTAATGCTTTTCTCCCTTTTATTTGTTGGTTAAGCATAGGGTTAGGCTAATGACATCGATTTTAGAAATGTAATTTACCAGGGTTGTCACAGCCTTCACCCCTTAACAAGAATCTCGCCCCGAGATTCGGTAAATCTTGGTGTGGACATGGGTGCACATACCAGTGGTTGAGATAAGAAACCCAGGGAAATTTTGGTTTAGGTAGCTCTCGGTTTCCCAGGTGGCTTCTTCTTCCGTGTGATGATTCCATTGAACTTTATACATTTTAATCACTTTCCTCCTGGTCCCTCTTTCTTTTTGATCCAAAATTTTAACCGGGTGTTCGACATACGAGAGATCGGGTTCTACCAATATTTCTTGTTGTTCCACAATCTCGGTAGGGACTCGAATACACTTCTTGAGTTGAGATACGTGGAAGACATCATGGGTGGCCGTGAGCTGAGGGGGCAGTCGTAATTTGTAGGCTACGGGTCCGCAGCTCTCAATGATTTCGTAAGGACCAACGTAACGGGGAGCTAGTTTGCCTTTGATTCCGAACCTTTGCACTCCCTTGGTTGGTGAAACTCGAAGATAGACATGATCGCCAACTTCGAATTTTAGGGGCTTTCTCCTTTTGTCAGAATAGCTCTTTTGTCGGGCTTGTGCGGCTTTAAGATTTGCTTGTATTACTTTTACTTTCTCCTCTGCCTCGATTACCAGGTCGGGTCCAATTATTTTACGTTCTCCGGTTTGTGACCAGCTCAAAGGAGTTCGACACCTTCGTCCGTATAGGGCCTCGAATGGTGCCATTTTCAAACTCGTTTGATAGCTATTGTTGTATGAGAACTCTGCTAGGGGTAGGCATTTGTCCCAATTCTTGTCATAGTGAATGACGCAAGCTCTAAGCATGTCTTCAAGAATTTGGTTCACTCTTTCCGTTTGTCCGTCAGTCTGAGGATGGTATGCTGAGCTGCGACTCAGTTTGGTACCAAGAGACGTTTGCAGTTGTTCCCAAAAGCGTGCTACAAACTGAGGACCACGATCGGAAATAATTGTCTTAGGTATTCCATGTAGGCAAACAATACGATCGAGGTAAATCTCGGCATATTTCTTGGTAGAATAGGTGGTGTGTACCGGAAGAAAATGTGCCGTCTTTGTGAGTCTATCAACGATAACCCATATGGAATCATGTTTCTGGGAAGTGTTTGGTAGTCCAACGATGAAGTCCATACTTATGTCTTCCCATTTCCAGGATGGTATAGGTAACGGCTGAAGTGTACCGGCTACTTTCAAGTGGCTAGCTTTTACTCTCTGGCACGTGTCACATTCTGAGACATACGTAGCAATTTCTCTTTTCATTCTAGTCCACCAGAAGTTTTGCCTTAGGTTTTGATACATTTTGCTACTACCGGGGTGGATAGAGAATTTGGAAAGGTGTGCCTCATCGAGAATTTGCTTGCGGAGTTCACGATTCTTCGGAACGACTATACGACTTTCAAATCATAGAACTCCCTTATGGTCCTGGTGGAAACATTTATACTTCTCCTCACCTAGAGAGAGTTTTTGTTTGATGATCTTAATTCCTTCATCATGTAGTTGTGCCATGACGATTTGGTCGTGAAGAGTGGGCTCAACTGAGATGTGATTTAGAGTGCCTTGGGAAACCATTTCCATGTTAAGCCTCCTCATTTCTGCACACAACGTCTCATGGTAGGACTCCATGGATAAGCAATGGCAATGGGACTTGCGGCTTAGTGCATCCGCGACTACATTAGCCTTGCCGGGGTGATAGTGCACTTCAAGGTCATAATCGTTGATTAACTCTAGCCATCTCCGTTGTCTCATATTCAGATCGGCTTGTGTGAAGATATACTTGAGACTCTTATGATCCGTGTAGATTTTGCACTGTGTACCCATGAGATAGTGCCTCCATATTTTCAGAGCGTGAATGACAGCTGCGAGCTCAAGATCATGAGTGGGATAATTCTGTTCGTGGGGCCGAAGGGCTCGTGAGGCATATGCAATCACTCGATTCTCTTGCATAAGCACACATCCTAGACCAGTACCCGATGCGTCACAATACACATCGAACGACTTGGTATTATCGGGTTGAGCTAACACAGGTGCAGTAGTCAGATGCTCTCTGAGAGTGTGGAAAGCTTCTTCACATTTCTCATTCCATACAAACTTTACTTTCTTCTTCAGTAGTTCCGTCATGGGCTTAGCAATTCGAGAGAAATCCGGGATGAAGCGACGGTAGTAACCGGCTAAGCCGAGAAAACTACGAATCTGATGAACGGAGGTAGGGGGTTTCCAATCCATCACCTCTTGTACCTTGCTGGGGTCAACAGCTATGCCTTCGCTGGAGATTGTGTGACCCAAGAACTTTACAGTATCCAACCAGAATTCACACTTAGAAAACTTAGCATAGAGCTGATGGTTTCTTAGACGCTGAAGAACAGTGTGAAGGTGCTTGGCATGCTCTTCCTCATCCTTGGAATAGATAAGGTTGTCGTCGATGAACACTACGACGAATTTGTCAAGCTCGGGCATGAATACCGAATTCATGAGATACATGAAGTAGGCAGGGGCATTGGTGAGTCCAAAGGACATGACCAAGAATTCATATAGTCCATATCGTGTGGAGAAGGCAGTCTTAGGAATATCGCACGGGCGAATCTTGATGTGATGATAGCCCGAACGAAGGTCAATCTTTGAGAAGACTCTAGCTCCAGCTAATAGATCGAAGAGTACATCGATACGAGGAAGTGGGTATTTATTCTTAACAGTTACCGCATTGAGAGGTCGGTAGTCAACGCATAACCTCAAACTGTCATCCTTCTTCTTTACGAATAGGGCTGGACATCCCCAAGGTGACGCGCTAGGGCGAATGAAACCTTTGTCCAGTAGTTCTTGGAGTTGAATTTTTAGCTCTGCCAATTCTTTAGGGGGCATCCTATATGGTCTTTTAGATATAGGTGCAGTGCCTGGTTGCAGTTCAATGATGAACTCAATATCCCTATCTGGTGGCATTCCTGGTAAGTCATCCGGAAAAACGTCGGCATACTCGTTTACCACAGGAATATCTTCTAGCTTAAGTCCTTCCATCTTGTAAGCACAGGAATTCGTGCAATCTAGGAATGGTAGGTAAAGGGTAGTGGCTCCGTGACTAGGTGAATTTATCTCAACGGCTCGGGAAGAAAGGTCCAGCGTGACTCCATGCATAGTCATCCAGTTCATTCCCAAAATAATATCCATGCCGTC
Source organism: Panicum miliaceum (assembly GCA_032594955.1). Classification (NCBI taxonomy): domain Eukaryota; kingdom Viridiplantae; phylum Streptophyta; class Magnoliopsida; order Poales; family Poaceae; genus Panicum; species Panicum miliaceum. The sequence goes on from CM064056.1 coordinate 31,809,694, forward strand.
AAGGGGTAAAAGAACAAGGTCTGTGTCGATGGTTTTACTACCCAACTTGACTGGTACTTGTCTGACCATTTGGTTTGAAGCAATTTTACCACCCGGTGTTAATATCATATATGACCCTTTTGTGTGACAAACATCCAAGCCTACTTTTGCACCGAATTTTGCACTTATGAAGCTATGCGATGCACCAGAATCAAATAATATAACTGCAGGCTTGTTATGGATAGAGAATGTACCCAACATCACTGGGGCTCCTTCAGGAAGCTCTGCAAGCGTGGTGAAGTTAATCCGTCCTTGCTTGACTTGCAGGGTCTGTCTCTTGCCGTTGTTCTTGGTGTTTGGGTTGGATCCCAGACCTTGGTTGGGCGGCCCAGACTGAGGGCATTCTCGTGCGAAGTGGTTAGAACTCCCGCATTTGAAACAGCGATTCGCGGGGCTGGGTCGAAGAGATTGTTGCAGAGTGGGCCTCGGACCATTCTGTGGAGGCATCAGGGGTCGTACCATGCCTGGTTGTTGTGGGGGTCTGGCAATCCATCTCCCTGGCTGAGGGGCCCTTGGTGGAGCTGTGGGTGCGGCATTTTGCACGATGAGATACCTTGGTGGCTGAGCACTTGAAGGTCCAGCGGGTGCCTTTCTCTTCTTCTCTGCCCGGTGTGCCATGATACAGTCTTCCTGGGTAATGGCCATATTGACCAATTCGTTGTAGGTGTCAGCCCTGGCTAGGTTCAGACGCTCCTTGAGCTTGGTGCTTAGTCCTCTGCGGAAACGGTCACGCTTCTTAGCATCCGTATCAGCGTGATAGCCCGCATACTGGCATAGATTGTTGAACGCTTGGGCGTACTGCAGCACGGTGCGGGTGCCCTGGGTAAGCGCCAGGAACTCGTTCAACTTCCTCTCCATGAGACCCTCGGGGATATGATGTGCCCGGAACGCGGTCTTGAATTCGTCCCAGTCGACCACATGATCAGCCGGGAGCATCGCAAAATAGTGGTCCCACCACAGTCGAGCGGTACCACGAAGCTGTTGCGCGGCAAAACGAGCTTTGTTGGCTTCTGAGCATGGGGCCACCAGTAGTGTGAACTTGGATTCGATGGTGCGAATCCATGCGTCTGCGTCCAAGGGTTCCTCTGTCTTATGGAACAAGGGAGGCTGGGTCCCTAGGAAATCCGTGTATCCTGCAGCTTGGGGTTGGCGAGCATTGTGCCCACCCCTCTGCTGGTGCTGTCCTTGCACGATCTGACGCAGCAGCTCGGTTTGAGCGGCCATTACTTCAACCAAGCTGGGTGGTGGCGGCGGCTGTGGTTGTGATCCACTTGCGCTAGCACCAAAACCATCCGGGTTACCACGGGTTGCTCCAACCATCTGAAAAGGCGAATGTTCTTCATTAGCAATGTGATCCATATTGCTTCCATGATTCAAAAGATTTAGCTGTGGCAACCCTGGTAATTACAAATCCAAAATCAATGACATAAGCCTAACTCCATGTGTTAAACCAACTAATGAGAGGGTGGAAAGATTTTAAAACGGGTTCAGTTGGAATTCAAATTAAATTTGGGCACATTTGGACATATTTGAAACTTTTAAATTAACTTTAAAACCATAAGCCAAACGAGGTTTTGCCTGAAACCAAAGTTGTAGAACTTTTTATTTTGAGCAACTTTCGTGTTCAAAAGTTTTTGAAATTCAAATCAGAAAGAGGAGAAAACGCCCTGTTTGCACCCAGCCCCCTGAACTTTTCCGAATTTTTGCATTTCAGTCCCTCGCTTCTCCCCCTCCTCTGCCGCGCCGCGCGCGCTCGCCCGCCCGCCGCGCGCCAGGTGGCCGGCGTCGCCTGACCGGCGTGAAGCGCCAGGCCAGTGGCCGCCGCACCACCCCGCCACGGCCGGCTTTGCCCCGCCCCGACGCCGCGCCGCCCAGTCCGCGCCCGCGCGTGCCTGCGACGCAGCCGCGTCCAGACCCGCCGCCCGTCGCGCCCAGTAGCCGCACTCCGCCGTGCCGCCCCGGCCCCCGCGCCCCACCAGTCGTCGCGCCCGCCCTCCGCCCGAGCCGCTGCCGCTGCTGCCTCCCCACTCCGCGCCGGCACTATCTCACCGCGCTCACGCCGTATCTCGGCCGCCCAGTCGCCGCGCCCGCGTGCCGCACGACGCGCCGGCGTTCTTCCGCCGCCCGCCGTGGCCAGTGCACGCCGTGCCGTGCCTCCGCCCCGCACGCTAACCAGGCCCCTCCTGTCCCTATAAAAGCGCCACCCCGGCCACGCGCGCGAGCCCGCGGCCACCAGAACGCCTCGCCGTCGCCATCGCCGCCGCCGAGCACCACCCGCCCGTGGACAGCCCACTGCCGCCGCCCACTGCCCAAACTGAGCACCCAACCACCACTACATCACCTCACCGCAGCTCGCCGACCCACCCAACACCACCCAGAGCCACCGGAGCGCCGCCGCCCGCGCTGCCGTCGCCGCCGCCGCCCCTGCTCGCCGTGGACAGCACGACCCCGACCCCCTCCGTCCAAGCCGAGCCCTTGAGTGGCTTCCCCACGCGTCACTGAAGCTCGCCGACCGGACCACGCCGCCCCAAGCCCGCCGGAGCACCGCCGTCGACGCGAGCCGCGCCGCCGCCGCCTCTGCTCCAACGCCGGCGAGCCCTTCCCGGCCGTCCCCCACCTGAACAACACCCCCACAAGGTAGCCCTCGCACCCCTGAACCTTCCCCGACCCCCGCCCCTCGCCGCCGGCGAGCCCCCCTCGCCGGAATTTCGGCCGGCCGCCGTACCCGAGCCGCCGAGGACCCAATTGCAAAAATTTAAATCTTTAGAAGGGTCTGAGCGCAAGATTCAAGGACCTAGTTGTAAAAGAAAATTTCAAACCTAGATTCAAATTCAGTGAACTTGTAAAATTCGTATAAAATCGTAGAAAATTAAGAAAAATGCAAACTCAACTGTTCTGGAATCCTCAGAACAAACTCTACCACTTTGGTTACAAAAGTTTTCTCAGAATCTCAAAATATTTTGCTCTACATTAAATAGAAGCTTTAATGGACTTATTTTGTACCCACTGTTCTAGAACAATGCTGACCCTAAATTTTGGGCAGTGAATTAGTTGCTTGATGATAAGGACTGTGTAAAAATATCAGGCCCAAATTCCATCTCTAGATTTACTGTTTGTTAAACTTAGTTTTATTTCATGTGTAAGTAGAATGTTTTACCCCTGCAGTTAGGTGGGGAGTCACCCATTGAAATTTTTCCTATGCTAATGTATTGGTACCTAGAAGCCAGAGAAAAATTAGGAGACTTTTTATCTCACAGTAACCTATTTATTTGATTTGTGTGCTAATAACATACATTAAATCAAGAAAATAGTATCTTAGCTTGGAAAGTCCCCAAATTATTACTGGGAGTTACGCTGTGGTAGAGGTTGCTGTGTAAAAAGTTTCGTGGACAAAAACCCTGTGTAGGGTCCTGTAAAAATGAATCTTTAAAAAGCCTAGGTGTAGAATGTCATATTTTCTATGCTCTAAATACTGCATGATAAATCCTACAAAAATAACAGTAGCTTCTGCATGCTCAAGTGAGAGCTCTGTAAAAATCTTAGCCACAATTGTTGCACCAATTGATCTGTACAAAAAGAACAAGTATCTAACAGCAACAATGAAATATATTTTTCAGAATTAATCTGTTACATAAAATTGGCTGAAAATTTTACAGTAAGCACACCTTTCCTTGATGTGCCTAAATCCAAAATTTCATGACCAGAAACTATCCCTTGTAGTAATGACTCTCAAATCGTAATCAAGTGCTATTTCCACGACTTAAACTTGTGCACTCATGTAGAATCGACGACTCTCGCCGACGGAACTTACGAGCTGGTGCCCGCGTCCGAGAGTGAGCAGCGTGAAGCTCAAGCAAATCTAACTGAAGCTCTTGAAGACCCGAGCCCAAGTTCGGAAGATCCCCACGCGAACTGCGAAGGCAAGCCCCGGAGCATAACCCATTCTTTCCGAAATTATGCAACTCATTACTCTTTGCTTGTGCATTAAGTTTATAGGAGTTGGATGAAAACTTAGTTGCATGATGTCAGGAACCCTTGCTTGGAAAACTAGATGTAAGGTTCGATAGAATGCTGTGCTAATAAGACTCCGGTAAAAGTCGAGTGATTTCCTGTCACTCGCGAGAAAATAGGAGTTGAATGACTACTACACGCTGCAATCATAAGGACACGGACGGGTTATGTAACGATGGTTACGATTGCGGCCCGTCTGTCTAGTGAAAAATGCTAAGGCCGCAGGGTGTGGTAGTGATGGTTAAGTCTTTGAACGTACTAAACACATGCCGAGATTATGGGAATCGGTAAGCTTAAGTACCTGATTGGCCCGGCAAGGGGACGGCATCCTACCCTTTGAACTTCGGTCCCATGTGCATATGGCGAGTGCAGAGAGTGGTCACGACCCGGCGCCGAACCGTGGCGTGGAGCTCTTGTACTCTCGGAGGGTAGCCCCGATCCACGACCCGGAAAGAAAGGGGAAAAGTTGCACGTGTGACTCTAGGGAGTAACCACGTGACGTGTGTTTGGGTTTCCCTTGCAAGGTTAAGAAATTCGATTCGAATCGTCCGTTTCTCACGGCTATTGAGACTGCTTAACCATTTTTACCCACAGAGTAAGAAGAGGAACAATGATGATGAATGAACTGGTTGGATGGAAAATCTAATGCTTCACCATGTATGCTTTAGATAGCTGCTTACCTAGACTGGCTAACGAAACTAGAATCTTGAGCTAAAAGTTGAAAGTAAGGACCCACTTGTAGATGCTTTTCGGCAAAACAAACCCCTGAGCCAAAAAAAAAAAAAACCTTGCATGTCTAGAGTCGGTGGAGTAGTTTCCACTACTCGGGTAAGTCTTGCTGAGTATTAGTATACTCAGTCTTGCTTGTGACTCGTTTTCAGGTGAGCCCTTTGAAGACATGATTGCTAGCTTGGCTTGGCCCTTCACTCTTCCCCCTGGTTGGTCGGTGGAATGGGATGCGCCCCCGTCCAACGGAGATAAAGCCGAGTGATGTCTCGTACGGGCTTCATCGAGACATCCTGTATCGTCGAGTAGTTTCCATTGTTTATTTCCGCTGCAATTTAACTATGAAGAACTTATTTATGTTAATTGAAGAACTTGTTTTCTAAACTCAGAACTAGGTCTGTAATATTGACTTATGCAAATGATGTAATACTTGCTGGAATGTGGTATTCTCTGGGCTCATCGTCGCATGAGCATTTGTATGTACGGCGCTCGATCCGTTCACCGTGGTTGTATCGGGAGGTTATACCCGACAGACCAGTGGATTACTCCGTTTGAAGTGTAAGGTTAACCGAGGATGCCTTAATGGTGATGGTTAATACCCTTGAGCCGGATTAATTCAGGTGGTTCTGCCACAGCTGGTATCAAAGCCGTATCTGGTGCCACAGCTGGCAACAGCGGACACCAGAGCCGAAATACATACGCCAGAGAATGCTACAAGCCTTAAAAACTCATTTTACTAAAACTTGACTAGAAGGTTGTGTTGCGAAATGCGTTGGTACGTTAAGGATGGTGCCTAGTTCGTAAAGCCCTAAGGGATTATGGGAAAGTTACTAGGTGGCTATCTAACTTCTATATATATTATCAACTGACTTCCAGCACATTACTTTCTGTCAAAACTTACTTTCATGCACAACCAACCTTAAATTCTGTAACGACGCACTCGTCGCTAAGGTAAGAAGGTAAGGATCCTCAGCCAACTGAGGGAGCTTGGCCTTCCTGTCGGTGATGCGAACCGAACGCTGCCCTCAAGCAGTGGCTTACTTGAGGTGCTGCCAATATGCCAACTGTTAGTTGAACATATTGGGAGTAGAAGGTTCGGCGCAGGGTATGGCGATCGCTGTTCATACCCCCGTCTCATGACGGTACCCCCGTGAATACGCTATCTCGATAGCGTATGTTAACGTCGTCTGTACGGCGGGAATTGTACAGATATCGTTTCTATAAGTAAACGGTAATGATTACGGACGCTTTCATGAGTGCTGGCATGAAAGGTTCATGATATATATATGCTTTGTAAATTTTCTGCAGGTACACTAACCGCGATTACGATAAGTTAAGGGACGAGTAGAAAGACTCGACTAGCTATTATAGGAGAGCCGTATTGTGTAAGCCACCGAAACTATCATCGTAAGACCAAAGCTATTTGGCAATTGTTTTATTTGTGAGGACGAATAGGACGTGCATACATCATAAACATGTGTATCTGAAATCAAAAATGCGTTGTGTGAGAGTGGAAAGGTTCTTGCGTATCTAAGAGTGGTTTGCATAAGGACTATCTAGCGAAACTGTCCGAAATCTGCCGTCACCAAAAAGAACGATTTATTGACCCAAGAAAATGACCTTTTCTGGAGAAGTTCATGTCGAAAGAATTGTTCCAAATTTTGTGTTCTATCTCCTGTTCAAAAATGAAAAATTCTGAACTTATGGATAATAAGAAATAACAGAAACCTTGGAGCGTCAGATTTCTGTCCAGAATAAGCACTTCTGCCTCTTAAATTTTTAGGCCCCCTTCCTGCGGTTTTCTGCAAAAGAGCACAACACGAAACTTGTTCCAAATTTACCCAGGAAGCTGCTGTTAAAATTTGGTAAATTTTGGCTGGGTAGATTTTCCCTGGTGTACGAAACTCTATCCCTCTGTTCACTGAAAATTCTGGGTAGACAGTAAGGTAAAACCTGAAAATAAAGACCATCTTAGAGACCTAATTAGCTCTGGAGTTGACTAGCAAAGTTGTTCACAAATACCTTAGGAGTGATCTGGTGAAATTTGAGAATTTTTGGATGAGAACTGTGGGAGTTATGATTATTTTTGCAAACTATACAGAATCTGTCCTTGTGCTGTTCACAGTTTTTCGCTATCTCACTCCATTTGATCTTTTGTTCAGATGGCCGAGCCTGTTGAGATGATGGTGGATGAGGATGGACGCGTACACTCGCAGTGTCTCCACTGGGAGGGCTTTCCCTCTATTTTGTGGGATGTTCTGCGTACCGCGGGCTATCTAATTCCCCCACGTTACGCCGGACTGGAGTTTGCAGAAAATGGAGTTACCCAGTGCCGTGTCAACGTGACTATCTTTCCGCACCCGCTACACCCGGAGCGGCCCGCCTTGGAGCTTGAGGCTGTTGGTCGCCGTTTGGCCGATACTTGGGAGCTTGCAGCCATGAGGGCGCTCACCACGTTTTGTGCGCAGCGTCCCGAGGTTGTCACACTCACTCCCATTGGATTGTTTCCTGCTGCCCAGGACAACGACCCCTTTTGGCTCAACAGGGTGCAGCACGCACAGTATTTGGTAGACTTCCATGCCCAGGAGACTATCCATACCTCCGTGCGGTGCATGAGTGCACTCTACCGGCTTCAGACTCTCCAGAGTCAGGCACTCGAGCAGCTCACCGATCTTGCTCAGGCCTACCATATGATGGCAGATACCAGGGATGAGCAGATAAAGGAGCTCAGTCAGGATCTTGAGGACAGAGATGCTCAGATTGGCCAACTTGAGGGCCAAATCCAGGAGCAGGACACTCTCATGGGTGAGAGAGATACCACGATAGCACAGTTGGAGGAGCAGCTCCACGATCTGAACCTTGAGTTGGAGGATGCTAATGAGCACATTCAGTGGCACCATGATCAGAATGACCATCCCCATGAGGACGACATGGAGGAGGATGAGGAGGAGCCACAGGAGATTGATGATATCTCAGGTATGGATTTCGAGGGTGAGGTACCACAGGCACCTCGGATGGGAGCTCACTCTCCTGCTCACAGCGAGTCGTCCGTCAACGACTTGGATGATTTCTAGAGGACGACCTAGGAGGACTTTTGCACATACTCCTCGATAGGGTAGCCTAACTTTTGGCAAGTGTTGTAATAGGCTAACTAGGAGTTGAGTAACTCTTTTGTGTTGGGAACACCTGAACCATGTGGATACCCTCAGCATGTAAGGAACGGCGATAAACTTGGGTGATTCGTTGTAAGTTGGTAAACGATGAAATCCACAATTGCTGAGACTTGTCGGAATTTTTACCCATGTCTCTTTGCATTTCTTGGCTGAGTGTTGAATACCAAACTTGTGCTAAATTTTGTGATCTGGGTTCTCACAAAAATTCAGCATCATTGGACCTCGCTAGTTTATGATATTGGCGAAACAGTATCGAGCAATCTGCTGAAAAACAGCTAAGACAGTAAGGCAGAGGACGAGCCTTTCGACCACCTTAGCCATAGTTCTAGCACCGAAGTTAAATACCAAAGTGGTGCATTCCTAAATTCTCTGACTACTGCCAGAGTATGAGATGTTTTAGATGGACCCACAGCAAGCTACGGTTTTTCTCGTAGCAAACAGAGATTCTGTCCATACTTCTAGCTGTGATTTCGGAAGTCTTTGACTACACCAATCATTTATGAATCGAGGAAGTATTATGGATCGCGTTGCTAATGGTAACCTTTCACATTTCAGATGGTTGGATCAACCCATGGCAACCCCGAGGGTTTTGGTGCCGGTGGCAGCCGCTCGCGACAATCGCCACCACCCCCGCCCAGTTTGGTGGAAGTGATGGCCGCTCAAACCGAGCTGCTACGTCAGATTGTGCAAGGGCAACACTAGCAGAGGGGTGGGCACAATGCTCACCAACCACAAGCTGCAGGATACACGGATTTCCTGGGGACCCAGCCTCCCTTGTTCCATAAGACAGAGGAACCCCTGGACGCAGATGCATGGATTCGCACCATAGAATCCAAGTTCACACTACTTGTGGCCCCATGCTCAGAAGCCAACAAAGCTCATTTTGCCGCGCAACAGCTTCGCGGTACCGCTCGACTGTGGTGGGACCACTATTTTGCGATGCTCCCGGCTGACCATGAGGTCGACTGGAATGAATTCAAGACCGCGTTCCGGGCACATCATATCCCCGAGGGTCTCATGGAGAGGAAGTTGAATGAGTTCCTGGCACTCACCCAGGGCACCCGCACCGTGCTACAGTACGCCCAAGCATTCAACAATCTATGCCAGTATGCGGGCTATCACGCTGATACGGATGCCAAGAAGAGTGATCGTTTCCGCCGAGGTCTGAATACCAAGCTCAAGGAACGTCTGAACCTAGCCAGGGCTGACACCTACAACGAGTTGGTCAATATGGCCATTACCCAGGAAGACTATATCATGGCACACCGGGCAGAGAAGAAGAGAAAGGCACCCGCAGGACCATCAAGTGCCCAACCACCAAGGTATCGCATCGTGCAAAATACCGCACCTACAGCTCCACCAAGGGCCCCGCAGCCAGGAAGATGGATTGCCAGACCCCCACAGCAGCCAGGCATGGTACGACCCCCGATGCCTCCACAGAATGGTCCGAGGCCCATTCTTCAGCAGTCTCTTCGACCTAGCCCTGCGAATCGCTGTTTCAAATGCGGGAGTTCCAGCCACTTCGCACGAGAATGCCCTCAGCCTGGACAGCCCAACCAAGGTCAAGGATCCAACCCGAACGCCAAGAACAGGGGCAAGAGACAGACCCTGCAAGTCAAGCAAGGACGGATTAACTTCACCACGCTTGCAGAGCTTCCAGAAGGCGCCCCAGTGATGTCGGGTACATTCTCTATCCATAACAAGCCTGCCGTTATATTATTTGATTCTGGTGCATCGCATAGTTTTATAAGTGCAAAATTCAGTGCAAAAGTAGGCTTGGATGTTTGTCACACAAAAGGGTCATATATGATATCAACACCGGGTGGTAAAATTGCTTCAAACCAAATGGTCAGACAAGTACCAGTCAAATTGGGTAGTAAAACCATCGACACGGACCTTGTCCTTTTACCCCTTGACGGCATGGACATTATTTTGGGAATGAACTGGATGGCTATGCATGGAGTCACACTGGACCTTTCTTCCCGAGCCGTTGAGATAAATTCACCTAGTCACGGAGCCACTACCCTTTACCTACCATTCATAGATTGCACGAATTCCTGTGCTTACAAGATGGAAGGACTTAAGCTAGATGAGATTCTTGTGGTGAACGAGTATGCCGATGTTTTCCCGGATGACTTACCAGGAATGCCACCGGATAGGGATATTGAGTTCGTTATTGAACTACAGCCAGGCACTGCACCTATATCCAAAAGACCATATAGGATGCCCCCTAAAGAGTTGGCAGAGCTGAAAATTCAACTCCAAGAACTGCTGGACAAAGGTTTCATTCGCCCTAGCGCGTCACCTTGGGGATGTCCAGCCCTATTCGTAAAGAACAAGGATGACAGTTTGAGATTATGTGTGGACTACCGACCTCTCAATGCGGTAACAGTTAAAAATAAATACCCACTTCCTCGCATCGATGTACTCTTCGATCAATTAGCTGGAGCCAGAGTCTTCTCAAAAATTGATCTTCGTTCGGGATATCATCAGATCAAGATTCGCCCGTGCGATATTCCTAAGACTGCCTTCTCCACCCGATATGGACTATATGAATTCTTGGTCATGTCCTTTGGACTCACCAATGCCCCTGCCTACTTCATGTATCTCATGAATTCGGTATTCATGCCCGAACTTGACAAATTCGTCGTAGTGTTCATCGACGACATTCTTATCTATTCCAAGGATGAGGAAGAGCATGCCAAGCACCTTCGCATTGTTCTTCAGCGACTCAGAGACCATCAGCTCTATGCTAAGTTTTCCAAGTGTGAATTCTGGTTGGATACTGTAAAGTTCTTAGGTCACACGATCTCCAGCGAAGGCATAGCTGTTGACCCCAGCAAGGTACAAGAGGTGATGGATTGGAAACCCCCTACCTCCGTTCATCAGATTCGCAGTTTTCTCGGCTTAGCCGGTTACTACCGTCGCTTCATCCCGGATTTCTCTCGAATTGCTAAGCCCATGACGGAACTATTGAAGAAGGAAGTAAGGTTTGTATGGAATGAGAAGTGTGAAGAAGCCTTCCACACTCTCAGAGAGCATCTGACTACTGCACCTGTGTTAGCTCAACCCGATAATACCAAGCCATTCGATGTGTATTGTGACGCATCAGGTACTGGTCTAGGATGTGTGCTTATGCAAGAGAATCGAGTGATTGCATATGCCTCACGAGCCCTTCGGCCCCACGAACAGAATTATCCCACGCATGACCTTGAGCTCGCAGCCGTCATTCACGCTCTGAAGATATGGAGGCACTATCTCATGGGTACACAGTGCAATATCTACACGGATCATAAGAGTCTCAAGTACATCTTCACACAAGCCGATCTGAATATGAGACAACGAAGATGGCTAGAATTAATCAAAGATTATGACCTTGAAGTGCAGTATCACCCCGGTAAGGCTAATGTAGTCGCGGATGCACTAAGCCGCAAGTCCCATTGCCATTGTTTATCCATGGAATCCTACCATGAGACATTATGTGCAGACATGAGGAAGCTTAACTTGGAAATGGTTTCCCAAGGCACTCTAAATCACAACTCAGTTGAGCCCACTCTTCACGACCAAATCGTCATGGCACAACTACAGGATGAAGGAATTAAGATCATCAAACAGAAACTCTCTCTAGGTGAGGAGAAGTATAAGTGTTTCCGCCAGGACCATAAGGGAGTTCTATGGTTCGAAAGTCGTATAGTCGTTCCGAAGAATCGTGAACTCCGCAGGCAAATTCTTAATGGGGCACACCTCTCCAAATTCTCTATCCACCCCGGCAGTAGCAAAATGTATCAGGACCTAAGGCAAAACTTCTGGTGGACTAGAATGAAAAGGGAAATTGCTACGTATGTCTCGGAATGTGACACGTGCCAGAGAGTAAAAGCTAGCCACTTGAAGGTAGCCGGTACACTTCAACCGTTACCTATACCATCATGGAAATGGGAAGACATAAGTATGGACTTCATCGTGGGACTACCAAACACTTCCCAGAAACATGATTCCATATGGGTTATCGTTGATAGACTCACGAAGACGGCACATTTTCTTCCGATGCACACCACCTATTCTACCAAGAAATATGCCGAGATTTACCTCGATCGTATTGTTTGCCTGCATGGAATACCTAAGACAATTATTTCCGATCGTGGTCCTCAGTTTGTAGCACGCTTTTGGGAACAACTGCAAACGTCTCTTGGCACAAAGCTGATTCGCAGCTCAGCATACCACCCTCAGACCGATGGACAAACGGAAAGAGTAAACCAAATTCTTGAAGACATGCTGAGAGCTTGTGTCATTCATTATGACAAGAATTGGGACAAATGCCTACCCCTGGCAGAGTTCTCGTACAACAACAGCTACCAAACGAGTTTGAAAATGGCACCATTTGAGGCCCTGTACGGACGAAGGTGTCGAACCCCTTTGAGCTGGTCACAAACCGGAGAACGTAAAATAATTGGATCCGACCTGGTAATCGAGGCAGAGGAGAAAGTAAAAGTAATACAAGCAAATCTTAAAGCCGCACAAGCCCGACAAAAGAGCTATTCGGACAAAAGGAGAAAGCCCCTAAAGTTCGAAGTTGGCGATCATGTCTATCTTCGAGTTTCACCAACCAAAGGAGTGCGAAGATTTGGGATCAAAGGCAAACTAGCTCTCCGTTATATTGGTCCTTAAGAAATCATGGAGAGCTGCGGACCCGTAGCCTACAAATTACGACTGCCCCCTCAGCTCACGGCCACCCATGATGTCTTCCACGTATCTCAACTCAAGAAGTGTATTCGAGTCCCTACCGAGATTGTGGAACAACAAGAAATATCGTTGGAACCCGATCTCTCGTATGTCGAACACCCAATTAAGATTCTGGATCAAAAAGAAAGAGAGACCAGGAGGAAAGTGATTAGAATGTATAAAATACAATGGAATCGCCACACGGAAGAAGAAGCCACCTGGGAAACGGAGAGCTACCTGAACCAACATTTCCCTGGGTTTCTTGTCTCAACCACTGGTATGTGCACCCACGCCCACACTAAGAATTACCGAATCTCGGGGCGAGATTCTTGTTAAGGGGGGAAGGCTGTGGCAACCCTGGTAATTACAAATCCAAAATCAATGACATAAGCCTAACTCCATGTGTTAAACCAACTAATGAGAGGGTGGAAAGATTTTAAAACGGGTTTAGTTGGAATTCAAATTAAATTTGGGCACATTTGGACACATTTGAAACTTTTAAATTAACTTTAAAACCATAAGCCAAACGAGGTTTTGCCTGAAACCAAAGTTGTAGAACTTTTTATTTTGAGCAACTTTCGTGTTCAAAAGTTTTTGAAATTCAAATCAGAAAGAGGAGAAAACGCCCTGTTTGCACCCAGCCCCCTGAACTTTTTCGAATTTTTGCATTTCAGTCCCTCGCTTCTCCCCCTCCTCTGCCGCGCCGCGCGCGCTCGCCCGCCCGCCGTGCGCCAGGTGGCCGGCGTCGCCTGACCGGCGCGAAGCGCCAGGCCAGTGGCCGCCGCACCACCCCGCCACGGCCGGCTTTGCCCCGCCCCGACGCCGCGCCGCCCAGTCCGCGCCCGCGCGTGCCTGCGACGCAGCCGCGTCCAGACCCGCCGCCCGTCGCGCCCAGTAGCCGCACTCCGCCGTGCCGCCCCGGCCCCCGCGCCCCACGAGTCGTCGCGCCCGCCCTCCGCCCGAGCCGCTGCCGCTGCTGCCTCCCCACTCCGCGCCGGCACTATCTCACCGCGCTCACGCCGTATCTCGGCCGCCCAGTCGCCGCGCCCACGTGCCGCACGACGCGCCGGCGTTCTGCCGCCGCCCGCCGCGGCCAGTGCACGCCGTGCCGTGCCTCCGCCCCGCACGCTAACCAGGCCCCTCCTATCCCTATAAAAGCGCCACCCCGGCCACGCGCGCGAGCCCCCGGCCACCAGAACGCCTCGCCGTCGCCGCCGCCGAGCACCACCCGCCCGTGGACAGCCCACTGCCGCCGCCCACTGCCCAAACTGAGCACCCAGCCACCACTACATCACCTCACCGCAGCTCGCCGACCCACCCAACGCCACCCAGAGCCACCGGAGCGCCGCCGCCCGCGCTGCCGTCGCCGCCGCCGCCCCTGCTCGCCGTGGACAGCACGACCCCGACCCCCTCCGTCCAAGCCGAGCCCTTGAGTGGCTTCCCCACGCGTCACTGAAGCTCGCCGACCGGACCACGCCGCCCCAAGCCCGCTGGAGCACCGCCGTCGACGCGAGCCGCGCCGCCGCCGCCTCTGCTCCAACGCCGGCGAGCCCTTCCCGGCCGTCCCCCACCTGAACAACACCCCCACAAGGTAGCCCTCGCACCCCTGAACCTTCCCCGACCCTCGCCCCTCGCCGCCGGCGAGCCCCCCTCGCCGGAATTTCGGCCGGCCGCCGTACCCGAGCCGCCGAGGACCCAATTGCAAAAATTTAAATCTTTAGAAGGGTCTGAGCGCAAGATTCAAGGACCTAGTTGTAAAAGAAAATTTCAAACCTAGATTCAAATTCAGTGAACTTGTAAAATTCGTATAAAATCGTAGAAAATTCAGAAAAATGCAAACTCAACTGTTATGGAATCCTCAGAACAAACTCTACCACTTTGGTTACAAAAGTTTTCTCAGAATCTCAAAATATTTTGCTCTACATTAAATAGAAGCTTTAATGGACTTATTTTGTACCCACTGTTCTAGAACAATGCTGACCCTAAATTTTGGGCAGTGAATTAGTTGCTTGATGATTAGGACTGTGTAAAAAGATCAGGCCCAAATTCCATCTCTAGATTTACTGTTTGTTAAACTTAGTTTTATTTCATGTGTAAGTAGAATGTTTTACCCCTGCAGTTAGGTGGGGAGTCACCCATTGAAATTTTTCCTATGCTAATGTATTGGTACCTAGAAGCCAGAGAAAAATTAGGAGACTTTTTATCTCACAGTAACCTATTTATTTGATTTGTGTGCTAATAACATACATTAAATCAAGAAAATAGTATCTTAGCTTGGAAAGTCCCCAAATTATTACTGGGCGTTACGCTGTGGTAGAGGTTGCTGTGTAAAAAGTTTCGTGGACAAAAACCCTGTGTAGGGTCCTGTAAAAATGAATCTTTAAAAAGCCTAGGTGTAGAATGTCATATTTTCTATGCTCTAAATACTGCATGATAAATCCTACAAAAATAACAGTAGCTTCTGCATGCTCAAGTGAGAGCTCTGTAAAAATCTTAGCCACAATTGTTGCACCAATTGATCTGTACAAAAAGAACAAGTATCTAACAGCAACAATGAAATATATTTTTCAGAATTAATCTGTTACATAAAATTGGCTGAAAATTTTACAGTAAGCACACCTTTCCTTGATGTGCCTAAATCCAAAATTTCATGACCAGAAACTATCCCTTGTAGTAATGACTCTCAAATCGTAATCAAGTGCTATTTCCACGACTTAAACTTGTGCACTCATGTAGAATCGACGACTCTCGCCGACGGAACTTACGAGCTGGTGCCCGCGTCCGAGAGTGAGCAGCGTGAAGCTCAAGCAAATCTAACTGAAGCTCTTGAAGACCCGAGCCCAAGTTCGGAAGATCCCCACGCGAACTGCGAAGGCAAGCCCCGGAGCATAACCCATTCTTTCCGAAATTATGCAACTCATTACTCTTTGCTTGTGCATTAAGTTTATAGGAGTTGGATGAAAACTTAGTTGCATGATGTCAGGAACCCTTGCTTGGAAAACTAGATGTAAGGTTCGATAGAATGCTGTGCTAATAAGACTCCGGTAAAAGTCGAGTGATTTCCTGTCACTCGCGAGAAAATAGGAGTTGAATGACTACTACACGCTGCAATCATAAGGACACGGACGGGTTATGTAACGATGGTTACGATTGCGGCCCGTCTGTCTAGTGAAAAATGCTAAGGCCGCAGGGTGTGGTAGTGATGGTTAAGTCTTTGAACGTACTAAACACATGCCGAGATTATGGGAATCGGTAAGCTTAAGTACCTGATTGGCCCGGCAAGGGGACGGCATCCTACCCTTTGAACTTCGGTCCCATGTGCATATGGCGAGTGCAGAGAGTGGTCACAACCCGGCGCCGAACCGTGGCGTGGAGCTCTTGTACTCTCGGAGGGTAGCCCCGATCCACGACCCGGAAAGAAAGGGGAAAAGTTGCACGTGTGACTCTAGGGAGTAACCACGTGACGTGTGTTTGGGTTTCCCTTGCAAGGTTAAGAAATTCGATTCGAATCGTCCGTTTCTCACGGCTATTGAGACTGCTTAACCATTTTTACCCACAGAGTAAGAAGAGGAACAATGATGATGAATGAACTGGTTGGATGGAAAATCTAATGCTTCACCATGTATGCTTTAGATAG
Organism: Panicum miliaceum; assembly: GCA_032594955.1. Taxonomy (NCBI): domain Eukaryota; kingdom Viridiplantae; phylum Streptophyta; class Magnoliopsida; order Poales; family Poaceae; genus Panicum; species Panicum miliaceum. The sequence continues at coordinate 31,825,999 of CM064056.1, forward strand.
CTGCTTACCTAGACTGGCTAACGAAACTAGAATCTTGAGCTAAAAGTTGAAAGTAAGGACCCACTTGTAGATGCTTTTCGGCAAAACAAACCCCTGAGCCAAAAAAAAAAAACCTTGCATGTCTAGAGTCGGTGGAGTAGTTTCCACTACTCGGGTAAGTCTTGCTGAGTATTAGTATACTCAGTCTTGCTTGTGACTCGTTTTCAGGTGAGCCCTTTGAAGACATGATTGCTAGCTTGGCTTGGCCCTTCACTCTTCCCCCTGGTTGGTCGGTGGAATGGGATGCGCCCCCGTCCAACGGAGATAAAGCCGAGTGATGTCTCGTACGGGCTTCATCGAGACATCCTGTATCGTCGAGTAGTTTTCGTTGTTTATTTCCGCTGCAATTTAACTCTGAAGAACTTATTTATGTTAATTGAAGAACTTGTTTTCTAAACTCAGAACTAGGTCTGTAATATTGACTTATGCAAATGATGTAATACTTGCTGGAATGTGGTATTCTCTGGGCTCATCATCGCATGAGCATTTGTATGTACGGCGCTCGATCCGTTCACCGTGGTTGTATCGGGAGGTTATACCCGACAGACCAGTGGATTACTCCGTTTGAAGTGTAAGGTTAACCGAGGATGCCTTAATGGTGATGGTTAATACCCTTGAGCCGGATTAATTCAGGTGGTTCTGCCACATTAACGCGGAACAGTAAACTTCCAAAAGGTCATGGATGGAATCATGGGCATAAAAACTGTCTGCCATAAGAATTTTGTAACTCCTGGTAGGTTCATCCAAAGTTTCTCATATTTTGGCAGTGGATAGGGAATATAGAGATGTACCACTTTGGTATTCAGCCAAGATGCTAAATCGATGGCTAAGAGGGTCAAACGATTCACTCTTTGCTTCGCTGGTTGGCTGTTTTTCAGCAGAACGAGTTATAGTATCTGGCCTATAACTCAAACTAGCAAGATCCAATAGGGTTGAAATTTTGTGAGAACCTAGATCACAGAATTTAGGACAAGTTTGGTATTCAACACTCAGCCCAGAAATGTAGAGAGACATGGGTAAAAATTCCAACAAGTTTCTGCAATCACAGATTCAACTGCTTTCCGAGATCACAATCAACCCAAGTTTTTTTTTAGCCATGGCCTACATGATTTGAGTAGCCAATGGTCAAGTTGTACCCACCACAAAAGAGGTACTCAACTCTTAGTTAGCCTATTACAACACTTGCCAAAAGTTAGGCTACGCTATCGAGGAGTATGTGCAAAAGTCCTTCTAGGTCGTCATCTAGAAGTCATCCAATTCGTTGACGGACGACTCACTGTGAGCGGGAGAGTGAGCTCCCATCTGAGGTGCCTGTGGTACCTCACCCTCGAAATCCATCCCTGAAATATCATCAATCTCCTGTGGCTCCTCTTCATCTTCCTCCATGTCCTCCTCATGGGGATGGTCGTTCTGATCATGGTGCCACTGAATGTGCTCATTAGCATCCTCCAACTCAAGGCTCAGATCATGGAGCTGCTCCTCCAACTGTGCTATCGTGGCATCTCTCTCACCCATGAGAGTGTCCTGCTCCTGAATTTGGCCCTCAAGTTGGCCAACCTGAGCATCTCTGTCCTCAAGATCCTTACTGAGCTCCTTAATCTGCTCATCCCTGGTATCTGCCATCATGTGGTAGGCCTGAGCAAGATCAGTGAGCTGCTCAAGCGCCTGACTCTGGAGAGTCTGAAGTCGGTAGAGTGCACTCATGCACCGCACGGAGGTATGAATAGTTTCCTGGGCGTGAAAGTCTACCAAGTACTGTGCGTGTTGCACCCTGTTGAGCCAAAAGGGGTCGTTGCCCTGGGCAGCAGGAAACAACCCAATGGGAGTGAGTGTGACAACCTCGGGACGCTGCGCACAAAAAGTGGTGAGCGCCCTCATGGCTGCAAGCTCCCAAGTATCGGCCAAACGGCGACCAACGGCCTCAATCTCCAAGGCGGGCCACTCCGGGTGTAGCGGGTGCGGAAAGATAGTCACGTTGACACGACACTGGGTAACTCCATTTTCTGCAAACTCCAGTCCGGCGTAACGTGGGGGAATTAGATAGCCCGCGGTGCGCAGAACATCCCACAAAATAGAGGGAAAGCCCTCCCAGTGGAGACACTGCGAGTGTACGCGTCCATCCTCATCCACCATCATAGCAACAGGCTCGGCCATCTGAACAAAAGATCAAATGGAGTGAGATAGTGAAAAACTGTGAACAGCACAGGGACAAATTCTGTATAGTGTGCAAAAATAACCATAACTTCCACAGTTCTAATCCAAAAATTCTCAAATTTCACCAGATCACTCCTAAGGTATTTGTGAACAACTTTGCTAGATAGGTCTCTAAGATGGTCTTTCTTTTCAGGTTTTACCTTACTGTCTACCCAGAAATTTCAGGGAACAGGGGGCCAATGTTTCGTGCACCAGAGGAAATCTACCCAGCCAAAATTTACCAAATTTTAACAGCAGCTACCTGGGTAAATTTGGAACAAGTTTTGTGTTGTACTCTTTTTCAGAAAACCGCAGGAAGGGGGCCTAAAAATTTAAGAGGCTGAACTGCTCATTTTGGACAGAAACCAACACACCAAGGTCTTTGTTGTTTCTCATTACCCATATGTCCAGAATTTTTCGTATTTAGACAGGAGGTAGAATACGGATTTTGGAACAAAAACTTTCAACCTGAGTTTCTTCCGAAAGGGTCATTTTCTCAGCTTAATAATTTCATCTTTTCGGATAAGGCGGAAAGTGACCGGTTTGCTAGATAATCCTTAGGCAAGTCAATCGTGTGGGCGCATGAACCTTCCCACTCTCACGCATCATATTTTCAATTTCAGATATATATGGTTATGATGCATGCACGTCCTATTCGTCCTCACAAAATAAAATAGTTGCCAAATAACTTTTGGTCTTACGAAGATAGTTTCGGTGGCATACATGATACGCCTCTCAATATAATAGCTAGTCGAGATTTTCTAACCGTTCTTTAACTTATCGTAATCGCGGTTAGTGTACCTGCAGAAGATTGATAGAGCAAATATATTTCATGAACCTTTCATGCCAGCACTCATGAAAGCGTCCGTATTCATTACCGTTTACTTATAGAAACGATATTTGTACAATTCCCGCCGTACAGACGACGTTAACATACGCTATCGAGATAGCGTATTCACGGGGGTACCGTCATGAGACGGGGGTATGAACAGCGATCGCCATACCCTGCGCCAAACCTTCTACTCCCAATATGTACAACTAACAGTTGGCATATTGGCAGCACCTCAAGTAAGCCACTGCTTGAGGGCAGCGTTCGGTTCGCATCACCGACAGGAAGGCCAAGCTCTCTCAGTTGGCTGAGGATTCTTACCTTCTTACCTTAGCGATGAGTGCGTCGTTACGGAATTTAAGGTCGGTTGTGCATGAAAGTAAGTTTTGACAGAAAGTAATGTGCTGGAAGTCAGTTGATAATATTTCATAAGTTAGATAGCCACCTAGTAACTTTCCCATAATCCCTTAGGGCTTTACGAACTAGGCACCATCCTTAACGCACCAACGTATTTCGCAACACATCCTTCTAGTCAAGTTTTATGAAAATAAGTTTTTAAGGCTTGTCGCATTCTCTGGCGTATGCATTTCGGCTCTGGTGCCAGCTGTTACCAGCTGTGGCAGAACCACCTGAATTAATCCGGCTCAAGTGTATTAACCATCACCATTAGGGCAATCTCGGTTAACCTTACACTTCAAACGGAGTAATCCACTGGTCTGTCGGGTATAAGCTCCCGATACAACCACGGTAAAGCGGATCGAGTGCCATACATACAAATGCTCACGCGACGATGAGCCCAGAGAATACCACATTCCAACAAATATTACAACATTATCAGAGGTGAATATTACAGACCATGTTTGAGTTTAGAAACCAAGTACTTCAGTGATCATAACTAATAAGTTCTTCAGAGTTTAAGTTGCAGCGGAAAATAAAACAACGAAAGCTACTTCGACGATAAGGATGTCTCGATGAAGCCCGTACGAGACATCACTCGGCATTATCTCCATTGGACGGGGGCGTATCCCATTCCACCGACCAACCAGGGGGAAGAGTGCAGGGCCAAGTCAAGCTAGCAATCATATCTTCGAAGGTCTCACCTGAAAACGAGCCACAAGCAAGGCTGAGTATACTAATACTCAGCAAGACTTACCCGTGTAGTGGAATCTACTCCACCGACTCTAGACATGCAAGGCTTTCTGGCTCATGGGTTTGTTTTGCCGAAAAGCATCTACAAGTGGGTCCTTACTTTCAACTTTTAGCCCATGATTCTAGTTTCATTAACCATTCTAGATAAGCAGCTATCCAATATCATACATGGTGAAGCATTAAATTTCATCCAACAAGTTCATTCATCATCATTGTTCCTCTCCTTACTCCGTGGGTAAAGGGGGTTAAGCAGTCTCAATAGCCGTGAGAAACGGATGATTCGAATCGAATTTCTTAACCTTGCAAGGGAAACCCAAACACACGTCACGTGGTTACTCCCTAGAGTCACACGTGCAACTTTCCCCTTTCTTTCCGGGTCGTGGATCGGGGCTACCCTCCAAGAGTACAAGAGCCCCACGCCACGGTTCGGCGCCGGGTCGTGACCACTCTCTGCACTCGCCATATGCACATGGGACCGAAGTTCAAAGGGTAGGATGCCGTCCCCTTGCCGGGCCAATCAGGTACTTAAGCTTACCGATTCCCATAATCTCGGCATGTGTTTAGTACGTTCAAAGACTTAACCATCACTACCACACACTGCGGCCTTAGCATTTTTCACTAGACAGACGGGCCTCAATCGTAAACATAGTACCATAGCCCGTCTGTTGTCCTTATGATTGCAGCGTGTAGTAAACATTCAACTCCTATTTTCTCGCGAGTGACAGGAAATCACTCGACTTTTACCGGAGTCCTATTAGCACAGCATTCTATCGATCCTTACATCTAGTTTTCAAGCATGGGTTCCTAACATCATGCAACTAAGTTTTCATTCAACTCCTATAAACTTAAGGCACACGCAAAGAGTAATGAGTTGCATAATTTAGGAAAGAAATGGCTTATGCTCCGGGGCTTGCCTTCGCAGTTAGCTTGGGGCTCTTCCGAACTTGGGCTCGGGTCTTCAAGAGCTTCAGTTAGATTTACTTGAGCTTCAAGCTGCTCACTCTCAGACGCGGGCACCAGCTCGTAAGTTCCGTCGGCGAGAGTCGTCGATTCTACATGAATGCACAAGTTTAAGTAGTGGTGATGGTAAACGACACGAATTGAGTGTAACTACTACAGTGGGTAGTTGCTGGTCATGAAACTTTGGATTTAGGCACATCAGGGAAAGATGTGCTTACTGTAAAATTTTCAGACAATTTCATGTAGCAGATTAATTATGAAAAATATATTACATAGTTGCTGTTAGATCCTTGCTCTTTTTGTACAGAACAATTGGTGCAAAAACTGAGTCTACGATTTTTACAGGGCTTTCGTTTAATCATGCAGGACCTACTGTAATTTTTATAGGGTTTATTATGCAGTTTTCAGAGCATAGTAAATATGACATTACACTCCTAGGTTATTCAAATATTTATTTTTACAGGATCCTACACAGGGTTTTTGTCCATGAAACTTTTTACACAGTATCCTCTACCACTGAGTATCTGCTAGTAAAAGTATGAGAATTGTCCAAGCTAAGATACTATTTTCTTGATTTAATGTATGTTATTAGCACATAAATCAAATAAATAGGTTCCTTTAAGATATAAAGTCTCTAAATTTTTCTATGGCATCTAGGTACCATTACACCAATACAGAAAATGTTTCATTTGGTGATTCCTAACCTAACTGCAGGGATAAAAATATTTAGCCACTTATGGTATGAAACTAAGTTTAATAAACAGTGTAGCTAGAGATGGAATTTGGGCCTGATCTTTTTACACAGTCCTAAACATCAAGCAATGAACTCACTGCCCAAAATTTAGGGTCAGCATTGATCTACAACAGTAGGTACAAAAGAAGTCCATTAAAACTTCCATTTAATGTAGAACAAAATATGTTGAGAATCTGAGAAACTTTTCGTAACAAAAGTTGTAGCGTTTTTTCTAAGGATTCCAGAACAGTTGAGTTTGCATTTTTCTGAATTTTCTAAGATTTTATACGAATTTTACAAATTCACTGAATTTGAATCTAGATTTGAAACTTTCTTTTACAACTGGGTCCTTGAATCTTACGCGCAGACCCTTCTAAAGATTTAAATTCTTGCAATTGGGTCCTCGGGCGGCTCGGGTACGGCGGCCGGCCGAAATTTCGGCGAGGGGCTCGCCGGCGGCGTGGGGTGAGGGTCGGGGAAGGTTGAGGGGTGCGAGGGCTACCTCGTGGGGGTCTTGTTCGGGTGGGGGACGGCCGGGAATAGCTCGCCGGCGTTGGAGCAGAGGCGGCGGCGGCGGTGCTCCGGCGGGCTTGGGGCAGTTTGGTCTGGTCGGCGAGCTTCAGTGGCGCGTGGGGAAGCTGCTCGGGTGCTTGGCTTGGGCGGAGGAGGTCGGGGTCGAGCTGTCCGCGGTGAGCAGGGGCGGCGGCGGCGGGTGACAGCGCGGGCGGCGGCGCTCCGGTGGTCCTGGGCGGTGTTGGGCGGGTCGGCGAGCTTCAGTGTGGTGATGTAGTGGTGGCTGGCGCTTCAATTTGGGCAGGGGGCGGCTGTGGAGGGCTGTACACGAGCGGGCGGAGCTCGGCGGCGGCAATGGCGGCGGCGAGGTGCTCTAGCTGCTGTGGCTCGCGCGGGCGGCCGGGGGCGCGGCTTTTATAGGGGCAGGAGGGAGGTGGGGGTGCCTGGGCGACGCGCGGGGTAGACACGGCGAAGGCGTGCCAGTGGCCACGGCGGGCGGCAGCAGGACGCCGGTGCGGCGTGCAGCGGGCGGGTGCGAGCGACTGGCGGCCGGGGATTTGGTGTGGGCGCGAGGAGATAGCACGGCGCGTGGATTGGGGAAGCAGCTGCAGCAGCGGCTCAGGCGGGAGGCAGGCGCAGCGACGGGCGGGGCGCGGGGGTCGGGACGGCACGGCGCGACGCGGCGGTTGGGCGCGGCGGGCGGCGAGCCGGGGCACGGCACGGCGTGCGCACGCGCGGGCGCGGACTGGGCAGCGCGGCGGTGGGGGGGGGGGGGCAAAGCCGTGCGTGGGGGAGAGGCGCGGCGGCCACTGGCCTGGCGGCTCGCACCGGTCAGGCATCGCCGGACACCTGGCGGCGCTGTCGGGCGGGGAGGGGAGAGAGAGGGAGGAGCGAGGGGCCTAAACGCGAGAATTTGAAAAGTTTCAGGGGGCTGGGTGCAAATAGGCCGTTTTCTCCTCTTTCTAATTTGAATTTCAAAAACTTTTGAACACGAAAGTTGTTCAGAATAAAAAGTTCTACAAGTTTGGTTTCAGGCAACATCTCATTTGGCTTATGGTTTGAAAGTTAATTTAAAAAAAAATTCAAAAGTATTCAAATGTGCCCAAAATTCAATTTGCATTTCAACGTGACTTGTTCTAATGCTTTTCCCCTTTTTATTTGTTGTTTAAGCATAGGGTTAGGCTAATGACATCGATTTTAGAAATGTAATTTACCAGGGTTGTCACACTTCCTATCGGTGATGCGAGCCGAACGCTGCCCTCAAGCAGTGGCTTACTTGAGGTGCTATTAGTTGATTATATTGGGAGTAGAAGGTTTGGTGCAGGGTATGGCGATCGCTGTTCATGCCCCCGTCTCAAGACGGTACCCCCCGTGAATACGCTATCTCGATAGCGTATGTAAGGTTCATGCGTGCACAAGATTGTCTTACGTAAGGATTATCTAGCAATCTGTCTCTTTCTGTCACATCTGGAAAGATGAACTTGTTGAGCATAGAAAATGATGTTGAAAGTTCATGTTGAAAGTTTTTATCCAAAAATTGTATTCCACCTCCTGTTTAAATATGAAAAATTCTGAATATATGGATAATGAGAAACAACAAGACCTTGAGATGTCAGTTTTCTGTCCAAAATGAGCACTTCTGCCACATAAATTTTTATGCCCTCTTACTACAGTTTTCTGCAAAAGTGTTCAACACAAAACTTGTTGTAAATTTACTCAGGAAGATACTGTTAAAATTTGGTCATTTTGGCTGGGTAGATTTTCCCTGGTGTGCGAAACATTGGCTCACTATTCACTGAATCTTCTGGGTAGACAGTAAAGTAAAACCTTAAGAGAAAAACCATCTTAGAGCCTTATTTAGCTCTGGAGTTGGCTAGCAAAGTTTTGCACAAATACCTTAGGAATGTTCTGGAAAAAGTTGAGAATTTTTGGACAAGAACTGTTGAAGCTATGGCTATTTTAGCGCACTATCCAGAACCTGTCCACTATGTTGTTCACAGTTTTTCAATATCTCACCCATTCGATCTTTTGTTCAGATGGCCGAGCCTGTTGCCATGATGGTGGATGAGGATGGACGTGTTCACTCGCAGTGTCTCCACTGGGAGGGCTTTCTTTCTATCTTGTGGAATGTTCTGAGCACCGCGGGCTATCCAATTTCCCCACGTTACGCGGGACTGGAGTTTGCAGAGAATGGAGTTACCCAGTGATGTGTTAACGTGACCATCTTTCCGCACCCACTACACCCGGAGTGGCCCGCCTTGGAGATTGAGGCTGTTGGTCACCGTTTTGTCGATACTTGGGAGCTTGCTGCCATAAGGGCGCTCACCACTTTTTGTGCGCAGTGCCCCGAGGCCGTCACGCTCACTCCTATTGGTTTGTTTCTTGCTGCCCAGGACAACGACCCCTTCTGGCTCAACAGGGTGCAGCACTCACAGTATTTAGTGGACTTTCACGCCCAGGAGACCATCGAGACCTCCGTGCGGTGCATGAATGCACTGTACCGACTGCAGACTCTCCAGAGTCAGGCACTTGCGCAGCTCGCCGACCTTGCACAGGCCTACCACATGATGGCAGATACCAGAGATGCACAAATTCAGGAGCTCAGTGAGGAACTTGAGGACAGAGACACCCGGATTGGCCAACTTGAGGGCCAAATTCAGGAGCACGACACTCTCATGGGTGATAGGGATGACATGATAGCGCACTTGGAGGAGCAGCTCCATGATCTGAACCTTGAGCTGGAGGATGCCAATGAGCACATTCAGTGGCACCATGATCAGAATGCCCCTCCCGACGTGGCGGATATGGAGGAAGATGTTGAGGAGCCACAGGAGATTGAGATTGTTTCAGGCATGGATTTTGAGGGTGAAGCACCACAGCCACCTTCGATGGGAGCTCACTCTCCTACTAGCAGAGAGTCATCCGTCAACGACCTCGACGACTTCTAGATGAGGACCTAGGAGGACTTCTGCATATACTCCTCGATAGTGTAGCATAACTTTTGGCAAGTGTTGTAATAGGCTAACTAAGAGTTGAGTACCTCCTTTGTGATGGGTACAACTTGACCATTTGGATACTCTAGTCGTGTAAGCCATGGCTAAAGACTGGGTAGTTCCGTATAATGTTGGAAAGCAGTTGAATCTGCGATTGCAGAAATTTGTCGGAATTTTTATCCATATCTCCTTACATTTCCCGGCTGAGTGTTGAATACCAAAATTGTCAAAAATTTTGTGATCTGGGTTCTCACAAAATTTTAGAACTATTGGATCTTGCTAGTTTGAGTTATAGGCAAGATACTATAACTCGTTCTGCTGAAAAACAGCCAAACCAGCGAAGCAAAGAGTGAATCTTTCGACCATCTTGGCCATCAATTTAGCGTCTAAGTTGAATACCAAAGTTGTACATGTCTAAATTCCCTAACAACTGCCCAAAGATGAGCTATGTTGGATAAACCTATCAGGAGCTATGAGTTGTTTATGGAAGACAGTTTTCTAACCACGATTCAATCTCTAGTCTTTTGAGATTCTACTTTTTTTCCGTGCTCTCCCTTTGAATCGTGTAAGCAATATGGACCACGTTTCTAATGCTAAAACTTCACATTTCAGATGGTTGGAGCAACCCGTGGTAACCCGAAAAGTTTCGGTGCTAGTGCTAGTGAATCACAACAGCAGCCACCGCCACCACCTAGTTTGGTGGAAGTAATGGCCTCTCAAACCGAGTTGCTTCGCCAGCTCGTGCAAGGTCAGCACCATCAGCGTGGTGAGCACAATGTTCACCAACCTCAAGTTGCCGGTTACACGGATTTCCTTGGGACTCAACCTCCCTTGTTTCACAAGACGGAGGAACCCTTGGATGCGGATGCTTGGATTCGCACAATCGAGTCCAAGTTTTCTCTACTCGTGGCCCCATGTTCGGATGCAAACAAGTCTCGCTTTGCCGCACAGCAGCTTCGCGGTAAGCTCGTCTTTGGTGGGACAACTACTCTGCTATGCTCCCTGCTGACCACGTCGTCACCTGGGATGAATTCAAAACTGCGTTCCGGGCACACCATATTCCAGAGGGTCTTATGGAAAGAAAGCTAAATGAGTTTCTGGCTCTCACTCAGGGTACCCGCACTGTACTTTAGTATGCTCAGGCCTTCAACAATCTGCGCCAGTACGCAGGCTATCATGTTGATACGGATGCTAAGAAGCGTGATCGCTTCCGCAGAGGGTTGAGTACCAAACTCAAGGAACGGCTGAACCTTGTCAAGGCCGATACATAAAATGAGCTGGTCAATATGGCAATCACTCAAGAGAATTGTATTGTGGCTCATCGTGCTGAAAAGAAGAGGAAGGCGCCAACTGGACCCTCGGGAGCTCAGCCACCAAGGTATCGATTAGTGCAAAATGCTGCGCCTACAGCTCCACAGAAGGCCCCTCAACGAGGACGTTGGATTGTCAGGCCCCCACAGCAGCAAGGTGTTGTACGACCCCCTGTGCCTTAGCAAACTGGTCCAAGGCCCGCTACTCAGCAATTCCTTCGTCCAAACATCACCAATCGTTGTTTCAATTGTGGAAGTTCCAGTCATTTTGTTCGAGAATGCCCTCGGCCTAGGCAGCCAATTCAGGGCCAAGGCTCTAACCAGAACAATAAGAAAAAGGCAAGAGGCAGACCATTCAGGTCAAATAAGGACGGATAAATTTCACCACTCTTGCAGAACTTCCTGAAGGAGCACCAGTAATGACGGGTACATTCTCTATCCATAACATGCCTGCAGTTATATTATTTGATTCTGGTGCATCACATAGTTTCATTAGTGCAAAGTTCGGTGCGAAAGTAGGCTTGGATTTTTGTCACACAAAAGGGTCATATATGATATCAACAACGGGTGGAAAAATTGCTTCCAACCAAATAATAAGACTGGTAATGATAAAATTGGGTAGTAAAATCATCAACACGGACCTTGTTCTCTTACCCCTTGAAGGCATGGATATTATTTTGGGTATGATTTGGATGACTATGCCTGGAGTCATACAGGACCTTTCTTCCCGAGCGGTTGAAATAAATTCACCTAGTCACGGAGCCACTACTCTTTATTTGCCATTTTGAAAGTGCACCAATTCTTGTGCTTTCGTGATGGAAGGAATCGAACTAGAGAATATTCCAGTTGTATGCGAGTATGCCGATGTTTTCCCGGACGATTTGCCAGGAATGCCACAAGATAAGGATATTGAGTTCATTATTGAACTGCAACCAGGCACTACACCTATCTCCAAAAGACCCTATAGAATGCCACCTTTAGAATTGGCCGAACTAAAAACACAACTCCAAGAACTGCTGGACAAGGGTTTCATTTGCCCTAGCGCATCACCTTGGGGGTGTCCAACCCTTTTTGTAAAGAAAAAGGATGACCGTTTAAGATTATGTGTGGACTACCGACCTCTCAATGCGGTGACCGTTAAAAATAAATACCCACTTCCCCGCATCGACGTTCTCTTTGATCAATTATCTGGAGCTAGAGTTTTCTCAAAGATTGATCTTCGATCTGGATATCATCAGATAAAGATTCGTCCATGCGATATTCCTAAGACCACCTTTTCCACACGATATGGAGTATATGAATTCTTGGTCATGTCCTTTGGTCTGACAAATGCCCCTGCCTATTTCATGTATCTCATGAATTCGGTATTCATGCCCGAGCTCGATAAATTCGTCGTAGTGTTCATTGACGACATCCTTATTTATTTCAAGAATGAGGAAGAGCATGCTAAGCACCTGCACATTGTTCTTCAGCGTCTCAGAGACCATCAGCTCTATGCTATATTTTCTAAGTGTGAATTCTTGTTGGATAGTGTGAAATTCTTGGGTCAGACAATTTCCAGCAAAGGCATAGCCGTTGACCCCAGCAAGGTACAAGAGGTGATGGATTGTAAACCTCCTACCTCGGTTGATCTGATTCGCAGTTTTCTTGGTTTAGCTGGTTACTATCGCCGTTTCATTCCGGATTTCTCCAGAATTGCTAAGCCTATGACGAAACTATTGAAGAAGGAAGTAAAGTTTGTGTGGGATGAGAGATGTGAAGAAGCTTTCCACACTCTCAGAGAATGTTTGACTACAGCCCCTGTGTTAGCACAACCCAATAACACCAAGCCGTTCGATGTTTACTATGACACATCTGGCACTGGTCTTGGTTGTGTGCTTATGCAAGAAAATTGAGTTATCGCCTATGCTTCACGAGCCCTTCGGCCCCATGAGCAGAACTATCCGACCCATGATCTCGAACTAGAAGCAGTCATTCATGCTCTAAAAAGTGTAATATCTACACCGATCACAAAAGTGTCAAAGATATCTTCACCCAAGCCGATCTGAATATGAGACAAAGAAGATGGATAGAATTCATCAAGGATTATGACATAGAGGTGCACTATCACCCTGGCAAGGCTAATGTAGTCGTGGATGCACTAAGCCGTAAGGCCCATTGCCATTGCCTATCAGTGCAGTTCTATAATGAGACACTATGTTCGGAAATGAGGAAGCTTAGTTTGGAAATGATTCCTCAAGGCAACTTGCATCACATCTCGGTTAAGCCCACTCTTCACGACCAAATCATCATGGCACAACTACATGATGAAGGTGTCAAGATCATCAAACAAAAACTCTTTCTAGGTGAAGAGAAGTATAAATGTTTCCGTCAGGACCATAAGGGAGTTCTATGTTTCGAAAGTCGCATAGTCGTTCCAAAGAATCATGAGCTCCGCAAGCAAATTCTTGATGAGGCACATCTTTCCAAATTTTCTATTCACCCCGGTAGTAGGAAAATGTATCAAGACCTTAGGCAAAACTTCTGGTGGACTAGAATGAAAAGGGAAATTGCTAAATATGTCTCAGAATGTGACACATGTCAGAGAGTAAAAGCCAGCCACTTGAAAGTAGCCGGTACACTTCAACATTTGCTTATACCCTCATGGAAATGGGAAGACATAAGTATGGATTTCATTGTTGGATTGCCGAGTACCGCACAGAAACATGATTCCATATGGGTTATCGTTGACAGACTCACAAAGATGGCACCTTTTCTTCCAGTACACACCACCTATACTGCCAAGAAATATGCCGAGATTTATCTCGATCGCATTGTTTGCCTACATGGAGTACCTAAGATAATTATTTCTGATCGTGGTACTCAGTTTGTAGCGTGCTTTTGGGAACAATTGCAAGCTTCTCTTGGTACTAAACTGATTCGAAGCTCAGCCTATCATCCTCAAACTGACGGACAAACTGAAAGAGTGAACCAAATTCTTGAAGACATGCTTAGAGGTTGCGTCATCCACTATGATAAGAATTGGAACAAATGCCTAGCCCTAGCAGAGTTCTCATACAACAATAGCTACCAAGCGAGTTTGAAAATGGCACCATTTGAGGCCTTGTACGGACGAAGGTGTCGAACTCCTTTAAGTTGGTCACAAACCGGAGAACGCAAAATATTTGGACCAGACTTGGTAATCGAGGCAGAAGAAAAAGTGAGAATAATACAAGAAAATCTTAGAGCCGCACAATCCAGGCAAAAGAGCTATTTCGACAAAAGGAGGAAGTCACTGAAATTTGAAGTTGGTGATCATGTCTACCTTCGAGTCTCACTAACCAAGGGAGTACAACGATTCGGAGTCAAAGAAAAACTATCTCCCCGATATGTTGGTCCCTATGAAATCATCGAGAGCTGTGGACCCGTAGCCTATAGAATTCAACTGCCCCCTCAGCTTAAAGCCATCCAAGACGTCTTTCACGTATCTCAACTCAAGAAGTGTGTTCGAGTCCCTACCGAGGTTGTGGAACAACAAGAAATATTGGTAGAACCCAACCTCTCCTATGTTGAGTATCCTATCAAAATCATGGATCAAAAAGAAAGAAGCACTAGGAGGAAAGTGATTAAAATGTATAAAATTCAATGGAATCATCACACTGAGGAAGAAGCCACATGGGAAACTGAAAGCTACCTAAACCAAAATTTCTCGGGTTTTCTCAACTCTACCGAAGGTACACACACTATCCACACTAAGCCTATTGTCCAAATCTCGGGGCGAGATTCTTTTTAAGGGGGAAGGCTGTAACACCTCAGGTGTTTAAATTGCTAAACAAGTCTCATTAGCATAACAATATGCTTAACTAACTAAGAAAAGTTTAAAAGAAACGAATTATACTTAGGTTTTGCATTTGATTTTGAATTTTTGTGTATATATGCATCAATATATGTGCTTTAATCAAACAAATTGAATAACTTTCACATCAGATATGGCTACAAAATTTAATAGGCACATCATTGATAGGGAAATCAACTCAAGATAGATAGAAGATAACTTTATATTAAAGGCTCAAAGTCTTGCAAAAGAGTAAAGGAAAAGATACAAGAGCTTATACCAGAACTCCCAAAGATGACTCCGGAACCTCGAGGCGATGGTCGACTCGACTCTAACTCCCAACTACTACTAGCCTAACTCAACTAAGTAGAATGTAAAGTAGTGATTCCTCCTGGTATGTGTTGATCAAATGGGCAGCTCCCCCTATTTATAGTGCTTAGGACAACAGGGGGTACTTGTAGGAGTAAGTTGAGGCGGTCTGGCGGTGGGCCCGGTGCGGCCGAACCAAGGGGCTGCGGCCGAGCCACATGATGCACCGCCTTGAGCAATCCATGGTCCAGATGATGTCCTGAGATTGGTAACTTTCTGCCTGAGGTGGTGGAGGTTGATTGGCGGTTAAGTTGGTGCGGCCGAACCAGGGGTGGTGTGGACGCACTAGCACCCACAGCCTTTTGGCCCTCCGTTCCACCGACGTATTTCCTAGATGGTGTATGATGTTCCTGTGTGCTGGTTCTCAGTGAAAGAAGTCCTTTTCCTTGGTTTTGTGGGCCCATGGATCCTTGGTTGATACACCATGTCCCTCGGATTAAACCGACAACCAACCAACACATGGGATGTGTTCCAAGAGTGTTTCCTTGCATGTGACCGAAGATGGTTTGATTTGGCTTCAGCCCTGGTGCGGCCGAACCAACTTGGTGTGGCCGAACTAGGGTTGCGTCAGTTTCTGCTGATTTTTGGTCTGTTTGTTCCTTGCATCGAATACTTTACAGAAAACTCGTGGAACCTTATTAGTTATATAAAATAAACATGATTCTTGTTATAAAATCCATTTTATTCCTAGAATGTGGAGGTCCATTATCAAGATAACGACCGCCAACAGTAACCCTGTCCCCCCAGACTATTTTAGGGCGGGCGGGGACCCCTCCAAAACATAACGTGCATAACGCATAACCCCAAGGCAATACAAACCATACAGGACGTACGGTATTACGCATACCGCTGCCCGAACCTGTCTAAACCCTTGTGCTCCTTGCACCATCGAGTTCCTGATCTCGGCGACACCCTGACCACAAGTCTACTACTTTAAGGTATACCTAGGTAGGCTTGCCGATAAAACACCGACAGCAGGCGCGCTAGGTAGGGGTGCTCATCGAAGATCCACTAGCGAATTCGATGGCAACTTTTAGCTTCACCAGCGCCGTGCCCCCTGCGGGCACAACTTTCATCTTCGCCTCCTAGGTCTGTGTCTCTAATGGCACAGTCGACTTACGTCCGCACCTATTCGACAACAAGCCGGAGGCATCTGCAGCAACACTATGCAGTGTTCTTGATGAGTTCGTTGACAACCTCGACGAGATGTTGCTCCCTGACCTCACCAGGGAAATCGAGAAGCTGTCCGTTTTCGATGCGATTCCGACTCGTGCTGCACCAGGCTTCCCCGGATCGGACTCGACTCCATCTGGGGAACACAATGACCGATTCCCGTTCGGTTTGTGCAACACGGCCACTGTTTACCAGGAGGCCATGAAGTCTGAATTCTACTCCGCATTGGAGAAGGATCTTGATGAACTACTTGAGCTCGGGGACAAGGACGCCACCGCATGTCGGGAGGCCCCTATCTCCGACGACTACGACTTGGACTTCGATTCCGAGGCCAAACACTACTTGGGTGGCCAGGGCTTGGTTATAACCTCCACACCGGAGGGTCGCTTTGTGTACTGGAAGGGCATGAAACCCTCCGAACTACTCGGAGACAATGAAAGATTGGTCGCTCACCTTGATTCCCTGCCTTTCCAAGAGGGGAGACCACTCAGTGAGACCACCCCCGCCGGAACTATACTCGTAGATTACAGCTCCGACGATCCATCCGCACACCGCCATGTCTTCATGGCGAAATCCGACGAAAATAGCGGCAGGCACCGCAACGAAAGGCCTAAGCAGACCTCTGAGGATGAGCACACCGCAGATGCCACCAACGAGTCTGGTTAGGACCGTGAGGCCCGTAGGCTGCGCAACAGGAAATGTGACAAGCTAGAAGGGATGCCAATGAACGGTGCGCACGGATTCAATGCGACCTAGACGCCGAGTTCGCAGCAGCACAGGACGCCAGGTTCAACAACCCTGCCGCCAACATTGCCGGTATAACAGTAGTGTTAGCTGGCATCCCCGACCCGCAAGTCTACACCGCCGTTTGCATGGCACAGCGGGCACTGCTGCAGATCAACCGGCAGAACCCGATGCCCTCGATTTCCTGTGGAAGGGGCGAGGGTGAGGGAGAAAGCCAAGTCAGCAGAACACCAGGGGGCCACCCCAGGCGACAAGCTACTCCCTCCAACAACCAACAGGGAAGCCATGGTCCACAAGGAAGCCGACTAGCGACCCACGCACCACATCCGGATGGCTCCGTTCACAACTATCACGGCTCGACATGGGGCGCGATGCTCGCTCCATCATTAACAATGGCTTCCCTGCTTTCTCCTCGCGCTTCGACACCTACAAGTACCCAGACGGATTCAAACCCATCGGCATCACCAAGTACGACGGTAAGCAATCTCCTCAACAACGGGTACGATGCTACTCCATCGCCATTGATGTCGCAGGCAGCACCAACACCACCAAGCTCGTCTATTTGCCGATGGCCCTGGAGACCGCCCCACTCACATGGCTGGAGATCCTAACCAAGAACTCCATTGACTCCTGGGAGCAACTGCGAAACGTCTTCATCGACAACTTCCAGGGGGCGATTGCTCGGCCAGGTACTCGACACGACCTATCCAATGCAAGCAAGAAAGGAACGAACTCCTCCGCTCGTACACTCGCCGCTTCTTCGACACCCGAGCTATGATCGCCAACATCTCAGAAAGCGACATCATCGACCACAATGGCCTCACCGACCAGGCTCTATTCCACGACTTCGGCCGCAACCACCCCAAGACTTTTGTTGCCCTCCATGACATGATGCAGACCTGGGCAGAACAAGAGGAGCAGGAGCGTGATCGGTTCTCGAAACGCGGCAACGACTATAGCAAGCGCAACAACGACCACCGCAACGATAGAAGCCAGTGGGACTACTCAGGATCCTCCCGAAAGCGCAAGCCAGACGACCTTGTCGCGGCTATCAATCGCGCCCCGCAAGGCAAAAAGCCATCCATTCTGCAAGATGAATTCGACAAACTCATGCAGAAGCAATGCGTATGGCACCCACACTTGAAGCACTCTGCTTTCGAGTGCTACCAGCTCTGGAGGTCCCTCAACACCCCACCCTTGGAGAAGGGCGACTAGAAGAAGAAGAAGGAGAAGGATGACGAAGACCCGGAGAACAAGACGGACGCCAGCGAATTCCTGGACATATCCAAGGTGGTCAACGTCATCTTCGGTGGCGAGTCGGGATTTGTCTCCAAAAGGACTCAGAAGCTGCACCGCCGCGAGATCATGTCCATCGAGCAGGCGGTACCACGACCCCTTCGCTGGTCGGAGGTCCCCATCTCGTTCTCTAGGGCTGATCAGTGGACGAGCTATTCTAAGCCGGGCAAACTCCCCCTCGTCCTAGATCCGGTGGTCGCGGATGTCAGGCTCGCAAAAGTACTCATCGACGGAGGCAGCGGCCTCAACATCATCTTTGCAAGTACTCTAAGGAAGATGGGGGCAAATTTCATCGACATGCTCACCCCCAGCAAGGTTCCCTTCTACGGCATCGTACCAGGGAATGCAGCTACGCCGCTTGGTACGGTGGTGCACCCAGTCACCTTTGGGACGAGGGAAAATACCGTACCGAGTACATCAAGTTCAAAGTGGCCAACTTTGAAACCTCCTACAATGACCTTCCGTGGCGACCTGGAGAGGTCCTACTACTGCGACCAGAAGGCCGTCGAGTACGCCTCGACTACGCGTGTACCAGATACATCAGGTGAAGTACTCGCGGTTGTGCAACAGCTCTCCGAGACAGGGCTGGAAATTCCGACAAAGAAAGTGAACCACTCGAGTACATCAAGTTCAAAGTGGCCAACTTTGAAACCTCCTACAATGACCTTCCGTGGCGACCTGGAGAGGTCCTACTACTGCGACCAGAAGGCCATCGAGTACGCCTCGACTACGCGTGTACCAGATACATCAGGTGAAGTACTCGTGGTTGCGCAACAGCTCTCCGAGACAGGGCTGGAAATTCCCACAAAGAAAGCGAACCACTCGAAGCTGCAGCCCACCAGAGAACTCGCGTTGAAGTCCATCCAGCTGCAGGAAGGAGACTCATCCAAGACAGCCCTGATCGGGTCACAGATCGACCCCAAATAAGAAAGCGCGCTCATCAGTTTCCTTAGGGCCAACCGAGACATATTCGCGTGGAAACTAGCGGATATGCCAGGGGTGCCCAAGGAACTGATCGAACATAGTTTGAAAGTAGAGCAGGCTCTACAGGACCTCAAGGAACACCTGCAGTCACCTCCTATTCTCACAGCACCACGTCCAGGGGAGAACCTGCTGATGTACATTGCAGCGACTACTCATGTGATCAGCACAGCAACTGTGGTGGAGCAAAATGAGGAAGGCCATCCGTTTGGCGTGCAGAGGCCAGTTTAGTTCATCAGCTAAGTAGTCTCTGTATCAAAGGTACGCTATCCTTCAATTCAGAAACTACTCTACGCAATACTGATAACATCAAGGAAGCTCAACCACTACTTCGACGAGTACAAGATCTCAGTTGTTGCTGATTTCCCGTTAGCGGATATACTCCACAACCGGGATGCCACTAGTCATATCTCCAAGTGGGCAGTAGAATTGGGGGCTCTTTCAATCAAGTTCAAGCCAAGGACAGCCATCAAATCCCAAGCATTGGTTGATTTCATGGCCGAGTGGCTGGAGAATCAAGTACCAACCCCAACCAGCCGCCCAGAGCATTGGACGATGTACTTCGATGGCTCGCTCAAGCTCAAGGGCAGCGGGGCAGGAGTACTTTTCATCCCTCCAAAGGGTGAACAACTGAAGTATGCCTTGCAAATCCTTTGGAAGGTGTCCAACAATGAAGCCGAGTATGAACTGCTACTACACGGTCTTCGCCTGGCAGTCTCACTGGGTATCAAATGACTACTCGTGTACGGCGACTCGCTGTTAGTCGTACAACAAGTCAACAAAGAGTGGGACTGCACAAAGGAGGAGATGGACGCATATGTTATGGAAGTACGCAAGCTGGAGAACAAATTTGCTGGCCTGGAGATTCATCATGTCGTCCGGGACAACAATGTTGGAGGAGACATACTATCCAAACTTGGATCTACTCGAGCACAAGTCCGAGCAGGAGTATTCGTCCAGGAACTCAATGAACCATCGATCAAGACCATGAATCAAGCAACCACCGGTTCGGGATCCTCAGACCTCAGCCGGGAGGTCATGATGTCGGAGGTCGACTGGCGGGGGACTTTCATCGAATTCATCAAGGAAAAGATGCTACCCCCGGGGGTGACAAAGAAAGGCCCAGAAGCAATACGCATCATGAGGCGCAGCATGGGGCTTGTCATCATTGGGGATAAGCTCTACAAGTGCGGAGCAAGCTCAGGAGTACTCATGAAGTGTGTTCCCAGGGCATGGGGCCGCAATATACTACTTGAAATACACGAGGGTACATGCAGAAATCATGCAGCGTCCAAGACATTGGTCGGGAAGGCTTAAAGGGCAGGCTATTGGTGGTCAACAGTAGTTTTCGACGCCGAGGATCTCGTGCGAAAGTGCCAGAAGTGCCAATTTTTTGGCAAACAGTCTCACGTCCCTATGCACAACCTCATCACCATACCACCCTCATGGCCCTTCGCATGCTAGAGCCTTGACATGATTGGTCCTCTGACCATAGCTCCAGGAAGCTTTAGACATGTATCGGTGGCCATCGACAAGTTTACCAAGTGGATCGAGTACTAGCAAATTACCAAGCTCAATCTAGACAGGGCAGTCAATTTCATCTCGGATATCATGTACCATTTTGGCTACCCCAATACCATCATCACAGATCTGGGCTCAAACTTTACGGCAAACTAGTTCTGGAAATTCTACGAAAACAACTCGATTGAAGTGAAGTACGTGTCAGTTGTGTGGCAGAACCACCTGAATTAATCCGGCTCAAGTGTATTAACCATCACCATTAAGGCATCCTCGGTTAACCTTACACTTCAAACGGAGTAATCCATTGGTCTGTCGGGTATAACCTCCCGATACAACCACGGTGAACGGATCGAGCGCCGTACATACAAATGCTCATGCGACGATGAGCCCAGAGAATACCACATTCCAGCAAGTATTACATCATTTGCATAAGTCAATATTACAGACCTAGTTCTGAGTTTAGAAAACAAGTACTTCAATTAACATAAATAAGTTCTTCAGAGTTAAACTGCAGCGGAAATAAACAACGGAAACTACTCGACGATACAGGATGTCTCGATGAAGCCCGTACGAGACATCACTCGGCCTTATCTCCGTTGGACGGGGGCGCATCCCATTCCACCGACCAACCAGGGGGAAGAGTGCAGGGCCAAGTCAAGCTAGCAATCATGTCTTCAAAGGGCTCACCTGAAAACGAGTCACAAGCAAGACTGAGTATACTAATACTCAGCAAGACTTACCCGTGTAGTGGGAACTACTCCACCGACTCTAGACATGCAAGGCTTTTTGGCTCAGGGGTTTGTTTTGCCGAAAAGCATCTACAAGTGGGTCCTTACTTTCAACTTTTAGCTCAAGATTCTAGTTTCGTTAGCCAGTCTAGGTAAGCAGCTATCTAAAGCATACATGGTGAAGCATTAAATTTTCCATCCAACCAGTTCATTCATCATCCTTGTTCCTCTTCTTACTCTGTGGGTAAAAATGGTTAAGCAGTCTCAATAGCCGTGAGAAACGGACGATTCGAATCGAATTTCTTAACCTTGCAAGGGAAACCCAAACACACGTCACGTGGTTACTCCCTAGAGTCACACGTGCAACTTTTCCCCTTTCTTTCCGGGTCGTGGATCGGGGCTACCCTCCGAGAGTACAAGAGCTCCACGCCACGGTTCGGCGCCGGGTCGTGACCACTCTCTGCACTCGCCATATGCACATGGGACCGAAGTTCAAAGGGTAGGATGCCGTCCCCTTGCCGGGCCAATCAGGTACTTAAGCTTACCGATTCCCATAATCTCGGCATGTGTTTAGTACGTTCAAAGACTTAACCATCACTACCACACCCTGCGGCCTTAGCATTTTTCACTAGACAGACGGGCCTCAATCGTAACCATCGTTACATAACCCGTCCGTGTCCTTATGATTGCAGCGTGTAGTAGTCATTCAACTCCTATTTTCTCGCGAGTGACAGGAAATCACTCGACTTTTACCGGAGTCCTATTAGCACAGCAGTCTATCGAACCTTACATCTAGTTTTCACGCAAGGGTTCCTGACATCATGCAACTAAGTTTTCATCCAACTCCTATAAACTTAATGCACAAGCAAGGAGTAAAGAGTTGCATAATTTCGGAAAGAATGGGTTATGCTCCGAGCCTTGCCTTCGCAGTTCGCTTGGGGATCTTCCGAACTTGGGCTCGGGTCTTCAAAAGCTTCAGTTAGATTTGCTTGAGCTTCACGCTGCTCACTCTCGGACGCGGGCACCAGCTCGTAGGTTCCGTCGGGGAGAGTCGTCGATTCTACATGAGTGCACAAGTTTAAGTCGTGGAAATAACACTTGATTACGATTTGAGAGTAATTACTACAAGGGATAGTTTCTGGTCATGAAATTTTGGATTTAGGCACATCAAGGAAACGTGTGCTTGCTGTAAAATTTTCAGCCAATTTTATGTAACAGATTAATTCTGAAAAATATAATTCATTGTTGCTGTTAGATACTTGTTCTTTTTGTACAGATCAATTGGTGCAACAATTGTGGCTAAGATTTTTACAGAGCTCTCACTTGAGCATGCAGAAGCTACTGTAATTTTTGTAGGATTTATCATGCAGTATTTAGAGCATAGAAAATATGACATTCTACACCTAGGCTTTTTAAAGATTCATTTTTACAGGACCCTACACAGGGTTTTTGTCCATGAAACTTTTTACACAGCAACCTCTACCACAGCGTAACTCCCAGTAATAATTTGGGGATTTTCCAAACTAAGGTACTATTTTCTTGATTTAATGTATGTTATTAGCACATAAATCAAATAAATAGGTTACTGTGAGATAAACGGTCTCCTAATTTTTCTCTGGCTTCTAGTTACCAATACATTAGCATAGGAAAATTTTCAATGGGTGACTCACCACCTAACTACAGGGATAAAACATTCCATTTACACATGAATTAAAACTAAGTTTAACAAACAGTAGAGCTAGAGATGGAATTTGGGTCTGATCTTTTTACACAGTCCTAATCATCCAGCAACTAATTCACTGCCCAAAATTCAGGGTCAGCATTATTCTAGAACAGTGGGTATAAAATATGTCCATTAAAGCTTCTATTTAATGTAGAGCAAAATATTTTGAGATTCTGAGAAAATTTTTGTAACAAAAGTGGTAGAGTTTGTTCTGAGGATTCCAGAACAGTTGAGTTTGCATTTTTCTAAATTTTCTACGATTTTATACGAATTTTACAAATTCACTGATTTTGAATCTAGGTTTGAAACTTTCTTTTACAACCAGGTCCTTGAATCTTACGCTCAGACCCTTCTAAAGATTTAAATCCTTGCAATTGGGTCCTCGGCGGCTCGGGTACGGCGGCCGGCCGAAATTCCGGCGAGGGGGCTCGCCGGCGGCGAGGGGCGGGGGTCGGGGAAGGTTCAGGGGTGCGAGGGCTACCTTGTGGGGGTGTTGTTCAGGTGGGGGACGGCCGGGAAGGGCTCGCCGGTGTTGGAGCAGAGGCGGCGGCGGCGCGGCTCGCGTCGACGGCGGTGCTCCGGCGGGCTTGGGGCGGCGTGGTCCGGTCGGTGAGCTTCAGTGACGCGTGGGGAAGCTACTCAGAGGCTCGGCTTGGACGGAGGGGGTCGGGGTCGTGCTGTCCACGGCGAGCAGGGGCGGCGGCGGCGACGGCAGCGCGGGCGGCGGCGCTCCGGTGGCTCTGGGTGGCGTTGGGTGGGTCGGCGAGCTGCGGTGAGGCGATGTAGTGGTGGCTGGGTGCTCAGTTTGGGCAGTGGGCGGCGGCAGTGGGCTGTCCACGGGCGGGTGGTGCTCGGCGGCGGCGATGGCGACGGCGAGGTGTTCTGGTGGCCGGGGGCTCGCGCGCGTGGCCGGGGTGGCGCTTTTATAGGGACAGGAGGGGCCTGGTTAGCGTGCGGGGCGGAGCACGGCAGCGGCGGGCACTGGCCGCGGCGGGCGGCGGCAGAACGCCGGCGCGGCGTGCGGCGAGCGGGCGCGGGCGACTGGGCGGCCGCGATTGTGGCGTGGGCGCGAGGAGATAGCGCGGCGTGCGGATTGGGGAGCAGCTGCTGCAGCGGCTCGGGCGGAGGGCAGGCGCGGCAGCTGGCGGGGCGCGGGGGCCGGGGCGGCACGGCGGAGCGCGGCCACTGGGCGAGCGGGCGGCGGCCTGGGCGCGGCAGCACGCGCGGGCGGGGACTGGGCGGCGCGGCGTCGGGGCGGGGCAAAGCCGGCCGTGGCGGGGTGGTGCGGCGGCCACTGGCCTGGCGCTTCGCGCCGGTCAGGCGACGCCAGCCACCTGGCGCGCGGCGGGCGGGCGAGCGCGCGCGGCGCGGCACAGCAGAGGGGGAGAAACGAGGGACCGAAGTGCAAAAATTCGAAAAAGTTCAGGGGGCTGGGTGCAAACAGGGCGTTTTCTCCTCTTTCTGATTTGAATTTCAAAAACTTTTGAACACGAAAGTTGCTCAAAATAAAAAGTTCTACAACTTTGGTTTCAGGCAAAATTTCATTTGGCTTATGGTTTTAAAGTTATTTTAAAAGTTTCAATTGTGTCCAAATGTGCCCAAATTAAATTTGAATTCCAACTGAACCCGTTTTAATTCTTTCCACCCTCTCATTAGTTGGTTTAACATAGAGTTAGGCTAAAGTCTTTGATTTTTGGAATTGAAATTACCAGGATTGTCACAAGTTGCACACCCAAGGGCCAATGAACAAGTCGAGCGGGCCAACGGCTTGATTCTGGATGGCCTAAAGAAGTGACTCTACGATGAGAATAGCAAAAAGGGTGGAAAGTGGATATATGAGTTGCCTCATGTCATCTGGGGGTCCGAAGCTATACTCCCAATACATCTTATGTGGCTCTCTCCTAGAATCGAGATGTATGATGAAGGGGAAGCGGACGAAGCTCGGCAACTGGAACTGGATACTATTGATGAAGCTAGATGCAATGCCCTCGTTCAGTCAGCCCGTTATCTGCAAGGCATCCAGCGCTAGAACAATCGCAATGTGCGAGAGCGGTCGTTCAACATCGGTGACTTAGTTCCTCGCTGCATTCAGGAGGAAACTGGGCTACAACAAGCTTAATTCACGGTGGGAAGGTCCTTTCATCATGTCAGAAGTCACAAGACCAGGGTCATATCGCTTGCAGTACCCTGATGGCTAGAAAGTTCCCAACTCCTGGAACAAAGAGCATCTCCAAAAATTCTACGCCTAGTAGAAGCTATAAAAGCAATTCGCCAGCTGCATGTCAGCATCTTTATAAATAAAGAGTTGATTTCGCCGTAATTCGACTACTTTCCGCATGTTTTAACTTAGGGGCTCCGCCACTAGTTTTTTACATTTTTCACCTACATTAAACTCGAGGGCTTCGCCACGAGTTTATATGTTCTCTTGAGTACTTATACTCGGTGGCTCCGCCACGAGTACTTGTACTTAGCTTACTTATACCCGGGAGCTCCGCCATGAGTACTTGTACTTAGATTGCTTATGCTCGGGGGCTCTGCCACGAGTACTTGCGTCTAGTACAGCCTATAAGGTAGAGCACCCAATGTATTCTCACAGTTCCGACCGCTGCTACGACTACTCGAAAGAGAGCGTTAAGGCACCTGCCGAAGGGGTCACCAAGCCCATCACACGGTCACATTACCTCCCTGCTACAAGCGAGTTGTTAACAACTTAACCATTCTAACAGGCTAGCCTAGTGTACTGCACGATCGGGTAAATCAAGGCTAAGACCTTTTGCTCTATGAGCACTTTTACGGAACGTCAAGTTATTGACTATATCCAAGCCGATGCTCTTGGAGTAGCTTAACCCAAACATCTCCAACTACTCTAAGTCCTACGATCGTACCAGCAAACATCATACAAAGATACACGCTGAAGAAAGATCAACTAGGCAAATTTATATACATAACAACAAGTGTCATATGTACACATTGTTCTCATTGCTAACCATCCTGCTCCAGGCTCTCAGCTATTTTGTCAGCAAGGGGCTCGACTTCTTCGCAGAACTTCGTGAATTGCTCCATAGAGCAGTCGGCCGCCATGCCTTCAGTGAGTGGTTCTAGTTTTGAATTGGGCCAGTATGATTTCACCAATGCGAGCGCCTGAGCTATATACGTCCTGGTGGCCTCCGAGATGTAGCTGGCAACCTTCTAAGGAGTTACACGAAGCTTCTCTAGCAAGGACAGCTCGCCAGCATCACCTTCAATAGGGAACTCCACCATCTCCACGACAGCCTGTGCAGCAGTCTTGAAGTCTTCGAGTTCTTTTTGGATGACATCTTTTTCCTCAAGCATGTTCTTGATCTGCTGCATGGCATCGCAGAATTGGACTCTTGTGTCTTCAAGGACCTTCTTAAGATGCTCGACGTCATCTGCGCCATGGTAAACAAGGTTCTTCGGATCTATAATCATATTTTCTTTCTTTTGCAAAGTGGATTTCAGTTCTGCGCGCAAGAGAAAAGAAGAAGTATTCGAGAAGTTTCAGAAACTACTCGAACAAACAACGAATCAAAGACAACAAGACAAGGAGACGAGTTACCTTTGTGCGCTTTTGAGATTTTCTTGTTCTTTCCAACATGCTCGGCTTTCTCCTTCTCAAGATTCCGGATTTCACTTTTAAACCGCCAAGTTTCTTGAGTGCGCTCTTTCTTCAACTGGTCGAGCGTGTTGGGGAGGTCGGTCCTCCTCTGGATTTCTTCTCGAATGCGCTCCTCCTTCTCCGCCAACTTGCGATGGCCGTCCTCAATAAATTTAAGCTTCTCGGATTTCTCATGGGATCGCTCCATCAAGTTCTACAAAGCAGAGCATATCAGTTATCATAACTCAAAGAGAAACAGGGGATGAAGCAAACTACTCGAGGAAGACGAAAACTTACGGTGGTGAACTCGTACAAGTCCTTGAAGACCCCTTTGATTTGTTTTTTTCTTCTCCGCAGTCAGATACAGGTCATCAATCAAGTCGGCCGCAATGGTGTGCTGCCAACCAGACGGCGTCTCTAGCAGTTCTTCTTTCTCCGCCGCATCCGCGCTAGTTCCTGAGGCACCCGCGGCACTTGCATCCTTCGTGCCAGGGCCTTCTGTCCCCGTGGCCTCGACGGTGCTGGCTCCAGGGCCCAAAGTACCCGCGGCTTGGGCGTCATCTGCGCTAGATTCCCTAGGTAGCTCGCCTGCCACTCCACTTGCAGTCACTAATCTAGCTACCGGCAGTTTGGTGCTGGGAGACGGAGGCGACAGGATAGGCTCACCTTCAGGTAGTTCCGGCGTAGTGGTTTCCCCTCCACTCGCTCCGACTCAACTTCTTTTTCCGCCTTGACATTGGTGGCCGGAGGAGAAGGAGGAGGAGGAGGAGCATCGCCGGTCTCCAACGCAGCAACATCCGCTTCTTTCCCAGGTTCAGGGGGTTGGGCAGCCGGGGCATCGTTAGTCTCCCCCAAGTCCAGAGTAGAGGAAGAACTAGACAAAGGACAGTCATGTCAACTACTCGACAAGATGAATTACAAAACGGTACAAGTTTAAGTACTGGAGACTTACGTGGAGGATCTTTTGGTCACCACTTTCTTCAATTTCAGAAGTCAGGGCCTCCAAGCACTCGATTTTCCCGAGCTACCAGCAGGATCCTTCGATTGAGCCTCCAGGGCACTCGTCGGGGTCGGGTCGCTAGGGCTCAGCACAGGGTGCAGCACCATCCCCGGAAGGGCCTGACTTTCCCCCATCCTCGGAATGCTTGGACAGGGGGGAAGCGAGCGGACTGCAAACAGAACAGTGGAAAACTCAGTAAAGAACATCAACACTGCAACAAGGAAGGTACTCGAGGATAGTCGTCTAACACATCAACAAGGGTGAGCTTCCGCTTCCTCACACCCACCCCGGCTTGGTCAGGTGGGTTGGAATCTCCATGTTGCTGCCCGCTTCCTTGCCAGATTTCTTGAAGATAGCTGCCAGAGGAAGATAGTCGTCAGAATCCGTCATTTCTTCATAAGTAAAGGGATCATGATCTAAACGACTGGTCTTGAGCTCCTGGAACGCACTTGGCTTGAGGTGATCCGCCCGAGGCAAGTCTGGATCGGGAGTAGGACAATGGTACATCTCATTGTGCCCCGGTAGAAAATAACAACAACAGGTCAATATTCAGTGATACTTCACAAATTTTGCAAGTAACCGACAAACAAATTACTCACCAGCACCGGTGGATTCGCCGCACTAAAAAGCTTCAGGAAGTACTGAACCGTGTTCGCATCGAGTAGTACTCGGCGAACACGGTCAAGTGCCCTCTGTGGAGGAAGAACTTCAGCGGAAAGGCGAGATGGATCGCTACTCCCTAAGTACTCGAATCCAAATCTACACCTTTTCTGCAATGGCATGATACACCTCTTGTACATGGAGGCCATGACAGACACGCCGGTCACACCTGCTTCGTTCTGCTGTCTAATTAGCTCGAGCAGTTCAGTGACTTGCAGCATCTGGTTGGAATTCAACCTCTCGTTCCACTCGGGCCTCCACACTTCCTTCCCTGGAGTTCTCTCGGGCAGTGCGGGTGGATGGTTTCCAATGTAGAACCACAGGGACCTCCAACCCGAGTGGTTTGTGGGGAGCGAGTACTCGATATACTCCTTTCCCTCCCCCTGCTTGAATTGAAGTCCAGCTCCACCAACAAGGTATTGTTTCTCCTTAGATGGTTGTTGGCGGAGGTGGAAGAAGTAGTGGAAGAGATCAAAATGTGGCTCGATGCCAAGGAAAGCTTCGCAAAAATGAACAAAAATGGAGAGGTGGACGATGGAGTTAGGGTTTAGATGATGGATCTGAATACCCCAGTGATAAAGAAGGCCGCGGAAGAAATCAGATGCTGGGAGGGCCAATCCCCTTTCAACAAAATGCTCGAAGAGGACAGTTTGATCTACATCTTCTTGCGGGAAAAATTGGCGGAAGGAAGGTTTCCTTTTAACCATTTCTGCAGGTTGAAGAAGACCTTGAGCAACCAAGTTAAGAAGGTCAGCACAGGTGCACTTACTTCTCTCCCAATCATCGGTAGTCGACTCCTCCTTCTTCCCCTTCAACGCCGGTTTCTTGTTGCCCATCTTGAATGTCACAAGTTTCTTCACTCGCATGCGCTCAGGGGCTTCGAGAGAGGGGCGCTAGGACTCACTAGTGGAGACAATGGCTTTTCCGATTAGTTTGGCTAGGGATGGAGGACGGGCTCAAAGGGGCTCTCGAACCCTAGATCTAAAGCAACTGGTGGCGCAGGAGGGTGAAAAAGCGAAATGGCTAAGGCAGAAGGTGAAAGGGTGAGAACCCTAGAGTCACCGCACGGTTAAATAGCTAGCGGGTAGGCCCAAATTTACTGTTTAGAAGTCGAAGAGTTTTCTCCCCTAAAAAAGTGCGTGATTTGTTTTGAGCGGTTATTTGAGGAGAATTTTGGGGAGTTTATTTGATTTAACCATTTTTTCAGAGACCTTATCCCGAAAGAAGGGGTTTTTTGAACTTTGAACCAATTGATTTCCGAAAAAAACCAACAATGTAGATCACACATTACACACTCTTTACACACATATTTCGTACATAACACTGTTCAGTATGCCACGTTCTTTTGGATCCTTTTTTCCAAAAATTGGGATTTGGATTCTAGGCTCGGGGGCTGCGGAACACGTGTCATCAATGGCTTATTTTTCAAAAATGTTTGGAAGATAAGATGAAGATTCAAGAATAGTGGGACCCTCAGCCTGATTCTTCGATTCAACCTAAGGCTCAACGGCTACTCCATATGGAGTGCAATTTGCATCGCACCCCATAGAAAGAAAAGACTTGAAAGTACTCAGGGCTAGAACACCTCACAGTCTCGAGCAGCCATGGAAAGTACTCGGAAGACATCTTCAAGATGGAGTTTCAGCAGAAACCGAAGGATGACTTCAAGAAGTACTCGTAGCCTGCAGTACACGGCTATGAAGAGCTCGGGAGCTTGTCAGACCCGGGGCGACGGGACTGCACGCATGGCGTAGAACATTCTAGAGTAAGGGGTGGGGCATGTCCCATACCTTATCCATAATGTAGAGTACTCGTACACGGGTACAACTAGTCGGTACAGAAGGAAACTGCCCGAAAATACTTGGTTAGGACTCCTAAGCTTGTACCAGACTAAGATTTCCATGTAACCCTGTCCCCCCAGACTATATAAGGGCGGGCAAGGACCCCTCCAAAACATAACGTGCATAACGCATAACCCTAAGGCAATACATACCATACAGGACGTAGGGTATTATGTATACTGCGGCCCAAACCTGTCTAAACCCTTGTGTTCCTTGCACCATCGAGTTCCTGATCTCGGCGACACCCTGACCACAAGTCTACTACCTTAGGGTATCCCTAGGTAGGCTTGCCGGTAAAACACCGACAAGAACATCTTCCTTTTTCTCAGCCCTGGGAACAATTCTCAGGTTACGGATCCAATCCGTATAGTTAGTCCCATTCAACTTGTCCTTCTCAAGGATCAAATGCGAAGTAAAAGATGCGGTGGTGCTGGGTGCCATTGATCTACAACAAAATAATAATGCAAAATACTAAGGTAAACGTATCCAAGATAGAGTAAATTACATTAAACATTTTAACAGAATGTACTCCCACTAAAATCAATATCCCTCAATTGATACATAGTGATTCAAGACCCACAACTATCAAGTCAACTAGTGAGCTTTTGCATCACCGCTAGAAGACAGGTAGATCGGTAAGCAACTGTTTGCTAATCATATCACATATGACTCTTGTTGTTGGGTGACATCTCTATGTCTCGGCTCCCAACCCTTATGCCCCAAAGTCCTTAACCGTTAAGATGTCTTTGTTCGAGATAACCAACCCTTTATGCGTGTAAGTATACGATACGAACTCATCTAATCAAGGAAAACTAGTGGCACCCTAATTTCATAGACCCACCACCAGTTGTACAAGACCCATGATGAAGCAAGGTTTAGTTGGGAGGGCACATAAACTTAAATATTGCATGGGATCAATCGAATTACTTCTACCGAATGCAAACACCCTATTATCGCATGTAGAAGTAAAACAATGAGGATAAACATTCACGTAGAGACACGATCTGGCCCATTATAACATGTTGATCTCCATCACCATGCTTCTATCCATCAAGATGATCTCCATCTCCTTGTTCCATGCTCCATGTTCCATGTACCATGCTGGTCTTCCTCCAAGTGATAAATTCCTCCAAGAACTATAACTACCGTAATCTAGTTACATAGTCGGATTTGAATCATCATCACATGTTGGCATGCAGGCCATTACATCAAATGTAGGAAATACATATGGCTCTTGCTGTATTGCCTTACACATGACATGCAGATCATGGATCAGATACACACATGCATCACATACACATATAGGGCATACCGATCACAAGATTCTACTGATATCTCCATCTTCCGGGCCGAATTTGGGAAATCTATATTTAGCGAAACCGGAAAAATAGGATTATGAGGCAGCTACGGCTCTGATACCACTGTAGGGTTATGAGGAGGCTACGTTAGCGCAAAATAAAATTTTTCTTCCCCATAAACCAGGAACTACTATTGTTATAGATCACAGAATTACCACTAGATGCGCAGGTGCAGAACTTTTGTAGCGCGACGGTGTAGTTTGTACGGTAGCCAGCAGTGCAGTTGTGAGACCTTCTCACATGCGGCTCGTCCTCATGCAGCAGATGCAGCACCTCCAAGGTATCCATACGTACAACGGCGGAAGTGTCACGATCCGGACTGCTAGGTCCGCGAGGGCGACAAAGGCGCGGGCGTGGGAAACAGGCGGCAACAGCAGGCGTGGAGAGTTATGGTTTCCATGCACCCCGCCCCTGTTTATATAGACCCCCTTTTGGCGTCCAGTAATGGGCTCAACTGAGGCCCATTAGTGCACCTGAGCCCAAACTAATTTGGATCAAATCAGCATTAGGCTTCCAGCCCCTTAGTGTGTGACCCTATGGGCTCACACGCGAATAGACATGGCCCGAGTACTCTAACTCGATCAATAATTGACAGCGGCCTCTAGCAAGACATGTCAACTCCTATGCCTACGCAAAGATCAAATCAGACGAGCCATCACAATCTCATATACATGCTATTCCCTTTGCCTCATGATATTTTGTCTAGCTCCAAGCTGACCTCTCTTTCTCGATGCCATTTGCCGGAATCCTTGGTTAACACTTAACCCTAGCACGACCATGCATTTCTTGATCCGATCACTTGAGGGGCCCAGAGATATCTCTCTCAAGTAGAGAGGGGCAAATAACATCTTGACTGACCATGTCTCACAACATGCTTCTTGACAAACCCGAGAACCACCTTTATAACTACTCAGTACCGTTTGATAGCTCCTAAGTAGGTCGGTTCACATCTTGAGCACATGCGACAATCTCAGGTCTAAGGACATAGCGTACACATTGTGTAATGAGAAATCACTATTTCTCGAGTTGGGTCTGTCTAGCCACATGTCATACATGCGCCCACATTATTAGTTTCACATCTCCATGTCTATGACTTGTGAAACATAGTCATCAACTAATACATGTGCTAGTCTAATATTCATGTGTGTCCATACATGAACTCCGATTAGGAACAACTTTAGAATAACCATACAAGTAAAGAGTCTCACAAACAATTCACATAACTGCCAATCAATACAAGTTGCCTTTTTCATGGATATTCAATGAACACACATATATATATAATAC
Source organism: Panicum miliaceum (assembly GCA_032594955.1). NCBI lineage: Eukaryota > Viridiplantae > Streptophyta > Magnoliopsida > Poales > Poaceae > Panicum > Panicum miliaceum. Next base: position 31,858,829 of record CM064056.1, read on the forward strand.
ATCATGGATACAACGAAATATGATCATCTCTATGATTTACCTCTAGGGCATATTTCTAACAGGTCTGGCTCCAACCAGGCTCAACTTCAGGTAGGAGGCTGGTAAGTGGGCCCTCTAGTCCTGGGCAGGTGAGTTGGCGCTGTCCTAAGTTGGTTGCATGCCTAGGTGGGCCCTTCAATCCATCTGATGCTGAATGCTTGCGCCTGATTGGTCGGAAGGGCCTTGCCTTGGATCGCAAGTGTGTTGCCTTGCTCTTCAGGTGTGTTTCCTACTTTGCTTGAGCTGCATACACATATTCACCAACACATATGGAATTTGGTAATTAAACACTTACTCTTTGTCGGTGGACGCGCTCCGATCAGTTTACATCTTTTGGCATGGATTCTGGAGCTTCTTTTACCTGCATTTCTTGCCTAATTTCCTACATTCCAAAGTCTCCAAGGGAAATGTGGAAATGATATTATTTGTGGTAAATATGCAGGTAAAGTGTGCCAATCATCCGTATTTTTGGGTCAAATTGACGATCAAAATTGGTCCGTAGCAAGCGTCAATACAAAGACTGCCTTGGGCATTTCGCTGACAGTTGTGCCTAAATCGCATAAGGCCTAGTCGAAGTTCTGTGTCCCAATTGAGCAACTGATGGTGGGACATCCTGGATCCTTCTTCTTCTCAGGAAGTTGCTAAAGTATAGTTGTGCTACACGCCTCAGTGAGCTTGATTACCTCAGTAGTGGGTAATGGCCTCTTGTTGGTGAGTATGTCCTTGAGATAGCGAGCATAGGAAGGAACTTGCATCGTATCCAGTAAGGGCACACTAATATTGATGCGCTGGATCATATCCACGAAGCAGTGCTCTTTCGGTGCGAGCTTCCTGATTCTAGTGGGGAACGGTGGCACTTGAGTGTCATAGAATTCATGAGGAGACATCTTCCCCACATGCACCTTGCTGGTGTCATAACTATTGGACGGTTCTCCCACCGTCTAGTTTTCATTTTCCCTATTGGCATGGTCCGGATACGGGTGATCACGAGTGGTCTTACTGATGTAGCACTGGCCCGATCTTCCGATAGGTATTGGTAAATTCGATTGGTGGAGTCTCGATGTTGGCGATCCGGCATCAAATCAGACACGATTCGAACTCTGCCACTATTACACCGCTGCTCCGTTGGTTATCAACCAAGCACAACTTGATTGAGCTTGCCGAGATGGCTTTTCTTGCAAGCGAATCCAAGAACACAAGCAAGAAAGGGTAAACTCGCAATCTGAAATTACAAATGAATATGAAGCGAACAGCAAGATGGGGTTCAAGCACTCGGTTCAAAAGGACTAATCGACACAATCGAGGAGAGCAAGAATAGGGGCCCTGGATCAATGTATAAGGACTTGTAGCCACAGATACAATGATGTAATCTGAGTTTCCACTGGAAAACTAGAACTAAAAAACCCCTCACCCTAATGTGGTGGTGGCTACTGAGGGTTGGGGTGGGCATAACCCGCTAGCCACGTCCATAATGGACCTCAACACGATACACGGGCCAACAGCCCAAAAGATGGTGTCGCAGCACCGTGATAGATTCTGGATGTCCCCTTGTTTTGAGGATTTCCATCGACTCCTAACGAATTTTGGCCTGAAACTGGTTCCATTAGAAGCTCCTTGAAGTTATATTTCCATCCATATAAAGAACGTCCAAAACGGACTCCGTATGCAACCTGGGCGTGATTTTTAATGCAGGCTGCTAGAGATGTGCGTTGGCATCTTCATTAGCCTTGACACCATCGTAATGAGACCCATCTTGATCTCGAAGCTCGCCTCTCCTGAGTTGATGACCGAGCCGACCAGAACATTGTCAGCAGAGGGAGCGGAGAGGTCACGCAGTGTCTTCTCGGCCATAGCGTTGGAAGCCGATGGAGCAATAATGACTGGTTCAGCTGTCGGGAGTGAGATCTGAGGAGGTACGACGCGAGGTCGAACTCTTCTCAAAAGTAACTCCAGATTATGAGTGAAATTTTGCAGCCGATTGAAACCAGTCATACACTACCATGTATTCACATCAAAGAGAGAAAACAAAGCCAACTTAGCCTGTTTAGACAATGAATGCCAACAAAGAGATTAATCAAGAACATTATCTATTGTTTTAACTGGTGCCTGCCCTAGCAACGACGCCAAAAATGCTTATTGGCATTTCTTAGCATCATCACTAGGATAGTTATTTCCCGATAATGGCACCAGCAATGCTTGTTGGTATTCCTTACGTCACAGATAAATCTACAAGCGCACGGCATATCGTTGTAGCATTTTACCCGTGACTAATCTTGGGGTGTTGTATTTATAGTTCCACAGGGAAGGCGGAACTTATAGAATTGATAAGTTAATGATTAATTCTTGATCGAGTATTCAATTGTATATATAAATAGGGGTAAGATAATATATGGATAATGAGGTTGTGTGACACACAAGTTACTCAAGCTCAAAGTCATGGAAAGGCTTAGGCAGGGAGAAACGAAGAAGAAAGTTACTCGGGACTTGTGTACTTTTATCTAGATCTATAGCTCATACTATACACTTTACACACATACACATGATTAAGACCCAGCACTAGGCTCCCAGGAACTACTGGGAGAACCACACATGATTTGTAGAGGAGCCGCCAGCCAACTCGTCTACTTTATGGACCTCCTACCGCCACTACCCGAACAGGGAGGATTACGCTGGACGGACGGGGTTGTCACCACCTACCGCCTACCTCAACTAACCATGGGATAGGACCGCATCCGGCAACACTAATTAACCAAGACACCATATCTACATTAGCGATACTCTAGTATCCCACGCGGAGCCCCCAGCCTCCACATGGACAGACATCACACTAGAGGAAACATAAGAATACTGGAACTGTTACCATGGCACTAGATTTACTCATCTAATTATGCAAGCTATAAGGTATGAATACAAACAAATCATGAAGCATATGTCTGACACCGCAGAATATAAGTCATGTGAATATATAAATCTAGAAGATAACTCTATTAGGAATATCCGAGAATTACAAAGGAGAGGAAGAGCTAGACCCATACCGAATATTCCTAGGCAACGTCGAAAACCCGAACATGAGCTACTTCAGCCTAAACTCCACTAACCTATGGACTAAGCAAGAGAGGAATAAGAGAATGAGCAACTTGAGGTCTGTCTTCATTTGAGCCTCCTCCCCTCATATTTGTAGTTGTGTCCAGGGGTCTCTCAGCCGGCAAAACAACTGCAATCACCTGGAACCGCCATTGGGGAGCAACAAAGAGCTGCCACGTGCAAGATGGAGGTGATAGGAGCCAGGGTCGGTTCAGCCAAACTGGTAGTTCAGCCGACCTGGCCTAGCCTCCCACTGACTCCAGCTTTGGCAGGATGGCTGCCTAGTGGGCCCCTAGGTTGGTGGTGCATGCCTTCATGTTGTCCTAAGCCCGAGACTCTCTCTCTCTGTCTTCTCAGTAAAGCGACCAACTTTGCAGATAGAGAAGGGAGAGCTGGCACGCCAAAATGTTGCCGGTCTGGTAACACGAGTCCAGGCCCAATGCAACAACCAGCATGGCGAAAGCATGCACAACTTGGCACACAACACCGAACTCATGCAGCAGAACTGGGGGATAACTACGTCCATGCACTACAACATCTTCGGCGTCTTCACCCACATGGGCCTCGGCCCCAACCAGCACTACGACCCCAACCAGCAGAACTGAGCTTCATCTAAGCTTGGGGGTGTGTCCAGGTAAGTCATTCAACCTGTCCGTTCATTTCAAAAATGTCATGCCATGCCATTAATAATAATAAAAATAAAATAAAAATAATACAAAAATAAAAATAAAAATACTAGTAATAATAATTAGAGCCTTATGTTCAAAAATCTAAAAAAATGTTTCATGCTTTGAATAAAGAACTCCCAATTCATATGTGCGGAAATCTATGTAAGCTCTTATCTTGGAAATGATGAATAGTTACTTTGTTCATGCTCTCCAAGTGCCTCGTATACAACTTTTTACTCTCCTAGTACTTGAAATCATTAGCTTGGTAATTGTTATAATTGAAAATATAGTTTTGTGGTAGAATAAGCTTGTTTTCCATGTGTAAGTTGTTGTGAGAATTGAGATAGTTGGAATCGGAATAAAACTACATGCTCTATTAGGAAACCTCTTGGAATTTCTTTAAAAATGAATCATGGTAAAGAGCCATAATGATTTATCATCTAAACTGTTATAAACTATCTTGAGTTGCTTTGAGCTTTGCTGAATGGTGAGTCTGTTCGAGGAAGGTACTTGTCATCTACCAATCTTTCTCCTTCGCGCACCCATTGTTTTGCTAGCCTAAAAAATATCTATCATGTCAATTACCTACTCCGAGTATTGATATCCACCTTCACAAGACAATCTCCACCCACAACAAAACCCACATGTCCACAGTGAACCCATCCATCCAAGAAAGGTCTATTCCAATAAACACTCCATTCCAATGCTCCTACATTGCCATGAGAGTATGGGTCATCTTCTCTAAAAAAAGAAAAAAGAAAAGAAAAGAGAGATGAAGCAAAAAGAAAGAGGAGATAAAGATCCTTACCTCTCCACAAAGTTGAGAAATAATGAGTACAAATAAAAAGGCTAAAAAGTAACTCTCTCCTGAACATTTTACACTCCATAAGATCAGAATATGATCGGGTACCAACCTCTTACGAACCACTCTTCGGCTCAGCAACACAGGTAACCAAGGTATGCTACACTCTTTTTACCGATGAAACTCCACATATCAGCCTTAGAGTAGGAAGAAGATGATCAAAATTTCCGACCATGGTGAGGACTATACATCTTGAGCAATTTGAGAGTACCATTGGGAAATTTAAACCACCTTTGAAAACTTGAAAAAATCCAAGATAGGAACCTAAACAGGAAGTAGAAAATACTCTGGTCAAGACTGTCCAGCCTCTCAACCACTCAAGATGAGGGATGAAATGCGAGTAAACCCACACTCCGGAAACTGATGAGCCCGTGGCGCCTCAAATTACTGATACTGAAAATTATCATGTCAATTCAAATAAATCAATTGGTGAGTTTACGAAGTCTTCTGGTATTCAATTTGGGGCTTTCTCTCTGGTTGAAAAATACATCAAGAGAAATAAAGGAATATGCGCTTCTGCCGTACCTCCATCCAGTATATTTTTCATTGGAGCTAAATTGCGCCAAAAGCAAGAGACGAAGTATAAAAGATTTATTCACATTGGAAATGTTGCCGTGGAGATTAACGAAGCTTGACATGATTAGCATCCTTGCCGGATTATTTTATAATTTTCAAGTATGGAGATTGTAGGCTGTTTCACGCACTATTTGGCTTGGTTTTAATTGGGAAGGCTAAGTATGGTCATCAACATTGTAGCCGTAATATTTTAGTATATTTGCTTTCGGATAGAGTCTAGCTAGCGAGTCAAGTTGGTTTCCTTTTATAATTTTGGGTCAGGTCATGTACGTGTCAGACTCAACGTGTTTGAGTTGGAGTCGATGGCCACTTGGCCTGCGAGCCATATAGTCTGGGCGCTGGCCCTTGTAACGGGGGGATTAGATTTTATCGTGGAGTTATTCCCTCGTCGAGCCGCCGCTCGAGAAACCCTAGCGGGTGTTTCCGGACCCTTGTGGATTTGCGTGGAATGCGTGATCAAGTTTCTTCGGCTCGAGTGCGTCGCTTGGAATTCTCAGAGTTCCCTCTCTTCTGATTGTGGTTCGCCGCGGGTGGAAGAAATTATCTAGGGTTTGGATTGCAATCACCGTAAGCCAAATCAATTTTATCTGTGTGCAAGCACTGTTTCAGATTGTTGAATTATTAGCCCATACGCATGGTGTGGCTACTGCTGTTATCTGAGTTCTCTCGTTACTGCTGAAAGGATCACTGAACCTGTCAATCAGATTTGTCTTGCGGAGTTCTTATTTCTAGTAAACTGGGTTGCTATTGGTGCATGAATATTATTGAGAATTATTTATTCTTTCTCGTCGTGGAGTAAAAAAAAAGGGATTGGATACCCGGCTGCTGTTACGAATTGCTTTATTGTAGTCATCTATTGTTGCTACAGCATTGTGTCGGAGAAAGATTTGCCACTGAAATTTGTACCGTGAAAGATTGGGACAATTATTCGGACATCGTAGGCGTGTCCTTATCTACGAGCCAACTCATTCAAAGTTCATATGGGCTAGAGTAATATGTTGTGCACAAGGTACCTCTAGGGTATGAACATCGACACAACTCCTGATCCACTGAGCCTCAGTTCTAGCTTTGCTCGAGGACGAGTAGAAGTCTAAGCTTGGGAGTGTGTTAACGTCCATTAAAATACGTCCTGACCATTAACTTCTATGGAATAAATAGAGCTTTGTACCATGTTCCATACATGTTTTACTTATTTCTAACAAGTGCAACAAGTTTTGGATGAGTTGCGAATGCAGGAGTAGATAAACCAAACATGAGGTGAACTGCAAATAATCCCAGGCCGACGGGCTGGCATTGGACCCAAACGCCACGTCACTGATCCAGGGGCAAGGAAACACACAGACACTACCCCTGAGCCATGCATTTGAAGACAGTTTGATTCAATGACTCGAAAGGCACTCACATTGGATTGAAGGGCCCATCTGCATGCATGACTCGGCAAACACCAGCAAACCGCCTCCCTGGACAACATGCAAGTGTTGATCATCAAGTCGGTGCAATGTAGGGACAAGCCAAGCCAGAGCCAGGCCGACTGGCCTCCAACTACTCTGCTTTGGAAACGAAACTTCCACTATCACCAAGAATGCATCAGAAGCATCCAGCAGAAGGACGGTGCCACGCTGCCACCATCCCTGGCCGGCCGGTATAGAAGTTACGCTAGCTACCTAACTGCTTCACAGACGTCTTCCTCAGCACCTCCACACTATAAATAGAGGTGCATCCATCACTTGTAAACACATATCAAGGAGTTCTCTTCTCTAGTTTCACTTTCTAGAGTTAGTTTTAGTAGTCTGGGAGTTAGAGTCGAGTTAGCTTTTGCATCTTTCCTTTTGATATTTATCTATATAATTTACCTTCTATATCTTATCGAGTTAGCTTTACTTTCTGCATTTATTTATCTTTCCAAATTATCCAGCTTGTGTGCAGAAGTGCTTTCTTCTAGCTTAGGCGTTGTTATCTGTCTTGTTTTTCAGGATCTTACCTTGTGGGTATTCTTGCCCGGACTAGTTAGTTCCCTAGGTTGAGGGGGATTTCTATTGAAGGCCTCAAGAGATATTCTAGCACCGAGTACGGACGTGGTGTCTGAGCTTAGTGTTAGCTTGAAGCGTGCTCCACCCCACGGAACAGTATGGTAGGTGACAGGTGGTGACAGTGTTGTCCGTTCCTCGTAGTCCATCATGTTCGGGTGTTTTCATATCAGTAATTATTGTTTGTCATTGGACTCCCTTCTCACCCCTTTCTGCAATCCTTCCTCTCTCTGGCCGCCAAAATAAGCTCTAGGTTCCCGATAAGTAGTTAGGATCAAGGTCTAGTATAGTGAGGCCCGCTCATTAGTTTAGAAGTATTTTAGGAGTCTTTCTCACTTATTGTCCTCCCAGCTGCTTACCACTTTAAGGTTTAGAGTCTCATTTGTCAGGCGGTCGTCGCTTGGCCATTATCTTATCTATCATATCCGGCTTACCTCCACTAAGTTAGTCGGTTGATATCTCTGGTAATATTTATCATTCGCTTCTTCGATACTCTTTAACCATTGTGCTTCCTCGAGGAAATTTACAATACCCTGGAATACTCCAAGGTGAAATGCTACAGTGGTAATTATGTATGCTTGCGGAATATCAATTCTATTGGGCATAAGAAACGCCAACAGTCCCATGCCAGTTTGGCCGAACTGGGGGTGTTCGGCCAACTTCCCCACCCCATCACCCGAGGCTCCAGTATGGCATGCTGTGACGACACTTCAATGTTGAGGGCATCGAGGGCTTTGCTCGTTTAGGGTGCTTCCTTCCTTGGTTGCTTCTGACTCTCTTGAATGGGGCTCTTCTCCGTGAATACATGCCAAGGATTTTTGGGTTAGCCTTGGGGTTCAGTCAGCCATAGATCTTTAGTAGACAGCAGGTTTTCAAGGAGATGAATATGGGAAGAAAGTTAGAGTTGTTATTCTCTTAGGGTTAAAGTGTTCTGCATATCCAAACAAAATTCGTTTAAACCCTTCTCGCTCAGATTGGATAGAAAGGCTATACATTTGAGGTCAGCTGCAGTACACTACTTCCCCCACCACCACCTTTTGCTCTCACACCTCATCTTAATCATCCATCAGCTATAGCACAGATCTCAAATAGTGGAAGGTGTGTAAGCTAACTTCTTGTGGATGGATAAGAAATCTGCATTTTGCTGCTACTACGGGTGTCTACATATGTGTGTTTGGTCCGTATATATGTTTGAGAAACTCAGAAAAAGAGGTCTAATGTAGTGCTGGAGCATATTTTTCAAAAATATTTACAATATTCTGTGGGTGGATGTGTAGCTAAGGAGGACAGTGATGCATGCTCAACACATGTGACCAAGTTGGCCCACATGCAAATTGGCATGCTAGCTTCATGATGTAAATCTATGCTTCTAGCATTTGTTTGAGTCTTCAGAAAATTATTTAAAAGGCAAGTTAAGGAACAAGAAAGATATGCATTCCCTTGTCCCAAATTACTCATTGTTGTTTTCGAGGCGTATAGTTTTTATTATGCATCTAGATATATGTTATGTCTAGGTGCATAGCATATCCTACGAATCTAGAGAAGCCAACACGACTAATAATTTGGGACGGAGGGAGTACCACCAATTGCAAAATATATGAAACGCGCGAAGATACCTGGCCGGCCAGGCCGTCCACATCGGCAAAAAATTATTTCAGCCATCTGATCGTGATCGGACGGCTAGTGATGAACTGTTGCTGACAACATTTTATGTTCAGACCCCCGCATTTCCAGCAAATGAACCTGCGGTCCTCACCTTGAAAATACCTCACCCTCCCTCCTATCCTCCCCATCCCACACCGACGGCGCCGGGCGAGGCGCGTGGGTGAGGTGGCGGCCGGCGTGAGCGTGCCGCGGCACTGCGGGCCTCATGGCTTGCCGGCACGCGTGCGCGCTAGCCGTCCCGCACGCTGCTGGCCGCGAGCCCGCCCTCACGACATCAGGTTAGACGAACACCGTCGACCTGCTGGAATAGGAGACTCAACCGCATCTTGCGCCATCATCCGCGTGCAGCCTCACCGCGCCCGAGGGTGCGCAGGACACCGAGGTTGGCGGCGCGCTGGCCCTATGCCACCACGGCCTGGGCGCCCACGAGGCCACTGCTCCTCGCCAACAGCCGATAAGGCCGCCCAGCATTTAAGGACGGTCAATAACACTCCCAAGCTAGCCTTTTCCTCATCTCGAGCAAAGCAGGCTTTATTCTGTTGATCAGGAGTTGCTTCAATGTTGCATTTCCAACTTATATCATAGGCACAATAAAGTGTTCTTACCATGATTTTGAACAAGTTGTCCTTGATCTTACCTTTTCACTCTACTCCTGTGGGTCTTCTAGCTTTACCTCATCTTCGGCGGTTGGGAGTTAGAACGGTCTTTTTAGAGCACCAATCTCAACCCTTTTGTTCAACTATCAATCCGTAGGTTTTTTCTGAAGTTTTTCAAAAGAAATTTTAAAGTTCCTCATATGATCTCTTGAATCACTCAATGTGTTTTGGTTCCTCGCCAAGGATTTTTATTTTGCCTTTCTTTCTCATCCTACTTCTGATGGCTTTGTTTTTGTGGAGCAGTAGGTATGGAGAAGTTGAAAGCATACTGGTTTCTCATGTTTCGCTAAGTCAAAAACCGGATCCAAAGGAGAAACAAATCATAAACCTTGATTAAGATGTGCAAGTGTGTGTGGATATTTTTGGTGGATGGTGTATGAACTTCTTTTTATGGACCATCTCCCCTTTTATTTCTTGGATATGGGCTATCTTTCTTTTTTATCTCTTTTTTTGACATACCTTGTGAGCATGTGGCATACCTTCTTTGGGTTTGCATCTTTTCTTTTTTTTTACATGCCTTGTGGGCATGTGGCATACCTTCTTTGGGTATGCATCTTTTTATTTTCTTTTCGTATAGCCCATATCCTTTTCTTGTCACGATAACTTGGGAGAGAGAGGCCATGAAACATGATGGAGTTTTATTTTGTGGATGGATGGATGCTTGCTATCTTCTTGTATAAAAGCTTAGCATCTGGTGGATATGTGTACGTGATCTTGATCATGGGAGTATGAATTGACTCTCACAAAGGATCACAACAGTTTGACAAAGCTCAATGAGACAACAAGTTGCATATGTGGAAGGCTTTCCAAATATTCAAAAGGGTGTGGAGCTAGAGCTGGTGGACCGGCGGCCTGGAGCCTGCCGTGTCCACTCATCAGTGCTTGCGCTGTGCCAAGACGATCCACTAGCCTCATGGTGATATGAAGGCTGGGGCTGCTGAGGTGGTGGTGCTGGCTTGATTTCTCTTCTGGCCCTATTTCTTATCATCTTGCCAGGTAAACCAGAAACACTATGACTGCGGGCCTCCTGTTGTGGGACAAGAGGGATGGTTAGCGACTAGTAATGGAACCCCGCATTAGGTAGCAGAATCTCATTGCATAGCCCAGAGTATACGATCTTGAATCGAATAATACTTGTTGATAGAAGCACGGTTGCCCTTAATGAAGGGAATAGCATTCCCGTCTAAGGCTCTGATGCTTGAAGCGAAATGAGTAACCAAAGAAGTGCACTCAATAGAACCCGTCATCTTGAAATTGGTAAGCCATTGCTTAACCATAGCCTTCACGGGGGAGACTTTGATCTTGTTGACCATGGCGTATAGAATAATTAACTCATCATTACGCACGATCCGAACATCATCTCTTGGAAACAGAGTGATAGCCAACCACTTGTGCATCAAACGAAGAGTCGGATTATGAATATCATTGCACCTAGGTGCAAACTTGCCATGGACAACTTGACCCACAATCAAACCCCAAAACTCATGTCGATTAAAACCGCGACAAGCTTTTTCAAGAGAAACCGGCAAATGTTTGCTAAAACTGAGGTGGTGACTTAAATCCTTCCAAGTGATGTAAAACTCATGCCCAAAAAGTCAAAACAAAATACCGTCATCCACCTCTCAAAGAGTGCAAAGAAATTGGATGGTGAGGAGACAAGAACCACTCTCTTCCACGGGCACAAAACCATCCCATCCAACTGCATGCCAAACATTAGCAAAGTTTACGTCCATACCTATTTTTGTGAGGAGATCAGGATCGAAGGCCTTGGTGTGACCAAAGCTTCGACGCTTGAGGATGGCGTAGGCTTCTCATTCGCAGTCATCTCGCAAGTCGAGGTAGGGTCCATCATCATCATCCATCTCCATGTCCTCGGCTTGCGGTTCGGCTTGCACTTCTTCTTGTTGTTCTTGTTCTTCTTTGTAATCCATCATGCTCGGGCTTGGAGTTTGTTCGGGAGTGTGACAAGAGCTTGAGTCACCCCGAGAATGGGATGAGCTTCCTCCCATCATCTTCTTCAACGCACTGGAAACCTTTCTTCCTATGCCCTTCATGCTTAACGGCAAGAACGAACAAGAACAACTCAAATCGGGTTATGCTAGTGAAACCAAAATGAAAGCTCTTACCCCAAAGTTGTTTCTCCAAGTGTGTACACTTCATTGCAGCAAAGAAATGATAGAGAGAGAGAGGTTTCTCGAATCCAAACTTGAGCAAAAATCCAATGAAACCCGAGTGCATGTTTGTGAGAGGGAGTGAGTGTGTGAGGGAGTGAAGTGGTTGAATGTGAGAGCTTCACACCCCCCTCTCGGGCTCTATTTAAAGAGCAAACGCAGGGAACACATAAGGAGGCGCTGGGCACAACGGTCATGAATCCGTTGGAGCAAGTGGGGCCCAGGAGCCGTTGCTCCTAGGTCGACCAACCTGTGGGGTCGGTCAACCCCTATGGGGCCCCCTGTGACAACCCTGGTAATTACAAATCCAAAATCAATGACATAAGCCTAACTCCATGTGTTAAACCAACTAATGAGAGGGTGGAAAGAATTTAAAACGGGTTCAGTTGGAATTCAAATTAAATTTGGGCACATTTGGACACAATTGAAACTTTTAAAATAACTTTAAAACCATAAGCCAAATGAAATTTTGCCTGAAACCAAAGTTGTAGAACTTTTTATTTTGAGCAACTTTCGTGTTCAAAAGTTTTTGAAATTCAAATCAGAAAGAGGAGAAAACGCCCTGTTTGCACCCAGCCCCCTGAACTTTTTCGAATTTTTGCATTTCGGTCCCTCGCGTCTCCCCCTCTGCTCTGCCGCGCCGCGCGCGCTCGCCCGCCCGCCGCGCGCCAGGTGGCCGGCGTCGCCTGACCGGCGCGAAGCGCCAGGCCCGTGGCCGCCGCACCACCCCGCCACGGCCGGCTTTGCCCCGCCCCGACACCGCGCGGCCAGTCCCCGCCCGCGCGTGCTGCCGCGCTCAGGCCGCCGCCCGCCCGGCCAGTCTCCGCGCTCCGCCGTGCCGCCCCGGCCCCCGCGCCCCGCCAGCTGAAGCGCCTGCCCTCCGCCCGAGCCGCTGCAGCAGCTGCTCCCCAATCCGCACGCCGCGCTATCTCCTCGCGCCCACGCCACAATCGCGGCCGCCCAGTCGCCGCGCCCGCTCGCCGCACGCCGCGCCGGCGTTCTGCCGCCGCCCGCCGCGCCCAGTGCACGCCGCTGCCGTGCCCCGCCCCGCGCGTCGCCCAGGCATCTCCACGCCCCCTCCTGACCCTATAAAAGCCCCGCCCCGACCGCCCGCGCGAGCCCCCGGCCACCAGAACACCTCGCCGTCGCCATCGCCGCCGCCGAGCACCACCCGCCCGTGGACAGCCCACTGCCGCCGCCCGCTGCCCAAACTGAGCACCCAGCCACCACTACATCGCCTCACCGCAGCTCGCCGACCCACCCAACGCCACCCAGAGCCACCGGAGCGCCGCCGCCCGCGCTGCCGTCGCCGCCGCCGCCCCTGCTCGCCGTGGACAGCACGACCCCGACCCCTTCCGTCCAAGCCGAGCCCTTGAGTAGCTTCCCCACGCGTCACTGAAGCTCACCGACCGGACCACGCCGCCCCAAGCCCGCCGGAGCACCGCCGTCGACGCGAGCCGCGCCGCCGCCGCCTCTGCTCCAACGCCGGCAAGCCCTTCCCGGCCGTTCCCCACCTGAACAACACCCCCACAAGGTAGCCCTCGCACCCCTGAACCTTCCCCGACCCCCGCCCCTCGCCGCCGGCGAGCCCCCTCGCCGGAATTTCGGCCGGCCGCCGTACCCGAGCCGCCGAGGACCCAATTGCAAGGATTTAAATCTTTAGAAGGGTCTGAGCGTAAGATTCAAGGACCTAGTTGTAAAAGAAAATTTCAAACCTAGATTCAAATTCAGTGAACTTGTAAAATTCGTATAAAATCGTAGAAAATTCAGAAAAATGCAAACTCAACTGTTCTGGAATCCTCAGAACAAACTCTACCACTTTTGTTACAAAACTTTTCTCAGAATCTCAAAATATTTTGCTCTACATTAAATAGAAGCTTTAATGGACATATTTTATACCCACTGTTCTAGAACAATGCTGACCCTGAATTTTGGGCAGTGAACTAGTTGCTGGATGATTAGGACTGTGTAAAAAGATCAGGCCCAAATTCCATCTCTAGATTTACTGTTTGTTAAACCTAGTTTCATATCATGTGTAAGAAGAATATTTTATCCCTGTAGTTAGGTGGTAAGTCACCCATTGAAATTTTTCCTATGCTAATGTATTGGTAACTAGAAGCCAGAGAAAAATTAGGAGACTTTTTATCTCACAGTAACCTATTCATTTGATTTATGTGCTAATAACATACATTAAATCAAGAAAATAGTGTCTTAGCTTGGAAAATCCCCAAATTATTACTGGGAGTTACACTGTGGTAGAGGTTGCTGTGTAAAAAGTTTCATGGACAAAAACCCTGTGTAGTGTCCTGTAAAAAGGAATCTTTAAAAAGCCTAGGTGTAGAATGTCATATTTTCTATGCTCTAAATACTGCATGATAAATCCTACAAAAATTACAGTAGCTTCTGCATGCTCAAGTGAGAGCTCTGTAAAAATCTTAGCCACAATTGTTGCACCAATTGATCTGTACAAAAAGAACAAGTATCTAACGGCAACAAAGAAATATATTTTTCAGAATTAATCTGTTACATAAAATTGGCTGAAAATTTTACAGTAAGCACACCTTTCCTTGATGTGCCTAAATCCAAAATTTCATGACCAGAAACTATCCCTTGTAGTAATGACTCTCAAATCGTAATCAAGTGCTAGTTCCACGACTTAAACTTGTGCACTCATGTAGAATCGACGACTCTCGCCGACGGAACCTACGAGCTGGTGCCCTTGTCCGAGAGTGAGCAGCGTGAAGCTCAAGCACATCTAACTGAAGCTTTTGAAGACCCGAGCCCAAGTTCGGAAGATCCCCAAGCGAACTGCGAAGGCAAGCCCCGGAGCATAACCCATTCTTTCCGAAATTATGCAACTCATTACTCCTTGCTTGTGCATTAAGTTTATAGGAGTTGGATGAAAACTTAGTTGCATGATGTCAGGAACCCTTGCGTGAAAACTAGATGTAAGGTTCGATAGAATGCTGTGCTAATAGGACTCCGGTAAAAGTCGAGTGATTTCCTGTCACTCGCGTGAAAATAGGAGTTGAATGACTACTACACGCTGCAATCATAAGGACACGGACGGGTTATGTAACGATGGTTACGATTGAGGCCCGTCTGTCTAGTGAAAAATGCTAAGGCCGCAGGGTGTGGTAGTGATGGTTAAGTCTTTGAACGTACTAAACACATGCCGAGATTATGGGAATCGGTAAGCTTAAGTACCTGATTGGCCCGGCAAGGGGACGGCATCCTACCCTTTGAACTTCGGTCCCATGTGCATATGGCGAGTGCAGAGAGTGGTCACGACCCGGCGCCGAACCGTGGCGTGGAGCTCTTGTACTCTCGGAGGGTAGCCCCGATCCACGACCCGGAAAGAAAGGGGAAAAGTTGCACGTGTGACTCTAGGGAGTAACCACGTGACGTGTGTTTGGGTTTCCCTTGCAAGGTTAAGAAATTCGATTCGAATCATCCGTTTCTCACGGCTATTGAGACTGCTTAACCATTTTTACCCACAGAGTAAGAAGAGGAACAAGGATGATGAATGAACTGGTTGGATGGAAAATTTAATGCTTCACCATGTATGCTTTAGATAGCTGCTTACCTAGACTGGCTAACGAAACTAGAATCTTGAGCTAAAAGTTGAAAGTAAGGACCCACTTGTAGATGCCTTTCGGCAAAACAAACCCCTGAGCCAAAAAGCCTTGCATATCTAGAGTCGGTGGAGTAGTTCCCACTACACGGGTAAGTCTTGCTGAGTATTAGTATACTCAGTCTTGCTTGTGACTCGTTTTCAGGTGAGCCCTTTGAAGACATGATTGCTAGCTTGACTTGGCCCTGCACTCTTCCCCCTGGTTGGTCGGTGGAATGGGATGCGCCCCCGTCCAACGGAGATAAGGCCGAGTGATGTCTCGTACGGGCTTCATCGAGACATCCTGTATCGTCGAGTAGTTTTCGTTGTTTATTTCCGCTGCAATTTAACTCTGAAGAACTTATTTATGTTAATTGAAGTACTTGTTTTCTAAACTCAGAACTAGGTCTGTAATATTGACTTATGCAAATGATGTAATACTTGCTGGAATGTGGTATTCTCTGGGCTCATCGTCGCATGAGCATTTGTATGTACGGCGCTCGATCCGTTCACCGTGGTTGTATCGGGAGGTTATACCCGACAGACCAGTGGATTACTCCGTTTGAAGTGTAAGGTTAACCGAGGATGCCTTAATGGTGATGGTTAATACACTTGAGCCGGATTAATTCAGGTGGTTCTGCCACAGCTGGTATCAGAGCCGTAGCTGGTGCCACAGCTGGCAACAGCGGACACCAGAGCCGAAATACATACGCCAGAGAATGCTACAAGCCTTAAAAAAACTCATTTTTTTTCTAAAACTTGACTAGAAGGTTGTGTTGCGAAATGCGTTGGTACGTTAAGGATGGTGCCTAGTTCGTAAAGCCCTAAGGGATTATGGGAAAGTTTACTAGGTGGCTATCTAACTTCTATATATATTATCAACTGACTTCCAGCACATTACTTTTTGCCGAAACTTACTTTCATGCACAACCAACCTTAAATTCTGTAACGACGCACTCGTCGCTAAGGTAAGAAGGTAAGGATCCTCAGCCAACTGAGGGAGCTTGGCCTTCCTGTCGGTGATGCGAACCGAACGCTGCCCTCAAGCAGTGGCTTACTTGAGGTGCTGCCAATATGCCAACTGTTAGTTGAACATATTGGGAGTAGAAGGTTTGGCGCAGGGTATGGCGATCGCTGTTCATACCCCCGTCTCATGACGGTACCCCCGTGAATACGCTATCTCGATAGCGTATGTTAACGTCGTCTGTACGGCGGAAATTGTACAGATATCGTTTCTATAAGTAAACGGTAATGAATACGGACGCTTTCATGAGTGCTGGCATGAAAGGTTCATGAAATATATATATGCTTGTCGATTTTCTGCAGGTACACTAACCGCGATTACGATAAGTTAAGGGACGAGTAGAAAGACTCGACTAGATATTATAGGAGAGCCGTATTGTGTAAGCCACCGAAACTATCATCGTAAGACCAAAGCTATTTGGCAATTGTTTTATTTGTGAGGATGAACAGGACGTGCATACATCATAAACATGTGTATCTGAAATCAAAAATGCGTTGTGTGAGAGTGGAAAGGTTCTTGCGTATCTAAACCATGGTTTGCATAAGGACTATCTAGCGAAACTGTCCGAAATCTGCCGTCACCAAAAAGAACGATTTATTGACCCAAGAAAATGACCTTTTCTGGAGAAATTCATGTTGAAAGAATTGTTCCAAATTTTGTGTTCTATCTCCTGTTCAAAAATGAAAAATTCTGAACTTATGGATAATAAGAAATAACAGAAACCTCGAAATGTCAGAATTCTGTCCAGAATAAGCACTTCTGCCTCTTAAATTTTTAGGCCCTCTTCCTGCGGTTTTCTGCAAAAGAGCGCAACACGAAACTTGTTCCAAATTTACCCAGGAAGCTGCTGTTAAAATTTGGTAAATTTTGGCTAGGTAGATTTTCCCTGGTGTACGAAACTCTAGCCCTCTGTTCACTGAAAATTCTGGGCAGACAGTAAGGTGAAACCTGAAAAGAAAGACCATCTTAGAGACCCAATTAGCTCCGGAGTTGACTAGAAAAGTTGTTCACAAATACCTTAGGAGTGATCTGGTGAAATTTGAGAATTTTTGGATGAGAACTGTGGGAGTTATGATTATTTTTGCACACTATACAGAATCTGTCCTTGTGCTGCTCACAGTTTTCGCTATCTCACTCCATTTGATCTTTTGTTCAGATGGCCGAGCCTGTTGAGATGATGGTGGATGAGGATGGACGCGTGCACTCGCAGTGTCTCCACTGGGAGGGCTTTCCCTCTATTTTGTGGGATGTTCTGCGTACCGCGGGCTATCTAATTCCCCCACGTTACGCCGGACTGGAGTTTGCAGAAAATGGAGTTACCCAGTGCCGTGTCAACGTGACTATCTTTCCGCACCCGCTACACCCGGAGTGGCCCGCCTTAGAGCTTGAGGCTGTTGGTCGCCGTTTGGCCGATACTTGGGAGCTTGCAGCCATGAGGGCGCTCACCACATTTTGTGCGCAGCGTCCCGAGGTTGTCACACTCACTCCCATTGGATTGTTCCCTGCTGCCCAGGACAACGACCCCTTTTGGCTCAACAGGGTGCAGCACGCACAGTATTTGGTAGACTTCCATGCCCAGGAGACTATCCATACCTCCGTGCGGTGCATGAGTGCACTCTACCGGCTTCAGACTCTCCAGAGTCAGGCACTCGAGCAGCTCACCGATCTTGCTCAGGCCTACCATATGATGGCAGATACCAGGGATGAGCAGATAAAGGAGCTTAGTCAGGATCTTGAGGACAGAGATGCTCAGATTGGCCAACTTGAGGGCCAAATCCAGGAGCAGGACACTCTCATGGGTGAGAGAGATACCACGATAGCACTGTTGGAGGAGCAGCTCCATGATCTGAACCTTGAGTTGGAGGATGCTAATGAGCACATTCAGTGGCATCATGATCAGAATGACCATCCCCATGAGGACGACATGGAGGAGGATGAGGAGGAGCCACAGGAGATTGATGATATCTCAGGTATGGATTTCGAGGGTGAGGTACCACAGGCACCTCAGATGGGAGCCCACTCTCCGGCTCACAGCGAGTCGTCCGTCAACGACTTGGACGATTTCTAGAGGACGACCTAGGAGGACTTTTGCACATACTCCTCGATAGGGTAGCCTAACTTTTGGCAAGTGTTGTAATAGGCTAACTAGGAGTTGAGTAACTCTTTTGTGTTGGGTATACCTGAACCATGTGGATACCCACAACATGTAAGGAACGGCGATAAACTTGGGTGATTTCGTTGTAATTTGGTAAACGATGAAATCCACAATCGCTGAGACTTGTCGGAATTTTTACCCATGTCTCCTTGCATTTCTTGGCTGAGTGTTGAATACCAAACTTGTGCTAAATTTTGTGATCTAGGTTCCCACAAAAATTCAGCATCATTGGACCTTGCTAGTTTGAGATATAGGCGAAACCGTACCGATCAATCTGCTGAAAAACAGCTAAGACGGTAAGGCAGAGGACGAGCTTTTCGACCACCTTAGCTATAGTTCTAGCACCGAAGTTAAAATACCAAGGTGGTGCATTCCTAAATTCTCTGACTACTGCAAATGATTGAGATGTTTTCGATGGACCCACAGCAGGCTATGATTTTTCTCGTAGCAAACAGAGATTCTGTCCATACTTCTAGCTCAGACTTCGGAAGTCTATGACTACACCAATTATTTATGAATCAAGGAAGTAATATGGATCGCGTGGCTAATGGTAACCTTTCACGTTTCAGATGGTTGGATCAACACGTGGCAACCCCGAGGGTTTTGGTGCCGGTGGCAGCCGCTCGCGACAATCGCCACCACCCCCGCCCAGTTTGGTGGAAGTGATGGCCGCTCAAACCGAGCTGTTACGTCAGATTGTGCAAGGGCAACACCAGCAGAGGGGTGGGCACAATGCTCACCAACCACAAGCTGCAGGATACACGGATTTCCTGGGGACCCAGCCTCCCTTGTTCCATAAGGCCGAGGAACCCCTGGACGCAGATGCATGGATTCGCACCATAGAATCCAAGTTCACACTACTTGTGGCCCCATGCTCAGAAGCCAACAAAGCTCGTTTTGCCGCGCAACAGCTTCGCGGTACCGCTCGTCTGTGGTGGGACCACTATTTTGCGATGCTCCCGGCTGATCATGTGGTCGACTGGGATGAGTTCAAGACCGCGTTCCGGGCACATCATATCCCCGAGGGTCTCTTGGAGAGGAAGTTGAATGAGTTTCTGGCACTTACCCAGGGCACCCGCACCGTGTTGCAGTACGCCCAGGCGTTCAACAACCTATGCCAGTATGCGGGCTATCACGCTGATACGGATGCCAAGAAGCGTGATCGTTTCCGCCGAGGTCTGAATACCAAGCTCAAGGAACATCTGAACCTAGCCAGGGCTGACACCTACAACGAGTTGGTCAATATGGCCATTACCCAGGAAGACTGTATCATGGCACACCGGGCAGAGAAGAAGCGAAAGGCACCCGCAGGACCATCAAGTGCCCAACCACCAAGGTATCGCATCGTGCAAAATACCGCACCTACAGCTCCACCAAAGGCCCCGCAGCCAGGAAGATGGATTGCCAGACCCCCACAGCAGCCAGGCATGGTACGACCCCCGATGCCTCCACAGAATGGTCCGAGGCCCATTCTCCAGCAGTCTCTTCGACCTAGCCCCACGAATCGCTGTTTCAAGTGCGGGAGTTCCAGCCACTTCGCACGAGAATGCCCTCAGCCTGGACAGCCCAACCAAGGTCAAGGATCCAACCCGAACGCCAAGAACAGGGGCAAGAGACAGACCCTGCAAGTCAAGCAAGGACGGATTAACTTCACCACGCTTGCAGAGCTTCCAGAAGGCGCCCCAGTGATGTCGGGTACATTTTCTATCCATAACAAGCCTGCCGTTATATTATTTGATTCTGGTGCATCGCATAGTTTTATAAGTGCAAAATTCGGTGCAAAAGTAGGCTTGGATGTTTGTCACACAAAGGGGTCATATATGATATCAACACCGGGTGGTAAAATTGCTTCAAACCAAATGGTCAGACAAGTACCAGTCAAATTGGGTAGTAAAACCATCGACACGGACCTTGTCCTTTTACCCCTTGACGGCATGGACATTATTTTGGGAATGAACTGGATGGCTATGCATGGAGTCACACTGGACCTTTCTTCCCGAGCCGTTGAGATAAATTCACCTAGTCACGGAGCCACTACCCTTTACCTACCATTCATAGATTGCATGAATTCCTGTGCTTATAAGATGGAAGGACTTAAGCTAGATGAGATTCTTGTGGTGAACGAGTATGCCGATGTTTTCCCGGATGACTTACCAGGAATGCCACCGGATAGGGATATTGAGTTCGTTATTGAACTACAACCAGGCACTGCACCTATATCCAAAAGACCGTATAGGATGCCCCCTAAAGAATTGGCCGAGCGGAAACTTCAACTCCAAGAACTACTGGACAAAGGTTTTATTCGCCCTAGCGCGTCACCTTGGGGATGTCCAGCCCTATTCGTAAAGAAGAAGGATAACAGTTTGAGATTATGTGTGGACTACCGACCTCTCAATGCGGTAACAGTTAAAAATAAATACCCACTTCCTCGCATCGATGTGCTCTTCGATCAATTAGCTGGAGCCAGAGTCTTCTCAAAGATTGATCTTCGTTCGGGATATCATCAGATCAAGATTCGCCCGTGCGATATTCCTAAGACTGCCTTCTCCACACGATATGGACTATATGAATTCTTGGTCATGTCCTTTGGACTCACCAATGCCCCTGCCTACTTCATGTATCTCATGAATTCGGTATTCATGCCCGAACTTGACAAATTCGTCGTAGTGTTCATCGACGACATTCTTATCTATTCAAAGGATGAGGAAGAGCATGCCAAGCACCTTCGCATTGTTCTTCAGCGACTCAGAGACCATCAGCTCTATGCTAAGTTTTCTAAGTGTGAATTCTGGTTGGATACTGTAAAGTTCTTAGGTCACACGATCTCCAGCGAAGGCATAGCTGTTGACCCCAGCAAGGTACAAGAGGTGATGGATTGGAAACCCCCTACCTCTGTTCATCAGATTCGCAGTTTTCTCGGCTTAGCCGGTTACTACCGTCGCTTCATCCCGGATTTCTCTCGAATTGCTAAGCCCATGACGGAACTATTGAAGAAGGAAGTAAAGTTTGTATGGAATGAGAAGTGTGAGGAAGCCTTCCACACTCTCAGAGAGCATCTGACTACTGCACCTGTGTTAGCTCAACCCGATAATACCAAGTCATTCGATGTGTATTGTGACGCATCAGGTACTGGTCTAGGATGTGTGCTTATGCAAGAGAATCGAGTGATTGCATATGCCTCACGAGCCCTTCGGCCCCACGAACAGAATTATCCCACGCATGACCTTGAGCTCGCAGCCGTCATTCACGCTCTGAAGATATGGAGGCACTATCTCATGGGTACACAGTGCAATATCTACACGGATCATAAGAGTCTCAAGCACATCTTCACACAAGCCGATCTGAATATGAGACAACGAAGATGGCTAGAATTAATCAAAGATTATGACCTTGAAGTGCACTATCACCCCGGTAAGGCTAATGTAGTCGCGGATGCACTAAGCCGCAAGTCCCATTGCCATTGCTTATCCATGGAGTCCTACCATGAGATATTATGTGCAGACATGAGGAAGCTTAACTTGGAAATGGTTTCCCAAGGCACTCTAAATCACATCTCAGTTGAGCCCACTCTTCACGACCAAATCGTCATGGCACAACTACATGATGAAGGAATCAAGATCATCAAACAAAAACTCTCTCTAGGTGAGGAGAAGTATAAGTGTTTCCGCCAGGACCATAAGGGAGTTCTATGGTTCGAAAGTCGTATAGTTGTTCCGAAGAATCGTGAACTCCGCAAGCAAATTCTTGATGAGGCACACCTCTCCAAATTCTCTATCCACCCCGCAGTAGCAAAATGTATCAGGACCTAAGGCAAAACTTCTGGTGGACTAGAATGAAAAGGGAAATTGCTACGTATGTCTCGGAATGTGACACGTGCCAGAGAGTAAAAGCTAGCCACTTAAAGGTAGCCGGTACACTTCAACCGTTACCTATACCATCATGGAAATGGGAAGACATAAGTATGGACTTCATCGTTGGACTACCAAACACATCCCAGAGACATGATTCCATATGGGTTATCGTTGATAGACTCACGAAGACGGCACATTTTCTTCCGGTGCACACCACCTATGCTACCAAGAAATATGCCGAGATTTACCTCGATCGTATTGTTTGCCTGCATGGAATACCTAAGACAATCATTTCCGATCATGGTCCCCAGTTTGTAGCACGCTTTTGGGAGCAACTGCAAACGTCTCTTGGCACAAAGCTGATTCGCAGCTCAGCATACCATCCTCAGACCGATGGACAAACGGAAAGAGTAAACCAAATTCTTGAAGAGATGCTGAGAGCCTGTGTCATTCATTATGACAAGAATTGGGACAAATGCCTACCCCTAGCAGAGTTCTCATACAACAACAGCTACCAAACGAGTTTGAAAATGGCACCATTTGAGGCCCTGTACGGACGAAGGTGTCGAACTCCTTTGAGCTGGTCACAAACCGGAGAACGTAAAATAATTGGACCCGACCTGGTAATCGAGGCAGAGGAGAAAGTAAAAGTAATACAAGCAAATCTTAAAGCCGCACAAGCCCGACAAAAGAGCTATTCTGACAAAAGGAGAAAGCCTCTAAAGTTCGAAGTTGGCGATCATGTCTATCTTCGAGTTTCACCAACCAAAGGAGTGCGAAGATTTGGGATCAAAGGCAAACTAGCTCCCCGTTATATTGGTCCTTACGAAATCATGGAGAGCTGCGGACCCGTAGCCTACAAATTACGACTGCCCCCTCAGCTCACGGCCACCCATGATGTCTTCCACGTATCTCAACTCAACAAGTGTATTCGAGTCCCTACCGAGATTGTGGAACAACAAGAAATATCGTTGGAACCCGACCTCTCGTATGTCGAACACCCAGTTAAGATTTTGGATCAAAAAGAAAGAGAGACCAGGAGGAAAGTGATTAGAATGTATAAAATACAATGGAATCACCACACGGAAGAAGAAGCCACCTGGGAAACGGAGAGCTACCTGAACCAACATTTCCCTGGGTTTCTTGTCTCAACCACTGGTATGTGCACCCACGCCCACACTAAGAATTACCGAATCTCGGGGCGAGATTCTTGTTAAGGGGGGAAGGCTGTGACAACCCTGGTAATTACAAATCCAAAATCAATGACATAAGCCTAACTCCATGTGTTAAACCAACTAATGAGAGGGTGGAAAGAATTTAAAACGGGTTCAGTTGGAATTCAAATTAAATTTGGGCACATTTGGACACAATTGAAACTTTTAAAATAACTTTAAAACCATAAGCCAAATGAAATTTTGCCTGAAACCAAAGTTGTAGAACTTTTTATTTTGAGCAACTTTCGTGTTCAAAAGTTTTTGAAATTCAAATCAGAAAGAGGAGAAAACGCCCTGTTTGCACCCAGCCCCCTGAACTTTTTCGAATTTTTGCATTTCGGTCCCTCGCGTCTCCCCCTCTGCTCTGCCGCGCCGCGCGCGCTCGCCCGCCCGCCGCGCGCCAGGTGGCCGGCGTCGCCTGACCGGCGCGAAGCGCCAGGCCAGTGGCCGCCGCACCACCCCGCCACGGCCGGCTTTGCCCCGCCCCGACGCCTCGCGGCCAGTCCCCGCCCGCGCGTGCTGCCGCGCCCAGGCCGCCGCCCGCCCGGCCAGTCTCCGCGCTCCGCCGTGCCGCCCCGGCCCCCGCGCCCCGCCAGCTGAAGCGCCTGCCCTCCGCCCGAGCCGCTGCAGCAGCTGCTCCCCAATCCGCACGCCGCGCTATCTCCTCGCGCCCACGCCACAATCGCGGCCGCCCAGTCGCCGCGCCCGCTCGCCGCACGCCGCGCCGGCGTTCTGCCGCCGCCCGCCGCGCCCAGTGCACGCCGCTGCCGTGCCCCACCCTGCGTGTCGCCCAGGCATCTCCACGCCCCCTCCTGACCCTATAAAAGCCCCGCCCCGACCGCCCGCGCGAGCCCCCGGCCACCAGAACACCTCGCCGTCGCCATCGCCGCCGCCGAGCACCACCCGCCCGTGGACAGCCCACTGCCGCCGCCCGCTGCCCAAACTGAGCACCCAGCCACCACTACATCGCCTCACCGCAGCTCGCCGACCCACCCAGCGCCACCCAGAGCCACCGGAGCGCCGCCGCCCGCGCTGCCGTCGCCGCCGCCGCCCCTGCTCGCCGTGGACAGCACGACCCCGACCCCTTCCGTCCAAGCCGAGCCCTTGAGTAGCTTCCCCACGCGTCACTGAAGCTCACCGACCGGACCACGCCGCCCCAAGCCCGCCGGAGCACCGCCGTCGACGCGAGCCGCGCCGCCGCCGCCTCTGCTCCAACGCCGGCGAGCCCTTCCCGGCCGTTCCCCACCTGAACAACACCCCCACAAGGTAGCCCTCGCACCCCTGAACCTTCCCCGACCCCCGCCCCTCGCCGCCGGCGAGCCCCCTCGCCGGAATTTCGGCCGGCCGCCGTACCCGAGCTGCCGAGGACCCAATTGCAAGGATTTAAATCTTTAGAAGGGTCTGAGCGTAAGATTCAAGGACCTAGTTGTAAAAGAAAATTTCAAACCTAGATTCAAATTCAGTGAACTTGTAAAATTCGTATAAAATCGTAGAAAATTCAGAAAAATGCAAACTCAACTGTTCTGGAATCCTCAGAACAAACTCTACCACTTTTGTTACAAAAATTTTCTCAGAATCTCAAAATATTTTGCTCTACATTAAATAGAAGCTTTAATGGACATATTTTATACCCACTGTTCTAGAACAATGCTGACCCTGAATTTTGGGCAGTGAACTAGTTGCTGGATGATTAGGACTGTGTAAAAAGATCAGGCCCAAATTCCATCTCTAGATTTACTGTTTGTTAAACCTAGTTTCATATCATGTGTAAGAAGAATATTTTATCCCTGTAGTTAGGTGGTAAGTCACCCATTGAAATTTTTCCTATGCTAATGTATTGGTAACTAGAAGCCAGAGAAAAATTAGGAGACTTTTTATCTCACAGTAACCTATTCATTTGATTTATGTGCTAATAACATACATTAAATCAAGAAAATAGTGTCTTAGCTTGGAAAATCCCCAAATTATTACTGGGAGTTACACTGTGGTAGAGGTTGCTGTGTAAAAAGTTTCATGGACAAAAACCCTGTGTAGTGTCCTGTAAAAAGGAATCTTTAAAAAGCCTAGGTGTAGAATGTCATATTTTCTATGCTCTAAATACTGCATGATAAATCCTACAAAAATTACAGTAGCTTCTGCATGCTCAAGTGAGAGCTCTGTAAAAATCTTAGCCACAATTGTTGCACCAATTGATCTGTACAAAAAGAACAAGTATCTAACGGCAACAATGAAATATATTTTTCAGAATTAATCTGTTACATAAAATTGGCTGAACATTTTACAGTAAGCACACCTTTCCTTGATGTGCCTAAATCCAAAATTTCATGACCAGAAACTATCCCTTGTAGTAATGACTCTCAAATCGTAATCAAGTGCTAGTTCCACGACTTAAACTTGTGCACTCATGTAGAATCGACGACTCTCGCCGACGGAACCTACGAGCTGGTGCCCGCGTCCGAGAGTGAGCAGCGTGAAGCTCAAGCACATCTAACTGAAGCTTTTGAAGACCCGAGCCCAAGTTCGGAAGATCCCCAAGCGAACTGCGAAGGCAAGCCCCGGAGCATAACCCATTCTTTCCGAAATTATGCAACTCATTACTTCTTGCTTGTGCATTAAGTTTATAGGAGTTGGATGAAAACTTAGTTGCATGATGTCAGGAACCCTTGCGTGAAAACTAGATGTAAGGTTCGATAGAATGCTGTGCTAATAGGACTCCGGTAAAAGTCGAGTGATTTCCTGTCACTCGCGAGAAAATAGGAGTTGAATGACTACTACACGCTGCAATCATAAGGACACGGACGGGTTATGTAACGATGGTTACGATTGAGGCCCGTCTGTCTAGTGAAAAATGCTAAGGCCGCAGGGTGTGGTAGTGATGGTTAAGTCTTTGAACGTACTAAACACATGCCGAGATTATGGGAATCGGTAAGCTTAAGTACCTGATTGGCCCGGCAAGGGGACGGCATCCTACCCTTTGAACTTCGGTCCCATGTGCATATGGCGAGTGCAGAGAGTGGTCACGACCCGGCGCCGAACCGTGGCGTGGAGCTCTTGTACTCTCGGAGGGTAGCCCCGATCCACGACCCGGAAAGAAAGGGGAAAAGTTGCACGTGTGACTCTAGGGAGTAACCACGTGACGTGTGTTTGGGTTTCCCTTGCAAGGTTAAGAAATTCGATTCGAATCGTCCGTTTCTCACGGCTATTGAGACTGCTTAACCATTTTTACCCACAGAGTAAGAAGAGGAACAAGGATGATGAATGAACTGGTTGGATGGAAAATTTAATGCTTCACCATGTATGCTTTAGATAGCTGCTTACCTAGACTGGCTAACGAAACTAGAATCTTGAGCTAAAAGTTGAAAGTAAGGACCCACTTGTAGATGCCTTTCGGCAAAACAAACCCCTGAGCCAAAAAGCCTTGCATATCTAGAGTCGGTGGAGTAGTTCCCACTACACGGGTAAGTCTTGCTGAGTATTAGTATACTCAGTCTTGCTTGTGACTCGTTTTCAGGTGTGCCCTTTGAAGACATGATTGCTAGCTTGACTTGGCCCTGCACTCTTCCCCCTGGTTGGTCGGTGGAATGGGATGCGCCCCCGTCCAACGGAGATAAGGCCGAGTGATGTCTCGTACGGGCTTCATCGAGACATCCTGTATCGTCGAGTAGTTTTCGTTGTTTATTTCCGCTGCAATTTAACTCTGAAGAACTTATTTATGTTAATTGAAGTACTTGTTTTCTAAACTCAGAACTAGGTCTGTAATATTGACTTATGCAAATGATGTAATACTTGCTGGAATGTGGTATTCTCTGGGCTCATCGTCGCATGAGCATTTGTATGTACGGCGCTCGATCCGTTCACCGTGGTTGTATCGGGAGGTTATACCCGACAGACCAGTGGATTACTCCGTTTGAAGTGTAAGGTTAACCGAGGATGCCTTAATGGTGATGGTTAATACACTTGAGCCGGATTAATTCAGGTAGTTCTGCCACACCCCCTGTCATGAAGATTTTGTCCACTGGCCCTCCAACGGTCACATGCCTTGAAAATTTGGTGCTCGGCAAAAACTTGCTCCGAAAAGATATTCAAAAAGTATTTTTTTCCAATGTATCTTTTATGCTCAGAAATATTTTTAGGATTTTTGTAAAAAAGAAAAATAGCCAGAAAAATTCCAGCATGCAAGAGAATTTTGGAAATTCAAATATGCACTGGGAAAGTTCAACAATTTGAGAAAAGAAAATTTTGAAAAAAATCAAATATGAGATAAATGTCAATTTAAGGGCTCATCATTTTAAGTCCAGCAGGCAGGACTCTTCTCCGGCGTGCTTATCAATTGTCGCCTCGTCTTGGAGAAGTAGACAAGGATGAGCTTCCTACTTCTACCATACTTTCTTCAGCTTCTGTCTCTTTGGTTGTGCGGTTGATGGGAGTTTCAAGCTCGGGAAGTGGTTCTCCCAAGATGCCACTCCCGTCGTGACCCTAGCGGATCACGAAGCGCTGCTCTTTCCTGTATTGAAATTTGAAGAATATATTGTCAACCCCAATGCGGAATCGGATTTCTCCAGTCCCGACATCAATTCTCGCCTTGACGTTCCTTAGGAAGAGGTGTCCGAGGATGATTTGTACGCCTATGTCGCCCTCCATGTGGAGGACGACGAAGTTGGCGAAGACGAAAGAGTTCTTGACTCGTACAAGCATATTTTTGACTATCCCCTCGGGATATCAAATTGTTGAATCGAGGAGCTGCACGTACATGTGGGTTGGGGAGAGAGCAGGATATTGAAGCTCCTCAAATATCACCTTGGGCATAATGTTTATGCTTGCCCCAAGGTCGCAGAGGGCTTAATCATAGTGACGGTCGATTGAGCATTAAATCATGGGCACCCCTTGATGTCCATGTAGTGCCACTATCAGTCCTCCCCACACATTCGTCCTTGGACACGTGGTTCTTCCTGCATGATTAGTATGAGGGGGCCTCCGGGATGGGTTACCCCACCTGGTGGACAACATGCAAACATTTTCAACGGGAATTTTTGGGTTGTCCCGGAATTTTCCCGTTGTCAATAGCAGAAACAGCTGCAGCTATTTGAGCAAGCTCAGTTTCGATCATTTTATTAGAACTTAATTGGTTTCTTAAAGCAGAAGATAAAGTTTTAATTTTTATATTTATGCTTTCAAAGTTTTATAATTGGCAACAAGCTTTTTATTTAAAGATTCATTTATTCTAGCTTGGCCAAGAACAAGATCTTTTAAGGAGGGTTGGTTTGATTAGAAATTCGAATTGTAATTTGAGTTGAAATTGTTACCTCCTCCTTTGTATGGTGGCCGTGATTGGCCCCATCCTTGTCCTCCCAGTGGACGATACCCGTTGTCGATACTGATGAAGGCAGCGTCTTCATGGGTTTCAGGGCAGTCATTCCCCGAGTGTCCACCATTGCCGCAGACCTCGCACATGGAGTGCGAGTCTACGACTTGAGCGTAGTTGTTCATACGCTCTTTGTATTGCGCCCTTTCGTCTGGGCGCTTCAATAGGAGGTCCATTTTCGCGGTGAGCATGTCCGTCTCTTTAATGGTGTGAATGCCCTTCGTCTTGGGTTGGGAACGTTTGTCATTCCAACCTTGGCTGGAGACCATCTTCTGGACCAACGCATTGGCTTTCGCGATGGTGAGGTCGAGGAAGCCTCCTCCGGCAGCAGCATCGATGTGGGCTCTTGATGTCGTGGTTACCCCATTGTACAAGCTTTGGAGTACGAGCCACTCGTCCATCCCATGATGAGGACAGGTGAGTATGTACTCGTGTAGTCACTCCCAAGCTTCTGGGATGGATTCCATCCCTGTTTGCTGGAAACTTGAAATTTTCCCACGCAGGATGTTGGTTTTGCCCAGCGGGAAGAATTTCGCGAGGAATGTCGTGGAACATTTGTCCCACATAGAGACGGCTTCATTATTCTTGTAAAATCACTATTTCGCCTTTCCCATGAGGGAGAAGGGAAACAGACGGAGCCTGACGGCGTCAGCTGTGATGCCCCGTATGGTTACGGTCTCGCATAGCTCCAGGAAGCCTTGGACATGAGTGTTGGCATCCTCGTTCGGCTTGCCATAGAACGCTCTAGCCTGCACCATGTTGATTAGGCTTGATTTCAGCTCCAAGTTTATGGACCCAACATTGTCCCGTTGCCACGTTGGCGGTGGTGGGGATGGAGAAACGCAGAGAGTCCTCTCAGCCATGAGTTCGGTTGTTGCTGGTGCTAAAACGACTGGTTCGAGTGCAGAAAGGATGACTTGAGGAGGGACGACGCGAGGTCGGACCCTTCTCACGAGCTTCTCTGGATTTTCAACGAAGTTTGTCGGCAAGGAGAAACCAGTCATACACTACTCTATTTTCATCTAATTCTGGAGAAAATAAAAAGAGCAACATTAGCCTAAATAAGCAATAGCTATTTCTTAATAATATTCCTAAGAATATGTATTAGTAAATCTTTTATCCAATACCATCCCCAGCAATGACACCAGAAATGCTTGTTGGCATTTCTTAGCGCAATCACTAGGAATGGGGTGTTAGGCCCTTCCATAGTAACAGCACCAGGAAACACCATGTGGTATGTCTTAACGATTATAGAATGAATCCGCAACCGCACGGATATACCGTTGTAGTATTTCACCCGGAGAGTATTCGGGTATTGTTATTTATATTTTCCCATAGGATGGCATGGGCAAAAGAGTTTACTTGGTACATATTCAACATAGTATGAATAAGCTATAGATTATAATTCAAACAGGGGTAAGTCATAATAAAGATATGAATAAGGGTAACGTGACACACACACTCAAGCTAATCTCATGATAAAGAATAACGAATAAGCCTATGGGTTAGTAGGAGCATAGGCATACAACAAGGTCATAATAGTATCTATTCATACAAGCAAGGGTTAGGCAAAGCACATGATTAGAACTGCAGGTGCTGGAAAATTAGGGATATCAGGGAGAATGTTCCATCCCGATGTACATCCGGGACGTTACTTCTTTCAGAACTCCTACACCGTACTCTAACGTCGAGGAGTACACTAACCACAACAATACTGTTGTAGCAGACGGACAGACCTGTCAGCACAGGCCGTCTACCCCAGTCACACCGTGGAGCACGGTCATATTCGAAGGATTCTGCATACCCGGGCACCACGCCCGTGTACGAGGTCACTACCCTAGCGTCTCCGGGTCTCCACCCTTCGGATGGACAAGTAAAACGCTAATGCAAGCCCAAAAGTAGAACGAACTGATATCCTTACCCAGATCATCTGGCCTAAGCATATACGTTGCATAACTTGTGAATAAACAAGACATGACATGATACGCTAACAAGATAGCAAAGAAACCATGACTAAACTCTTCGTGAATAAAATACCGACAAGTCAAATACAAGGCCATATCCAAGGCCAAGGATTGCTCACCGACCCTAAGGACTACTTGATTTGCTAAGAGAAATACTAGCCTAGCTCCACTACCCTAAGGAATACAAGTCTCAAGAGTGAGAGAGTGAGAGAGGCTCTTCTTGTGTGGTGTGTGTTGAATGAGAGGAAGGAGGGCCCCTTTTATAGCTTCCAAGGGCGGTTCCCGCCATCTCTTCACATGGAAACATTATCATCGGAGATCAGGAGGAGTAGCAACTACGTTTCCCTGAGATGCATCTGGACCTGTTGCCGACCAGGTTCGGCCGACCCCCAGGTGGCGCCTCCCCTACTCAGCCTTCCCCTGTCTCTCTGACAAGTGGCCCTGATCTTATTCCTTGGGTGATCGTGCTTTAGCGCCCCCATTTGGTCTGTCAGGTGGGTCCCCCTTTTAAGTGTGATGCAATGGATGATCTTCTGTGCATTGTTCGCTGCGTATTCTTCGTGTTTTCTTCTTATTCCAGACTTGTATCCCCGAATGGCTAGATAAGCAAAACAACTGTGGAACTTAGTTCCAGACTTAGTTCCAGACTGTTATATTGTGTTTCATGCTGTGAAACTTTTCTAGAGCTGTTATAGTGATGCCTCCATACCACAGAAAAAGTTTAGAAACTTTTTCCTCCGTGTAACTTATTTATATAATTTTGTGGTGGGAGAAATGCACTAAATAAAGATAATTAGTTTCTATGCTTGGAAAATGTTCATCTTTTTACTGAGAAACACTTTAGAGTAGTTCTTGCTGTATAAAAAGTTTCATACACAGAAATCCTATAAAACATCCTGTAGAAATTAATCTTTATTAAAATTGGTGTATCTTGTCCTATTTATTATGCTTTGTATCTTGCACAGTAAAATCTGAAACATTTACAGTAACACATATATGGATAGATTAACACCCTGTAAAAGTTTTAGCATCAATACATGAATGGTATGTTCTGTATAAAAATAACTAGGTTCTAGCAGTGGCTGTGTAATAAATTTTTCATAATTATTTTGCTGCATGAAAATGTCTGAAATCTTTACAGTAGTCTTATCTCGGCATAATGTACTCTGAATAAAACTTTCATCACCAGAAGTTACCTAGATCAGTGTTTGTGCTTAATCCATGATTATACTGCGAAAATTAAAATTCCAATACAACACCACCCCTTCCGTTAAAGAGTGCCCAAGAAATCGTAACTAAGTAACTTTACAACCAAATCTATGTTATTGTGGACTGCAACTTTATCGTGAAGGAAAAATGATCGTTGTATACCCTCACTACAACTTACACTTGTGCATTCATATAGAATCGACTACTCTCGCCGACGGAACATACGAGCTGGTGCCCGCGTCCGAGAGTGAGTAGCGTGAAGCTCAAGTGAATCTAACTGAAGCTTTCGAAGACCCGAACCCGAGTTCGGATGAGCCCAGGCTAACTTTACCCAAGAAGGCAAGCCCCGGAGCATGAACCCTATTTTCTAAATTATGCAACTTATTACTCTACTTTACTTGTGCATTAAGTTTATAGGAGTTGAATGAAAACTTAGTTGCATGATCCTAGGTACCCATGCTCTGAACACTAGATGTAAGGTTCGATAGAATGCTATGCTAATAGGACTCCAGTAAAAGCCGAGTGATTTCCTGTCACTCGCAAGAATTTAGGAGTTGAATGTTTACTACATGCTGCAATCATAAGATCGACGGACGGGGCTATGGTATGATGTTTATGTTGATGATTGAGGCCCCAACTGTTTAGTGAAAAATGCTAAGGCCGCAGTATGTAGTAGTGGTGGTTAAGTCTTTGAATATACTAACCACATGCCGAGAATATGGTAATCGGTAAGCTTAAGTACCGGATTGAACCGAGGCCGGAATATACTCCCCACCGTCTTGAATTTGTTCACATCTAGCTAATGGCGGGTGCATGTGCCGCCATGGCTAGGCCATGGGGACGTGTAGTCGAGGGCGGTGGGCCTGTTCCGTGAAGCAGGAATTGAAGGGAAAAGTTGCACGTGTGACTCTGTGACTAACCACGTGACGAGTGTTTAGGTTTCCCTTGCAAGGTTAAGAAATTCGATTCGAATCGTCCATTTCTCGCGGTTATTGAGACGGCTTGACCCTTTTACCACATAGAGTAAGAAGAGGAACAATGAGGATGATTAATCTTGTTGGATGCAAATTAATTCTTTCACCATGTATGATATTGGATAGTTGCTTACCTAGAATGGTTAAAGAAAACTAGAATCTGGAGCTAAAATTTTAAAGATTGGATCTTGCTAGTTTGAGTTATAGGCAAGATACTATACCTCGTTCTGCTGAAAAACAGCCAAACCAGCGAAGCAAAGAGTGAATCTTTTGACCATCTTGGCCATCGATTTAGCGTCTAAGCTGAATACCAAAGTTGTACATCTCTAAATTGCCTACCCACTGCCAAAAGATGAGCAATTTTGGATGAACCTACCAGGAGTTATAAATTTCTTATGGCAGACAGTATTCTGTCCATGATTCTATCCATGATCTTTCGGAAGTCTACTTTTCCGCGCTAATCCTTTTGAATCATGGAGGCAATAGGGATCACGTTGCTAATGATAAACATTCACATTTCAGATGATTGGAGCAACCCGTGGTAACCCGGAAGGTTTCGGTGCTAGTGCTAGTGGATCCCAACCACAGCCACCACCGCCACCCAGTTTGGTGGAAGTAATGGCCGCTCAAACCGAGTTGCATCGCCAGCTCATGCAAGGACAGCACCAACAGCGGGGTGGACACAATGTTCACCAATCTCAAGTTGCCGGTTACACGGATTTCTTTGGGACCCAGCCTCCCTTGTTTCAAAAAATGGAGGAACCCTTGGATGCGGACGCTTGGATTCGCACAATCGAGTCAAAGTTTTCTCTACTCGTGGCCCCATGTTCGGATGCAAACAAGGCTCGCTATGCCACTCAGCAACTTCGCGGTACAGCTCCTTTTGGTGGGACAATTACTTTGCTATGCTCCCAGATGATCGCGTCGTCACATGGGACGAATTCAAAACTGCGTTCCGAGCACACCATATCCTAGAAGGTCTTATGGAAAGAAAGCTAAATGAGTTTTTGGCTCTCACTCAAGGTACCCGCACTGTACTTTAGTATGCTCATGCCTTCAACAACTTATGCCAGTACGCGGGCTATCACACAGACACGGATGCTAAGAAGCAGGATCGTTTCCGCAGAGGATTGAGTACCAAACTCAAGGAGCGACTGAACCTTGTCAAGGCGGATACATATAATGAGCTGGTAAACATGGCAATTACCCAAGAGGATTGTATTGCAGCTCACCGTTCCGAGAAGAAGAGAAAGGTGCCAACTTGACCCTTGGGAGCTCAGCCACCGAGGTATCGCTTAGTGCAAAATGTTGCGCCTACAGCTCCAGAGAAGGCCCCTCAGCCAGGACGTTGCATTGTCAGGCCCTCGCAGAAACAAGGTGTTGTACGACCCCCTGTGCCTCAGCAAACTTTACCAAGGCCCGCTACTCAGCAATTCCTTCGTCCAAACATAGCCAATCGTTGTTTCAATTGTGGAAGTTCCAGTCATTTTGCTCGAGAATGCCCTCAGCCTAGGCAGCCAATTCAGGGCCAAGGCTCTAACCAGCCTGCAGTTATATTGTTTGATTCTGGTGCATCGCATAGTTTCATTAGTGCAAAGTTTGGTGCAAAAGTAGGCTTGGATGTTTGTCACACAAAAGGGTCATATATGATAACACCGGGTGGAAAAATTGCTTCCAACCAAATAATAAGGCTGGTAGTAAAATCATCAACACGGACCTTGTTCTCTTACCCCTTGAAGGCATGGATATTATTTTGGGAATGAATTGCATGACTATGCATGGAGTCACACTGGACCTTTCTTCCCGAGCTGTTGAAATAAATTCACATAGTCACGGAACCACTACCCTTTACCTACCGTTCTGGGAGTGCACGAATTCTTGTGCTTTCATGATGGAAGGGATCAACCTAGAGGATATTCCAATGGT
Organism: Panicum miliaceum; assembly: GCA_032594955.1. NCBI lineage: Eukaryota > Viridiplantae > Streptophyta > Magnoliopsida > Poales > Poaceae > Panicum > Panicum miliaceum. Next base: position 31,893,869 of record CM064056.1, read on the forward strand.
ATGTGAATATGCCGATGTTTTTTCGAACGACTTACCAGGACTGCCACCAGAATCGACGACTCTCGCCGACGGAACGTACGAGCTGGTGCCCGCGTCCGAGAGTGAGCAGCGTGAAGCTCAAGTAAATCTAACTGAAGCTCTCAAAGACCCAAGCCCAAGTTCGGACGAGCCCCAAGCTAGCTTTTCCCAAGAAGGCAAGCCCTGGAGCATGAACCCTATTTTCTAAACTTATGCAACTTATTACTCTACTTTACTTGTGCATTAAGTTTGTAGAAGTTGAATGGAAACTTAGTTGCATGATCCTAGGTACCCATGCTCTGAATACTAGATGTAAGGTTCGATAGAATGCTATGCTAATAGGACTCGGTAAAAGTCGAGTGATTTCCTGTCACTCGCGAGAATATAGGAGGTTAATGTTTACTATATGCTGCAATCATAAGGTCGACGGACGGGACTATGGTACGATGTTTATGTTGATGATTGAGGCCCCATCTGTTTAGTGAAAAATGCTAAGGCCGCAGTGTGTGGTAGTTGTGGTTAAGTCTTTTAACGTACTAACCACATGCCGTGAATATGGTAATCGGTAAGCATAAGTACCTAATCGGGCCGGCAAGTGGATAACATCCCACCATCTCAACTTCGGTTCCATGCGCGCACATGGTGGGTACAGAGCCGGGCTCTGTAGTCTCGTATGGTGGCCCTGATCCACAACCCAGGAAGAAAGGGGAAAAGTTGCACGTGTGACTCTGGGAGTAACCACGTGACGTGTGTTTAGGTTTCCCTTGCAAGGTTAAGAAATTCGATTCGAATCGTCCGTTTCTCGCGGTTATTGAGACTGCTTGACCCTTTTACCACATAGAGTAAGAAGAGGAGCAATGATGATGATTAATCTTGTTGGATGCAAAATAATTCTTCCACCATGTATGATATTGGATAGTTGCTTACCTAGAATGGTTAAAGAAGGCTAGAACTTGGAGCTAAAATTTGAAAGTAAGAACCTACTTATATATGCTTTTCGGCAAAACAAACCCCTCAAGCCAAAAGCCTTGCATGTCTAGGAGTCGGCTAAGTATATTCCACTAGTCGGGTAAGCCTTGCTGAGTATTAGTATACTCAGCCTTGCTTGTGGCTTGTTTTTAGGTGAAACTTTCGAGGATATGATTGCTAGTTTGACTTGGCCTTGTACCCTTCCTCCTGGTTGGTCGGCGGAATGGGATACGCCCCCGGCTAACGGTGGTGATGCCGAGTGATGCCTCGTACGGGCTTCATCAAGACATCCTTTATCGTCGAGTAGTTGTCGTTATCTTTTTCGCTGTTTGAACTCTGAAGAACTCATTTATTTTGAACTCTGAAGTACCTTGTCTTAAGAATTTGAACTCCATTGTAATATTAATTTATGATGAACCCTATGGTGTAAAATTGTGGAATGTTGTATACTCTGGGCTCACCTTCGTGTGAGTACATGTATGTGTGGTTTCGATCGGCAAAAACCGTGGTTGTATCGGGAGGTTACCCGACAGACCAGTGGATTATTCCGTTTGAAGTACGAGTTAGCCCTGATTGCACTTGTGGTGATGGTTAGCGCGCTTGAGCCGGATTAATTCAGGTGGTTATGCCACAGCTGGTATCAGAGCCGAAATGCATACGCCAGAGAATGCAACAAGCCTTAAAAACTTGTTTTCCTAAAACTTGACCACAAAAATTGTGTTTGGAAAATGCGTTGGTTCGTTCAGGATGGTGCCTAGTTCGTAAAGCCCTAAGGGATTATCGGAAAGTTACTAGGTGGCTATCTAACTTATGAGTTTTATCAACTGACTTCCAGTACATTACTTTCTGTAAAAACTTACTTTTATGCACAATCGACCTTTAAATTCCGTAACGACGCACTCATCGCTAAGGTAAGAAGGTAAGAATCCTCAGCCAACTGAGAGAGCTTGGCCTTCCTGTCGGTGATGCGAGCCGAACGCTGCTCTCAAGCGGTGGCTTACTTGAGGTGCTGCCAATATACCAACTATTAGTTGATTATATTGGGAGTAGAAGGTTTGGCGCAGGGTATGGCGATCGCTGTTCATACCCCCGTCTCAAGACAGTACCCCCGTGAATACGCTATCTCGATAGCATATGTTAACGTCGTCCGTACGGCGGGAATAGTATGGATGCCATTTCTATATATGCTATAGTACGGACGCTTTCATGAGTGCTGGCATGAAAGGTTCAATGGATATATATGCTATATCAATCTTCTGCAGGTACACTAACCGCGATTGCGATAGGTTTAAGAACGGTTAGAGTTTTCTCGACTAGCTATTATAGTGAGAGACGTATTGTGTATGCCACCGAAACTAACTTCGTAAGACCAAAGCTATTTGGCAATTATTTTATTTTGTGAGAACGAATAGGATGTGCATGCATCATGAATATATAAATCTGAAATTGAAAATGTAATGCGTGAGAGTGGTAAGGTTCATGCGCCCCCACATTTGACCTTGCATAAGGATTATCTTGCAAATGTGTCACATTTCTGCCTTATCTGAAAAGATGGATTTATTAAGCTTAGAAAATGACCCTTTCTGAAGAAACTCATATTGAAAGTTCTGTTCCAAAATTTGTATTCTACCTCCTGTATAAATATTAAAAATTCTGGACTTATGGATAATGAGAAACAGCAAAGACCTTGAGATGTCAGTTTTCTGTCCAAAATGAGCAGTTCAGCCACATAAATTTTTATGCCCCATTAATACAGTTTTCTGCAAAAGTGTTCAACACAAATTTACTCAGGAAGCTACTATTAAAATTTGGTAATTTTTGGCTGGATAGATTTTCCCTGGTACACGAAACATTGGCCCACTGTTCACTGAAATTTCTGGGTAGACAGTAAAGTAGATCATTAAGAGAAAGACCATCTTAGAGCCTTATCCAGCTCTGGAGTTGACTAGAAAAGTTGTTCACAAATACCTTAGAAATGTTCTGGTAAAATTTGAGAATTTTTGGACAAGAACTGTTGAAGTTATGGCTATTTTAGTGCACTATCCAGAACCTGTTCGCTATGCTATTCACAGTTTTTCGCTATCTCACCCCTTTTGATCTTTTGTTCAGATGGCCGAGCCCGTTGCCATGATGGTGGATGAGGATGGACGCGTTCACTCGCAGTGTCTCCACTGGGTGGGCCTTCCCTCTATCTTGTCGGATGTTCTGCGCACCGCGGGCTATCCAATTCCCCCACATTACACCGGACTGGAGTTTGCAGAGAACGGAGTGACCCAGTGCCGGGTGAACGTGACCATTTTTCCGCACCCGCTACACCCGGAGTGGCCCGCCTTGGAGATTGAGGCTGTTGGTCACCATTTGGCTGATACGTGGGAGCTTGCTGCCATGAGGGCGCTCACCACTTTCTGTGCGCAGTGCCCCGAGGCTGTCACGCTCACTCCTATTGGTTTGTTTCCTGCTGCCTAGGACAACGACCCCTTTTGGCTCAACAGGGTGCAGCACTCACAATACTTGGTGGACTTTCATGCCCAGGAGACCATCAAGACCTCCGTGCAGTGCATGAATGCACTCTACCGACTTCAGACTCTCCAGAGTCAGGCGCTTGTGCAGCTCACTGATCTTGCACAGGCCTACCACATGATGGCAGATACCAGGGATGAGCAGATTAAGGAACTCAGTGAGGAGCTCAAGGACAGAGACGCGAGGATTGGCCAACTTGAGGGCCAAGTTCAGGAGCATGGCACTCTCATGGGTGAGAGAGATGACATGATAGGACACTTGGAGGAGCAGCTCCATGATCTGAACCTTGAGTTGGAGGATGCTAATGAGCACATTCAGTGGCACCATGATCAGAATGCCCCTCCCGACGTGGTGGCTATGGAGGAAGATGAGCAGGAGCCACAGAAGATTGATGGTGTTTCAGGAATGGACTTTGAGGGTGAGGCACCGCAGCCACCTCCGATGGGAGCTCACTCTCCTACTCACAGCGAGTCGTCCGTCAACGACCTCGATGACTTCTAGATGATGACCTAGGAGGACTTTTGCGTATACTCCTCGATAGTGTGACCTAACTTTTGGAAAGTATTGTAATAGGCTAACTAAGAGTTGAGTACCTCTTTTGTGACAAGTACAACTTGACCATTGGATACTCTAATCATGTAGGCCATGGCCATGTAAACTTGGTGGTTTGATTGTGACATTGGAAAGCAGTTGAATCTGCGATTGCAGAAACTTGTCGGAATTTTTACCCATGTCTCCTTACATTTTTGGGCTGAGTGTTGAATACCAAACTTGTCCTAAATTTTATGATCTAGGTTCTCACAAAATTTCATCACTATTGGATCTTTCTAGTTTGAGTTATAGGCAAGATACTATAACTCGTTCTGCTGAAAAACAGCCAAACCAGCGAAGCAAAGAGCGAATCGTTTGACCATCTTAGCAATCGATGTAGCATCTGGGCTGAATACCAAAGTTGTACATCTCTAAATTCCCTACCCACTGCCTAAAATATGAGAAATTTTGGGTGAACCTACCAGGAGTTATAATTTTCTTATGGCGGACAGTATCCTGCCCACGATTCTATCCATGATCTTTCGGAAGTCTACTTTTCCGCGTTAATCCTTTTGAATCATGGAAGCAATATGGATCATGTTGCTAATGATAAACATTCACCTTTTCAGATCGTTCGAGCAACTCGTGGTAACCCGGATGGTTTTGGTGCTAGCGCAAGTGGATCACAACCACAGCCACCACCACCACCCAGCTTGGTGGAAGTAATGGCCGCTCAAACCGAGTTGCTTCGTCGGCTCGTGCAAGGACAACACCAACAGCGGGGTGGACACAATGTTCACCAACCCCAAGTTGCCGGTTACACGGATTTCCTTGGGACCCAGCCTCCCTTGTTTCACAAGACGGAGGAACCCTTGGATGCGGACGCTTGGATTCGCACAATCGAGTCCAAGTTTTCTCTACTTGTGGCCCCATGTCCAGATGCAAACAAGGCTCGCTTTGCCGCGCAGCAGTTTCGTGGTACAGCTCATCTTTGGTGGGACCACTATTTTGCTATGCTCCCCGCTGATCACGTTGTCACCTAGGACGAATTCAAAACTGCATTCCGGGCACACCATATCCCCGAAGGTCTTATGGAAAGAAAGCTAAATGAGTTTTTGGCTCTCACTCTGGGTACCCGCACGGTACTTCAGTATGCTCAGGCCTTCAACAATCTGTGCCAGTATGCGTGCTATCACGCAGACACGGATGCTAAGAAGCGTGATCATTTCCGCAAAGGTCTGAGTACTAAACTCAAAGAACGGCTGAATCTTGTCAAAGCCGATACATATAATGAGCTGGTCAATATGGCCATCACTCAACAGGATTGTATTGAGGCTCATCGTGCCGAAAAGAAGAGGAAGGCACCAGCTGGACACTCGGGTACTCAGCCACCGAGGTATCGCTTGGTGCGAAATGCTACGCCTACAGCTCCACAGAAGGCCCCTCAGCCAGGGCGTTGGATTATCAGGCCCCCGCAGCAACAAGGTGTTGTACGACCCCCTGTGCCTCAGCAAACTAGACCAAGGTCTGTTGCTCAGCAATTCCTTCGTCCAAACATCGCCAATCGTTGTTTCAAGTGCGGGAGTTCCAGTCATTTTGCTCGCGAATGCCCTCAACCCAGGCAGCCAAATCAGGGCCAGGACTCTAACCAGAACAACAAGAACAAAGGCAAGAGGCAGACCCTTCAGGTCAAACAAGGGCGGATCAATTTCACCACCCTTGCGGAACTTCCTGAAGGAGCACCAGTGATGACGGGTATATTCTCTATCCATAACAAGCCTGCAGTTATATTGTTTCATTCTGGTGCATCACATAGTTTCATTAGTGCGAAGTTTGGTGCAAAAGTAGGCTTGAATGTTTGTCAACACCGGGTGGTAAAATTGCTTCAAATCAAATGATAAGGCAAGTACCAATCAAGTTGGGTAGTAAAATCACCAACACGGACCTTGTTCTTTTACCCCTTGATGGCATGGACGTTATTTTGGGTATGAATTGGATGGCTCTACACGGAGTCACACTGGACCTTTCTTCCTGAGCTATTGAAATAAATTCACCTAGTCACGGAGCCACTACCCTTTACCTACCATTCTGGGAGTGCACAAATTCTTTTGCTTTCAAGATGGAAGGAATCAAGCTAGAGGATATTCTAGTGGTAGGCGAGTATGCCGATATTTTTCCAGATGACTTACCAGGAATGCCACCAGATAGGGAAATTGAGTTCGTTATTGAACTACAACCAGGCACTGCACCTATCTCCAAAAGACCCTATAGGATGCCACCTAAGGAATTGGCCGAACTGAAAACACAACTTCAAGAACTACTGGACAAAGGTTTCATTCGCCCTAGCGCATCACCTTGGGGATGTCAAGCCCTATTTATAAAGAAAAAGGATGACAGTTTAAGATTATGTGTGCACTACCGACCTCTCAATGCCGTAACCGTTAAGAATAAATACCCACTTCCCCGCATCGACGTTCTCTTTGATCAATTATCTGGAGATAGAGTTTTCTCGAAGATTGATCTTCGCTCTGGATATCACCAGATCAAGATTCGTCCATGCGATATTCCTAAGACCGCCTTTTCCACACGATATTGACTATATGAATTCTTGGTCATGTCCGGTCTCACCAATGCCCCTGCCTACTTCATGTATCTCATGAATTCGGTATTCATGCCCGAGCTCGACAAATTTGTCGTAGTTTTCATTGACGACATATTTATCTATTCCAAGAATGAGGAAGAGCACGCTATGCACCAGCACAGTGTTCTTCAGCGTCTCAAAGACCATCAGCTCTATGCTAAATTTTCTAAGTGCGAATTCTGGTTGGATAGTGTGAAGTTCTTGGGTCACACTATTTCCAGGGAAGGCATAGCCGTTGACCCCAGCAAGGTACAAGAAGTGATGGATTGGAAAACCCCTACCTCTGTTCATCAGATTCGCAGTTTTCTCCAGGATCGCGAAGCCTATGACTGAATTATTGAAAAAGGGAGTAAAGTTTGTATGGGATAAGAAGTGTGAAGAAGCTTTCCACACTCTCAGAGAATGTTTGACTACAGCCCCTGTGTTAGCTCAACCCGATAACACCAGGCCATTCGATGTTTACTGTGACGCATCTGGCACTGGTCTTGGTTGTGTGCTTATGCAAGAAAATCGAGTTATCGCCTATGCTTCACGAGCCCTTCGGCCCCATGAGCAGAATTATCCGACCCATGATCTTGAATTAGCAGCAGTCATTCATGCTCTAAAAATATAGAGACATTATCTCATGGGCACTCATTGTAATATCTACACCGATCACAAGAGTATCAAATATATCTTCACCCAAGCCGATCTGAATATGAGACAAAGAAGATGGCTAGAATTAATCAAGGATTATGATCTCGAGGTGCACTATCACCCCGGCAAGGCTAATGTAGTAGCGGATGCACTCAGCCGCAAGGCCCGTTGCCAATGCCTATCAGTGGAACTCTATATTGAGACATTATGTTCGGAAATGAGGAAGCTTAGTTTGGAAATGATTTCCCAAGGCACTCTGAATCACATCTCAGTCGAGCCCACTCTTCATGACCAGATCGTCATGGCACAACTACACGATGAAGGAGTTAAGATCATCAAACAAAAACTCTCTCTAGGAGAAGAGAAATACAAATGTTTCCGCCAGGACAATAAGGGAGTTCTATGGTTCGAAAGTCGCATAGTCATTCCAAAGTATCATGAGCTCTGTAAGCAAATGCTGGATGAGGCACACCTTTCCAAATTTTCTATTCACCCCGACAGTAACAAAATGTATCAAGACCATAGGCAAAATTTCTGGTGGACTAGAATGAAAAGAGAAATCGCTAAATATATCTCAGAATGCGACACCTGCCAGAGAGTAAAAGCCAGCCACTTGAAAGTAGCCGGTACACTTCAACCTTTACCTATACCCTCATGGAAATGGGAAGATATAAGTATGGATTTCATTGTTGGATTGCCAAGTACCACACAGAAACATGATTCCATATGGGTTATCGTTGATAGAGTCACAAAGACGACACATTTTCTTCCGGTACACACCACCTATACTGCTAAGAAATATGCCGAGATTTATCTCGATCGTATTGTTTGCCTACATGGAGTACTGAAGACTGTTATTTCCGATCGTGGTACTCAGTTTGTAGCGCACTTTTGGGAACAATTGCAAGCTTCTCTTGGTACTAAATTGATTTGAAGCTCAGCCTATCATCCTCAAACTGACGGACAAACTGAAAGAGTGAACCAAATTCTTGAAGACATGCTTAGAGCTTGCGTCATTCACTATGGCAAGAATTGGGACAAATGCCTATCCCTAGCAGAGTTCTCATATAACAATAGCTATCAAGCAAGTTTGAAAATGGCACCATTTGAGGCCTTATACAGACGAAGGTGTCGAACCCCGTTGAGTTGGTCACAGACCGGAGAACGCAAAATATTTGGACCAGACTTGGTAATCGAGGCAGAAGGAAAAGTGAAAGTAATACAAGAAAACCGTAGAGCCGCACAATCCAGACAAAAGAGCTATTTCGACAGAAGGAGAAAGCCACTGAAATTCGAGGTTGGTGACCACGTCTACCTTCGAGTTTCACCAACCAAGGGTGTCCAACGATTCGGAATCAAAGGAAAACTATCTCCCCGTTATGTTGGTCCCTACGAAATCATCGAGAGTTGTGGACCCGTAGCCTATAGAATTCGACTGCCCCCTCAGCTTGCAGCCATCCATGATGTCTTTCATGTATCTCAACTCAAGAAGTGTGTCCGAGTTCCTACTGAGGTTGTCGAACAATAGGAAATCTAAGTAGAGCCCGACCCTATCAAAATCATGGATCAAAAAGAAAGAAGCACTAGGAGGAGTGATTAAAATGTACAAAATTCAATGGAATCATCACACTGAGGAAGAAGCCACATGGGAAACTGAAAGTTTTCTAAAACAGAATTTCCCGGGTTTTCTCAACTCCACCGAAGGTACACACCCCCTCCACCCTAAGCCTATTGTCTGAATCTCGGTGCGAAATTCTTTTTATGGGTGGAAGGCTATAACACCTTAGGTGTTTAATTTACGAAATAAGCCTCTTTAGCTTAACATGGTGCATAAATAATTAGGAGAAGTTTCAACGAAATAAGTTTCTAAAATAACTTCTAAACTAGAACTCAAACAAACTTTGGCCTGAAACGAAACTTGTAGAACTTTTCATTTCGAACAACTTTCGTGTTGAAGGATTTTCGAGTTGCAACACAAAAATTTGAGAAACACTTGGATTTGCAAACCAGCCCCTGCCTTTGCTTCTATTTCGCTGCAGACCCTTCTCCTCCGCCTCGCCCGACCCTCCGACGCGCAGCCGCTCGCCCGACCCTCACCGCCGCGCAGTCGCCGCAGGCCACTTGGCCGGCGATGCCTGACAGCGCTAGGTGCCAAGACAATGCCTGGCCGCGCCCGCACGCGCGCCCGCACGCCGTGTTCCTCCCCAGTTCGCGCAAGCCACGCGCGCGCCGGTGACCCGCGCCCCTGCTCGCCGCCCGCCGTGCCCAATGGACGAGCCGCGCCGTGCCGTGTCTCCGCCGCGTTCCGCCAGTCGCCGCGCTCGCCGCCCGACTAGGCAGCTGCTGCAGCTCCTCGCCCAACCGCGCGCCGCGTGATCTCTTGCTCCACACGCCAAATCCTCAGCGCCCAGTCCACTGCCCGCGCCTGCCGCATGCCGCGCCGGCTCTGTTCGCAGCCCACCGCGGCCAGTCATGCGTTGCCGTCGTGCCGCCCGCGCCCGCGTCTCGCAGTCCACGCTCCGCCCTACTCCCGCCTCTCTACTGCCTACAAAAGGCCGCAGCACAGCACCCCACCGCAGCTCACTGCCCCACCCATCGTCGCCCAGAGCCGCCAGAGCACCGCCAGCGCCACCCGCGCCGCCGCCGCTCCTTGTTGCTCCGTGGGCAGCCCACGCCGAAGCTCCTCCATCCCAGCCAAGCTTCGAAACGGGTTCCCCTCGACACCGCGAAGCTCCTCGACCAGCCCACGCTCTCCCCTTCTCGCCGGAGCACCATCGCCGACGCTCCGCCCCGCCGCCACCCCTCTGCTCCGCGCCGATGAGCCACCTCCGGCCACTCCCAACCCCGACCAAGGCCACCCCAAGGTAGCCCTCACCGCCCTGGATCTCCCCGACCCTTTTCCCCTCGCCGCCAACGAGCCCCCTCACCGGAATCTGGCCGGCCGCCATGCCAGCGCCTCCCAGGGACCCAATTGCTTTGATTTAAATCTTTAAAAGAGTTTGCACGCAAGTTTGCAGGGTCATATCTGTAAACCTGTGTTTAAACTTTGATTTCAAAAACAGCGAACTTGTAAAATTCATATAAAATCAATGAAAAATCGGAAAAATACAAACTCAACTGTTCGGGAACCTTTAGATGAAAATCTACAACTTTTGTTACATGCATTTCTTCAGTTTCTTGCTAAATCTTGCTCTAAATTAAATGAAAGGTTTAATAGACTTTAATTGTACCCCCTGTTGTAGACAAAGTCTAAACCTGAAAATTAAACAGTAGATTGGTTGCTTGATTTGTAATCCAGTGTAAAAATATTAGGACCAGAACCCACCTCTAGCTAAACTTCTTAATAAAACTTGTTTGTGGCATGAAGAAATAAAACTAATTTGTAACTGCGGTTATGTTGTGATTCTTGTAGTAAAACTTTTTCAGAACTATTGTTTTAACGCCTAAATACCACAGAAAATGTTTAGAACCTTTATACTCTCTGTAACCTATTTATATAATTTTGTGGTAGGAAAAATTGCACTTATTCAAATAATTAGTTTCTGTGCTTGGAAAATGTTCAACTTTTTACTGGGGAACTCTTTGGAGTAACTCTTGCTGTGTAAAATGTTTCATAGATAGAAACCCTGTAAAACATCCTATAGAAATTAATCTTTATTAAACTAGGTGTATCTTGCCCTATTTATTATGCTTTGTATCTTGCACAGTAAAATCTGAAAAATTTACAGTAACACACATATGGGTGGATTAATTCCCTGTAAAATTTTTAGTGTCAATACTTGAATGGTTTGTCCTGTATAAAAATATCTAGGTGCTAGCAGTGGTTGTATTTTGCATTTTTCATAATCTGCTGCGTAAAAATGTCTGAAATTTTTACAGTGCTTTTGTCTCTGAATAATGTGCTCTAAATAAAAATTTCATCACCAGAAGTTACCTAATCCAAAAGTTGTGTTTAATCCATGATGTGCTTCGGAAATTAAGTTTCCAATATATCACAACCCCTTTTGTTTAATGAAATTAATAGTTTAAGTTATACTCTTTTAACAATTGCCCACAGAAATCTCAACTAAGTAACATCACAACCAAATCGATGTTTTGTGAACTACAACCTTGACGTGAATGAAAATAATCGTCATATACCATCACTATAACTTGTATTGGTGCATTCATATAGAATCGACGACTCTCGCCGACGGAACGTACGAGCTGGTGCTCGCGTCCGAGAGTGAGCAGCGTGAAGCTCATGTAAATCTAACTGAAGCTCTCAAAGACCCAAGCCCAAGTTCGGACAAGCCCCAAGCTAACTTTTTCCAAGAAGGCAAGCCCCGGAGCATGAACCCTATTTTCTAAACTTATGCAACTTATTACTCTACTTTACTTGTGCATTAAGTTTGTAGGTGTTGAATGGAAACTTAGTTGCATGATCCTAGGTACCCATGCTCTGAACACTAGATGTAAGGTTCGATAGAATGCTATGCTAATAGGATTCGGTAAAAGTCGAGTGATTTCCTATCACTCGCGAGAATATAGGAGTTGAATGTTTACTACATGCTGCAATCATAAGGTCGACGGACGGGACTATAGTACGATGTTTATGTTGATGATTGAGGCCCCGTCTGTTTAGTGAAAAATGCTAAGGCCGCAGTGTGTGGTAGTGGTGGTTAAGCCTTTGAACGTACTAACCACATGCTGAGAATATGGTAATCGGTAAGCTTATGTACCTAATCGGACCGGCAAGTGGATAGCATCCCACAATCTCAACTTCGGTTCCATGCGTGCACATGGTGGGTACACAGCCGGGAATATGGTAATCGGTAAGCTTAAGTACCTAATCGGACCGGCAAGTGGATAGCATCCCACCATCTCAACTTCGTTTCCATGCGCGCACATGGTGGGTACAGAGCCGGGCTCTGTAGTCTCGGATGGTGGCCCTGATCCACAGCCCAGGAAGAAAGGGGAAAAGTTGCACGTGTGACTCTGGGAGTAACCACGTGACGTGTGTTTAGGTTTCCCTTGCAAGGTTAAGAAATTCGATTCGAATCGTCCGTTTCTCGCGGTTATTGAGACTGCTTGACCCTTTTACCACATAGAGTAAGAAGAGGAACAATGATGATGATTAATCTTGTTGGATGCAAAATAATTCTTCCACCATGTATGATATTGGATAGTTGCTTACATAGAATGGTTAAAGAAAGCTAGAACTTGGAGCTAAAATATGAAAGTAAGGACCTACTTATATATGTTTTTCGGCAAAACAAACCCCTCAAGCCAAAAGCCTTGCATGTCTAGGAGTCGGCTAAGTATATTCCACTAGTCGGGTAAGCCTTGCTGAGTATTAGTATACTCAGCCTTGCTTGTGGCTTGTTTTCAGGTGAAACTTTCGAGGATATGATTGCTAGTTTGACTTGGCCTTGTACCCTTCCTCCTGGTTGGTCGGTGGAATGGGATACGCCCCCGGCTAACAGCGGTGATGCCGAGTGATGCCTTGTACGGGCTTCATCGATACATCCTTTATCGTCGAGTAGTTGTCGTTATCATTTCCGCTGTTTGAACTCTGAAGAACTCATTTATTTTGAACTCTGAAGTACCTTGTTTTAAGAATTTGAACTCCATTGTAATATTAATTTATGATGAACCCTGTGGTGTAAAATTGTGGAACTCTGGGCTCACCTTCGTGTGAGTACATGTATATGTGGTTTCGATTGGCAAAAATCGTGGTTGTATCAGGAGGTTACCCGACAGACCAGTGGATTATTCCGTTTGAAGTGCGAGTTAGCCCTGATTGCCCTTGTGGTGATGGTTAGCGCGCTTGAGCCGGATTAATTCAGCTGGTTCTGCCACACTTCTCAAAGATTGATCTTCGATCTGGATATCATCAGATAAAGATTCATCCATGCGATATTCCTAAGACCGCCTTTTCCACACGATATGGACTATATGAATTATTGGTCATGTCCTTTGGTCTCACCAATGCCCTTGCCTAATTCATGTATCTCATGAATTCGCTATTCATGCCCGAGCTCGACAAATTTTTCATAGTTTTCGTTGACGACATCCTGATCTATTCCAAGAATGAGGAAGAGCACGCTAAGAACCTACACATTGTTCTTCAGCTTCTCAGAGACCATCAGCTCTATGCTAAATTTTCTAAGTGCGAATTCTGGTTGGATAGTGTGAAATTCTTGGGTCACACTATTTCCAGCAAAGGCATAGCCGTAGACCCCAGCAAGGTACAAGAAGTGATGGATTGGAAACCTCCTAGCTCTATTCATCAGATTCGCAGTTTTCTTGGTTTAGCCGGTTACTATCGCCGTTTCATTCCGGATTTCTCCAGGATTGCTAAGCCTATGACTGAACTATTGAAAAAGGGAGTAAAGTTTATGTGGGATAAGAAGTGTGAAGAAGCTTTCCACACTCTCCGAGAACATTTGACTACAGCCCCTGTGTTAGCTCAACCCGATAACACCAAGCCATTCGATGTTTACTGTGATTCATCTGGCACTGGTCTTGGTTGTGTGCTGATGCAAGAAAATCGAGTTATCGCCTATGCTTCACGAGCCCTTCGGCCCCATCAGCAGAATTATCCAACCCATGATCTCGAGTTAGCAGCAGTCATTCATGCTCTAAAAATATGAAGACATTATCTCATGGGTACTCATTGTAATATCTACACCGATCACAAGAGTCTCAAATATATCTTCACCCAAGCCGATCTGAATATGAGACAAAGAAGATGGCTAGAATTAATCAAGGATTATGACCTCGAGGTGCACTATCACCCCGGCAAGGCCAATGTAGTCGTGGACGCACTAAGCCGCAAGGCCCATTGCCATTGCCTATCAGTGGAATTCTATAATGGGACATTATGTTCAGAAATGAGGAAGCTTAGTTTGGAAATGATTTCCCAAGGCACCTTGCATCACATCTCAGTTGAGCCCACTCTCCAAGATCAAATCATCATGGCACAACTACATGATGAAGGAGTTAATATCATCAAACAAAAACTCTCTCTAGGAGAAGAGAAATACAAATGTTTCTGCCAAGACCATAAGGGAGTTCTATGGTTCGAAAGTCGCATAGTCGTTCCGAAGAATCATGAGCACCGTAAGCAAATTCTGGATGAGGCACACCTTTTCAAATTTTCTATTCACCCCGACAGTATCAAAATGTATCAAGACCTTAGGCAAAATTTTTGGTGGACTAGAATGAAAAGAGAAATCGCTAAATATGTCCCAGAATGCGACACATGCTAGAGAGTAAAAGCCAGCCACTTGAAAGTAGCCGGTACACTTCAACCTTTGCCTATACCCTCATGGAAATGGGAGGACATAAGTATGGATTTTATTGTTGGATTGCCAAGTACCGCACAGAAACATGATTCCATATGGGTTATTGTTGATAGACTCACAAAGACGGCATATTTTCTTCCGGTACACACCACCTATACTGCCAAGAAATATGCCGAGATTTATCTCGATCGCATTGTTTGCCTACATGGAGTATCGAAGGCTATTATTTCCGATCATGGTACTCAGTTTGTAGCACGCTTTTGGGAACAATTGCAAGCTTCTCTTGGTACTAAATAGATTCGAAGCTCAGCCCATCATCCTCAAACTGACGGACAAACTGAAAGAGTGAACCAAATTCTTGAAGACATGCTTAGAGCTTGCGTCATTCACTATAACAAGAGTTGGGACAAATGCCTATCCCTAGCAGAGTTCTCATATAACAATAGCTATCAAGCGAGTTTGAAAATGGCACCATTTGAGGCCTTATACGGACGAAGGTGTCGAACCCCTTTGAGTTGGTCACAGACCGGAGAACGCAAAATATTTGGACCAGACTTGTAATCGAGGCAGAAGAAAAAGTGAGAGTAATACAAGAAAACCTTAGAGCCGCACAATCTAGACAAAAGAGCTATTTCGACAGAAGGAGAAAGCCACTGAAATTTTAAGTTGGTGATCACGTCTACCTTCGAGTTTCACCAACCAAGGGTGTACAAAGATTCGGAGTCAAAGGAAAACTATCTCCCCGTTATGTTGGTCCCTACGAAATCATCGAGAGCTGTGGACCCGTAGCCTATAGAATTCGACTGCCCCCTCAGCATGCAGCCATCCATGACGTCTTTCACGTATCTCAACTCAAGAAGTGTGCTCGAGTCCCTACCGATGTTGTCGAACAACAGGAAATATTAGTAGAACCCGACCTCTCATATATTGAGTATCCTATCAAAATCATGGATCAAAAGGAAAGATGCACTAGGAGGAAAGTGATTAAAATGTAGAAAATCCAATGGAATCATCACACTGAGGAAGAAGCCACATGGGAAACCGAAAGCTATCTAAACCAAAATTTTCCTGGTTTTCTCAATTCTACCGAAGGTACACACACTATCCACACTAAGCTTATTGTCCGAATCTCAGGGCGAGATTCTTTTTAAGGGGGGAAGGCTGTAACACCTCGGGTGTTTAAATTACAAAATAAGCCTCATTAGCTTAACACGATGCATAAATAATTTAGAAAATTTTAAAAGAAACGAATTATAAATTGGTTTTGCTTTGAATTGAAAATAGTTGGGTATATGTGCATAAGTACATGTACGTTAATCAAACAAATTAAATAACTTTCACATCGATGCAAACATGGCTACGAAATTTGAATAGGCACATCATTTTTGACATGATAAACAAAAGTCTAGTTGAAGCCTAGGAGTGAATGAAAATTTTTGCCCAGGAAATGACGTGCCCTCCGAGTCAAACTTTTTGAGTTTTTGAAATAAATGCTAAACTAAAACTCAAATGTAACTTGGGCCTGAAATAAAACTTGTGTAATTTTTCATTTTGAACAACTTTCATGTTCAAGGATTTGTGAGTTGCAACACGAAAATTTGAGAAACACTTGAATTTGCAAACTAGCCCCTGCCTTTTCTTCTATTTTCACTGCAGACCCTTCTTTCTCCGCCCCGCCCGACCCTCCGATGCGCCGTTACTGCAGACCCTTCCTTCTCCGTTCCACCCGACCCTCCGACGCGCCGCCGCTTCGCGTGACCCTACGCTTCGCCCGACCGTCCGCTTCGCCCGACCCTCCTTTTCGCCCGACCCTCCGCCCGCCGCGCAGTCGCCGTAGGTGTGACAACCCTGGTAAAATTTCATTTCTAAAATCAGTATCATTAGCCTAACCCTATGCTTAACCAACTAATAAAAGGGTGAAAAGAATTAGAACGGGTTAAGTTGAAATTCAAATCGAATTGGGCACATTTGGACACATTTGAAACTTTTAAATTAACTTTCAAACCATAAGCCAAATGAGATGTTTCCTAAAACCAAACTTGTAGAACTTTTTATTCTGAACAACTTTCATGTTCAAAAGTTTTTGAAATTCAAATTAGAAAGAGGAGAAAATGCCCTATTTGCACCCAGCCCCCTGAAGTTTTTCAAATTCTCGCAATCAGGCCCCTCGCTCCCCCCCCCCCCTCTCTCTCCTCCCCGCCCGACCGCCGCGCGCCAGGTGGCCGGCGACGCCTGACCGGCGCGAGGCGCCAGGCCAGTGGCCGCCTTGCCTCTCCCCCACGCGCGGCTTTGCCCCCTCCCCACGCCGCGTGGCCCAGTGAGCGCCCCGCCCCGCCCCGCCGCCCGTCGCGCCCAACCGCCGCACCGCGCCGTGCCACCCCAGCTCCCGCGCCCCGCCCGTCGCTGCGCCTGCCCTCCGCCCGAGCCGCTGCAACAGCTGCTCCACCACTCCGCGCGCCACACTATCTCCTCTCTGCCACGCCAAATCCCGGCCGCCCAGTCGCCCGCGTCCGCCCGCCGCACGCCGCGCCGGCGTTCTGCTGCCGCCCGCCGTGCACAGTGCCGCGCCGTGTCGAGCCTCCGCCCCGCGCATCGCCCAGGGCCCTCCACACCCCCTCCTGCCCCTATAAAAGCCGCGCCCCGGCCGCCCGCGCGAGCCACGCACCCAGAACGCCCTCGCCGTCGCCATTGCCGCCGCCGAGCGCCGCCCGCCCGTGGACAGCCCTCCACCGCCGCCCCCTGCCCAAATTGAGCCTCCAGCCACCACTACATCACCCCACTGAAGCTCGCCGACCCACCCAACGCCGCCCAGGACCACCGGAGTGCCGCCGCCCGCGCTGCCGCCGCCGCCGCCCCTGCTCGCCGTGGGCAGCTCGACCCCGACCTCCTCCGTCCAAGCCAAGCCCCTGAGCAGCTTCCCCACGCGCCACTGAAGCTCGCTGACCGGACCAGGCCGTCCCATGCCCGCCGGAGCACCGCCGTCGATGCGTGCCGCGCCGCCGCCGCCTCTGCTCCAACGCCGGCGAGCCATTCCCGGTCGTCCCCCACCTGAACAACACCCCCACGAAGTAGCCCTCGCACCCCTGAACCTTCCCCGAACCTCACCCCTCGCCGCCGTCGAGCCCCTCGCCGGAATTTCGGCCGGCCGCCGTACCCGAGCCGCCCGAGGACCCAATTGCAAGAATTTAAATCTTTAGAAGGGTCTACGCGTAAGATTCAAGGACCTAGTTGTAAAAGAAAGTTTCAAATCTAGATTCAATTTCAGTGAACTTGGAAAATCCGTATAAATTCGTAGAAAATTCAGACAAATGCAAACTCAACTGTTCTGGAATCCTTAGAACAAACTCTACCGCTTTTGTTACAAAAAGTTTCTCAGAATCTCAACATATTTTGCTCTACATTAAATGGAAGCTTTAATGGACTTATTTTGTACCCACTATTGTAGATCAATGCTGACCCTACAAATTGGACAGTGAGTTAGTTGCTTAATGTTTAGTGCTGTGTAAAAAGACCAGGCCCGAATTCCATCTCTGGCTTTACTGTTTATTAAACTTAGTTTCATAACCTAAGTGGCTACATATTTTTACCCCTGCAGTTAGGTTATGAATCACCTATTGAAACTTTTTCTATACTGGTGTAATGGTACATAGATGCCAGAGAAAAATTGGGAGAATTTATATCTCACAGGAACCTAATTATTTGATTTATGTGCTAATAACATACATTAAATCAAGAAAATAGTATCTTAGCTTGGAAAATTCTCAGATTGTTATTAGGAGATACACTGTGGTAGAGGTTGCTGTGTGAAAAGTTTCATGGACAAAAACCCTGTGTAGGGTCCTGTAAAAATAAATCCTTCCATAACCTAAGCATGTAATGTCATATTTTCTATGCTCTGAATACTGCATAATAAATCCTGCAAAAATTACAGTAGCTCCTGCATGCTTATATGAAAGCTCTGTAAAAATCTTAGACTCAGTTGTTGCACCATTTGTCCTGTAAAAAAAGAACAAAAGTCTAATAGCAACTATGTAATATATTTTTCATAATTAATCTGCTACATGAAATTGTCTGAAAATTTTACAGTAAGAACATATTTCCCTGATGTGCCTAAATCCAAAGTTTCATGACCAGAAACTATCCACTGTAGTAATTACACTTAAATCATGTCGATTACCATTACCCCGACTTAAACTTGTGCATTCATGTAGAATCGACGACTCTCGCCGACGGAACTTACGAGCTGGTGCCCGCGTCCGAGAGTGAGCAGCGTGAAGCTCAAGTGAATTTAACTAAAGCTCTTGAAGACCCGAGCCCAAATTCGGAAGAGCCCCAAGCTAACTTTTCGCAAGAAGGCAAGCCCCGGAGCATAACCTATTTCTTTCCTAATTATGCAACTCATTACTCTTTGCTTGTGCATTAAGTTTATAAGAGTTGAATGAAAACTTAGTTGCATGATGTTCGATAGAATGCTGTGCTAATAGGACTCCGGTAAAAGCCGAGTGATTTCCTGTCACTCGCGAGAAAATAGGAGTTGAATGTCTACTACACGCTGCAATCATAAGGACACGGACGGGCTATGGAACGAGGCTCGTCTGTCTAGTGAAAAATGCTAAGGCCGCAGGGTGTGGTAGTGATGGTTAAGTCTTTGAACGTACTAAACACATGCCGAGATTATGGGAATCGGTAAGCTTAAGTACCTGATTGGCCCGGCAAGGGGACGGCATCCTACCCTTTGAACTTCGGTCCCATGTGCATATGGCGAGTGCAGAGAGTGGTCACGACCCGGCGCCGAACCGTGGCGTGGGGCTCTTGTACTCTCGGAGGGTAGCCCCGATCCACGACCCGGAAAGAAAGGGGAAAAGTTGCACGTGTGACTCTAGGGAGTAACCACGTGACGTGTGTTTAGGTTTCCCTTGCAAGGTTAAGAAATTCGATTCGAATCGTCCGTTTCTCACGGCTATTGAGACTGCTTAACCATTTTTACCCACAGAGTAAGAAGAGGAACAATGAGGATGAATGAACTGGTTGGATGAAAATGTAATGCTTCACCATGTATGCTTTTGGATAGCTGCTTATCTAGAATGGTTAATGGAACTAGAATCTTGAGCTAAAAGTTGAAAGTAAGGACCCACTTGTAGAAGCTTTCGGCAAAACAAACCCCTGAGCCAAAAGCCTTGCATATCTAGAGTCGGTGGAGTAGATTCCACTACTCGGGTAAGTCTTGCTGAGTATTAGTATACTCAGCCTTGCTTGTGGCTCGTTTTCAGGTGAGACCTTCGAAGATATGATTGCTAGCTTGACTTGGCCCTGCACTCTTCCCCCTGGTTGGTCGGTGGAATGGGATACGCCCCCGTCCAACGGAGATAACGCCGAGTGATGTCTCGTACGGGCTTCATCGAGACCTCCTATATCGTCGAGTAGCTTTCGTTGTTTATTTTCCGCTGCAACTTAAACTCTGAAAAACTTCTTAGTTATGATCATTGAAGTACTTGGTTTCTAAACTCAAAACTTGGTCTGTAATATTTACTTATGCTAATGTTGTAATATTTGCTAGAATGTGGTATTCTCTGGGCTCATCGTCGCATGAGCGTTTGTATGTATGGCATTCGATCCGCTCTACCGTGGTTGTATCGGGAGGTTATACCCGACAGACCAGTGGATTACTCCGTTTGAAGTGTAAGGTTAACCGAGATTGCCTTAATGGTGGTGGTTAATACACTTGAGCCGGATTAATTCAGGTGGTTCTGCCACAGCTGGTATCAGAGCCGTAGCTGGTACCACAGCTGGCAACAGCTGGCGCCAGAGCCAAAATACATACGCCAGAGAATGCGACAAGCCTTAAAAACTCGATTTACTAAAACTTGACTAGAAGGATGTGTTGCGAAATACGTTGGTACGTTAAGGATGGTGCCTAGTTCGTAAAGCCCTAAGGGATTATGGGAAAGTTTACTAGGTGGCTATCTAACTTCTATATATATTATCAACTGACTTCCAGCACATTACTTTCTGTCAAAACTTACTTTCATGCACAACCGACCGTAATTTCTGTAACGACGCGCTCATCGCTAAGGTAAGAAGGTAAGGATCCTCAGCCAACTGAGAGAGCTTGGCCTTCCTGTCGGTGATGCGAACCGAACGCTGCCCTCAAGCAGTGGCTTACTTGAGGTGCTGCCAATATGCCAACTGTTAGTTGAACATATTGGGAGTAGAAGGTTTGGCGCAGGGTATGGCGATCGTTGTTCATACCCCCGTCTCATGACGGTACCCCCGTGAATACGCTATCTCGATAGCGTATGTCAACGTCGTCTGTACGGCGGAAATTGTACAGATATCGTTTCTATAAGTAAACGGTAATGAATACGGACGCTTTCATGAGTGCTGGCATGAAAGGCTCATGAAATGTATATGCTTTGTCAATCTTCTGCAGGTACACTAACCGCGATTATGATAAGTTAAGGAACGATTAGAAAGACTCGACTAGCTATTATAGCGAGAGCCGTATTGTGTATGCCACCGAGACTATCTTCGTAAGACCAAAAGTATTTGGCAGTTATTTTTTTTGTGAGGACGAATAGGACATGCATGCATTATAACCATATATATCGGAAAGTGAAAATACGTTGTATAAGGTCCTCGCGTATCTAAGCATGGTTTGCATAAGGATTATCTAGAGAATCTGTCCCAAATCTGCCATGACCGAAAAGAGCGAATTATTGACCAAAGAAAATGACCTTTTCTGGTAAAGTTCATGTTGAAAGGATTGTTCCAATTTTTGTGTTCTATTCCCTGTTCAAAAATCAAAAATTCTGAACTTATGGATAGTAAAAAATAACAGAAACCTTGGAATGTCAGAAATCTGTCCCGAATAAGCACTTCTGCCCCTTAAATTTTTAGGCCCCCTTCCTACCGTTTTCTGCAAAAGAGTACAACACAAAACTTGTTTCAAATTTACCCAGGTGGCTGCTGTTAAAATTTGGTAAATTTTAGCTGGGTAGATTTTCCCTGGTGCACGAAACTCTAGCCCTCTGTTCACTGAAAATTCTGGGTAGACAGAGAGGTAAAACCCGAAAAGAAAGACCATCTTAGAGACCTATCTAGCTCTGGAGTTGACTAGAAAAGTTGTTCACAAATACCTTAGGAGTCATCTGGTGAAATTTGAGAATTTTTGGATTAGAACTGTGGAAGTTATGGTTATTTTTGCACACTATACAGAATCTGTCCCTGTGCTGTTCACAGTTTTTCCCTACCTCACTCCATTTGATCTTTTGTTCAGATGGCCGAGCCTGTTGCTATGATGGTGGATGAGGATGGACGCGTACACTCGCAGCCGGGGCATCGTCAGGTTCCCCCAAGCTCAGAGTAGAGGAAGGGCTGGACAAAGGACAACCATATCATCTACTCGATAAGATGAATTACAAAGTGGTACAAGTCTAAGTATTCGAGACTCATGTGGAGAATCTCTTGGTCACCACCTTCTCCAGTTGTATAAGTCGGGGCCCTCGAGTACCCGACTTCCTCGAGCCGCCAGCAGGCTCCTTTGATTGAGCCTCCGGGGCACTCGCCGGGATCCGGTTGCTGGGGCTCGGCGCAACGTCAACAGCGGAAGGGTCCGCTGCACCAGGCTGGACGTCGACCAATGGTGCAGCATCATCCCCAGTAGGGCCTGAATTTCCCCCATCCTTGGAACACTTGGATAGGGGGGAGGCGGGCGAACTGCAAACAGAACAGAGGAAAACTCAGCAAAGAAGATCAAAATTGTCAAGGAAAGTACTCGAGGATCATATTTACCTAGATGTAAGGTTCGATAGAATGCTATGCTAATAGGACTCTGGTAAAAGTCGGGTGATTCCCTGTCACTCGCGAGAATTTAGGAGTTGAATGTTGTGACAACCCTGGTAAAAATTTCATTTCTAAAATCAGTATCATTAGCCTAACCCTATGCTTAAACCAACTAATAAAAGGGCGGAAAGAATTAGAACGAGTTCAGTTGGAATTCAAAGTTAATTCGAGCACATTTGGTCACTTTTGAACTTTTAAATTTAACTTTCAAACCCTAAGCCAAATGAGATTTTGCCTGAAACCAAAGTTGTAGAACTTTTTATTTTGAACAACTTTCGTGTTCAAAAGTTTTTGAAATTCAAATCAGAAAGAGGAGAAAACGCCCTGTTTGCACACAGCCCCCTGGAAGTTTTCAAATTCTCGCACATAGGTCCCTCCCTCACCTCTCCCTCCTCTGCTGCACCGCCCAGCTCGCCCGACCGCCGCCGGCCACCTGTCCCCCGACGCCTGCGCGGCACCAGACGCCGAGCCAACCCCGACACCCTGCCTGCTGCCCGCCCCCGCTCGCCCAACCACAGCCGCGCCTTTCTTCTCCCTCCCGCACGCCTTGCCTCTGCCCAACCCGCTGCTCCCTGCGGCACCGCCCCGCCGCCCAGTCACTGGCCGCCGCCCCCTCCACCCTGTGCCCCCGTCGTGCCGCCCGAGCTCCCCAACCGCCCGCCCGCGTCGCCTACACGCGATGTCGCGCCCCAGGCGCGCTCAGCGCACGCACGCCACGCGCACGACGCGCCTCTGGCCGCTGGTCACCGCCGGCCGCACCAATGGCGCCCAGCCTCGCCGCCCCCTCCACCTCGCGCCCCGGCCGTGCCGAGCCCGCCCCCACGAGCTCCACCAGCTATAAAGCCGGCACAGCGCCCCTCCCTCCCCTCCTTTCTTCTTCCACGCCAGAACAGAGTAGTGCAGCGCTCCATTGCCGCCGGCCCCCCCCACCTCGCCGTGGAACCCCCTGCTCCGGCCCACCTCCGCCCGAGACAAGCACTGAAACGGATTCCCCTCAGTGCGCTGAAGCTCCCCAGCCCGAGGCCCGTCGCCCTCATCGCCGGAGCGCCGCCGTCCGCGCCGCCCCACCGCCGCCGCCCCTGCTCGCCGCGGGCAGCCCTGCTCAGACCATCTCCGCCCCAACCGTGACCACCCAAAGGTAGCCCCCAACCTCGTCTTGCTCCTCCCCCACCTTGCCCTCGCCGCCGGCGACCGAGCTCGCCGGAATTTGGCCGGACAGGATGACCCCGCCGTGAAATTGCGACCAGGGACCACATTCCAAACGCCCAAATCTTTCTAGGGGGTTTTCTGCTAGTTTTCAGGGACCCCTCTGTAAAGAAAGTTTTAACCAAATCAGTAAATTTGTAAACTTCGTATAAAATCGTAGAAAATTCAGAAAAATGCAAACTCAACTGTTCTGGGATCCTTAGAAGAAACTCTACAACTTTTGTTACATAAAGTTCCTCAGATTCTCAATATATTTTGCTCTAGATTAAATGGAAGGTTTAATGGACTTCTTTTGTACCCACTGTTGTAGATCATTGCTGACACAAATTTTTGGGCAGTGAGTTAGTTGCTTGATGTTTAGGACTGTGCAAAAAGATCAGGACCAAAAGCCATCTCTAGATACACCTTTTGTCCAACCTTGTTTTATGCCATAAAGTGATAGAACTAATTTTTCCTGCTGTTCTGTGATGTTTAATGTCATGAAACTTTTTCTGTGTTGTTGTAGTAATACCTAGAGGCCATAGAAAAATTTAGGAACATTTTTACTATATGTAACCTGTTCATATGAATTTGTGGTACGAAAACTTCACTAATTCAAAATAATTAGTAAAGTGCTTAGAAAATGTTCATCTTTTTACTATGAAACACATTAGAGTATCTCAAGCTGTACAAAAAGTTTCATACATAGAGACCCTGTATAACATCCTGTAGAAAATAATCTTTAATAACATGAGTGTAGCTTGTCCCATTTATTATGCTCTATATCATGTGCAATAAAATCTGAAAAATTTACAGTAGCACAAATATGGTTATAGCAACACCCTGTAAACTTTGTAGCATCAATACTTGCATGGGTTGTTCTGTATAAAAGTAACTAGATCCTAGCAGTGGCTGTGTATTACATTTTTCATATTTAACATGCTACACAAAAATGTCTGAAATTTTTACAGTGATCTTATCTCTGCATAATGTACTTTGAATAAAAATTTTATTACCAGAAGCTAACTAGATTAGTAATTGTGTTCAACTCATGTTTGTGTTTAAAAAGAAAGTAAGTTTTCAATATAACACAACCCCTTCTTCTTTAATAAAGTTAAATAGATTAAGACGAACTCTATTAACGATTGCCCAGAAAATGTTAAAGTAAATAACTTCACAGCAAAACTTATGTCTTATGAACTGCAACTTTATCGTGAAGAAAATAATATCGTTTACCATCACCACTACTTAAACTTGTGCATTCATGTAGAAACGACGACTCTCGCCGACGGAACGTACGAGTTGGTGCCCGCGTCCGAGAGTGAGCAGCGTGAAGCTCAAGTGAATCTAACTGAAGTTGCCGAAGACCCGAGCCCAAGTTCGGAAGAGCCCCGGACTAACTTTTCGCAAGAAGGCAAGCCCCGGAGCATGAACCCTATTTTCTCAACTTATGCAACTTATTACTCTACTTTACTTGTGCATTAAGTTTATAGGAGTTGGATGAAAACTTAGTTGCATGATCCTAGGTACCCATGCTCTGAACACTAGATGCAAGGTTCGATAGAATGCTATGCTAATAGGACTCGGTAAAAGTCGAGTGATTTCCTGTCACTCGCGAGAAATTAAGAGTTGATTGTTTACTACACGCTGCAATCATAAGGACGACGGACAGGCTGTGGTACGATGTTTATGTTGATGATTGAGGCCCGTCTGTCTAGTGAAAAATGCTAAGGCCGCAGTGTGTGGTAAGTGATGGTTATGTCTTTGAACGTACTAACCACATGCCGAGAATATGGTAATCGGTAAGCTTAGTACTGGATTGAACCGAGGCCGGAATATACTCCCCACTGTCTTGAATTCGTTCACATCTAGCTAATGGCGGGTGCATCGGCCGCCATGGCCCGGCTGCGTCCGTGGTCCATGGGGAGGTGTAGTCGAGGGCGGTGGGCCTGTTCCGTGAAGCGGGAATTGAAGGGAAAAGTTGCACGTGTGACTCTAGGGAGTAACCACGTGACGTGTGTTTAGGTTTCCCTTGCAAGGTTAAGAAATTCGATTCGAATCGTCCGTTTCTCACGGCTATTGAGACTGCTTAACCACTTTTACCCACAGAGTAAGAAGAGGAACAATGATGATGAATAAACTTGTTGGATGAAAATTTAATGCTTCACCATGTATGATATTGGATAGTTGCTTACCTAGAATGGTTAAAGAAAGCTAGAACTTGGAGCTAAAATCTGAAAGTAAGGATCTACTATATATGCTTTTTGGCAAAACAAACCCCTCAAGCCAAAAGCCTCGCATGTCTAGGAGTCGGCTAAGTATACCCCATTAGTCGGGTAAGCCTTGCTGAGTATTAGTATACTCAGCCTTGCTTGTGGCTTGTTTTCAGGTGAATCCTTCGAAGATATGATTGCTAGCTTGACTTGGCCCTGCATTCTTCCCCCTGGTTGGTCGGTGGAATGGGATACGCCCCCGTCCAACGGTGATGGTGCCGAGTGATGTCTCGTACGGGCTTCACCGAGACATCCTGTATCGTCGAGTAGCTTTCGTTGTTTTATTTTCCGCTGCAACTTAAACTCTGAAGAACTTATTAGTTATGATCACTAAAGTATTTGGTTTCTAAACTCAAACTTGGTCTGTATTATTCACCTATGATAATTTTGTAATATTTGCTGGAATGTGGTATTCTCTGGGCTCATCGTCGCGTGAGCATTTGTATGTACG
Source organism: Panicum miliaceum (assembly GCA_032594955.1). Lineage (NCBI taxonomy): Eukaryota > Viridiplantae > Streptophyta > Magnoliopsida > Poales > Poaceae > Panicum > Panicum miliaceum. Next base: position 31,920,224 of record CM064056.1, read on the forward strand.
GCGCTCGATCCGATTACCGTGGTTGTATCGGGAGGTTATACCCGACAGACCAGTGGATTATTCCGTTTGAAGTGTAAGGTTAACCGAGATTGCCTTAATGGTGATGGTTAATACACTTGAGCCGGATTAATTCAGGTGGTTCTGCCACAAATGTTTACTACATGCTGCAATCATAAGGTCGACGGACGGGGCTATGGTACGATGTTTATGTTGATGATTGAGGCCCCGTCTGTTTAGTGAAAAATGATGAGGCCGCAGTGTGTGGTAGTAGTGGTTAAGTCTTTGAACGTACTAACCACATGTCGAGAATATGGTAATCGGTAAGCTTAAGTACCGGATTGAACCGAGGCTGGAATATACTCCCCACCGTCTTGAATTCGTTCACATCTAGCTAATGGCGGGTGCATATGCCGCTATGGCTGGGTCCATGGGGACGTGTAGTCGAGGGCGGTTGGCCTATTCCGTGAAGTAATGTACAAAATTTGAGTAAAAGTAATGTATATTAGTTTTAGTATGATCTGCCTTGATGGTTTTCCCTTGAAATCAATTGGTTAAAAATTCGAAAAACCCTTTTTTCGGGATCTATCCCTAAAAAAATGGTTAATCAAATAAACTTCCCAAAACTCTTCCCAGAATAGCCACTCAAAAAACAAATCACACTTTTTTAGGGGAGATAACTCTTCGGCTTCCAAACAGTAGATCTGGGCCTCCCGCTGGCTATTTTAACCGCACGATGACTCTAGGGTTTTTACCCCTTCAGTCTCTACCTTAGCCATTTCGTCTTCTCGCCCTCCTGCGCCGCCAGCCACTTAGATCTAGGTTTAGTTCATCTCTTCGAAGTCGTCTTGCCCCCCCCCCACCCCAGCCAAAGTAGTCGGAAATCTCATCCTTGCCACCCGTCAGTGCTCGCGCTCACCTCTCTTGAAGCCTCCGAGCGTATGCGCGTGAAGCGGCTCATGACATTCAAGATGGGGAACAAGAAGCAGGCCAACAACGGAAAGAAAGATGATTCACTGACCAGCAACTGGGAGAGAAGTAAGTGCACCCGAGCCAATCTTCTTAACTTAGTCGCTCATGGTCTTCTTCAATCGGAGGAAATGGTTCAGTGGAAACCTTCCTTCTACCGATATATTCCTCAGGAAGATGTAGATCAGACCGTCCTTTTTGAACACTTTGTTGAAAGGGGATTGGCCCTCCCCGCCTCTGATTTCTTCCGCGGCCTTCTTTATCACTGGGGTATTCAGATCCATCACCTGAACCCAAACAACCCTCTGAAGATAGACACTATCTGGTTGGCGGAGCTGGGATCCAGTTCAAGCAGGGGAAGTTGAAGGAGTACAGCTATTACTTGCTTCCCACAAACTACTTGGGTTGGAGATCCTTGTGGTTTTACATCGGCAACCACTCGCCTGCGCTGCCCAAGAGAACTCCAGAGAAGGCAGTGCATAGACCCGAGTGGAATGAGAAGTTGAACCCCAATCAGATGATGCAAGTCACTGAACTGCTCCAGCTGATCAAGGAGCACAAGGATGCTGGTGTGACCGGAGTATCTATTCTGGCCACCATGTATAAAAGGTGAATTACACCGCTGCAGAAGAGGTGCCGATTTGGGTTCGAGTACTTAGGAAGTAACAACCCATCTCGCTTGCTGTAGAGGTCCTCCCTTCACAGACGGCCCTGAACCGTGTTCAACGAGTACTACTCGATGCGAACATGGTCCCATATGTCCCGACGTTGTTCAGCACAGCCAATCCACCAAAGCCAGTGAGTATTCTTTTGTCGAGTACTTGTAGTAGCTTGTAGATGCGAATTATTACTAACTGTCGATCTTGTGTTGTATTGTTTTGCAGGGACATGTAGAGTTGTATCATTGCCCTGCTCCAAATCTTGATGTGCCTCGAGCTGATCATCTCAAGGCGAGTGCGTTTCAGATGCCCAAGATGAGTCGTTTAGATCGTGATCCGGTAACTGATGAAGAGCTGACAGATTCTGATGATGATGTTCCTCTGGCAGACTTGCTGGGGAAATCAGGCAAGGAGTCGAGTAGTAGTCTGGAGGTGCCAAACCACCCAACCAAGCCGCACGCAGTAGTCTGGAGGAGCCCCCGAGTTTAATTAGGCCAAGAAATGTAATAACTCGTGGCGAAGCCTCCGAGTTAAAACATGCATGAAAGTAGTTGAATTACAGCGAAATCAACTCTTTATTCATAATAATGCTGACATACAGCTGGCAAATTGTTTGCAACTTCTACTAGGCATAAAATTTCCGGAGATGCTCTATGTTCCAGGAGTTAGGAACTTCCTGGCCATCAGGGTACTAGAGGCGATATGACCCTGGTCTTGTTACTGTTGACACGATGAGGGGACCCTCCCACCGGAAATTGAGCTTGTGTAGGCCAGTCTCATCCTGGATGCAGCACAGGACCAAGTCACCGATGTTAAACGACCGCTCACGTACATTCCAATCGTGATAACATCGGATGCCCTACAGATAGCGGGCTAACTGAACTAGTGCACTGCATCTGGCTTCATCAAGTGTATCCAGTTCCAGTTGCTTGGCTTCATCCGCTTCTCCTTCATCGTATATCTCGATTCTAGGAGAGAGCCACATGATGTCTGCAGGGAGTATAGCTTCTGACCCATAAACAAGAAAAAATGGGGTATGTCCTGTGGCTTTCGAAGGCTGAGTTCGAAGCCCCCAGACGACATGAGGCAGTTCATATATCCACTTGCCACCCTTTTTGTTGTTCTCCTTGTAGAGTCTCTTCTTTAGGCCGTCCAGAATCAAGCCATTTGCTCTCTCGACTTGTCCGTTGGCCCTTGGGTGCACAACTGACACGTACTTCACTTCAATCGTGTTGTTTTCACAGAATTCCCAGAACTGATTTGCAGTGAAGTTGGTACCCAGGTCTGTGATGATGGTGCTGGGGTAGCCAAAGCGGTACATGATGTCCGAGATGAAGTCGACCGCCCTGTCTGGAATGAGCCTTGTGATCGGCTTGTACTCGATCCACTTGGTAAACTTGTCGATGGCCACCAACACATGTGTGAAGCTTCCTGGAGCAGTAGTTAGAGGTCCAATCATGTCGAGGCTCCAGCATGCAAAGGGTCAGGAGGGCGGTATGGTGATGAGGTTGTGCGCCGGGACATGCGACTGCTTGCCGAAGAACTGACACTTCTGGCACTTCCGTACGAGGTCCTCGGCGTCTGAGACTGCTATTAGCCACCAGCAACCTGCCCTGTAAGCCTTTCCGACTAGTGTCTTCGATGCTGCATGATTTTTGCAAGTACCTTCGTGTATCTCGAGTAGTATGTTATGGCCCCAACCCCTCAGGACACACTTCATGAGTACTTCGGTGCTAGCTCCACGCTTGTAGAGTTTATCTCCCACGATGACAAGCCCCTTGCTGCACATCAAGATGATACAAGTGGCCATCACCTTGACTAAAAACACTATTGATGAACCTTTCAATGGGTCTTCCGATGAGAATGAATGGTGGATCATCTTGAGGGATATCAAAGATATGGAAATCTAAGAAGATGTCCCATTCTCCAATCTTAGTACTAATGACCCTAAGGATTCCCTCGGCCTCAAAAATCTTACCCGTGAACCATTTGCGACGTTTCTGAGAGAATGAAAAGGGTTCTTCAAGGAAAGAATCTATTACCAAGGATCTAGAAATGATATTGATTCCGACCCTTGGATCATAGATCACATCTCGGTAAGAGATTCCTCCTACTTGGCAAAGGAGAACTTTTAGCACGAGATATAGCTGCACAACTTGATCATTGCTTTTTGCTTCCGTCAACCATTCTCGACTTGTAATAGCAGAGAAATATGCCAAGTTCTCTATTTGTAGTCGTATTTCTTCTAGGTCAGGCGTATGGACCTTTTTACCCCCTTGTGTCATGTGTCTTTCCACTTTCGATTGCTTTGAAGCATTACCGAAACCATGGAATAACCCATCGTAAAAGGTGTAGGGAAGATCTAAAGGTGAATCATATGGGTCCATAAATGGTTGAGAACTGGGTTCAGAGAATGCTGGGTGTGGATACCGAAAGAGACTCAAAGGATATGGAATGTGAAGTAGTTGCTTCTTCGGGTACCGATATTTTAGGTGCTTGCTCTGTGGGTTCTTCTTCAGGAGGTTCGTCATGAATGTCGGTGTAGGGGTATTTTCTTGGATTTTTTCCAAAACTACATGCCCTTCAGTCGGTGTCAAATGAGGAAATGATCCCCCCGCAGAAGTTTCTAGAAATATGGCTGATTCTGGATTGAGACCTTGTCAGATATGCTGTAAGACAACGGGTTCCGCCAAGTTAAGATCAGGTCCGGAGGCCAACAATTGTTTGAAACGGGCCCAGGCTGCTCCTAATGTCTCCTTATCGTGTTGCTTGAATGTAAGGACTTCGAGTCGGTGGCTAACAACCTTAGAGAGAGGAAAGAAGGGTAAACACAATTTATCTCTTAATACTTTCCATCTTCCTTCCGCACTTTTTACGGAGAAAGAATACCATTGCTTCGCTCTTCCCTTCAAAGAGAATGGGAAGAGTTTCCATTTCAACGTTTCTTGGTTTATACCTGCTATTGTGAGACATGAACAAAGTTGTTCAAATTCACGCAAATGGGTATATGGATTCTCATCCTCCAAACCAGCAAAAGATTGTTCTCGAACCATGGCTATGAAGACGGGACGCAGCTCATCGCTGGGTGTATGGATGGGGTGTGATGATGATGGAGGCTCCAAGTACTCGCCCCTTGGAGCCGAGAATTGATATATGATAAGATTGGAATCCATATGTTGGACGGGATGATACATAGACAAACTAGGTTCGGATTAGAACAACAACCGTTCCCTGGCAACAGCGCATGAAAGCTTGTTGGCACTTCTTAAGCCTAATAGATTAATCCACGGGGAACGCGAAGTGTACTAATTCTAACTAATTTGTCTGGGGGTAAGGATGACGATGAGGGAAGAGAGCAATGGATAAAGGGCAGACTGGGTACTTGTAGATAAACTAAGTCTAGCTAATGAATTGAGGGGATCAGTTATTGCCTTCACTGTCTACTTCGGGCGCCCAGACGGGGCAAGCTCCAGAAAGGGATGAGAAGGAGAACTTGTGCAGTCTACTCCTAAGTCCTATAGCACTAACCGCTCTCACATGGTGGAATACGTAGGCCGGACAGGGCTGTCACCACCTACCGGCTACCACAACTATCCGTGGGGTTGGTTGCAAACCAAGGCAATCTAAGGTCTAGACACCACGCCTACACCAGTCGATTACTACTTTACTCCATGTTAGAGCAAAGCACCCAAAGCTAGTAAGATAACTTACTAAGCAATGAACGAGGAACCCATAGACAACGAAAGTAATTTCTCATGCTCAATTAAATAGAAAGACTAGAATTACCATACACGACCCAGACTTCACTCGAGGTTGAGCTGCATCCGCCGAGGTACAAGGTGGAAGCGGGGCCGATGCTCCGGCTCCTCCCCGGCACTCTCACCTTGCCTCTCTCCCTATTTTGTATTTCTATTTCTTTAGGGCTTCGCCTTGTAGTTTCTCTTCTCTTGTGTATTTTTCTTCTGCCCCGAACCAAGGTATTTATAGTGCCTAGAGAGTGAGGGGGTACTTGTAGCCAAAGGGCAGCTGAGGCGGTGGAAATGCCGGTGCGGCCGCACCACAAGATCCACCGACTTCGTGATCCTGCGCTCCAGAATGCTCCCTGAGGTCGATAAGTTCCTATCCTAGGTGGTTGCTCTTGCTTGGCAGTTAAGTTGGTGCGGCCGAACCAGGTGTGGTGCGGCCGAACCAGGTGTGGTGCGGCCGCACCACACCCAGGGCCGTTTGACCCTCCATTCCACCGACGTGATGCCTGGATGGTGTGTGATGTTCCCCTGGGTGGGTTCCTGGTGAATGAAGTCATTTGCTTTGAGTTTGTGGGCCGATGGATCCTTGGGTGATCCATCATGTCCCTCCGATTGAACCGACACTAAACCAACGCGTGGGATGTGTTCCATCTGTGTTTCCTTGCATGTGGTTGAATGTGATCTGAAATGAGCTCAGCCCTGGTTCGACCGAACCACTTTGGTGTGGCCGAACCAGACTTTGGTTCGACCGAACCACTTTGGTGTGGCAGAACTAGACTTTAGTTCGGCTGAATTTCGGTCTGCTGCCTCCCTGCACCAAATACTCAACAAAACACATGGAACATGTGAGATTAAGCCCTATGGCTATGGTGTTTTCAATCAAATAACCATTTCATTAACTTCTTGGTGGTTGGAAATTCTGAGTTAACGACCGCCAACATTGACTACATCCAAGCCGATGCTCTTGGAGTAGCTTAACCCAAACGTATCCAATTACTATAAGTCCTACGATCATACCAGCAAACATCGAATAAAGATATACGCTGAAAACAATCAACAGACAAATTTATATACTTATTAACAAGCAGCATAAGTGTTTCTCATAACACATTGTTTTTCTGCCCTTAACCTTCTTGCTCAAGGATCTAAGCTATGGGCTCGACTTCCTCTCGGTATTTGGTGAACTGCTCAACAGAAAAGTCAGCCGCCATGCCTTCACCGAGTGGTTCAAGTTGAGTCTTGGGCCAGAACGACTTCACCAATGCGAGCGCCTGGGCGATGTAGGTTCTGGTGGCTTCCAAGATGTAGCTGGCAACTTTTTGGGGAGTCGCGCGAAGCTTCTCCAGAAGTGGTTGCTCACCAGCTTTGCCCTCAGTCGGAAAATCCACCATCTCCACGACAACCTGAGCAGCAGCCTTGAATTCTTCGAGTTCTTTTTGCATGAGATCCTTCTCCACAAGCATGGACTTGATCTGCTGCATGGCGTCGCGGAACTGGACGCCAGTGTCCCGGTGGATCTTCTCGACGCGCTCGACATCATATGCGCCACGGTAAACAAGATTCTTCAGATCTATTATCATGTTCTCTTTCTTTTGCAACGTGGGTTTGAGTTCTGCGCGCACAAGACAAGAGGAGGTACTCGAAAAGTTTCAGAAAAAAACTACTCGAACAACCGCCAAGCAAAGACAACAAGACAGGAGGAATAAATTTACCTTTATGGGCCTTGATGAGCTTCTTGTTCTTCTTGAGCAGATCGGTTTTCTCCTTCTCAAGATTTGTGATATCATTCTTGAGAAGCCAAGTCTCTCGGGTGCGCACTTTCTTCAACTGCTCGAGCTCGTTGCGCAGATCAATCCTCTTCCGGATTTCTTCATTGATGCGCTTTTCTTTCTCGTGCAATTTGCGATGCCCGTCCTCAATAAACTTGAGCTTCTCGGATTTTGTCGGTACTTTTACCGTCAGCCTACCTAGGGATACCCTAAGGTTGGTGATTATTTGGTGAGGGATCGCCAGATCTGGAACTTGAAGGTAAACGCGAGGACACAAGACACAGATTTAGACAGGTTCAGGCTGCTGGAGTAGCGTAACACCCTACGTCCTGTTTGGGTGTTGTATATTGCGCCCTGTGCTTGGGTGTTGATTTGCGTGTTGGCTGCTCTGTTCTGCCTATCTAGGTACCCCGGCCCTCCTTTATATATCCCAGGGGGTGGGGTTCCTAATAGGATTACAGGGTAGGAGTCCTAGTAGGATTACAGGGTAGAGTCCTAGTAGGAATTCGACTTTCTTTCCCCCGCGGGTAGGTTCCTTGCGGCACCTAGGGGATCTATCCCTGACAAGCCCCTGAGCTCTTCATAGCCGAGTACTGCAGGTATTTCGAGTACTTCTGAAGTAGTCTTCGGCTTCTTCTGAAGCTGTGTCTTGAAGGAATTCTTTGAGTACTGCCTTGGCTGCCTCGAGGCTGTGAGGTGCTCATGCCCCAAGTACTTTTAAGCCTTCTTTTTATGGGGTGCGATGCAAATCGCACTCCATATGAAGTAGCCCCCGAGCCTTTGGTTGAATCGAAGTAACAGGCTTAGGGTCCAATTAGTCTTGAATCTTCTTTCCTTATCTTCCAAGTGTTTTTGAAAAATAAGCCATCGATGACACGTGTCCTGCAGCACCCGAGCCTTGAATCCAAATCCCAAGGTTTGGAAAAAAGGATCCAAAAGAACACAGCATACTGAATAGTGTTATGTACGAAATATGTGTGTAATGTGTGATCTGCCTTGATGGTGTATTTTGGAAATATATTGGTTTGAAATTCGATAGACCCCTTCTTTCGGTATAAGATCCCTAAAAATGGTTAATCAAATAATTTCCCCAAAAAATTCCTAAATCACCGCTCAAAACAAGTTGTATCCCAAAGAACCCTTATGCCGCCTCTGGTTATCTAACCGTGCAACAACCTAGGGTTACCTTTAGGCCTTCAGTCTTCACATATGTCGTCTTCCAAGTGGTTTTGTGGCGTCCAGCCCCTGAGCTTATGAGCCAGGTGAGCTGTAGGAGCAACGTCAAGTATTCGTTGGCACCGAGCCCCCAAGCTTGGGAGCCAAAGGAGCCACGTCGAGTAGTAATCCGCCTAGCCCCCGAGCCTGGAGGCGGGCTAAGCGGTCTGGCGAGTTGTTGAAGCTTGATCTGAAAAATGAGAATGCATACATTATGTAGAATAATGCAAAGATACCGAGTTTCACTTAGTAATATTATGAAGATACCAAAAATTATTCTGTGATAAAAATAAAGTTGCTGTGTCGAGCTCTTGTTTAGGCCATGTAAATCTCCTGAGTAGTCTGCCTGTTATGTTTAAGCACCTGGTCTTGTTTTAGCCGTTGCTCATAGCGTGTATGAGATCTTTGTCCCGTGTACGTGTAGAGGCGTTAGGCGTGAAAGAAGAGCCGAGGTTTCACAGATTAAGGCATGTGCTACCCAAGTAGATTAGTGACAATTAAGAGAAGACAACAAGCAGAAAAAAGTAGTCGTCATGCGACATAGAGAATGCGCGTTGCGCAAAAGTAGTTGAAGTGTAGCTCTGGAGGGTTTCATGCCCATCGAGAGATGTACACAGGTAAGTAGTCGGCAAGAGCGCGTGTTGCAGCATGCAAGTGTGAAGGATGTAGCCGCTGTGCGCCCGACACAACTCGGTGTACCAAGCGCGTGGGCAGTGCCCTACGAACTCGATGTACCAAGCATGTGGGCTATTAGCCAGCAGACCCTAGAATTAGTCGATCATGGTGTAGTCCGTGAGGGTGATTCCCATTGAGAGGTGTACCCAAAAAAAGTAGTCAATCTTGCGAAGAACAAGCCGAATAGAGGTATAAGTGACTTAGCTCGATTTGTGGGCGATTGCCGATGAAGCCGTAGCGCTCGTCGATGAAGATGTGATGGTTTGTTGACGAAACCCGACTAGTCGAAGTCGATTTCGACTAGTTATTGATGGTGTAAGACCCGCTTCGACTAGTTTTCTAGTCGAGACGAGTATTCAAAGTAGTCGTCGGCGAGTCGGCGAGTGTTCTTGCGAAGTCGAAGTAGTCATTGGCGGGTCGGTGCAGCCGGATGTTGGTGTAGTTTTGCTCGCGTACATCTTCCGTGTACTTTGAGCGAAGAATTTGAAGTTTCATGGTAATTCTCGTGTACGTGTAGCAGCATTGTTATCCAATTTTCTTTGCACGGAAGTAGCTGGAGGAGGCACGTGTGTAATAGATCTTTTTGATCTTGAAAATTATGGCGTGGGTCCCACGGTCCACCTGATCCCCTATCTCAGTTCGGACTTGCCTCTGCCTTGATTCACAAACTGCATGCAGCTCGGTCTCGGACTTCGTCTCGAACTCGTGGAGCTATAAAGGTGGTGGATTTTTCTTTTGTTCTTGACACGGGACATCAACAATGTGGAAATTCTCCTTCACGTTAGAATTGCAGGTCAGAATGATCGCTGTCTTCGCTTCGGATTAGAACTGCAGTGATGGATTCCATTCTGGGTCATCACAGCGCCATGAGTTCTCTACATCATATTAGAACTCGACGACGCATGCAGCATCACACGACGTTTGATTGGAGCGCGTCCACACCGCGCGAGTTGGAGAGGAAAAAAATTGTGACTCGTCGAACCATCCGAGTGGTACTAGATTGATTCTGTTGATTTGGTCCCTCAAGCTCGCCCAATGATCGCGACGATCTGCCCCACGGTGGGCGCCAGCTGTCGGTACTTTACCATCAGCCTACCTCGAGATACCCTAAGGTAGGTGATTATTTGGTGAAGGATCGTCGGATCTGGAACTTGAATGTAAACGTGAGGACACAAGACACAGATTTAGACAGGTTCGGGCCGCTAGAGTAGCGTAATACCCTGCGTCTTGTTTGGGTGTTGTATATTGCGCCCAGTGCTTGGGTGTTGAGTTGCCTGTTGGCTGCTCTGTTCTGCCTATCCAGGTATCCCTGCCCTCCTTTATATATCCCAGGGGGTGGGGTTCCTAGTAGGATTACAGGGTACGAGTCCTAGTAGGATTACAGGGTAGAGTCCTAGTAGGAATTCGACTTTTTCTCCCCACGGGTAGCTTCCTAGCGGTACCCAGGGCCTCTATCCCTGACAGATTTCTCCTGGGATCGGTCCATCAAGTTCTGCAGGACAAAAATATGGAAGTTAGCTCCGATCATGCCAAAACAGAGGATTCAGAAAACTACTCGAGGAAGATAAGTACTTACAGTGATGAATTCTTAAAGACGCCCTGGAGATGCTTCCTCTTCTCTTTGGTCAGATAAGGATCATGAATCAGATCTGCCGTGATGGTATGTTGCCAACCATACAACGTCATGATCAAGTCTTACTTCTTCGCAGCATTTGCGCTGGGTTCTGACGTATCCGCGGCGCTGGCATCTCCCGCGCCAGGGCCTCCTGTGCCCGTGGCCCCGGCAGTGTTGGCACTAGAGTCCAAAGTACACGCGGCACTGGTACCTTCTGCGCCGAACATTTTGGGCAGCTCGCCTTCCACTTCACTCGCAGTCACTATTCTAGCCTTGGGCAGATTGGTGCTAGGAGGTGGAGGAGGCACGATGGGCTCACCTTCGGGAAATTCTTCCTGGGTGCGCACGAGTGTGGACAAAGTGTGGAGAAAAGACTTGTGTTGGTCTGTGAGGGCAGTCTATTTCCTAGGAATCGGCCAGATGTAAGAGGGCCGGGCCTTGAGGAGGCGGGACGTTACAAAATGGTATCAGAGCTGACTCTCACGGTTTCACGGGCGCGTACGAGCATAGTGCGCGGGCATGAGCACGGGCGCGTGCGGGTCGGGTGAGCAGGCATCTGGGCGGGCGCGTGGCGGGTCAGTGAACGGGCATCAGGGATGCGCCGTTGGCACTGGACGCACGGACGTGGCACATGGGCTGTTCGCACTGGACGCACGGACGTGGAACATGGGCCGTTGGCACTGTGGACGTACGGACGTGGCCAAGAGGGAACGTTCCTGGCTTGGGGTTGACCGACGAGGACGTCGGTCTCTTAAGGGGGTGAGGATGTGACACCCCGGCCCAGGGCTTAATAGGATTAATAGGATACTCATACCAACAAGTTGCAACTTTTTTTCCGGAAGCCCAATTTCAAAGAACTCTAAAGTTAAGCGTGCTTGGCTTGGAGCAATTTGGGGATGGGTGAGAGGACAAAGTGTGCAGAAAAGACTTGTGTTGGTCTATGAGGGCAGTCTATTTCCTAGGAAGCGGCCAGATGTAAGCGGGCCCGGCCTCAGGGAGGCGGGACGTTACACTCGATGTTTGTGGCCGGAGGAGGAGGAGAAGGAGGAGGAGGAGGAGCAGAGGATGACCTGGGTAACAAGCGACTACATTAACTATTGAACAACGGAAATCTACAAAGAATAAAAGTCAAAGTACTCAAACTTACTTGGAAGACCTCTTGGTCACCACCTTCTTCAGTTGGATCAGCCGAGGCCCTCGAGTACCTGATTTCCCTGAGCCGCCAGCAGGTTCCTTTGGTTGAGCCTCCCAGGCACTCGGTGGCATGGGGTCGCTCGGGCTCGGCACAACGTCACCAGCTGAAGGGTCAGCCGCACTAGGCTGGACGTCGATTACTGGTGCGGCATCATCTTCGGCAGAGCCCGTCTTTCCCCCGTCCTTGGATCGCTTGGACAGGGGGGAGGCCGGAGGAGGATAGAACAAGAATAACTCATCAAAGAATTTCAAAATCAACAAGAAAAGTACTCGAGGGTTATGCTTACCTTGGGTTGTAGTCTGACAAGCCGGTGAGGGAGAGTTTGCGCTTTCTTACGATCCTCGCGGCTTGGTCGGATGGCTCGGGATCTCCATGCTGCTGGTCTAATCCTTACTAGACTTCTTCAAGAAAGCTGTCAGATGAAGATCGTCGTCAGAATCCATCATTTCTTCATCAGTTAAAGGGTCCCGGTCAAAGCGACTGATCTTGGGCCTTTGGAAAGCACTTGGCTTGAGATGTTCCGGCCGAGGCACGTCATGATTTGGAGCAGGACAACGGTACAAATCAGTGTGTCCCTGCAAAAAACAGCAATAACAAGTTGCAACTTTTTTTCCGGAAGCCCAATTTCAAAGAACTCTAAAGTTAAGCGTGCTTGGCTTGGAGCAATTTGGGGATGGGTGACCGACCAGGAAATTCTTCTTGGGTGCGCACGAGTGAGGACAAAGTGTGTAGAAAAGACTTGTGTTGGTCTATGAGGGCAGTCTATTTCCTAGGAAGCGGCCAGATGTAAGCGGGCCCGGCCTCAGGGAGGAGGGACGTTACACTCGATGTTTGTGGCCGGAGGAGGAGGAGAAGGAGGAGGAGGAGGAGCAGAGGATGACCTGGGTAACAAGCGACTACATTAACTATTGAACAACGGAAATCTACAAAGAATAAAAGTCAAAGTACTCAAACTTACTTGGAAGACCTCTTGGTCACCACCTTCTTCAGTTGGATCAGCCGAGGCCCTCGAGTACCTGATTTCCCTGAGCCACCAACAGGTTCCTTTGGTTGAGCCTCCCAGGCACTCGGTGGCATGGGGTCGCTCGAGCTCGGCACAACGTCACCAGCTGAAGGGTCAGCCGCACTAGGCTGGACGTCGATTACTGGTGCGGCATCATCTTCGGCAGAGCCCGTCTTTCCCCCGTCCTTGGATCGCTTGGACAGGGGGGAGGCCGGAGGAGGATAGAACAAGAATAACTCATCAAAGAATTTCAAAATCAACAAGAAAAGTACTTGAGGGTTATGCTTACCTCGGGTTGTAGTCTGACAAGCCGGTGAGGGAGAGTTTGCGCTTTCTTACGATCCTCGCGGCTTGGTCGGATGGCTCGGGATCTCCATGCTGCTGGTCTACTCCTTACTAGACTTCTTCAAGAAAGCTGTCAGATGAAGATCGTCGTCAGAATCCATCATTTCTTCATCAGTTAAAGGGTCCCGGTCAAAGCGACTGATCTTGGGCCTTTGGAAAGCACTTGGCTTGAGATGTTCCGGCCGAGGCACGTCATGATTTGGAGCAGGACAACGGTACAAATCAGTGTGTCCCTGCAAAAAACAGCAATAACAAGTTAGCAGCCAGTGATAACTTACATCTAAAGTACTCTAAGTACTCCATAGGCATATTACTTATCGGTTCCGGCGGATTCACCGCGCTGAAGAGCTTCGGTACATAAGGAATTGTGTTCACATCGAGTAGTACTCGACGAACATGGTCAATGGCCGTTTGCAGAGGAAGGATTTCTGCGGAAAGGTGAGATGGATCGTTACTTCCTATGTACTCGAATCCAAAGCGACACCTCATCTACAGTGTCATGGTGAGCCTTTTGTACATGGAGGCCAGAACGGACGCGCCGGTCACACCCATCTCCTTCTGTGCTCCAATCAACTCGAGCAGGTCATTAACTTGCATCATCTGGTTTTGATTTAATTTCTCGTTCCACTCGGACCTCCACACTACCTTCCCTGGAGTTCTCTCTGGCAGTGCGGGCTGATGGTTTCCGATGTAGAACCACAAAGACCTCCAGCTCGAGTGGTTTGTGGGAAGCGTCTACTGGATGTACTCCTTCCCCTTGCCCTGCTTAAACTGGATCCCGGCTCCGCCAATAAGGTACTGCCTCTCCTCTGACAGTTGTTGGCGCAGATGAAAGAAATAACGAAAGAGATCAAAATGTGGCTCGATGCCAAGAAGAGCTTCGCAAAAATGAACGAAGTTGGAGAGGTGGACGATGGAATTAGGGTTCAGATGATGGATCTGAATACCCCAATGACAAAGAAGGCCGCGGAAGAAATCAGAAGTGTTCGAAAATAACGATTTGATCTACATCTTCCTAAGGATAGGATTGGCGGAAGGAGGATTTCCACTGAACCATCTCTTCCCCCTGAAGAAGGCCCTGAGGAACCAAATTGATGAGGTTCTCACGGGTGCACATACTTTTGTCCCAATCGCCATTGATGGATTCCTCCTTCTTGCCCTTGGCTGCTTGCCGCTTGTTGCCCATCCTCTTGAATGTCATGAGCTGCTTCACTTGCATGCGCTCGGGGGCTTCGAGAGGACGGGCGCGAGCGCTCTCCAATGAAGAAAATCAACTCTCCGACTAGTTCGGTCAAGTGAGGAAGGTGAGCTCTATGGGTTCTCAAAACCCTAGATCTAAATGACTGGCGGTGCAGGAATGTGAGATGGCAAAATGGCTAAGGCAGAGAGTGAAAGGGTAAAAACCCTAAGGTCGCCGTAGGGTTAAATAACGAGCGGGAAGGGCCAGATTTGCTGTTCGGAAGCCGAAGAGTTTTTTCACAAAAATGCAATATTTTTGAGCGGTTAATTGGGAAGAATTTTGGGGAGATTATTTGATTAACCATTTTTCAGGGACCTTATCCCGAAAAAGGGGTTTTTCGAATTTCAAACCAATTAGTTTCCAAAAAGCACCATCAAGTCGGATCGCATAATTCACAAATAGTTTGTACTTAACACTGTTCGGTACGCCACGTTGTTTTGGAACGTTTTTCCAAACCTTGGGATTTGGATTCCAGGCTCTGGGGCTGCGGGACACGTGTCATGAATGGCTTATTTTTTTCAAAAATGTTTGGAAGATAAGGAAAGAAGATTCAAGACTAGTGGGATCCTCAGCCGGATTCTTTGATTCGCACTCAATAGAAAGAGAAGACTTGAAAGTACTCGAGGCTAGAGCACCTCACAGCCTCGAGCAGCAAAGGAAAGTACTCGAAAGACATCTTCAAGATAGAGTTTCAGCAGAAGAAGTCCTCGAAGCCTGCAGTTCTTGGCTATGAAGAGCTCGGGGGCTTGTCAGACCCAGGGCAACGGGACTGCACGCGTGGCGTAGAACATTCTAGAGTAAGGGGTGGGGCATGTCCCATACCTTATCCATACTTAAAGTACTCGCACACGAGTACAACTAGACGGTACAGAAGGAAACTACCCGAAAGTATTTCGGGAAGGTATCCTAAGCTTGTACCAGACCAATATTTCCATGTAACCCTGCCCCCCAGAATATATAAGGGCGTACAGGGACCCCCTCCAAATCATCTCATAACCTCAAGGCAATACAAACCATACACAACGTAGGGTATTACGCATACAGTGCCCTGAACCTGTCTAAACCCTTACGTTCCTTGCACCATCGAGTTCCTGATCCCGGTGACACCCAAACCACAAGTCTACTACCTTACGGTATCCCTAGGTAGGCTTGCCGGTAAAACACCGACATTGCTGGCTTCGTGACCTTGGGCGAGGCGTTCCTCGGAATTGAGCCGCACGCGAGCTTGTTCTAGGCATTCTTCTATGGCAAGACCTCACCGGCGAGGGGGGAGTCATCGTCCGCCACACCCGTCGGCGGCTTTGGCCTTCACAAGAGGCCTCGCCAAGATGATGTCTACCCGGAGTATTTCCTCATCGACACGAACAAGGGGTGGCACGCGCGACTAGTTCCACATCAGGAACCCGGCGGAGGCTCTGTGACAACCCTGGTAAAAATTTCATTTCTAAAATCAGTATCATTAGCCTAACCCTATGCTTGAACCAACTAATAAAAGGGTGGAAAGAATTCGAACGAGTTCAGTTGGAATTCAAAATTTAATTTGAGCACATTTGGTTACTTTTGAACTTTTAAATTTAACATTCAAACCATAAGCCAAATGAGATTTTGTCTGAAACCAAAGTTGTAGAACTTTTTATTTTGAACAACTTTCGTGTCCAAAAGTTTTTGAAATTCAAATCAGAAAGAGGAGAAAACGCCCTGTTTGCACCCAGCCCCCTAAAGTTTTTCAAATTTTTGCACTTAGGTCCCTCCCTCACCTCTCCCTCCTCTGCTGCACCGCCCATCTCGCCCGACCGCCGCCGGCCACCTGGCCCTCGACGCCTGCGCAGCACCAGACACCGAGCCAACCCCCGATGCCCTGCCTGCTGCCCGCCCCCGCTCGCCCAACCACAGCCGCGCCTTTCTTCTCCCTCCCGCACGCCTTGCCTCTGCCCAACCCGCTGCTCCCTGCGGCACCGTCCCGCCGCCCAGTTACTGGCCGCCGCCCCCTCCACCCAGTGCCCCCGTCGTGCCGCCCGAGCTCCCCAACCGCCCGCCCGCGTCGCCTACACGCGACGTCGCGCCCCAGGCGCGCCCAGCGCACGCACGCCACGCGCACGACGCGCCTCTGACCGCTGGTCACCGCCAGCCGCACCAATGGCGCCCAGCCTCGCCGCCCCCTCCACCCCACGCCCCGGCCGTGCCGAGCCCGCCCCCACGAGCTCCACCAGCTATAAAGCCGGCACAGCGCCCCTCCCTCCCCTCCTTTCTTCTTCCCCGCAGAACAGAGCAAAGCAGAGCCGAGCGCCGCCCCCACCTCGCCGTGGAACCCCCTGCTCCGGCCCACCTCCGCCCGAGACAAGCGCTGAAACGGGTCCCCCTCAGTGCGCTGAAGCTCCCCAGCCCGAGCCCCGCCGCCCTCATCGCCGGAGCGCCGCCGTCCGCTCCGCCCCACCGCCGCCGCCCTTGCTCGCCGCGGGCAGCCCTGCTCAGACCACCTCCGCCCAAACCGTGACCACCCAAAGGTAGCCCCCAACCTCCTCTTGCTCCTCCCCCACCTTGCCCTCGCCGCCGGCGACCGAGCTCGCCGGAATTTTGCCGGACAGGATGACCCCGCCGTGAAATTGCGACCAGGGACCACATTGCAAACGCCCAAATCTTTCTAGGGGGTTTTCTGCTAGTTTTCAGGGACCCCTCTGTAAAGAAAGATTTAACCAAATCAGTGAAGTTGTAAAATTCGTATAAAATCGTAGCAAATTCAGAAAAATGCAAACTCAACTGTTCTGGAATCCTTAGAAGAAACTCTACAACTTTTGTTACATAAAGTTTCTCAGATTCTCAATATATTTTGCTCTAGATTAAATGGAAGGTTTAATGGACTTCTTTTGTACCCACTGTTGTAGATCATTGCTGACCCTAATTTTTGGGCAGTGAGTTACTTGCTTAATATTTAGGGCTGTGTAAAAAGATCAGGACCAAAAGCCATCTCTAGATACACCTTTTGTCCAACCTTGTTATATGCCATAAAGTGTTAGAACTAATTTTTCCTGCTGTTCTGTGATGATTAATGACATGAAACTTTTTCTGTGTTGTTGTAGTAATCCCTAGAGGACAGAGAAAAATTTAGAAACACTTTTACTCTATGTAACCTGTTCATATGAATTTGTGGTAGGAAAACTTCACTAATTCAAAATAATTAGTAAAACGCTTAGAAAATGTTCATCTTTTTACTATGAAACCCAATAGAGTAGCTCAAGCTGAAAAAAAAAAGTTTCATACATAGAAACCCTGTATAACATCCTGTAGAAAATAATCTTTAATAACATGAGTGCAGCTTGTCCCCTTTATTATGCTCTATATCATGTGCAATAAAATCTGAAAAATTTACAGTAGCACAAATATGGTTATAGCAACACCCTGTAAAATTTTTAGCAACAATACTTGCATGGTTTGTCCTGTATAAAAATAACTAGATTCTAGCAGTGGCTGTGTATTACATTTTTCATATTTAACATGCTACACAAAAATGTCTGAAATTTTTACAGTGATCTTATCTCTTCATAATGTACTTTGAATAAAAATTTTATTACCAGAAGCTAACTAGATTAGTATTTGTGTTCAACTCATGTTGGTGTTTAAATATAACACAACCCCTTCTTCTTTAATAAAGTTAAATAGATTAAGATAAACTCTATTAACGATTGCCCAGGAAATGTTAAAGTAAATAACTTCACAGCAAAACTTATGTCTTATGAACCGCAACTTTATCATGAAGGAAATCATGTCGTTTACCATCACCACTGCTCAAACTTGTGCATTCATGTAGAAACGACTACTCTCTCCGACGGAACGTACGAGTTGGTGCCCGAGTCCGAGAGCGAGCAGCGAGAAGCCCAGGCAAATCTAACTGAAGCAGTTGAGACCCGAGTCAACGTTCAGACGATCCCCGGAATAACTATTCACAAGAAGGCAAGCCCCGGAGCATAACCCATTTCTTTCCTAAATTATGCAACTCATTACTCTTTGCTTGTGCATTAAGTTTATAGGAGTTGAATGAAAACTTAGTTGCATGATGTTAGGAACCCATGCTGGAAAACTAGATGTAAGGTTCGATAGAATGCTGTGCTAATAGGACTCCGGTAAAAGCCGAGTGATTTCCTGTCACTCGCGAGAAAATAGGAGTTGAATGTCTACTACACGCTGCAATCATAAGGACACGGACGGGCTAAGGAACGATGGTTACGATTGAGGCCCGTCTGTCTAGTGAAAAATGCTAAGGCCGCAGGGTGTGGTAGTTATGGTTAAGTCTTTGAACGTACTAAACACATGCCGAGATTATGGGAATCGGTAAGCTTAAGTACCTGATTGGCCCGGCAAGGGGACGGCATCCTACCCTTTGAACTTCGGTCCCACTATATGGCGAGTGCACGAGTGGTCACGACCCGGCGCTGTACCGTGGCGTGGGGCTCGTGTACTCTCGGAGGGTAGCCCCGATCCACGACCCGGAAAGAAAGGGGAAAAGTTGCACGTGTGACTCTGTGAGTAACCACGTGACGTGTGTTTAGGTTTCCCTTGCAAGGTTAAGAAATTCGATTCGAATCGTCCGTTTCTCACGGCTATTGAGACTGCTTAACCATTTTTACCCACAGAGTAAGAAGAGGAACAAGGATGAGGAATGAACTGGTTGGATGAAAATTTAATGCTTCACCATGTATGCTTTTGGATAGCTGCTTATCTAGAATGGTTAATGAAACTAGAATCTTGGGCTAAAAGTTGAAAGTAAGGACCCACTTGTAGATGCTTTTTGGCAAAACAAACCCCTGAGCCAAGAAGCCTTGCATGTCTAGAGTCGGTGGAGTAGATTCCACTACACGGGTAAGTCTTGCTGAGTATTAGTATACTCAGCCTTGCTTGTGGCTCGTTTTCAGGTGAGACCTTCGAAGATATGATTGCTAGCTTGACTTGGCCCTGCACTCTTCCCCCTGGTTGGTCGGTGGAATGGGATGCGCCCCCGTCCAACGGAGATAAGGCCGAGTGATGTCTCGTACGGGCTTCATCGAGACATTCTGTATCGTCGAGTAGTTTCCGTCATTTATTTTCCGCTGCAACTTAAACTCTGAAGAACTTATTTATGATAATTGAAGTATTTGCTTTCTAAACTCAAAACTTGGTCTGTAATATTCACTTATGCTAATGTTGTAATATTTGCTGGAATGTGGTATTCTCTGGGCTCATCGTCGCATGAGCGTTTGTATGTATGGCGCTCGATCCGCTCACCGTGGTTGTATCGGGAGGTTATACCCGACAGACCAGTGGATTACTCCGTTTGAAGTGTAAGGTTAACCGAGAATGCCTTAATGGTGATGGTTAATACACTTGAGCCGGATTAATTCAGGTGGTTCTGCCACAGGCTCCCTTCCCCAAGTTCCACGGGGAACGACTGGAGAAGGATGCAAGCTGGTCTTGGGGGACACCGACGCCAGAAAAAACCGTTGTGGAGGCCATGAAGGAGATTATCCAGGACCGTGTGGTGAAAGCGGGGCTCAACTGCGCGACGCTCTTCTACACCATGCGCGAGCGGCGTGCGATGCTGCTGGCGGAGTGGAGGAGGCCGATGTGGCTGTATTCTGGCTCATTCGACTTGGATCGGGTGCTCGCCGAGGAGCTTCCTGAAGATGAGGTGTGGTCCTGGCTGCTGATGGTCCTTAAGGGAGCAGAATAGGAGGAGATCCGGGGTCTGACCCCTTTTAACTGCAAGAATCGGCCCAACCTGGTAAGCATTTTCCCTTTGCCGACTTTTTTTGACTTGTGATGCAGAGCTTGTTCGATAGTTCATGTACGCTCTATTTTTGCAGGGACTCGGGCATCCGCATTCTCGTCCTCGCCTTCCCAAGGGACCATAGGGCAGGGCGAAACAGATCGGTCAGGAGGAGGTCACTCGGGCGAAGAGGAAGAAGAAGGGTGACAAGGCGGCGAAGCGGCAGGAGAAGGATATGGCCATCACGCGCCGTGTTCGTAAAGGGAAGGACCATGACATGGTGCAGGCGGAATATCCTTCCACGACCGAGACCGAGTCGAGCCCCGGTTCTGGAGGCAGGGCCGACTCGGAGGAGACGTGGAGCGAGGCGCTGTGCTCTACCGCGATGCCGGCACAGATGAACCGTGAGGGCGCGGTGGACGAAGGAGGCTGCTCCCTACCCGCCACCGCGTCGCCGCCACAGACCGTGATCCTGACGCCGATCCCAAAGGTTGTCAGGAAGAAAATGCCGACTTGCTGCGGCAGCCGTGTGGCACCCGCGTTCGCGGCGCCGGCAAGGCGAGGGGTGCCCCGGGTGCTCGGCAGAGGGCCTGGTGCTGCGAGAGTGCCGGTTGGGGGTGGCCGCTCAACGGCGGGACCTGCACCCCTGAAATTCGGGTACGTCGAGTTTCCCCTAATCTAGTTAGTGAGGTGCTTTGTGAATTCGCGATTCAAGCTTGTCTTTCTTGTGTTAGGAGATCGATGGAGATTTCCTTGGGGAGTCCCCTGGAGATGGTCGAGTGGACTCCCGGCCTGCCCTTTCTCTCAGCGCCGGGAGGAGGGAGGGGCCGAGGGGTTGCTCATCCAGCCACTATGTTGAAGGCGCTCTCCCACTCACCGGAGCGAGAAGTGATGGTGGCCTTTCCGCCCGTGGCTGGTGCGGGGAAAGATAGTGCACCCCCTGCACCATCGCCGGTCAAGGGGCGCCCCGAATCTCCGGCTGTGGTCGTGCTGGAGGATGAGGACGATGATGGGCGGATGCCACTATCGCAAGCCGCGGCAAATGCGGATGATGGGCGCGCTTTGGCGGAAGACGACGGTGCTGCGCACGCCTCTCCCTCACATCAGGCCACGCAGGCGGAAACGGGCTATTCTGCACTGGTCCTTGCGAGCGGATCATCGGCGCTTCTAGGTGGGGCGTCGCGCGAGTTGGTGGTGCCCGACCCAGAGGAGCTTCGGCGGGCGCGATTCATTCTCCATGACGCGGCGGAGGCAAAGCTCTGGTGGCTGGCCGCCCAGGCAGGGAAATCGGACAATGATGAGCTTTCCAGGGCAGAGACGGAGCTCGTCGATGCTCTGAAGAGGGTTTGGGTTACCCGTCATGCCGCGTCAGGTGTGCTACAAAGGCTCACCCAACGTCTGGAGCTGATCTCCTGCGAGAAATCACAGTTCCTGCTGGAGGAACATGCCCGGCAGCAGCGTGAAGCCGGGGCCCGTCGGAGGGCGGAGGAGCTAGAGCTGGAATTGGAATTAGCATGATCAGCTTACGTCCAGGAATGCCAGCGCGTGGTCATCGCGGAGCAGGGGCTTGCCACGACCCGGTCGGTTCTAGAAGTTAAACGCGCTGCTCGGGAGTCCGCGGAGAAGCGTGCTCATGCTCAGGCGGAGGAGGTGGTTTCCGTGAAGGCGGATCTAGCACAGAAGGAAGAGAGGGTGCAAACACTTGAAGCTACCGCGGAAGGTGTTGACGCCAGATTTTGACACGTGTTAAATCGGCGTCGGGAAAAGAAGGTCGGCCAATGCGGCAGATCTAAACTCTGCGGTAAGGAATCGGCCGATTGAGGTAACAGTTGGAAATCGGCCGATTGGTGATACAGCTTGCACCAACAGGATGGGACTATTTCGGAGCGTCCTGGTCGAAAGTTGGTCAACAGGGCAACGCTAAGTCGGTCAAGGAGCAATTGAAAAGAATCCTGATTGGATTAGGGGACGGCGGTGGAAGATTCTGCGGGAGTCCGTTTCCTTTAAAAGTTATTATAGATATAGTAGTTTTCCTATTTTTTAAATAAGATTGTAACAAGTCGTGATCGACCAGGAGTCCTAGTTTTAGGATATAAATAGGAGTCGTCAGGGTCTTGCAAAAAAAATCATCACATCAATCAACAATAATACTTCTACTTTTTCAGCAATTTACTTTCAAGTCGGCGACTTCGCCAATACTTTTCTTCTTTCACGAGTTCGTACGGATTGGCAGGGCTGCATCAACTTGATCTCCGGCTAATTGGTAGGTTCCGCTTATCGAGTAATATCCGAGCCTTAACTACGGGCGCATCGCTGTGGTTTCGTTTGGATTTATTCACCTGCTATCGATATTTACTAGAATTGCAAGTTTTACCTGTTATTCTAGTATTATCACCAGTTATCCAGCTTGAGATTAGAGTAATCGGCTTCATCATCGTTCTTCTTCGATTTATCATCTCACAGCCGATTAGATCTATTTCAAGTGTTGCCTCTATAGTAATTGTTTAGATCGCTCCAGCAGTTTAGATTGCCTCTGTAGCTGATCCATAGCCGATCATCTCTACAGCAAATCGGCCGATTCGCCGCCGACGCGCTCTTCAGGACAGATCGGAACTCCAGCCGATCGGAGCACCTGGAATTTAATACTTTATTTCCTTGTCAATCAACAGGTCAGATTGACTAGCATACCGTGCGAATCACACCAGGGCGATAACACGAATAGGAGCTAAGCAGATTCTCCCGGGTCGTGTGTCCGACGCTGAAGACCATCAGCCAATTCCTGTTTGTCCAATTTTTAGCGCCAACACACTTTTGGCACGCCCGGTGGGACCCAATCCAAGATCTGATATGTCGAAGAACGTAGAAATCTCCGATAGCAACATCATTGAGGTCACAGAAGCGGATCTCAAGGACGACCAGAGGGAAGAATTAGCTAAACATATAGAAGATTACAAGAAGATGTACCTTCAGTCGTTCAGTCGTACCAGAAGCGGGGAAGCTATCAAGAAGGCTCCTATTCCAGTTCCCCGCCACATCACCATTGCTGAAGACTCGGGCAAGATGTCCGATATGATCCAACAGTCCGTCTACCAGGCATTCATTGATCAATCCTCGGTGATGACCAACACGGTGTATAATGCCGTCGTCAGTTCTCTGGCCAGCGGAGCAATCCAAGGCTATCAGGGACCAGCGTATGCCCCGCCAGTCACGCTGCCAGCTAGAAGCTCACCATGCACATCCCAATCGGCTCCTCAGCCGATATTAACGCAACGCGAGGGATACAACACTCCGTTGCCTCCAGCGTCTCCAATGTACAGCGGTGCACCGTGTTTCCCGTCACAGACACCGTTTCAACCTGTCCAGGTTGTTTCTGTACAATCGCTGCCTACAAGCTCAGTACCCTGGGGGATATCGGCGCCAACGGCTTTCCCCGACCCATCAACCGGGCATGGAAGCTATCCAACCCAGGTGACTCACCAATCGGCCGTCCGGCAGACGGTCCCTCAGTATCAGCCGATCTCATCAGAAATCGGCAGGGGGGCAAGCGCTGTAGAACCGTTCAGAGGCGCAACGCCAATGATGACATATGATGGGGCGGCGGATTCACTTCGCCATCAACTATCAGCTGCTCAGCAGAATTCGCCGCATGCTTCGATTCATCACCCAGCCGTGCCAGCTCTTCAGCACATGCCCGCGCCGTGAACAGTCGTTCATCAGCAGCAGGTGGACTGGACGGCAAGAATAGCAGAAGTGATCCAGGACCAGTTTGGATTGAAGCCAAAGGTGCAAACTTAAACCTACAAGACGCCATACCCATCGGCCTATGACTTGCTGCCGTTCCCACACCGCTACAAAGTTCCCGATTTCACCAAGTTTTCGGGGACGGACGATACATCCACTGTAGAGCACATCAACCGATTCATCATCCAGTGCGGGGAGGCTGCCACACAAGATGCTCTGAGGGTGCGTTTGTTTTCATCGTCTCTGTCCGGATCGGCCTTCCAGTGGTTCACCACCCTGCCACCAAATTCTATTGTTACATGGGCCGATTTGGAAAAGCAGTTCCACAAGTACTTCTACGCAGGAGTACACGAGATGAAGCTCTCGGATTTGACCAGCCTCAGGCAGAGGAGCGATGAACCGGTAATGGGATATATACAGAGGTTCAGAGAAGTCAGGAACAAATGCTACAGTGTGGCTCTGACCGATGCACAGTTGGCCGATATCGCTTTCCAAGGTCTCCTGCCACAAATCAAAGAAAGATATGTTGCACAAGAGTTTGAAAGCCTAAGCCAGATCGTCCACCGTTTGTCGGGACAGGAAGTCCGTCCATTTGAACAGCGGAGGAATTTCCAAAAGAAGGTGGCATACCTAGAAGGGTCTGAATCCGATGGGGAGGAGGAAATCGGCCTGGCAGAATGGGTGAAAGGAAAAAAACCGATATCATGCCCTTTCGGAAAGAAAGAGCCAGAGACATTCGGCTTTGACACATCAAAGGCCGATAAAATTTTCGATTTATTGCTCCAGGAAGGACAGATTAAACTATCTCAACATCACACTATCCCCTCGGCTGACCAACTCAAGAAGATGAAATACTGCAAGTGGCACAACGCCACGTCTCATGATACGAATGAATGCAAAGTCTTCCATTAGCATATACAATCGGCCATCGAACAGGGGAGGCTTAAATTTGAAACCCCAGCTAAATCGGCGAAGCCAATGAAGATAGATCAGCATCCCTTCCCGGCCAACATGGTTGACACTGGAGGAAATTCACGCCAAACCAAGGTGCTGACGTCAGAATCGGCAAGAAGGGGCGGCGCCGTCGATCCCAGGAGGCAGATCACGACGGAAGAAATCAAAAGGAGCAGACGGGGGCCAGAACGATCACGCAAACCCGTCACCACCCAGTTCTTGCTCAGCAAATATCGGCAGCAGCAAGAACAATCAAGATACCACGAAGAAATGATACGCCGACATGAAGATCATGGCAATGTCCGTTCTTCATCCATTGCTGGGAGAACGACATCAGATTGCCATCTGCCGATAACTGTCCGGAGTGTAATGGATCGAGTTGCAACGATCGCCCGAGGCTACACTCTAGGGACAGAGGATCAGAGCCGATCAGCAGAAATCGGCGCGGACGAGAGGAACAACGCGTTTCAGTGCATGATCGGCTGGGGGGCAGAGTTGACCAGTACCACCGGTCAAAAGGCAGGATCAACCAACAAGATGGACTGGGGGGCAGAATCAGCGTGCACGATCGGCTCGAAGAGATGGCTGATAATAGGGTGTCAGATGAAAATCCCCTAGGAAGAGAACCAGATTGGAAACACGCCAGATCATCAGCCAAACTAGTAAATCCTAGGTGGTGTCCCGATGGCCTATCCAGATCCCAGAAACGGAAGATCCAACGCCTACGACAGTGGGAGCATCAGGAAGAAGAACAGAGGCAGGTGCCAGAGAAAAGAAATGTTAAGTCTCGGGTGTGGCGTCCAAAGAAAAATGATCAGGAAGCAAACAATGAAGAATCGGCAGCCGAAATTAACATGGTGTTCATATTGCCGATGGAATTCATGGCGCCTGACGATCGAGACAAAGCAACAAGAATGGAAGAACAAATGGCACAACTGGTGTTAGAGCCGATGACGGCTACTTTTGAGAAACCAGAGGAAGAAAAACGGCAACATCTTAAAGCGCTGTTTCTCAAAGGCTATGTTAACGGACGACCCGTCACCAGATTACTAGTAGATGGAGGTGCCGCAGTTAACATCATGCCGTATGCCATGTTCTCCAAGCTAGGCAAGGGCGATGAAGACCTCACCAAGACGGACATGATGCTAAAGGATTTCGAAGGCAACGTGTCTCCTGCCCGTGGAGCGCTCTGCGTCGACCTCACCATCGGTAGTAAGACCCTTCCTACCACTTTTTTTGTTATTAATGGCAAGGGATCCTACAACATGCTGCTTGGTCGCAACTGGATACATGCAAACTGCTGTGTCCCATCTACAATGCATCAATGCCTCATGCAATGGGTCGGCGACAGCACAAAGATAGTCACTACCGATTCCGCCTACAGCGTTGCAGCGGCCGACACGCAACAGTGGAGCTGCGAGCACGTCAGATGTATATCCGGCAGGACTTGGGACACTGATTTCCTAAAAGTGTCCAATTTCGGTCTACAGCCGATCCAAGCAGTCGGCTCTAAAGATTCAGAATAGATGGATCAGCTCGTCCATGAAGACGGGAAGCTTGGGCATGGGTTTACGTCAGCCGATTTATTGGAGATGGTAGATTTGGGAGATAGCAGCAAATCAAGGCCGACGTATATTAGTGCTAATTTGGATCCTAAGTATAAGTGTAAACTGATAAATTTATTAAAAGAGTTCAAGGATTGCTTTGCTTGGGAATATCATGAGATGCTAGGTCTAGACCGGTCCATTGTTGAACACCGGTTACCTATAAAATCAGGATATCAGCCATATCAGCAACCTGCACGACGGTGTAACCCCAAGATTCTACCTGATATAAAGGCCGAAATTACAAAGTTAATTGAAGCAGGATTTATTCGGCAGTGCCGCTACGCCGAATGGATTTCTAATATTGTGCCCGTATACAAGAAGAATGGAAAGTTACGCGTGTGCATCGATTTCAGGAACTTAAATCAGGCTACGCTAATGGATGGATATCCGATGCCAACGGCCGATATCTTGATAGATGCTGCCGCAGGACACAAAGTCATAAGTTTCATGGATGGGAATGCAGGGTACAATCAGATATTAATGGCCGAAGAAGATATCTCGAAAACGGCTTTCAGGTGTCCAGGTCATGTTGGTTTATTCGAATGGGTTGTTATGACTTTTGGGTTGAAGAACGCCGGTGCTACGTATCAGCGGGCCATGAATTACATCTTCCACAAGCTCATTGGTACATCGGTGGAAATTTATATAGATGACGTCGTGGTCAAGTCAAAAGGTCACCAAGAACATCTGGCCGATTTACAAGAAGTACTGGAGTGCACAAGGAAGCATGGGTTGAAGATGAACCCAAACAAGTGTGCATTTGGTGTATCAGCTAGGCAATTCTTAGGATTCATGGTTCATGAGCGCGGGATAGAAGTCAACCGCAAGACCATAGACGCCATCAACAAAGTTGTGGCCCCACAAAATAAAACTGAGCTACAGTCCCTCATCGGCAAGGTCAATTTTATCAGAAGATTCATATCCAACCTGTCAGGACGTATTCAGGCTTTTACCCCTCTGTTGAAATTAAAGCCCGACCAGGAATTCATATGGGGAGAAGAACAACGCAAAGCATTGGAAAATATCAAGCAATATCTAGTTTCACCTCCAGTGTTGGTCTCACCACAGCCTGGTAAGCCGTTCAAATTATATTTATCGGCTGATGAACAGGCTACTGGATCGGCGTTGGTACAGGAGTTTGAGGGGAAAGAACGAGTGGTATATTACGTCAGCAGAAGACTCCTAAACGCCGAAACAAGATATTCCCCGGTGGAGCGGCTATGCTTGTGTTTATACTTCTCGTGTACCAAGCTCAGACACTATTAGTTATCGGCAGAATGCATAGTCGTATGCAAGGATGATGTGGTGAAGTATATGCTATCATTACCGATTTTGAAAGGACGGATTGGAAAATGGATCCTGGCTTTGTCAGAATTCGACTTAAGGTACGAATGGGCCAAAGCTGTCAAAGGACAAGTAATGGCCGATTTCGTAGCTCAGCATTGTGGACCAGAAATTGCCGCCGTTGAACCAGTTCCATGGACTCTATATTTTGATGGTTCTTCGTGTGGGGTCCGATCAGGAATTGGCATTGTTCTTGTGTCGCCTCGGGGGGCAAGTTATAATTTCTCTCTGCTGATAGAAGCTTCCGCAACTAATAATCAGGCGGAATATCGAGCCGTTCTGAAAGGCATACAATTATTAAAGGAAGTCAAAGCTGATGCAGTCGAAATTTTTGGAGATTCCATGCTCATTGTGGATCAATTAACGGGGCGATCTGAGTGCAAGGATGATATCTTGAGGATTTATTATGAAGATTTCCTTCAGCTTTTAAAAGAGTTCAAGTCTGCAATAATTGAGCATATCCCCAGAAATTATAATGAAGAGGCCAATAGGCTGGCCCAACATGCCTCCGGGTATCGGTCGATTCAGGGAGCGATGATGCTAGAGCTCGCGGCCGATGACTGGCGAAAGGAAATCGCCGATTACTTGAAAGATCCATCCCAAAAAGTGGATCGGCGAATACGTTTTCAAGCTACAAAATATGTGTTGCTTGAGGATGATTTATTTTACCGGACGATTGATGGGGTTCTTCTCAAATGCCTGGGAACAGAAGAGGCAAAGGTTCTGATGGGAGAAATCCATGAAGGCGTATGTGGAGCTCATCAATCGGCTCACAAAATGAAATGGATGATCCGGAACAATGGGTATTATTGGCCAACTATTCTTGAGGAGTGTTTCAAGTATTACAAAGGATGCCAAGACTGTCAGAGGTTTGGCAATGTATAGCGTGCGCCAGCATCGGCTATGAATCCAATAATTAAGCCGTGGCCGTTCAGAGGTTGGGGAATAGATCTCATCGGACAAATTCATCCTCCATCGAGCAAAGGGCATAAGGTTATATTGGTAGCCACAGATTATTTTACTAAGTGGGTGGAATAAGTTCCTTTAAGGAATGTGACGTCGGCCGATATGATTGAATTTGTTAAAAGCCATATTATATATCGATTTGGTATTCCTCAAACCATCACAACTGACCAAGGAACGATGTTTATTTCTGGAGAATTCGGAGAGTTTGCCGCCGATATGGGGATTAAATTATTAAATTCTTCTCCATACTATGCTCAAGCCAATGGCCAAGCAGAATCGTCCAATAAAGGGATAATCAAACTAATCAAGATGAAGATAGAAAAACAACCCAAAAAATGGCATATGTCTTTGGCTGAATCTTTATGGGCTTATAGGATGGCTCGTCATGGAACCACTAAGATATCCCCTTATCAGCTGGTTTATGGTCATGAGGCAGTCTTGCCTTGGGAGATAAGGACAGGGTCAAGACGTATATCGTTTCAAGATCAGTTAACGGCCGATGACT
Source organism: Panicum miliaceum (assembly GCA_032594955.1). Lineage (NCBI taxonomy): Eukaryota > Viridiplantae > Streptophyta > Magnoliopsida > Poales > Poaceae > Panicum > Panicum miliaceum. The sequence goes on from CM064056.1 coordinate 31,949,506, forward strand.
ATTCTTTCCTCATGAAGAACGAACTTGATGATTCGGCAGGTTTAAGGTTAAGAGCCCTGATTAGTATAGAAGAAAACAAGAAAAGGGTGGCCAGATGGTATGACAAAAAGGTCAAAGTTAAACAATTCTCTCAGGGAGATTTGGTGTGGAAGTTGGTGCTACCGATAGGGTCCAAAGATCCCAAATTCGGTAAATGGTCACCTACTTGGGAAGGGCCGTACAGAATCGGCCGATGTGCCACTGGGAATGCATATATTCTGGAGACAGTCGAAGGGGAGGAATTCCCAAGAGCTTTAAACAGACGATATCTGAAGAGGTACTATCCAAGCATTTGGGTAGATGCATAACTTGCAGTAAAATATATCAAGATAATATGGCCGATTTTTTCATCGGTTTTCGTCTACACATCTGATGAAGAAAAACATTGGGATTCATTATTGGATGAAAATGACAGAGTACATGGCCGACATGGTACAAGTCGCCCTTAGAATAAAAATACCGATATGTCTACTGATTACGCCTACGCTGGATTTCTCTCTCGATGCGACCCAGTTCTATCATAAGGCTGAGCCTTTTCTCCTTCGGGTCCTTTGCAGTGGCTCCAATTTCAGCTTGGTTGCAAAGTTCTATCAGGAGGCGGGTCTTCTTCTCCTCCAGATCCTCCATGGCAACTTCGGTCTTAGCTTTACAAGGAAATGGAGGATTTTTTTCAGAAGATGGTCGCTTACGGACCAAAAAGTGAGCATCTATAAGGTTCCAGTATTCTTGGACAACAGCGGGGACATGATCTCTGAGTTCCTCAGCATGAGCTCTTATCAGATCTATGTCTGCCTATGATAGTGGTTCTTCTGAATGCATGATTTCAATCGCTCGTTCTAGACCGGGGCTGAGACGTTTTGGCTAAATAGAAATAGAAGGGGTTACCCAACATCAAAGCGATTGAGATGCTTAGGGGAAAGGCAGAGGAGAGTTCATACCTGGTTGACACAGGAAGAAGATGAAGAGGACGAAGAAGACATCTTGCCGTTCAGTTTGGGACAGTAAAGAGGGAAAGAGAAGATAAGTAATGCGTATGCCTCTGGAGATGGTAAAGGGTCTACTTATAAAGGAAAGAGAGGTAGATGGATGGTGAGACACGTCCTATCGGAGTAAACACATACATAAATGCAAAGCTAACTAAAGAAACAGTTCAAGACCAAATCAGCGCAGTAACATTGAAGGAGCAATAAATGTTTACAATGTTCTTTACAACCCAAGGAAAGCATCTATGGCTACAATAGCTTGTCGTCTAATTTGATCGGCCGAGTCTAGTACTGTCTGATCATCATCGGCCGATCCTGGAACTTCTGACACACGGCGACGAAGCCTTATCGTTTCACGGGCCAAGTGCTGTCTTTCTTGCTTCAGCTCACTGATGATGGATGGGAGTTCTTGGAGTTTCTTTTCTTCAGCGGCTATCTCTTTGGTTATCTGCTCCATCTCCTTGGCCAGCTCTGCTCTTCTCCGTTTCAGCCGATCTATCGCGCCGATGATGTCCGGACGGCAGCTTTCGAGGAACTTGATCTTGTGGTGTACCTCCTGAGTCCGATGCTTGTATGAATCGACCTCTTCCCGAGTTTTTGCCATCTGGGCACGATCGGCCATGTGGCGCAGCGCTCTGGAAACCGGAATATGCAGATGCTCTATATAGGCAGCATGAGCCAAGTTTTCTAACACTTCTTCCGGGATTCGACCCTTGATTTCGTTGAAAAGTCGTCGAATCGGCGAAGCATCTTCTACCAATCGGCCGATATCGTCTTGAAGAAGAGTGCGCATGCTTTCGAGCTTGGCGCGGACATCATCGGGGGTAGAGCTCGACGAAATTGGGTGTGAAGCAATTTCCTCGTCATCAGGCAAGGAGACGGCAAAGGAGAAGATGCTGTTGTTAGGGGTGTCTTGCTCCTGTGAAGAAATAAAGAAAAGGGTAGGCAAGCAGTAAAAGGGAATCGGCCGGTTCTAATGGTAAGTTCATTACCTCCTTAAAATGAATTTTTCTTGCCTGCGCCGGTGGAAGCGTCTCCCTTGACTCAGGGGCTGGTGCAGTTGGCTCATCGGAAGAAGAGGATTCAATGATTATCAGTGCTCCGCTTGGACCAGCTTCCTGAAAAGGACATAAAAGAAGATCCTATGAGTATGCTGTGGGAAATTGAAATAAGATGGTGTGAGAAATCTGTCATGCCTCTCTTGATCTTCCAGCCGATGTTTGTTGTGGGGTTATAGTGTGGCAGAACCACCTGAATTAATCCGGCTCAAGTGTATTAACCATCACCATTAGGGCAATCTCGGTTAACCTTACACTTCAAACGGAATAATCCACCGGTATGTCGGGTAACCTCCCGATACAACCACAGTAAAGCGGATCGAAGCCATACATACACATGCTCATGCGAAGATGAGCCCAGAGAATACCACATTCCAGCAGGTATTACAAAATTTTCATAAGTGGATATTACAAACCAGGTTTGAGATTAGTAACCAAGTACTTCAGTGATCATAACCAATAAGTTCTTCAGAGTTTAAGTTGCAGCGGAAATAAATTAATGAAAGCTACTCGACGATACAGGATGTCTCGGTGAAGCCCGTACGAGACATCACTCGGCATTATCTCCATTGGCCGGGGGCGTATCCCATTCCACCGACCAACCAGGGGGAAGAGTACACGGCCAGGTCAAGCTAGCAATCATATCTTCGAAGGTCTCACCTGAAAACGAGCCACAAGCAAGGCTGAGTATGCTAATACTCAGCAAGACTTACCCGTGTAGCGAAATCTACTCCACCGACTCTAGACATGCAAGGCTTTTTGGCTCAGGGGTTTGTTTTGCCGAAAAGCATCTACGAGTGGGTCCTTACTTTCAACTTTTAGCTCAAGATTCTAGTTTCATTAACCATTCTAGATAAGCAGCTATCCAATATCATTCATGGTGAAGCATTAAATTTCATCCAACAAGTTTATTCATCATCATTGTTCCTCTTCTTACTCTGTGTGGTAAAAGAGATTAAGCAGTCCCAATAGCCGTGAGAAACGGACGATTCGAATCGAATTTCTTAACCTTGCAAGGGAAACCTAAACACACGTCACGTGGTTACTCACAGAGTCACACGTGCAACTTTTCCCCTTTCTTTCCGGGTTGTGGATCGGAGCTACCCTCCGAGAGTACAAGAGCCCCACGCCACGGTTCGCCGCCGGGTTGTGACCACTCGTGCACTCACCATATGCACATGGGACCGAAGTTCAAAGGGTAGGTTGTCGTCCACTTGCCGGGCCAATCAGGTACTTAAGCTTACCGATTACCATATTCTCGGCATGTGGTTAGTACGTTCAAAGACTTAACCACCACTACCACACACTGCGACCTTAGCATTTTTCACTAAACAGACGGGCCTCAATCGTAAACATCGTACCATAGCCCGTCCGTTGTCCTTATGATTGCAGCGTGTAGTAAACATTCAACTCCTATTTTCTCGCGAGTGACAGGAAATCACTCGGCTTTTACCAGAGTCCTATTAGCACAGCATTCTATCGAACCTTACATCTAGTTTTCAAGCATGGGTTCCTAACTTCATGCAACTAAGTTTTCATTCAACTCCTATAAATTTAATGCACAAGCAAAAGAGTAGTGAGTTGCATTAATTTAGGAAAAGAATAGGGTTATGCTCCGGGGCTTGCCTTCTTGTGCAAAGTTAGTCCGGGGATCGTCTGAACGTTGACCCGGGTCTTCAACTACTTCAGTTAAAATTTCCTGGGCTTCTCGCTGCTCACTCTCGGACTCGGGCACCAGCTCGTAAGTTCCGTCAGCGAGAGTAGTCGTTTCTATATGAATGCACAAGTGTAAATAGTGGTGATGATAAACGACATGATTTCCTTCACGATAAAGTTGCAGTTTGTAAAACATGAGTTTGTTGTGAAGTGAGTTACTTTATCATTCGTGGGCAATCGTTAATAGAGTAGAATAGTACAAGAAGTAACTTCGTTAAGCAAGGTGGGGTGGGTGTTCATGGGAACTTATGTTCCTCATGGAAACATGATTTAAGTGTAACTACTACAGCGAGTAGTTTCTGGTCATGAAACCTTGGATCTAGGCACATCAGGGAAAGATAGGCTTACTGTAAAATTTTCAGATGTTTTCATGCAGCAGATTAATTATGAAAAATATAATACATGGTTGCTGCTAGATTTTTGTTCTTTTTGTACAGAACAAATGGTGCAAAAAATGAGACTAAGATTTTTACAGAGCTTTCATTTAATCAAGCAGGAGCTACTGTAATTTTTATAGGATTTATTATGCAGTTTTTAGAGCATAGTAAATATGACATTACACACCTAGGTTAATCAAGGATTTATTTTTACAGGATCCTGCACAGGGTTTTTGTCCATGAAACTTTTTACATAGCATCCGCTACCCCTAAGTATCTTCTAGTAAATATATGAGAATTTTCCAAGCTAAGATACTATTTTCTTGATTTAATGTATGTTATTAGCACATAAATCAAATAAATAGGTTCCTGTGAGATAAAAAGTCTCTAAATTTTTCTATGTCATTTAGGTACCATTACACCAATATAGAAAAAGTTTCATTAGGTGATTCACAAGCTAACTGCAGGGACAATTAATGCTATCCAAACATGGTATGAAACTAAGTTTAATAAACAGTGCAGATAGAGATGGAATTTGGGCCTGATCTTTTTGCATTTGCTTATATAACAAGTAAACCTCCTACTGTAAAATTTTCAGGACCAGTACTTGTCTACAACAATGGTTGTGAATAAAGGTCATTAAACAGCCTATTTAATTTAGAGCATAAATTAGCTAGAATCTGAGGAGATGCATGTAACAAAAGTTGTGGAGTTTATCCTAAAGGTTCCAGAACAGTTGAGTTTGCATTTTTTTGAATTTTCTACGATTTTATACGAATTTTACAAGTTCACTGATTTTGAATCTAGGTTTGAATCTTTCTTTTACAACTGAGTCCTTGGAATCTTACGTGCAGACCCTTCTAAAGATTTCAATTACTGCAATTGGGTCCTCGGGCGGCTCGGGTGCGGTGGCCGGCCAAAATTCCGGCGAGGGGCTCGCCGGCGGCGAGGGGTGAGGGCTGGGGAAGGATCAGGGGTGCGAGGGCTACCTCGTGGGGGTCTTGTTCGGGTGGGGGACGGCCGGGAGTAGCTTGCCGGCGTTGGAGCAGGGGCGGCGGCGGCGGCGGTACGCGTCGACGGCGGTGCTCCGGCGGGTTTGGGGCGGTCTGGTCTGGACGGGGAGCTTCAGTGGCGCATGGGGAAGCTGCTCCGGTACTTGGCTTGGGCGGAGGAGGTCGGAGTCGAGCTGTCCGCGGTGACCAGGGGCGGCGGCGGCGGCGGCAGCGCGGGCGGCGATGCTCCGGCGGTCCTGGGCGGCGTTGAGCGGGTCGGTGAGCTCTGGTGGGATGATGTAGTGGTGGCTGGCACTTCAATTTGGGCAGGAGGCGGCTGTGGAAGGCTGTCCACGAGCGGGTGGGGCTCGGCGGCGACAATGGCGGCGGCGGGCGTTCTGCTCACCGGTGGCTCGCGCGGGCGGCCTAGAGCGGCTTTTATAGGGGCAGGAGGGAGGGAGGGGTGCTGGGCGACGCGCGTGGGTGATGGCACGGCAATGGCGTGCCACTGGCCGCGGTGGGCGGCGTCTGGACACCGGCGCGGCGTGCGGAGGGCGGAGCGCGCGACTGGGCGGCCAAAATCTTGCGTGGGGGAGCGAAAGATAGCGCGGCATGGGGATTGGAGGACAGCTGCAGCAGCGGCTCGGGCGGAAGGCGAGCTCAGCGACGGGCGAGTCGCGGCGGGCGGTGCGGCACGGCGCGGCGCGGCCGTTGGGCGCGACGGGCGGCGAGCGGAGGCTGGGCAGCGCGGCGCGCGCGGCGAGCGCGGACTGGGCAGCGCGGCGGTGGGGGGGGGGACAAGGTCGCGCTTGGGGGCGAGAGCCGGCGGCCACTAGCCTGGCGGCTTGCGCCGGTCAGGCATCGCCGGCCACCTGGCCGGGCTGTCGGGCGGGGAGGGGAGAGAGAGGAGGGACGAAGGGCCTATTTGCGAGAATTTGAAAAGTTCCAAGGGGCTGGTTGCAAACAGTTTGTTTTCTCCACTTTCTAATTTGAATTTCAAAAACTTTTGAACATGAAAGTTGTTCAGAATAAAAAGTTCTACAAGTTTGGTTTCAGGCAACACCTCATTTGGCTTGTGGTTTGAAAGTTAATTTAAAATTCAAAAGTATTCATATGTGCCCAATTTAAATTTCAATTTCAACTTAACTTGTTCTAATTCTTTTCACCCTTTTATTAGTTGGTTAAGCATAGGGTTGGCCTAATGACATTGCTTTAGAAATGTAATTTATCAGGGTTGTTACAGCCTTCCCCCCTTAACAAGAATCTAGCCCCGAGATTCGGTAAATCTTAGTGTGGACATGGGTGCACATACTAGTGGTTGAGATAAGAAAACCAGGGAAATTTTGGTTTAGGTAGCTCTCGGTTTCCCAGGTGGCTTCTTCTTCAGTGTGATGATTCCATTGAACTTTATACATTTTAATCACTTTCCTCCTGGTCCCTCTTTCTTTTCGATCCAAAATTTTAACCGGGTGTTCGACGTACGAGAGGTCGGGTTCTACCAATATTTCTTGTTGTTCCACAATCTCGGTAGGGACTCGAATACACTTCTTGAGTTGGGATACGTGGAAGACATCATGGGTGGCCGTGAGCTGAGGGGGCAGTCGTAATTTGTAGGCTACAGGTCCGCAGCTCTCAATGATTTCGTAAGGACCAACATAACGGGGAGCTAGTTTGCCTTTGATTCCGAATCTTTGCACTCCCTTGGTTGGTGAAACTCGAAGATAGACATGATCGCCAACTTCGAATTTTAGGGGCTTTCTCCTTTTGTCGGAATAGCTCTTTTGCCGGGCTTGTGCGGCTTTAAGATTTGCTTGTATTACTTTTACTTTCTCCTCTGCCTCGATTACCAGGTCGGGTCCTATTATTTTACGTTCTCCGGTTTGTGACCAGCTCAAAGGAGTTCGACACCTTCTTCCGTACAGGGCCTCAAATGGTGCCATTTTCAAACTCGTTTGATAGCTATTGTTGTACGAGAACTCTGCTAGGGGTAGGCATTTGTCCCAATTCTTGTCATAGTGAATGACGCAAGCTCTCAGCATGTCTTCAAGAATTTGGTTTACTCTTTCCGTTTGTCCGTCAGTCTGAGGATGGTATGCTGAGCTGCGAATTAGTTTAGTACTAAGAGACGTTTGCAGTTGTTCCCAAAAACGTGCTACAAACTGAGTACCGCGATCAGAAATAATTGTCTTAGGTATTCCATGTAGGCAAACAATACGATCGAGGTAAATCTCGGCATATTTCTTGGCAGAATAGGTGGTGTGTACCGGAAGGAAATATGCCGTCTTTGTGAGTCTATCAATGATAACCCATATGGAATCATGTTTCTGGGAAGTGTTTGGTAGTCCAACGATGAAGTCCATACTTATGTCTTCCCATTTCCAGGATGGTATAGGTAACGGTTGAAGTGTACCGGCTACTTTCAAGTGGCTAGCTTTTACTCTCTGGCACGTGTCACATTCTGAGACATACGTAGCAATTTCTCTTTTCATTCTAGTCCACCAGAGGTTTTGCCTTAGGTCTTGATACATTTTGCTACTGCCGGGGTGGATAGCGAATTTGGAAAGATGTGCCTCATCGAGAATTTGCTTGCGGAGTTCATGATTCTTCGGAACGACTATACGACTTTCGAACCATAGAACTCCCTTATGGTCCTGGCGGAAACATTTATACTTCTCCTCACCTAGAGAGAGTTTTTGTTTGATGATCTTAATTCCTTCATCATGTAGTTGTGCCATGACGATTTTGTCGTGAAGAGTGGGCTCAACTGAGATATGATTTAGGGTGCCTTGGGAAACCATTTCCATGTTAAGCTTCCTCATTTCTGCACACAATGTCTCATTGTAGGATTCCATGGATAAGCAATGGCAATGGGACTTGCGGCTTAGTGCATCCGCGACTACATTAGCCTTGCCGGGGTGATAGTGCACTTCAAGGTCATAATCCTTGATTAATTCTAGCCATCTTCGTTGTCTCATATTCAGATCGGCTTGTGTGAAGATATACTTGAGACTCTTATGATCAGTGTAGATATTGCACTGTGTACCCATGAGATAGTGCCTCCATATTTTCAGAGCGTGAATGACAGCTGCAAGCTCAAGATCATGAGTGGGATAATTCTGCTCGTGGGGCCGAAGGGCTCGTGAGGCATATGCAATCACTCGATTCTCTTGCATAAGCACACATCCTAGACCAGTACCCGATGCGTCACAATACACATCGAATGACTTGGTATTATCGGGTTGAGCTAACACAGGTGCAGTAGTCAGATGCTCTCTGAGAGTGTGGAAAGCTTCTTCACACTTCTCCTTCTTTAACAGTTCAGTCATGGGCTTAGCAATTCGAGAGAAATCCGGGATGAAGCGACGGTAGTAACCGGCTAAGCCGAGAAAACTGCGAATCTGATGAACAGAGGTAGGGGGTTTCCAATCCATCACCTCTTGTACCTTGCTGGGGTCAACAGCTATGCCTTCGCTGGAGATCGTGTGACCCAAGAACTTTACAGTATCCAACCAGAAGTCACACTTAGAAAACTTAGCATAGAGCTGATGGTCTCTGAGTCACTGAAGAACAATGCGAAGGTGCTTGGCATGCTCTTCCTCATCCTTGGAATAGATAAGGATGTCGTCGATGAACACTACGATGAATTTGTCAAGTTCGGGCATGAATACCGAATTCATGAGATACATGAAGTAGGCAGGGGCATTTGTGAGTCCAAAGGACATGACCAAGAATTCATATAGTCCATATCGTGTGGAGAAGGCGGTCTTAGGAATATCGCACGGGCGAATCTTGATCTGATGATATCCCGAACGAAGATCAATTTTTGAGAAGACTCTGGCTCCAGCTAATTGATCGAAGAGTACATTGATACGAGGAAGTGGGTATTTATTCTTAATGGTTACTGTGTTGAGAGGCCGGTAGTCAACGCATAACCTGAAACTGTCATCTTTCTTCTTTACGAATAGGGCTGGACATCGCCAAGGTGACGCGCTAGGGCGAATGAAACCTTTGTCCAGTAGTTCTTGGAGTTGAATTTTCAGCTCTGCCAATTCTTTAGGGGGCATCCTATATGGTCTTTTGGATATAGGTGCAGTGCCCGGTTGCAGTTCGATGATGAACTCAATATCCCTATCCGGTGGCATTCCTGGTAAGTCATTCGGAAAAACGTCGGCATACTCGTTTACCACAGGAATATCCTCTAGCTTAAGTCCTTCCATCATGTAAGCACAGGAATTCGTGCAATCTAGGAATGGTAGGTAAAAGGTGGTGGCTCCGTGACTAGGTGAATTTATTTCCACAGCTCGGGACGAGGGGTCCAGTGTGACTTTGTGCAAAATCATCCAATTCATACCCAAAATAAGATCTATGCCATCAAGGGGTAAAAGAACCAAGTTTGTGTTGATGGTTTTACTACCCAACTTGACTGGTACTTGTCTGATCATTTGATTCGAAGCAATTTTACCACCCGGTGTTGATATCATATATGACCCTTTTGTGTGACAAACATTCAAGCCTACTTTTGCACCGAATTTTGCACTTATGAAACTATGCGATGCACCAGAATCAAACAATATAACTGCAGGCTTGTTATGGATAGAGAATGTACCCGACATCACTGGGGCTCCTTCAGGAAGCTCTGCAAGCGTGGTGAAGTTAATCCGTCCTTGCTTGACCTGCAGGGTCTGTCTCTTGCCCCTGTTCTTGTTGTTCGGGTTGGATCCCTGACCTTGGTTGGGCGGCCCAGACTGGGGGCATGCTCGTGCAAAGTGGTTGGAACTCCCGTATTTGAAACAACGATTCGCGGGGCTGGGTCGAAGAGGCTGTTGCAGAGTGGGCCTCGGACCATTCTGTGGAGGCATCGGGGGTCGTACCATGCCTGGCGGCTGTGGGGGTCTGGCAATCCATCTCCCTGGCTGAGGGGCCCTTGGGGGAGCTGTGGGTGCGGCATTTTGCACGATGCGATACCTTGGTGGCTGAGCACTTGAAGGTCCAGCGGGTGCCTTTCTCTTCTTCTCTGCCCGGTGTGCCATGATACAGTCTTCCTGGGTAATGGCCATATTGACCAATTCGTTGTAGGTGTCGGCCCTGACTAGGTTCAGACGCTCCTTGGGCTTGGTGCTTAGTCCTCTGCGGAAACGGTCACGCTTCTTAGTATCTGTATCAGCGTGATAGCCCGCATACTGGCATAGATTGTTGAACGCCTGGGCGTATTGCAGCACGGTGCGGGTGCCCTGGGTAAGTGCCAAGAACTTGTTCAACTTCCTTTCCATGAGACCCTCGGGGATATGATGTGCCCGGAATGCGGCCTTGAATTCGTCCCAGTCGACCACATGATCAGGCGGGAGCATCGCAAAATAGTGGTCCCACCACAGACGAGCGGTATCGCGAAGCTGTTGCGCGGCAAAACGAACTTTGTTGGCCTCAGAGCATGGGGCCACAAGTAGTGCGAACTTGGATTCGATGGTGCGAATCCATGCGTCTGCGTCCAAGGGTTCCTCTGTCTTATGGAACAAGGGCGGCTGGGTCCCCAGAAAATCCGTATATCCTGCAGCTTGGGGGTGGGGGACATTTTGCCCACCCCGCTGGTGGTGTTGCTATCCTTGCACCAGCTAACGCAGCAGCTCGGTTTGAGCGGCCATCACTTCCACCAAACTGGGCGGGGGTGGTGGCGATTGTCGCGGTCTGCTGCCACCGGCACAAAAACCCTCGGGGTTGCCACGTGTTGATCCAACCATCTGAAAAAGCGAATGTTCTTCATTAGCAACGTGATCCATATTGCTTCCTCGATTCATAAAGGATTAGTGTAGTCATAGACTTCCGGAATCACAGCTAGAAGTATGGACAGAATTTCTGTTTGCTATGAGAAAAATCATAGCTTGCTGTGGGTCCATCCAAAACATCTCATACTTTGGCCGCAGTTAGAGAACTTAGGGATGCACCACTTTGGTATTTACTTTGGTGCTAGAACTCTAGCTAAGATGGTCGAAAGGCTCGTCCTCTGCCTTATTGTCCCAGCTGTTTTTCAGCAGATCGATAGGTGATGTTTTGCCTATAACTCAAACTAGCGAGGTCCAATGATGCTGAATTTCTGTGAGAACCACGATCACAAAATTCCTGACAGGTTTGGTATTCAACTCACCGCTCAGAAATGTAAGGAGACATGGATAAAATTTCCGACAAGTTTCAGCGATTGTGGATTTCATCGTTTACCAACTTACAACGAAATCACCCAAGTTTATCGCCGTTCCTTACATGTTGAGGGTATCCACATGGTTCAGGTGTACCCATCACAAAAGAGTTACTCAACTCCTAGTTAGCCTATTACAACACTTGCCAAAAGTTAGGCTACCCTATCGAGGAGTATGTGCAAAAGTCCTTCTAGGTCATCATCTAGAAGTCATCCAGGTCGTTGATGGACGACTCGCTGGGAGTAGGAGAGTGAGCTCCCATCGGAGGTGGCTGCAGTGCCTCACCCTCAAAGTCCATTCCTGAAATACCATCAATCTCCTGTGGCTCCTCCTCATCTTCCTCCATAGCCACCACGCCAGGAGGGGCATTCTGATCATGGTGCCACTGAATGTGCTCATTAACATCCTCCAACTCAAGGTTCAGATCATGGAGCTGCTCCTCCAAGTGTACTATCATGTCATCTCTCTCACCCATGAGAGTGTCCTGCTCCTGAATTTGTGCCCTCAAGTTGGCCAATCTGAGCATCTCTGTCCTCAAGATCCTTACTAAGCTCTTGGATTTGCTCATCCCTGGTATCTGCCATCATGTGGTAGGCCTGTGCAAGATCAGTGAGCTGCACAAGCGCCTGACTCTGGAGTGCCTGCAGTCGGTACAGCGCATTCATGCATCGTACGGAGGTCTGGATAGTCTCCTGGGCATGAAAGTCTACCAGGTACTGTGAATGCTGCACCCTGTCAAGCCAAAAAGGGTTGTTGTCCTGGGCAGCAGGAAACAAACCAATGGGAGCGAGTGTGACAACCTCGGGACGCTGCGCACAAAAAGTGGTGAGCGCCCTCATGGCTGCAAGCTCCCAAGTATCGGCCAAACGGCGACCAACAGCCTCAACCTCCATGGCGGGCCACTCCGGGTGTAGCGGGTGCGGAAAAATGGTCACGTTGACACGGCACTGGGTAACTCCATTCTCTGCAAACTCCAGTCCGGCGTAACGTGGGGGAATTGGATAGCCCACGGTGCTCAACACGTCCCACAAAATAGAGGGAAAGCCCTCCCAGTGGAGACACTATGAGTGAACGCGTCCATCCTCATCCACCATCATGGCAGCTGTCTCGGCCATCTTGAATCAAAAGATCAAATGGGTGAGGCCAAGAAAAAGTGTGAAAAGCACAGGGACAGATTCTGTATAGAGTGCAAAAATAACCATAACTTCTACAGTTCATATCCAAAAATTCTCAAATTTCACCAGAACACTCCTAAGGTATTTGTGCACCACTTTTCTATTCAACACTTTTGCTGGATTAGGCTCCAAGATGGTTGTTCCCTTAAGGTCTTACTTCTCTGTCTACCCAGAAATTTCAGTGAACAGTGGGCCAATATTTCGTGCACTAGGGAAAATCTACCCAGCCGAAATTTACCAAATTTTAACAGCAGCTACCTGGGTAAATTTGGAACAAGTTTTGTGTTGCACTCTTTTGCAGAAAACTGTAGGAAGGGGGCCTAAAAATTTAAGGGGCAGAAGTGCTTATTCTGGACAGAATTCTGACATTCCATGATTTCTGTTATTTCTTACTATCCATAAGTTCAGAATTTTTTTTTTTGAACAGGAGATAGAACACAAAATTTGGAACAATTCTTTCAACATGAACTTTACCAGAAAAGGTCATTTTCTCTGATCAATAATCTCTCTTTTCGGTCATGGCAGATTTGTGACAGATTCGCTAGATAGTCCTTATGCAAAATCACGCTTAGATACGCAAGAACCTTACCACTCTCATTCAACGCATTTTCACTTTCAGATATATATGGTCATGATGCATGCACGTCCTATTCGTCCTCACAAAATAAAATAATTGCCAAATAACTTTTGGTCTTACGAAGATAGTTTCGGTGGCATACATGATACGCCTCTCACTATAATAACTAGTCGAGATAACTCTAACCGTTCTTAACTTATCGCAATCGCGGTTAGTGTACCTGCAGAAGATTGATAGAGCACATATATTTCATGAACCTTTCATGCCAGCACTCATGAAAGCGTCCGTATTCATTACCGTTTACTTATAGAAACGATATCTGTACAATTTCCGCCGTACAGACGACATTAACATACGCTATCGAGATAGCGTATTCACGGGGGTAGCGTCATGAGACGGGGGTATGAACAGCGATCGTCATACCCTGCGCCAAACCTTCCACTCCCAATATATTCAACTAACAGTTGGCATATTGGCAGCACCTCAAGTAAGCCACTGCTTGAGGGCAGCGTTCGGTTCGCATCACCGACAGGAAGGCCAAGCTCTCTCAGTTGGCTGAGGATTCTTACCTTCTTACCTTAGCGATGAGTGCGTCGTTACAGAATCTATGGTCGGTTGTGCATGAAAGTAAGTTTTGACAGAAAGTAATGTGCTGGAAGTCAGTTGATAATATTTCATAAGTTAGATAGCCACCTAGTAACTTTCCCAATAATCCCTTAGGGTTTTACGAACTAGGCACCATCCTTAGCGCACCAACGTATTTCGCAACGCATCCTTCTAGTCAAGTTTTAGGAAAACGAGTTTTTAAGGCTTGTCGCATTCTCTGGCGTATGCATTTCGGCTCTGGTGCCAGCTGTTACCAGCTGTGGCACCAGCTCATGCTCTGATACCAGCTGTGGCAGAACCACCTGAATTAATCCGGCTCAAGTGTATTAACCATCACCATTAGGGCAATCTCGGTTAACCTTACACTTCAAACGGAATAATCCACTGGTCTGTCGGGTAACCTCCCGATACAACCACGGTAAAGCGGATCGAAGCCATACATACACATGCTCATGCGAAGATGAGCCCAGAGAATACCACATTCCAGCAGGTATTACAAAATTATCATAAGGGGATATTACAAACCAGGTTTTAGATTAGTAACTAAGTACTTCAGTGATCATAACCAATAAGTTCTTCAGAGTTTAAGTTGCAGCGGAAATAAATTAACGAAAGCTACTCGACGATACAGGATGTCTCGGTGAAGCCCGTACGAGACATCACTCGGCATTATCTCCATTGGCCGGGGGCGTATCCCATTCCACCGACCAACCAGGGGGAAGAGTACACGGCCAGGTCAAGCTAGCAATCATATCTTCGAAGGTCTCACCTAAAAACGAGCCACAAGCAAGGCTAAGTATGCTAATACTCAGCAAGACTTACCCGTGTAGTGGAATCTACTCCACCGACTCTAGACATGCAAGGCTTTTTGGCTCAGGGGTTTGTTTTGCCGAAAAGCATCTACGAGTGGGTCCTTACTTTCAACTTTTAGCTCAAGATTCTAGTTTCATTAACCATTCTAGATAAGCAGCTATCCAATATCATTCATGGTGAAGCATTAAATTTCATCCAACAAGTTTATTCATCATCATTGTTCCTCTTCTTACTCTGTGGGTAAAAGTGGTTAAGCAGTCTCAATAGCCGTGAGAAACGGACGATTCGAATCGAATTTCTTAACCTTGCAAGGGAAACCTAAACACACATCACGTGGTTACTCACAGAGTCACACGTGCAACTTTTCCCCTTTCTTTCCGGGTTGTGGATCGAGGCTACCCTCCGAGAGTACACGAGTCCCACGCCATGGTTCGCCGCCGGGTCGTGACCACTCGTGCACTCGCCATATGCACATGGGACCGAAGTTCAAAGGGTAGGTTGTCGTCCACTTGCCGGGCCAATCAGGTACTTAAGCTTACCGATTACCATATTCTCGGCATGTGGTTAGTACGTTCAAAGACTTAACCACCACTACCACACACTGCGGCCTTAGCATTTTTCACTAGACAGACGGGCCTCAATCGTAAACATCGTACCATAGCCCGTCCGTTGTCCTTATGATTGCAGCGTGTAGTAAACATTCAACTCCTATTTTCTCGCGAGTGACCGGAAATCACTCGGCTTTTACCGGAGTCCTATTAGCACAGCATTCTATCGAACCTTACGTCTAGTTTTCAAGCATGGGTTCCTAACATCATGCAACTAAGTTTTCATTCAACTCCTATAAACTTAATGCACAAGCAGAGAGTAATGAGTTGCATAATTTAGGAAAGAAATGGGTTATGCTCCGGGGCTTGCCTTCGCAGTTAGCTTGGGGCTCTCCCGAACTTGGGCTCGGGTCTTCAAGAGCTTCAGTTAAATTTACTTGAGCTTCACGCTGCTCACTCTCGGACGCGGGCACCAGCTCGTAAGTTCCGTCGGCGAGAGTCGTCGATTCTACATGAATGCACAAGTTTAAGTAGTGGTAATGGTAATCGACATGATTTAAGTGTAATTACTACAGTAGATAGTTTCTGGTCATGAAATTTTGGATTTAGCCACATCAGGGAAGGATGTGCTTACTGTAAAATTTTCAGACAATTTCATGTAGCAGATTAGTTATGAAAAATATATTACATAGTTGCTGTTAGATCTTTGTTCTTTTTGTACAGAACAAATGGTGCAACAACTGAGTCTAAGATTTTTACAGAGCTTTCATATCATCGTGCAGGAGCTATTGTAATTTTGATAGGATTTATTATGCAGTTTTCAGAGCATAGAAAATATGACATTTCTTTCCTAGGTTATTCAAGGATTTATTTTTACAGGTGCCTGCACAGGGTTTTTGTCCATGAAACTTTTCACACAGCAACCTCTTCCACTATGTATCTCCTAGTATAAATTTGAGAATTTTCCAAGCTAAGATACTATTTTCTTGATTTAATGTATGTTATTAGCGCATAAATCAAATAAATAGGTTCCTGTGCGATAAAAAGTCTCCCAATTTTTCTCTGGCATCTAGGTGCTATTACACCAGCATAAAAAAAGTTTCATTAGGGGCTTCATAACCTAACTGCAGGGATAAAAATATTTAGCCACTTAGGGTAAGAAACTAAGTTTAATAAACAGTGCAGCTAGAGATGGAATTTGGGCCTGATGTTTTTACACAGTCCTAAACATCAAGCAACTAGCTTACTGTCCAAAATTTAGGGTCAGCATTGTTCTACAACAGTGGGTACAATATAAGTCCATTAAAGCTTACATTTAATGTAGAGCAAAATATGTTGAGAATCTGAGAAACTTTTTGTAACAAAAGTCGCAGAGTTTCTTATAAGGATTCCAGAACAGCTGAGTTTGCATTTTTCTGAATTTTCTGTGATTTTATACGAATTTTACAAATTCACTGAATTTGAATCTAGATTTGAAACTTTCTTTTACAACTAGGTCCTTGAATCTTAAGCGCAGACCCTTCTAAAGATTTAAATTCTTGCAATTGGGTCCTCGGGCGGCTCGGGTACGGCGGCCGGCCGAAATTCCGGCGAGGGGCTCGCCGGCGGCGAGGGTTGAGGGTCGGGGAAGGTTCAGGGGTGCGAGGGCTACCTCGTGGGGGTCTTGTTCGGGTGGGGGACGGCCCGGAAGGGCTCGCCGGCGTTGGAGCAGAGGCGGCGGCGGCGCGGCACGCGTCGACGGCGGTGCTCCGGCGGGCTTGGGGCGGTGTGGTCTGGTCGGCGAGCTTCAGTGGCGCGTGGGGAAGCTGCTCAGGGGCTTGGCTTGGGCGGAGGAGGTCGGGGTCGAGCTGCCCACGGTGAGCAGGGGCGGCGGCGGCGGCGACAGCGCGGGCGGCGGCGCTCCGGTGGTCCTGGGCGGCGTTGGGCGGGTCGGCGAGCTTCAGTGTGGTGATGTAGTGGTGGCTGGCGCTTCGATTTGGGCAGGGGGCGGCTGTGGGAGGCTGTCCACGGGCGGGCGGCGCTCGGCGGCGGCAATGGCGGCGGCGAGGCGTTCTGGGCGCGGTGGCTCGCGCGGGCGGCCGGGGCGCGGCTTTTATAGGGGCAGGAGGGGGTGTGGAGGTGCCTGGGCAACGCGCTGGGCGGAGGCACGGCACGGCGTGCACTGGCCACGGCGGGCGGCAGCAGGGCGCCGGCGCGGCGTGCGGCGGGCGGGCGCGGGCGACTGGGCGGCCGGGATTTTGGCGTGGGCGCGAGGAGATAGCGCGGCGTGCGGATTGGGGACCAGCTGCTGCAGCGACTCGGGCGGAGGACAGGCGCAGCGACGGGCGGAGCGCGGGAGCCGGGGTGGCACGGTGCGTCGCGGCGGTTGGGCGCGGCGGGCGGCGAGGCGGGACACGGCAGCGGCGTCAGGCGTCGCCGGCCACCTGGCGCGCGGCTGTCGGGCGGGGAGGGGAGAGAGAGGGAGGGGCGAGGGCCTGAATGCAAGAATTTGAAAAGTTTCAGGGGCTGGGTGCAAACAGGGCATTTTCTCCTCTTTCTAATTTGAATTTCAAAAACTTTTGAACATGAAAGTTGTTCAGAATAAAAAGTTCTACAAGTTTGGTTTTAGGCAACATCTCATTTGGCTTATGGTTTGAAAGTTAACTTAAAAGTTCAAAAAGTATCCAAATGTGCCCAAATTCAATTTGAATTTCAGCTTAACTCGTTCTAATTCTTTTCACCCTTTTATTAGTTGGTTAAGCATAGGGTTAGGCTAATGACATTTATTTAGAAATGTAAATTATTAGGGTTGTCACAGAGTGGCTGCTGGCTCGCCCTCGATTGATCGAGGGGGCAGCCACCAAGGCTGAGGAGGGAGTGGAGACGTCGGAGCCGCCGCAAGGTAGCGATGTCGTGCCCCTGGAGGTAGCGCTGGGGGACAGGGCCCGGGCACGGATCGTTGAGGACCCTGCCGACCCGAACGTGATGCCCCGAGTCATTGCCACCGTACTTCCTACTATCCAGGAGCCGCCTAAGGAGAAGGCGCCCGGGAAGGAGGTGCTGCTCGAGCTTGCCCAACACGCGGCCGAAGCAACCCAAGTTCGCTTAGGTGCCAGAGCATGTGGCTTGATGCGCCATGTTTATGCAGGACTTGGCCAACCTGAGTTGGCCAGCCGCAAGCCAGCTCAAGGCGGGAGATGGGTCGGCGAGCCGAGTCCTTCAGCTGAAGGAGGAGCTGCGGGCGCTGAAGCGTCACCATTCTGAGGCCTCGAAGAAGCAGTCAGCAAAGCTGAAAGGTTTGGTTTTTGACTCGTCTGTGCTTATGGCTGCCTGACTTGCCGCTAGGGGCTGATGCCGAGGGCTTTGCAGAGCTAAGGGAGGCCAACGAGACAATGGCCCGGGAGCTCAAGGTCATCGTTGCGTCCAATGAGGAGCTGCATCGGCGGAGAGAGGGCACTGAAGGCCGGGAGTCTCTCACGGAGCAGAAGCTCCGGCTTGAGAAGCAGCGCTGCCAAGGTAACTACTCTTGTTCCTGGAGGATTACCTTTTTTGCCGAGTTGCTCGTACTGACATGAGTATCTTTTGCAGAGATGGAGTCTCATTTTGCCAATGCCCGGGCGAACCTCGACCACCTTATGGACAAGATCGATGTCGTACTGGTAGCATTTGAGCCGGAGGGGGTCACCCTGGCGGATGAAGCGGCACGACGCTTGGACAATGCGTGGGAGCACCTCAAGGCCTTCGTTAGAAAGACCCAAGGACTCAGTGCAGTTCGCGATGGCCCTCATGAAGTCCCACAACCCTGAGGCGGAGCTGGATCTCGTGGGTGAGGGTGTTGCGGAGGACTGCACCGACGCCAAGTGGGACGCGCACCTCGCTGCCGTTGGACCCCTTGCCGAGCGCATTATGGGCCAAATGAACATGTAAGAAGTCGTTAGTAAGGCATAAACATTATGGGGCCATGTGTTGGCCAAAAATAATGTTTATTCTGCATGTAATTAAGTGTTTCTTTCATTAAGTTCCGTAGCCGAGTAGTTTTCTGATTTAGCCAAGTGGTTAGGATGCCGACCCTGCGATGTGCCTTTGCCCATTGTGTAGAGAGCTGGTCATCAGGCACGTGATAGGCGTAGGTGACACAGAGTGGTTCCAGGATGCACCAGGTTGCGATCAGTTCACCACCCAACTAGGTTAGTTTTTGACGTGAATGATACTGATGCGAGTTGGCATGGCCGAGTCGCAGCCCCCGAGCATTCTGGACGAGTTGGAAGGGGCTGTACCAGGTCGTTTTCAGGCGTCAAGAAATATAGTATAGAAAGACAAGAAGCGATGAAATGCTCTTATTATCATATAGAAAGGTTGGGGTACATAGCTGCGAGTTCCTTTCACGAGTAGAAGCGCCGAAGGTGTTCGATGTTCCATGGATTTCTTACGTCTGTGTCATCTTCTCTCTGCAGGTGATAGGTGCTGGGGGCAACGACTGCGCTTGCAGAATTAATCTTGAATTATATCTGTGGACCATACGAACTACCAATAAGCATTTCTGGCACTACGGGGTACTTAACTGTTCCTAGGGATTGCGTTAAGAAGTGCCAACAAGGATTTGTGGCACCGTTGCCGGAGAAGCAATTGGCATAAGACATCGTTAAATATTTCTTAAGGATTGATCATAGCTTAGTAAAATACCTCTCAAGCAGGCTTACCCTTGTTCTGTTTTCTTCTTTTTGGATGAAACAGAGCAGTGCATCACTGGTTTCAAATTACCATCAAATTTTCAAGACAATCCGGAGTCACTGGTGAGGAGAGTATGACCACGTGTTGTCCCTCCTCAGTAGAGACTCTCGATCACGAGCCCAGTCACCCGTATCGACAGCACACCATCAACATCAACCAGCATGGCCCAGTCACGCCGACCGATCTGTCGTCGACACATGGGAGAAATGCTCAAATGCATTTCTTGCAAAAATTCTTCCCGGTGGGCAAAACAAATGCCCTCTGAAACAAGATTTCCAGCTTTCAGCAGAACAATGATGAATCCATAGCTGAAGCATGGGAGCATTTTCAAGAGTACATCACTGTGTGCTCGCACCATGGCATGCAGAATTGGTTCTTAATTCAGACCTTCTGCCATGGACTCAAGCGCTCCGCTCGAGAACATATTGATACTGCAGCTGGAGGTCCATTCTTTTCACTAGAAGTTGGCCCCGCCAAGCAGTTGGTGGAGAAAATGGCCGCAAATCAAGGAAGGAGTGATGAACGCTCTCCAACATGACCTCGTGGAGTCCATCAAGTTGATAGCATGGACATGTTGGCCGCCAAATTGGACCTTCTCATGAAGAAATTAGAAGCTCCAACACATGAGACAGCTCAAGCCATGGACGCTCGCATGACTTGTGAAGTTTGTGGAAATTCAGGACATTCAAGAAATAATTGTCCTGAAACCCGTGAAGATGCATGCTACATCAACAGCAACGGGAATAACAACAACAACGGTTTCCGCCCGGACAGCTACAACAATCAAGGGTGGAACTTAAGGCCAAACCTCACATTCGATTGTCCACAGGGAGGTAACAATTTCAATAATGGCAATAATTTCAGCAATCAGCCTTCCATTACAGATCTTGTGTTATTACAAGTTAAAATTAATGAGAATATTAGCAAAAAGTTCTTAACTAATGATAAAATTTTGGAAAGCATTGATTCGAAAATGGAATCCTTCTCTTCTGCCATGAAAAATCAATTGAGCTTCAATAAAATGATAGAAACCCAATTAGCTGAACTTGCTGCTGCTTACTAGAAGAATCCCGGGGCAACCCGAGACTTCCCCTTGTGAAAAGATTAAAGCGGTAAGCACGAGAGGAGGTTAGACCACTCGAGACCCGCCATATCCAACTAATGCAGCAGGAAAGAACAAGGAAGTACAGGCAGAAGCGAGTGAAGATGAGGAGGAGACGGAAGAAATTCCGCAAGAAAACTCTACCCAAAAGTACTCAGAAGTAAAAGCTCGGAGCAAGACTGCCCCACATGAGTTCTACGACACATCGCTACTACCATTGCCCAGAAGAAACAGGAAACCCACCGTCGATGAACCATTTGTGAGATTCGTAGAGGTAATTAAAAAGCTCTATGTGAATATCCAATTATTGGAAGCTATGCAGGTTCCAACATATGCGTAGTACCTCAAAGACATCCTCAACAATAAACGTCCGATGCCGACAACCGAGGTTAATCAAGTTGATGGAGGAATGTAGCGCCACAATCCTAAACACTCTCCTAGAAAAGAAGAAAGACCCCGGATGTCCAACCATTTCATGCTCAATTGGGACACAACACTTTGATCACGCCCTCTGCGATCTCGGAGCCAGCGTCAGCGTGATGCCTAAGGCAGTGTTTGATAAACTAAATCATACTCTTTTGTCCCCTACGGCTATGTGTTTGCAGCTAGCGGATCAATCGGTTCGCTATCCGGCAGGTATAGCGAAAGATATTCCTGTTAGAATCCGGAATTTCCTTGTCCCCGTCGACTTTGTTGTACTAGAGATGGAAGTAGACAAGATAACACCTCTCATTCTTGGGAGGCCATTTTGACCACCGCAAATGTGAACATAGATGTGGGAGCCGGAGAAATCAACTTGAGCATTAATGGGAAGGAGGAGAAACTCATCTTCCAGCCAAGGGTAGAAAAATGCTCGATGGTAAGAATACTCCATGGCAGGGGTAATACGCAGAAAATTGAAGTAACTCCTCCAAAGCCCAAGACGGACGTCGTGGTCATCACAATGAAGCAAAATCAGGAGAGCGAACAACGTTGTCAAGCAGCCCGAACTGCGAGAAAGAAATCAAAGGGTACACCCAAGACGACCAAGAAAATAGAGGCACCTCAACAGCCTTTTGAACCCAAGAAAGACGCCACATCGAAGAAAATGATTAAGGTCTGGTGCAAGAAGGAAATATCCTCATCCGTGTCACCATCTCAAGGACTGGACGATGCTAAATCAAGCTGAACAAACGACGGAGAAAGTCCATGCTCAAGGACTTTAAAATTCGAGCACTCACCGCGAGTCAAACTAGTATGTATCACTCATATTTATTTCCATGAATTTAATTTTTGCATATGCATGTTTAAATTTTGTAGTACAGCTTCATTAGCCTAAGCAAACATGGGGAGACGAAATCGTGGAGGTGAGTGGTGCGGCCACACCTCATGTGTTCGGATGGCCCTACACCCATTTGTTTGAGTGCTGCTTTGCTGGAACGACACGATAACGTGAAAGGATCACTAACCACCAAAGGTCTCTGCAAAATTCAAAGAAATTGTAGTGCGGCAGGATCATGTTGGTTTGGCTGGCTTCACCACCGTATTTTTCAATGGATCTTGTGCAGGAGAGACACCAGGATGTGCAGGAACACTAATTATCAAAGCACTGAGCAAGATCATGGAGTGGCATGTTAGGCCGCACTCCACCACGTTCGGCCGCATCATGCCGCTGCACCATTCACGTCGCTTCACCACTGAAATGATCACTACTACCTGCCATCCTACGCATAGACCAAGGACGAGCTCGTGGAGCACGAGGCCAGGTGCGGCCGCACCAATTTAATTCGGCCGCACTAGCTCCTCTGCGTCCTTCCACAAAACGAGAATTTCACTACCTCACTCACGCACTCCACAGCTCGAGCATCCAAAGTCCTAGGTCCTAAGCACTTCTCCTCTCATTTTTGTAAGCATTTGAAGCTTTGCATTAGTAGTTCTTATTTAGAAAAATCCAAAAATATTTTCCCTTTCTTTGAGTCAACCAAATAAAATTTCTACTGCAAGGAAGAAGGTTTGTCAAGGTAATCAATTTAGTTGTTGTGTTCGTCCTTTGGGTATACACTAATCTTTTGTAGGGATCATGTCATGGACATCGAAATTCAAGAGCGGTGCAAAGAAGGCGATGCACATACGGTTCAAGAGTCGCTCTGACAGCGGTTCGCAGACGCCGATGCCCATCTCGGACAGCATGTCGATAGACTCCATCCCGCAGGCCAGAGAAGGAGTAACGTCCTGGAGAATCCGAGTCTGTGGCAGAACCACCTGAATTAATCCGGCTCAAGTGTATTAACCATCACCATTAGGGCAATCTCGGTTAACCTTACACTTCAAACGGAGTAATCCACTGGTCTGTCGGGTATAACCTCCCGATACAACCACGGTAAGCGGATCGAGCGCCATACATACAAACGCTCATGCGACGATGAGCCCAGAGAATACCACATTCCAGCAAATATTACAACATTATCATAAGTGAATATTACAGACCAAGTTTTGAGTTTAGAAACCAAGTACTTCAATGATCATAACTAATAAGTTCTTCAGAGTTTAAGTTGCAGCGGAAAATAAAACAACGAAAGCTACTCCGATGATAAGGATGTCTCGATGAAGCCCATACGAGACATCACTCGGCATTATCTTCGTTGGACGGGGGCGTATCCCATTCCACCGACCAACCACGGGGAAGAGTACACGGCTAGGTCAAGCTAGCAATCATATCTTCGAAAGTCTCACCTGAAAACGAGCCACAAGCAAGGCTGAGTATACTAATACTCAGCAAGGCTTACCCGACTAATGGGGTATACTTAGCCGACTCCTAGACATGCGAGGCTTTTGGCTTGAGGGGTTTGTTTTGCCAAAAAGCATATATAGTAGGTCCTTACTTTCAGATTTTAGCTCCAAGTTCTAGCTTTCTTTAACCATTCTAGGTAAGCAACTATCCAATATCATACATGGTGAAGCATTAAATTTTCATCCAACAAGTTTATTCATCATCATTGTTCCTCTTCTTACTCTGTGGGTAAAAGTGGTTAAGCAGTCTCAATAGCCGTGAGAAACGGACAATTCGAATTGAATTTCTTAACCTTGCAAGGGAAACCTAAACACACGTCACGTGGTTACTCCCTAGAGTCACACGTGCAACTTTTCCCTTCAATTTCCGCTTCACGGAACAGGCCCACCGCCCTCGACTACACGTCCGCTGTAACACCTCAGGTGTTTTAATTGTTAAACAAGTCTTATTGGCATAATAAAATGCATCACTAACTAAGAAAATAAAAGGAATGGATTAAGTTTGGTTTTTGCTTTTACCTTTAAAAGTTGTATGTGCATAAATGCATGTACTTTAATGAAGCAAATTGGATAACTTTCACATCAAAGCAAATATGGCTACGAAATTAAATGAGCACACCAGTATTAGCATGACAAATAAAAGTTTAGTTGAAGCCTAGGGAAGAAAATGAAATTTTGAAATAAAATGACGCGCCCTCCGAATAGAGTTTCTTTAAGTTTTTAAAATAACTTTGGAACTAAAGCTCAATGAACTTTGGCCTGAAACGAAACTTGTAGAACTTTTTATTCTGAACAACTTTCATGTTCAAAAGATTTTGAAATTCAAATTAGAAAGTGGAGAAAACGTCCTGTTTGCAACCAGCCCCCTGAAAATTTTCGAATTTTCGCACTTAGGTCCCTCCCTCACCTCTCCCTCCTCTGCTGCACCGCCCAGCTCGCCCGACCGCCGCCGGCCACCTGGCCCTCGACGCCTGCGCGGCACCAGGCGCCGAGCCAACCCCCGACGCCCTGCTGCACCACCCCCGCTCTCCCAACCGCGGCCGCGCCTCCTTCTCCCTCCCGCACGCCTTGCCCCTGCCCAATCCGAGCGCCCCGACGCCCAATGGCGTGCCGCACGCCGCACGCCTCTGGCCGCCGCCCCCCTCCACCCAGTGCCCCCGTCGTGCCGCCCCAGCTCGCCAACCACCCGCCCGCGTCGCCCGCACGCGACATCGCGCCCCGGTGCGCGCCCAGCGCACGCACGCCACGCATGGCGCGCCTCTGGTCACCGCCGCCCCGCACCAATGGCGCCCAGCCTCGCTGCCCCCTCCACCCCGCGTTCTGGCCGTGCCAAGCCCGCCCCCATGAGCTCCACCAGCTATAAAGCCGGCACAGCGCCCCTCCCTCCCCTCCTTTCTTCTTCCCCGCAGAACAGAGCAAGGCAGAGCCGAGCTCCACCCCACGCCGCCGCCGTGGAACCCCCTCCACCGCCCCTCCTCGACCCGAGACAAGCGCTGAAACGTGGAACCCCCTCCTCCGCCCCTCCTTTATTTGTCATGCTAATACTGGTGTGCTCATTTAATTTCGTAGCCATATTTGCTTTGATGTGAAAGTTATCCAATTTGCTTCATTAAAGTACATGCATTTATGCACATACAACTTTTAAAGGTAAAAGCAAAAACCAAACTTAATCCATTCCTTTTATTTTCGTAGTTAGTGATGCATTTTATTATGCCAATAAGACTTGTTTAACAATTAAAACACCTGAGGTGTTACAGCGGACGTGTAGTCGAGGGCGGTGGGCCTGTTCCGTGAAGCGGGAATTGAAGGGAAAAGTTGCACGTGTGACTCTAGGGAGTAACCACGTGACGTGTGTTTAGGTTTCCCTTGCAAGGTTAAGAAATTCGATTCGAATCGTCCGTTTCTCACGGCTATTGAGACTGCTTAACCACTTTTACCCACAGAGTAAGAAGAGGAACAATGATGATGAATAAACTTGTTGGATGAAAATTTAATGCTTCACCATGTATGATATTGGATAGTTGCTTACCTAGAATGGTTAAAGAAAGCTAGAACTTGGAGCTAAAATCTGAAAGTAAGGACCTACTATATATGCTTTTTGGCAAAACAAACCCCTCAAGCCAAAAGCCTCGCATGTCTAGGAGTCGGCTAAGTATACCCCATTAGTTGGGTAAGCCTTGCTGAGTATTAGTATACTCAGCCTTGCTTGTGGCTCGTTTTCAGGTGAGACTTTCGAAGATATGATTGCTAGCTTGACCTGGCCGTGTACTCTTCCCCCTGGTTGGTCGGTGGAATGGGATACGCCCCCGTCCAACGAAGATAATGCCGAGTGATGTCTCGTATGGGCTTCATCGAGACATCCTTATCGTCGGAGTAGCTTTCGTTGTTTTATTTTCCGCTGCAACTTAAACTCTGAAGAACTTATTAGTTATGATCATTGAAGTACTTGGTTTCTAAACTCAAAACTTGGTCTGTAATATTCACTTATGATAATGTTGTAATATTTGCTGGAATGTGGTATTCTCTGGGCTCATCGTCGCATGAGCATTTGTATGTATGGCGCTCGATCCGCTTACCGTGGTTATATCGGGAGGTTATACCCGACAGACCAGTGGATTACTCCGTTTGAAGTGTAAGGTTAACCGAGATTGCCCTAATGGTGATGGTTAATACACTTGAGCCGGATTAATTTAGGTGGTTCTGCCACAGAGTCCTAACCGAGGAAGGACAAATTGTCCTGAGGACGGACAAGGAACGACAAGTGTTCGCCATAATGAGAGACTGTTCATTCAAACATACTTGTGTTTTTGATGAGGAACTCCTCACCAAAACCGGTATGGACAAGGAATTCGAGACCATCTTCAACACCATGAGCTGTTCTGAATTTTGGCGCATCACGGAACCCGATTCAAAACTCCTAACTCTTGAATTTCTTAGCACACTTGAGGTCACGGACACGGGCATAGAGTTTCGCATGTTTAATGAAGAGTTTGTTTGCTCGTGGCGCACCTTAAGTAATGCTTTGGGGTTTAGTAAAAGGTGCTCTCTAGATGCTAATGAATGTTTGCCCAACTTTGATAGAGGTAAATTTTGGGAGAAAATTTCTGGTCAAGATAATAGTAGAGCATGCAGAACCAATGACATTCATAACCCCACACTAAGGTTTATGCACAGATGGATAGGCACAACCTTGCACCCGTGCTCTGACCCCAGGCCAATAAGCAAAAATGAGCTTGTAATCCTGAATGCCATGGTAAAGAAAATTAAGTTCTCACCTGTAAAAAAATGGCGCATCATTGGAGTTCTACTCTGAATCGCGTCGGTTTCATAGGGATAACCTCCCTAGTCACTCGAATCGCGCGCGCCTTCGACCTTCTTGAGGGCGCCACAGTCACTTTTCTTGAGCAGGAACGCCTAACGATCACTGCAGAACACTTCGTCCAACGCCACATGCTTAGCGTGGTGGCCGATGGTTCTTTGATCATGATTTACAGGGGTTATACAACCGAAGTCCTGCTGCCATGCATGAGGCTTGGGTTGTATGCCGTTAAAAGACTAACCCTTTCACTGGAAGAGGGGAGACTTCCTCGTCCGGTAAGGAGACAACCAGCTGGTCATAGTGTTTCAGGTGCAGGGCCGACCACAAGGAGAGAACCAGCAAGGCATAGCATTTCAGGTGCAGGACCGACCACGAGAGCAAGGACAAGGAGAAGGGAGGAGACCGCAGGACCATCTCATCCACAACCTCCACCACCGGAAACTTCAGCAACAGCATCATCACAAGAAGCATATTCCAGAGGATGGCACGCCGGGTCATATGGCTCGGGGTACACCGAAGGAGCGTATGAGGCCGGCCCCTCACACCAGCAATTTGGAACCGAGCCAGGAAGGACACAGTCTGCTCGTTACCCACCAAGCTACTATGATAACTTTTCACATGTGGTGGAAATGACATACGACACCAACGCAAGAGTCCAACAAATTGAGATGAGACTCGATTCACACAAGAGTTTAATGGACAGATTCTTCGGAAGTTGGGATCCCTACCGGTAAGCGACTAAGTTTGGGGGAGAAGCCCCGCGAAGGTAAGTGCCACGACCAACCCTTTCCATTGCAGCCTTTAGTTTGTTTAATTACTTAGTTAATCATGCATCTAAAAAAAATCCAAAAATATTTACTGCATTCAAAAATTTTGAAAATCCCAAAAATATTTTGTGTTTGAAAAATCCTAAAAAGTCCAAAAATTTTTTCTTTGCTAAAATCAACTCCCAACTAGGTTGTGAATCTTGTTATGCTCCTTTCATTTGGAAATGATGAATAGTTGCTCTGTTAATTTTCTGCAAGTACCTTGTTTACACCATGATACTCTACAAGTACTTGAATTACTGGGCATAAGTGAAATATGAACCTGAAACTTTGTCGGGGCACATGAGATCCAAACCTAAGTTGTTGCGAGGCATGATATAGCAAAATTTTTGGTAGAATTCTTTTATTGCTCTAGTAAGGTGAAAATCTTAGATGATTTATTTCAAAATTAAAATGGCATGTTCCTCAATGGTAAAGAAATTCCTACCAAGGCAAACATTCTTCATGATGAACCTACCATATAACCACTTAGTTGTGTAAATGAGTTGAGTCAAATGTCGAGTCCCTAAGAGGTATGCCTTCTCGATCACCGATCATCCGTGTTCACCATTCCATGCTCATCCACTCCATCAATAAAATTCCATGTTCTTCATTCTATATTCCTTCCAAAGTCCACCAAAAATTCCATGCATGAAAGGACATGGACCATTAGTATTCAAAAAATAGAGAAAGAGAGAGAAAAGAAAAAAAATAATAAAAGATGCATGCCCAAAGAAGGTATGCCACATGCTCACAAGGCATGTTAAAAAAAATATAGATGGTCCATGATCCAAGAAGGGAAACAAAAATATCCTTCCAAAATAAAGGAGTTCAAAAGACCAATGTTTCATGCGTGAGTCCATCATCCCGTAATCACTTCCATCTTGATCGGAGTTTGAGTTGGCATACACCTCTTTGGAACCAATATTTGGCTTAACAATATTTTGCAAACTATGTGAGTCCCATACTACCTACCCAAGCTCCACATAAGCCTTATAGATGTAGGAAGTTGAGGCTAAAATAAAAAGCCTTTGGAGAGGATTATACACCACTTGAGCGATTGAGAGTACCATTTGAGGAACATTGTTTTCAAAAATATTCAAAAACTCCGAGATGGGATCCAAAACAAGCAATGAGGGGATGATACTAAGATGAGCTGTTCTACCTTTCAACCACCCAAGGCAAGGAGAACTATACGCCCCACAGGTATTAAGGTATGGAATTCACAAAATCCAGGAAGTTCAAATAAAATAGAGTATTGTATTGTGCACAGGTACCTGCAGATTGTTAACATTGACGCAACTCCTGATCCACCGAGCCTAAGTCTTTAGCTTTGCTCAGGGACGAGCAAAGGTTTAAGTTTGGGGGATTTGTTGGTGGTCGTTATCTGGATAATCGACCCCCACATTCTCGGAATAGAACAAAGTTTATAACAAGAATCATGTTTATTTCATATAACTAATAAGGTTCCATGAGTTTTCTATGAAGTATTCGATGCAGGGAACAAGCAGATCAAAAATTAGCAGAAACCGACACAACCCTGGTTCGGCCTCCCAATGGTGGTTCAGCCGCACCAGGGCTGAAGCCAACCCATCTTCGGTCACATGCAAGGAAACACACTTGGAACACATCCCATCCGTTGGTTTGGTGTCGGTTTAATCCAAGGGACATGGTGTATCAACCAAGGATCCATGGGCCCACAAAACCAAGGCAAAGGACTTCTTTCACCGAGAACCAGCACACAGGAACATCATACACCGTCCAGGCAATACGTCGGTGGAACTGAGGGCCAAAAGGCCGTGGGTGCTGGTGCGGCCGCACCACCCCTGGTTCGGCCGCACCACCCCTGGTTCGGCCGCGCCAACTTAACCGCCAATCAACCTCCACCACCTCGAGCAGGAAGTTACCATCCTCAGGACATCATCTAGACTGTGGGTTGCTCAAGGCGGTGCATCATGTGGTTCGGCAGCACCCCCTTGGTTCGGCCGCACCGGCCCCACCGCCAAACTGCCTCAACATTCTCCTACAAGTACCCCCTGCTGTCCTAAGCACTATAAATAGGGGGAGCTGCCCATTTGATCGACACACACAAGGAGGAATCATCTACTTCAAATCTATTAGTTGAGTTAGGCTAGTAGTAGTTGGGAGTTAGAGTCGAGTCAAGCTTCGCCACGAGGTTCCGGAGTAGTCTTCGGGTGTTCTGCTATAAGCTCTTGTATCTTTTCCTTTACTCTTTTGTAAGACTTTGAGCCTTTAATATAAAGCTATCTTCTATCTATCTTGAGTTAATTTCCCTTAGCACTTACTTCATTATTAGTGCAAGTATCTAGTACTAGACCAGGTTGGGTTAGATTGGCACTAGAAAGTGTTGTAGTCCATTGTATGCGGGTTTCACGTTCTTTCTCTTAGGCTCTTGTATTTTAGAGCCTCGGGGAGAGGGTGCTCTCTTTCTTGGAATCCCAGGAGAGTATTTAGTTATATCTATAGGCGTGGTGCCTAGAGTTATCGCTTAACTTGAACTGCACTCAACCCCACGGAGAGTTGTGGTGACAGCCCTGTCCGGCCTACGTATTCCACCACGTGAGAGCGGTTGGTGCTGTAGGACTTAGGAGTAGACTGCGCAAGTTCCCCTTCTCATCCTTTTCTGGAGATTGTCCGGTCCGGGCGCCCAAAGCATACTTGGATTAGCTGCAATAGTTTCTCTTCCCTATCTTTGCTTCCACCTTTGAATCTCTGCTATAGTTGGCTCAAGAACATAAGAAGTATCTAGGAATCTATCTCGTCTCGTTGTCCTCCCACTACTTATCTTGATATTCTCGTGTATCACTGCTATCATCTATCATTTATTTATCACTACCTTACCCCCTGCTGAGTTGTTATTCACTAAGATCTTGATTTATTCTTGAGATTTATTGACCATTGCCTTAACCATATGTGCTTTCCCATGGAAAATGTAAATTATAATACTCTGGAATACTCCCGGGTGAAGTGCTATAGCGGTGATTCCATGCGCTTGCAGAATTAATCTTGAATTATATCTGTGGACCATACGAACTACCAATAGGCATTTCTGGCGCTGTCGTTGGGTACTTAACCATTCTTAGTGATTTCATTAAGAAGTGCCAACACCTGGCAAGGGCGGGCCTCCCCAGGATGGCATGGTACGATGTCTCGAAGGAAGCCACCTCGAAGTGGATGTGCTCCGTCCTATAGTTCTCCCGGGTGCCGAAGGTGACTAAGAGAGTGACTTGGCCGATCGGAGTCGAGCATGAACCGGGGATGATGCCGTAGAAGGCCTCCTGGGTTGGGACCAAGGAGGTCATGTTGTACCGCATGCTCTCTAGCGTCTTGGAGAAGATGATGTTGAGGCCGCTGCCTCCGTCGATGAGCACCTTGGAATGACGCACCTCACTGACCACCGGACTGACCATGAGTGGGTAGGAGCCAGGGCTGGGTAGGTGTATCCAGTGGTCACGCCGATCAAAGGTGATTGCGACCTCGGACCAGCGCAAGGGTTCAACCGGGTGTTGGAACATAGAGTTTGACCTCGCGCTGATCAAGCTTGAGGCGATGTCGGCACCTTGGGGCCCTGGAGCCACCATAGATGAAGTTGACCGCCCGGTTTACCTCTTGGAAGTCCGCTGGGGACTTGTTGCCTTGGTTGTCCCGGTCTCGCCTGGGCGAGTCATTCTGGCGTCCTTGACCCCTGCAGGTTTTGTGTCGTGCTTGTCACGGTCATCTTAGCTTGGACGCTTGGGGTCATTCTGAGCCACACTATTGCGGAGTGCGTGACATCCTCATGCCGTGTGGTTGGAGTCCTTGTGCCAGGGGCACTTGCCGTCGAGGAGTCGATCCAGCTCCTCCTTGTTAAGGGAGGTGCGCTGTCGAGGTCGATCTGCGACTGCGACAGTGTTGTCGGGGCCGCCCTTGCGCTCCTGCTTTTTGGATGACTCGGGTCGGTCGTTGTGCTTGCCGGAGTTGTGGCAAGGCGGTCGACCGTCAGGTCGTTGGCGATCGTCGTGTCGATCCTTAGGCCGATCGTTGGAGTGACGCCGGTCCTTGTGGTGACGGTGCGCCTTCTGCGCATCCTCCATGTCGGCGTGCTTGTTGACAACGACCATCATCTCGGAGACGGTTTTGGGGTTGCTCTTGAACATCTTGCACTAGAGCTCGATGTTGTGCAGCCCTTGGTGGAAGTAGTGGATGACGTCCCTGTCATCAACATCCGTAATCATGTTATGGTTGGTGAAGTACCTTTTAGTGTAGTCGTGCAGGGACTCGCTAGGTTGCTGAGTGACGCTGCCTAGATCCCATCTTGTTTTGGGACCCGGGCATGAAGCTTGGAAGTGGTTGACGAAGGTGGTGTGGAGGTCCTGCCAGCTGTTGATGGAGCCGGGACGGAGTCCCTCGAGCCAGTTGAGGGCCTGGTGACTCATCAAAATTGGGAAGTAGGCCGCCATGATGTCGTTGTTGCCACTCGCCGCCCAGACGGTGATGTTGTAGGTGCGCAGCCACATCTTGTAGTCGGAGTCACGGTTGAACTTGTCGATGCTGACTGGCTTGAACGTAAAGGGCCACGAGACTTTGCAGATTCGGTTGGAGAAGGCAGAGAAGCTGTGTCCAGGTCCCCAGTGACGTCATCGTCGAGGTTCATCGGAACCTGCTGGGGTCAATGTGGGTGTTGGTCGGCGTTGCCGTGGCAAGCCCGACCTCCGCAGTTAGTACCGGGTGGGCCGTACTCTTCGTCGTACCGTCGGCGGTGCTCCCGCTCGGCCTTGTCGCACTTGCGGTGTCATTCGTTGATGACGGGTCGAACGTCACGGTTGCGAAGGTTGGAGTGGAGATCCGGCTGGTTGACTTTATTGCCGTTGTGGTGGTGGGCTGTGGAGTGGCGAGAGCTACTAGATTGGGCTCATAGGGCCGAGTAGTCCTTCCTCAACCGTTGGACCTGGGCAGCAGCAACATGCAATCGAGTCCGGGGTCGTTCGAGCTCGGGTGAGTGAGCTAGTGTCTCCAGTACCTCGAATGCGGTGGCCAGGTTAGCAGATGGGGTGGGGAAGACATTCTGGCCGTCGCACCAGAGGACGAAGTCATCGTTGAGGTTCCGCGAGGTTGCCGGCGTGCGTCGGGGTGGAACCCTCGGGTTGCGGCCGTCGGCGTTGCGGAGATCTTCTTCAGCTTGGTCGATGATCGCCTCGTTGTTGCGTCGTTCTTGGCGGTTCTGGTTGCGGTGGAGTCGTTAGCGCTTGGCCTCCTCGTCTTGTCCTTTGACAGATGCTTCGTCGAAGGAAACGACGGAGATCTCCTGCTGATCTGGAGAGCTCACAGGGTTGGGTAGGAGGGTGAAGAGAACCTCCTGGTAGCCAGCTTGTGGTCCTGGGACCATATCAGATCTGATCTGGTCAACGCTGGGTTGACTCAGGTCAGAAAGATGCAACTTCTCCATCGAAGATCAGATCTGGTCCGAATAAACGGAGGAGCTGGAGCGGAGCCGGAACAATGCCTGAGGGGCCGAGCCGCGGGAACGGCGGAGTGCCGACTGCGCGAGCCCGATGCACTCGGCTAGGGAGGCATCGACTCTGTCCAAGCCCGCGAGAATATCGTCAATGTTGATGCGCGGGCAACGAGGCATCCGCGAGGGGTTTTGGGCTTCGTCCTGGATGGACAGGTGCTCCACCTGGTGCAGCACTGAGCTGGAGAGGGTCAGATCGGATCTGGAACCCTGGAGGCTTTCTGTCTCAAAGACAGATGAACTTGGCGATGAGCTCCTGGGAGCAGACATCTCTGGAAAGCTTCCAAAGATGATAGAGTGGCCGGCAGCAGCCTGGATCTGGAGCGTCACATGCATGGAGAAGAAGACGCCAGAGTTGGATGCCATCAAGTTCGCCAAGAGGACCCTAGAGATCCCCCTACCTGGCGCGCCAATTGTCGGATTTGCACTCCGGCAAGTTTGCCAAGGGTAGCCCCGAGCAGTAGATTTGTAGGCAGGGTGGATCAAAGAGAGCTTGTGAACTTGATGGTAACACAAAGACGCAGAGGTTTAGACACGTTCAGGTCGCATGGAGCGGAACACCCTACGTTTTGTGTTCGGGGGTTTGTATTAGGGTTTGTGGTATGAGCTTAATGAGATGCCCTCTAGGGTTAGCCGTCGAGGCTGGGATGATTTCCTTATGGGTCCCCCCACAACCCCCTTATATATCCGAGTAGCTGTGGGTTACAAGTTAGGGTAAATCTGCTCGGGTTTGTTACAAGGAATCCGATCAGTTAAGATACACAAGATCATGCGTATCCAATTCGACCTAGATCCGGACCTCGGGGGATCCTGACAATCGTTCAGTTGAGTGCCTGTACGCCGGGTCGTTTATGCAGAGTCGTTCAGCTGGGTAGCCGTCTCCACTCGGTAGGTAGGTACCTGGGTCTACCTCCGTCACTTATCTTAGCTTGTGTTTTGTTCATATGCTTATGTTTAGTATGTGATCCTTTCATAGTCGTGCTTGTGTCATGTATCTTGCATGTTTAGATGTGGTGACACATCTAGGCTACGACATCGGTTTCATCTCCCCTAGTCGGGGTGTTTCTAGTCTCAACGTAAAGCTAGAGCAATAATCCTTAACACGGACGTGGTGTCTGGGTTATCAGTTATGTTTGAATGCGGCTCTATACCATGGTTAGATGAGTTAGGTGGCAGGTGGTGACAGCCCTTTCCGTCCAACATAACCCTCCCTGTCCGTGTAGTAGCTGTAGGAGGTGCATAAAATAGCCGTGAAGATCTAGTGGCCACCTATCCATATCTTGTGCGGTCTCCCGGTGATGCCTGGGATCCTAGAGCCCGATCCTAAGCTTGTGAATGTGTATGTGTTTATGAGTACGTTCTATGCTTGCTTAGATAAGAATTATTCTTTGCATGCCCTTGAAAGCTTTCTTCTATCTTTCTATAATCCTTGTCATTCTTTCCTAAGGATGGTTAATCTTGTGTCACACTACTCTCAATTATATTATCAATTACCCCTATTTAGATACTAGATATTCGACCATGACAATTCTCCTGAGCTTAGTAAATCCTTTTGATCCACCGCCTTCACTGCGGAAATATAAATACGACCCCGTACTCACGGGTAAAATACTACAACGGTATTCCGTGCACTTGCGGATCCTTCTGTAACGTAAGAAATACCCCCACAACATTTCTGGTGCCGTTACTGGGAAACACCTATCCTAGTGATGACACTATGAAATGTCAACAAGCATTTTTGGCGCCGTTGCCGGGGAAGGCACAGGTTTAAAGGATTTATTAAAGCTTGAGATTTTATCTATGGTTGATAGCCAATGTCTAGTAGGACAACCATGTTGTTTTCTCTTTATGTGAAGACTGGGTAGTGTTGGATTGATTTCAATTCGCTAGAAAATCCATGACCAATTCGAGTCGACTTCAAAATGAAAGAGCAGGACATGGAATGACTAATTTGAGGAAGTTCAGCTCTCGGCAATTGATTCAGTCCCTTTTGCATCATCAAGCATCAACAAAGGATCTTGGTTTTTATTCAGATTTCATTTCCATCGCTGTTGACTGATCACCACCGACATAGGAGATTGATTCGATTAAATGATCAAGACACATCATCACGGTGCAAAAAAATTTATGGAGCAGAATTCAATTCACTCCTTAGGGTCACCAGTACGGGATGATCACATACCAAATAAAATTCTTGATCCCGATTGAGAAAAGCAAGAAGACGTCCCCGAAGATCCAAAGAATACCGCTCCGAGGTAATTTCCATTGAAGGTATAAAATGAGCGGTACCTCAGGTAATTTCCGTCGAAGGTAAAATTTAAATTCCAACTCAAATTTCAATTGGACAGGAAATAAAAAGTCCCATTCGAAGGACTTAAAATTTTGAATCCTCGCCGATAGGTGAATCGGTAGTTATCTCATATTTGATTCCACGCATTGCATGTTTGAATTTTCAGATTTCCAAATCAATTCTTGCATGAGTGTTGACGGTCCTTAAGTTGAAAATCAACTGTCAACTTCTACTTCAATTAACTCTGTATTAACACGTTTGGTGAAACCAAGGCAAAACCCACATGGCCCCAAGCTTCCTTCAACACGTTGTTTTGCAATTCAAACTCACACACCTCCATGTTCAAATAAAATTGTGACCCTAAAAATTCAAATATAAAATTTAAAAATGGCTCTTGAGCTCCATGCACTTCATGATATATAGATGCATACTCTTTATTCCTTGTCCTTCACCTTGTACTTGTGAACAAACATTTTATAGGGAACCCATAATTGACCTTTAAGATATGGTTGGATGAATGGAACCAAAGCTCTTCCTTGCAAAGTACTTGGGATTTCTTTTATAAAATTATCTAAAACTCAATAGCATGGCTCCTCCATTGTTTATGAAATTCCTATCCAAAGCCATATGTTGATATTATTGCAAACCTTCCACATATGCAACTTGTTTTCTCATTGAGCTTTGTCAAGTTGTTGCGACCCTTTGTGAGATGCATTTCATACTCCCATGATCAAGATCACATACACGTTTTCCACCATATGTTGTGCTTCTACACTAGAAGTTAGCAACCACCCCATGCATCCTTCCATAAAATAAAACTCCATGTTTTGCCATGGCCTTTCTCTCCAAAGTTGCCTTGAAAAGAAGAAGGATATGGGCTATGCAAAAAAAAAACATGCTCAAGGAAGCATGAAAGAAAAAGAAACGATGCATTCCCAACGAAGGTATGCCACATACTCACAAGGCATGTCAAAAAAAAAGGATAGCCCATATCCCAAAAAGAAGAAAAAAAGAAAAGGAGAGAATTGGTTCATGGAAAAAGGAGTTCACACACCATCCACCAAAAATTTCCACACACATGCACATCTTGATCAAGGTTTATGACTTGTTTCTCCTTTGGATTCGGTCTTTGACTTAGCAAAATATGAGAAACAAGTATGCCTTCAAACTTTTCCTACCTTGACCTCCACATAAGCTTGATTAGAGGTAGTTCAAAAATAAGACATCACTTTGCCTTGGTGAGGATTTTCAATCATAAAGAGAGATCCGAGAGAACAATTTGAGGAGCTAGGCTATATTTGATTTTGAAAATAAATAAAACTCAAGTTTCTAAGGAAGGAAGGCTTAGGGACCTGAAGTTTAAACCGTTCCAAAGATTAGTTTGGTAGACACTTAAAATGTTCACAGGTTCAGGAGAAGCTTGGAATAACTTGTATGCAGGTTACATTCAAAGAAGTTGCATCCAGCTTAGTCCTTCAAACTTCACTCGAGGATGAGCAAAGGGTGGGGGTGTTGTTGACGGTCCTTCAGTTGAAAATCAACCATCAACTTCTACTTCAATTAACTCTATATAAACCACCAAAACCTAGAGATAGGGAGTTAACTCTAATCATTTCCACAAGCTTTGGTGAGTCATGATATACAGGCACCCATGAATAAATACCAACGTTAAGCACGAAAGAACACAAAAGAATGTACAGAAGATCAGACCCTCGGCATATGGATTCAAGGGCCCACATGGCAGTCAAACCCTACTCAACCGACCCACAGAGAATATTCTAGGGATAAACTCATGAGATACCAGGCTAAAGGGCATCGATGGAGGTGCTACTTGGGGTGCGGCCGAACCTAGGGTGCAGCCGAGCCTAGGAAGGCTCCTCCCGGGCCCAGCTTTGGCAGGAAGGTCTCCCGCGCTCCTCCCAAGGCGGTTCACAAGGTTTCCATACTTAACTCCCCCGGGAACCGACCTATCCAAGCTATAAAAGGGGGAGAGGAGACCCCCACAAGAACACACAAGAGAAGACACACCACTTGGGCAAGAGGAGATGTAAGGGGACTCCACCTCTTAGAGCTACTTTGTAGAGTAGGTTAGGGAGTGTGTGGAGGACAGCTCAAGGGGAGAGCTGGAGTTGTCGACCTTCCTCCACTTGTACTCTTGGCAAACCAGGAGTAAGCCGGTGCCCGAAGTAAGCAAGTGAGAGCTGGTTTATCTCTCTTAAGTATCTCTTCTCTTAGACAACCACACTACCCAAGGCCATCCTATCTCTTCCTTTTCCTGGGTGACCTAGCTAGAAGATTGTTACACCTCCGTTCCTCATGGAAATACGATACTCTGAATCCTCTCCGGGTGAAATGCTACAACGGTATATCTGTGTGCTTGCGGATTTATTCGTGAACGTTAAGAAATACCAACAAGCATTTCTGGCACCATTGCCATTCCTGGTGATGACGTTAAGAAATGTCAACGATGAGCATTTGGATCATTTTGCATCCAACCAGTTGCCTATTTGAATTCCTCAACTTTTGCATTTGCACCCTTCCTAAACTTGGGATTTGGGGCAACAAACAAGGGCATTTTGGGGTGAAAAATTCTGCCATGAGGATTTGGAGGCTAGTGCATGCATGAACTTGGATCATTTTCATGTCCAAGTGCATTTGGGGACACTCCTAGACCTGCACCGGCCTATATTTGCAGCCATTCAACCAGCTTTGGACCTTATGCCAGGCATTCATTCAAATCATGAAAGCTGGCCTGTTTTGGGCCCAAGGTGGGGTCGGCCAACCTGGCTAGATCGGCCGGCCTTGGGGTGGCGCGCCTCCATAAGAATCGGTGCACAGCACCTCTCCTCCTGTAGGCTCACATTTTTGATCTAGTTCCATAAGAAAAAGAAAAAATTATTTCCACCTTTGTTTTCTCCATTTGCATTTCGTTTTGCCTTCTTTTGATGTTGCAAGAACATGTTGTGGTGGTACTACTACCCCGCAAGAATGATTTTATGGTGCGTTCTTGCCCACAAGAACGATTGTTGTGGCGGCGACCAAGCCCCGCAATGACTACTAACTCTCAGACGGCTGACAGTTTTTTGCTAACACTCACGTAACCCGATTTGAGTTGTTTGTGTTGTTCCTTGTTGTGGATTGCAGGTATGAAGGGCTTCGGCAAGAAGGTTATGGGCACATTCAAGAAGGCGATAGGCTCGAAGTCGGGCCGCTCTCATGGCGATTCCAGTTCATGCCAATCAAGCTGCTAGGTGTCGAGCCCCATGAGAGACAGTGAAGGGACGAAGACACAGGAGCAAGAGACCCAAGAGGAGCAAACCGAGGTGCAAGGCCAAGGGCAGCAACCCGAGAAGGATGAAGAAGTGCACAATGATTCGCACCTCGATATCCAAGGTGATCGCGAGTTCCAAGCCTACAACATGCTGAGGCGGAGGAATTTCCGCCACACAAGAATCTTCGACCCCGACCTCCTGCAGAAAATAGGTATCAATACTGATTTTGCCAGTATTTGGAAGGCCGTGGGGTGGACTGATTTTGCAAATATTTTCGAAGAAGGGTCTCACAATTTGACCATCCAATTTCTTTGCACTCTTGTTGAAGAGGAAGCTGCGATTTCTTTCCGAATTTTTAATCAAGAATATTCGGTTTCTTGGAAAGATCATAGGATGCTTTTGGGTTTTTATCATCACTGCAGTCTTGATATTGAGGCAGCCACTCGCGGTTTTGAGAAACAATGTTTTTGGCAATCCATTTCGGGCGCCACCACCATTGGGAAACCGAGATGTAACGACATACAACACCCGACCTTGTGTTTGATGCTTAAGTGGGTTGCGATAACATGTATCCCAAGGGATGATGTGTGTACCGTTCGCAACGATGAATTCCGTATTCTCTATGCCATGGTAAACAAAATAAGAATCTCCCTGGTGAAAAAATGATCCAGCAATGGCTTGAGAATTTTCAGATGCTTGGATCAGTGGAGTGTACATCTTTGGTCACTCGCAGGTAGTGACTCAACCAGAGGAGAAGTTGGTTCGAGCCAGGCCTGGTTCGGCCGACCCATGTAGGTCGGCCGACCTAGCCAGAGCTCCAACCGACTTAATCTTCCACACGGCGCCCTCACATGTCTCCTCAAGGTCGATTCCAGGCGCGCCGAGCTATTTCCACTGGCAGAAGCTGCAGTTCTCTGCCTATAAATACAAGAGGGGGTCCTTCTAAATGAGACAAACCAAGATGTAGCCTCTCCTCCTTTGTAAAGCTCTCTAGGGTAGTGGAGTGTAGGTGAAGTGTAGTTCTTCAAGGTCTTATAGTCTTCATGAAGAGTTTGGTACGGTTTTGTATCTTTCTCTTTATGTATGGTTTGGAGTTTAGTAATAAAGTTTAGTTCCTTATCTTAGCTTGTGTTTGGTTTATATGCTTATGTTTAGTATGTGATCCTTTCATAGTCGTGCTTGTGTCATCTATCTTGCATGTTTAGACGTGGTAACACATCTAGGCTACGGCATCGGTTTCATCTCCCCTAGTCGGGGTGTTTCTAGTCTCAACATAAGGCTAGAGCAATAATCCTTAACACAGACGTGGTGTCTGGTTATCAGTTATGTTTGAATGCGGCTCTATACCATGGTTCAATGAGGTAGGTGGCAGGTGGTGACAGCCCTGTCCGTCCAGCGTAACCCACC
Organism: Panicum miliaceum; assembly: GCA_032594955.1. Taxonomy (NCBI): domain Eukaryota; kingdom Viridiplantae; phylum Streptophyta; class Magnoliopsida; order Poales; family Poaceae; genus Panicum; species Panicum miliaceum. The sequence goes on from CM064056.1 coordinate 31,989,765, forward strand.
CCGTTCATGTAGTAGCTGTAGGAGGTGCATAAAATAGCTGTGAAGATCTAGTGGCCACCTAGCCATATCTTGTGCGGTCTCCCGGTGATGCCTGGGAGCCTAGAGCCCGATCCTAAGCATGTGAATGTGTATGTGTCCATGAGTACGTTCTATGCTTGCTTAGATAAGAATTATTCTTTGCACGCCCTTGAAAGCTTTCTTCTATCTTGCCCTAATCCTAGTCATTCTTTCTTAAGGATGGTTAATCTTGTGTCATACTACCTCTCATTTATATTATCAATTACCCCTATTTAGATATTGGATATTTGACCATGATAATTCTCCTGAGCTTAGTAAATACTTTTGAACCACCACCTTCCCTGCTAAAATATAAATACGACCCCGTACTCACGGGTAAAATGCTACAACGGTATTCCGTGCACTTGCGGATCCTTCTGTAACATAAGAAATACCCCATAGCATTTCTGGTGCCGTTGTTGGGAAACACCTATCCTAGTGATGACGCTACGAAACGTCAACGAGATATGAGAGTATGCCTCCTTTATTAAAAATCTTGCAAAATCTCCAAGTACCGAGAAAAGGAAATGCATCATGTTCTCCATCGAGTTGTTTTGGGGATCAATATTCTAGGGTGATGGTGTTAGCCACCAGAAATAAATCTTATGCATACTTTGATCTCATGACCCCGAACTTTTGCTTGATCATTTGGATCTAAGTTTACCGTTTGCTCGGGACGAGCAAAGTCCAGGTGTGGGGGTGTGTTGGCGGTCAATTTCCAATGATTTTGACCACCAACATTTCTCCCGAATTCATGGTTACAAGGCCTACATCAAGCTAAATTTATTAAACTAATGAAATTCCACTAGTTTTGGTGCATATGTGACTGCAGGAACTCACTGTAGAAATTTGGGTCGATTTGGGAGAAACCCCAGGCCGGCTGGCCTAGCGCTGTGGCCTTTCAGGTTCCAATTTCGCTAGCATGCAGAGAAACATAAGTCCTTGATCATGGATCGTGCCTTTTACGTCGGTTAGATCCAATGACCCAAAAGGCCTCACATATGGATCCAAGGCCCCACCTGCATGCAAGACTCGGACAAACGGCCGAAGGGCAGCAGTAACCGCCATAAGGAAGCTATCAGGGACGTCCACGCCAAAGGCGATGCCAAGTGGCAACAATCCCCCCACTTTGCAGCCTCTTGTGCCCTCCTTTGCGTGGAAGTTACACAACCACCTTACCTACCCGGATCTTAAGGAATATTAGCTTTGCTTACAAGTTAAGCGACCTTAGCCTTGCTTACAAGCTAAGCAACCCACCTTTGAGGGCTATAAATAGAGACCTCCCCCCTCACTTGTAATACACACCATTTGGAGAGAAGAAGAGTCTCAAGCAAGAGTTGTTTATCCTTATAGTAGAATGGGGAGAGTGTGAGGTGAGAGTCCGGAGGTGAGCCGGGTTCTTCGGCTCACCTCCAGCTTGCAGCCTTACAGGAATGAAGCATCTTTGGAGTGAAGTTCCTCGTCTCTCGTCGGTGTCTCGCTAGTCTCCCTCCTTACTTCAGTTACTTGTTTACTTTCTTGCGTTGATCTGCGGGATCCCTTGTCTTCGTGGTCTAGCAAGCCTTACCATTTGGGGTTTCTTCTTGCCTTTTTGCGAGGCGGAAGTCAGTAACTTGATAGTTGAAGCGTGGTGCTTAGGCTTGATAGTTATCTTGGGTTGTGTTCCACCCCACGGTACGGATGTGGTAGGCGGCAGGTGGTGATAGCCCTATCCATCCCTTGTAGTCCACCATGTTCGTGTGTTTTCATAGTAGTAGATTGTTGGCCAAATTGGACCCCCCTGTTTTCTCCCTCATTTTGAGGTTCTTCTACCTAGTCACCGAAGTAGATCAAGTTAGTTTAGTAGCAAGTCATCTGGGTAATGAGTTGGCTAATCATCGTTAGACCCTGTACCCGCGTACCTCTCCTCTTCTGGTGGGTTTGGTTGAATTAGTTCTATGTCTGGTTGCTCTTATCGTTCCTTGGATTCGATATCCCAGGTAAACTCCCTGGTGAAAGCTACATCGGTATACGTGCGCTTGCAGATTAGTTCGTAAAGGCTAAGGAGTGCCAATAGTGGTGACCAAGGAGGCGCTGCTCGAGGTGGCTCGGCGAGCGGCCGAGGCGACCCAGGTGAGTTGTTGGTGTTTGTGCTTAGATGCGGGGCATGTAGCTTGATGCGCCTTGTTTCTGCAGGCTTTGGCCGACCTGAGTCATCGAGCTGCGAGCCAGCTCGAGGCAGGAGATGGGTCGGCGAGCCGGGTCCTTCAACTGGAGGAGGAGCTACGGACGTTGAAGCGGCACCACTCCGAGGTCTCAAAGAAGCAGTCGGTGAAGCTGAAGGTCTGACCTTTGACTTGCTTTTGCCATTAGTTGCCCGACTTGCCGTGTGAGGCTGACGCCTGGGGCTTTGCAGAGCTGAAGGAGGCGAACGAGATGATGGACTGGGAGCTCAAGGTCATCATGGAGGTGAACACCGAGCTGTACCGGCTTAGGGAGGGCGCCGAGGGCTGGGAGTCTCTCACGAAGGAGAAGCTCCGGCTCGAGAAGCAGTGCTGCGAAGGTAACTGCCCTTGTTCGTGGAAGCTTACCTGTTTTGTTGAGTAGCTCATACTGATACGAGCTTCTTTCACAGAGATAGAGTCCCGTTTGGCCGATGCCCGGGAGGATCTCGACCAGCTGATGGCCAAGATCGACACCGTGCTGGTCACGTTTGAGCCGGAGGGAGTCGCCCTGGCAGAGGAAGCTGCACGGTGCCTGGACGCTGCGTGAGAGCGCCTCAAGGCCTTCATTAGGAAGATGGCCAAGGACTCTGTGCAGTTCGTGATGGCCCTCGTGAAGTCCCACAACCCTGAGGCGGATCTGGATCCCGTGGGTGAGGGCGTCGCGGAGGACTGTACCGATGCCGAGTGGGACTCCCACTTTGCTGCCGTTGGACTCCTCGCCGAGCGCATCATGGGCCAGGTGAACATGTAAGAAGTTGTTAGTAGGGCAGAAACATTATGGGGCCAAGTGTTGGCCGAAAAGCAATGTTTATTTTGCATGTAATGAAGTTGTACTTTTGTTATATTCCGTAGCCGAGTAGTTTTCTGATCTGGTCGAGTAGTTAGCATGCCGACCCTGCGATGTGCCCTTGCCCATTGTGCGGAGAGCTGGTCATCAGACACGCAATGGGCGTGGGTGACGCGGAGTGGTTCCAGGACGCATTAGGTTGTGATCAGTCCATCACTTAGTTAGGTTAGTTATTTGATGCAAACAAAACTGGTGTGAGTTGGCATGGCCGAGCCGCAGCCCCCGAGCGTGTTGGACAAGTCGGAAAGGGCAATACCAGGTCATTTTTTACGCGTAGGAAATAAAACAATATATGACAAGACAAGGATGATGAAATGCTCTTATAATTATCAGAAAGGTTGGGGTACATAGCTGCGAGCTCTTCTCACGGGTAGAAGCGCCGAAGGTGCTCAATGTTCCATGGATTGCCTATGTCCGTGCCATCTTCCCTCTGTAGGCGGTAGGTGCCAGGGGCGACGACTGCGCTGATGACAAAGGGACCTTCCCATGGGGAAGATGACTTGTGTGCACCGGTAGTAGACTGGATACGGCGTAGGACCATGTCGCCTATGTTGAAGTCTCGCTCCTGCACATTCCAGTCGTGGCAGCGCCTGAGCTGCTGTTCGTAGCGTGCATGCTGCAAGGCACCTGTGATGCGATGTTCTTCGACTAGGTCGATGTCATGGCGCCAAGTCATTTCCGCCTCACCTTTCTCGTAGTTTTGGATGCGCGGGGCACCGAAGGTTATGTCACTCGGGAGGACAGCCTCCGAGCCATATACTTGGAAGAAGGGAGAGTAGCTAGAGGCCCGACTCTTTTGAGTGCGTAGGCCCCAAACGACCTGTGGCAGTTCTTGGATCCACTTGGGACCGAACTTCTCGAGTGGGTCGAAGATACACACCTTGAGCCCCTAGAGGATCATGCCATTGGCGCGTTCCACTTGATCGTTACACCTTGGGTGAGCCACGGAGGCGTAGTAGACATCGATGCAATTATCCACGCAGTGGTCACAAAACGCACCTCCAGTGAACGATGTGCCCAAGTCGGTGATGATCCTGTAAGGCACTCCGAACCTGTGGGAGATTTCATGGATGATGTGGCAGAACCACCTGAATTAATCCGGCTCAAGTGTATTAACCATCACCATTAAGGCATCCTCGGTTAACCTTACACTTCAAACGGAGTAATCCACTGGTCTGTCGGGTATAACCTCCCGATACAACCACGGTGAACGGATCGAGCGCCGTACATACAAATGCTCATGCGACGATGAGCCCAGAGAATACCACATTCCAGCAATATTACGATATTAACATAAGTAAATATTACAGGCCAAGTTCTGAGCTTAGAAACTAAATACTCCAATTAACATAAATAAGTTCTTCAGAGTTAAGTTGCAGCGGAAAAATAAACAACGGAAACTACTCGACGATACAGGATGTCTCGATGAAGCCCGTACGAGACATCACTTGGCCTTATCTCCGTTGGACGGGGGCGCATCCCACTCCACCGACCAACCAGGGGGAAGAGTGAAGGGCCAAGTCAAGCTAGCAATCATGTCTTCAAAGGGCTCACCTGAAAACGAGTCACAAGCAAGACTGAGTATACTAATACTCAGCAAGTCTTACCCGTGTAGTGGGAACTACTCCACTGACTCTAGACATGCAAGGCTGTTTGGCTCAGGGGTTTGTTTTGCCGAAAAAGCATCTACAAGTGGGTCCTTACTTTCAACTTTTAGCTCAAGATTCTAGTTTCGTTAGCTAGTCTAGGTAAGCAGCAATCTAATGCATACATGGTGAAGCATTAAGTTTTCCATCCAACCAGTTCATTCATCATCATTGTTCCTCTTCTTACTCTGTGGGTAAAAATGGTTAAGCAGTCTCAATAGCCGTGAGAAACGGACGATTCGAATCGAATTTCTTAACCTTGCAAGGGAAACCTAAACACACGTCACGTGGTTACTCACAGAGTCACACGTGCAACTTTTCCCCTTTCTTTCCGGGTCGTGGATCGGGGCTACCCTCCGAGAGTACACGAGCCCCACGCCACGGTTCGGCGCCGGGTCGTGACCACTCGTGCACTCGCCATATAGTGGGACCGAAGTTCAAAGGGTAGGATGCCGTCCCCTTGCCGGGCCAATCAGGTACTTAAGCTTACCGATTCCCATAATCTCGGCATGTGTTTAGTACGTTCAAAGACTTAACCATCACTACCACACCCTGCGGCCTTAGCATTTTTCACTAGACAGACGGGCCTCAATCGTAACCATCGTTCCATGGCCCGTCCGTGTCCTTATGATTGCAGCGTGTTGTAGACATTCAACTCCTATTTTCTCGCGAGTGACAGGAAATCACTCGACTTTTACCGGAGTCCTATTAGCACAGCATTCTATCGAACCTTACGTCTAGTTTTCAAGCAAGGGTTCCTAACATCATGCAACTAAGTTTTCATTCAGCTCCTATAAACTTAATGCACAAGCAAAGAGTAATGAGTTGCATAATTAGGAAAGAAATAGGTTATGCTCCGGGACTTGCCTTCTTGTGAATAGTTAGTTCGGGGATCGTCTGAACGTTGACCCGGGTCTCAACTGCTTCAGTTAGATTTTCCTGGGCTTCTTGCTGCTCACTCTCGGACTCGGGCACCAACTCGTACGTCCCGTCGGCGAGAGTAGTCGTTTCTACATGAATGCACAAGTTTGAGCAGTGGTGATGGTAAACGACATGATTTCCTTCATGATAAAGTTGCGGTTCATAAGACATAAGTTTTGCTGTGAAGTTATTTACTTTAACATTTTCTGGGCAATCGTTAATAGAGCTTATCTTAATCTATTTAACTTTATTAAAGAAGAAGGGGTTGTGTTATATTTAAACACCAAAATGAGTTGAACACAAATACTAATCTAGTTAGCTTCTGGTAATAAAATTTTTATTCAAAGTACATTATGCAGAGATAAGGTCACTGTAAAAATTTCAGACATTTTTGTGTAGCATGTTAAATATGAAAAATGTAATACACAGCCACTGCTAGAATCTAGTTATTTTTATACAGGACAAACCATGCAAGTATTGCTGCTAAAAATTTTACAGGGTGTTGCTATAACTATATTTGTGCTACTTTAAATTTTTCAGATTTTTTTTGTACATGATTTAGAGCATAATAAATGGGACAAGCTACGCTCATGTTATTAAAGATTATTTTCTACAGGATGTTATACAGGGTTTGTATGTATGAAACATTTTGTACAGGTTGAGCTACTCTATTGTGTTTCATAGTAAAAAGATGAACATTTTATAAGGGCTTTACTAATTATTTTGAATTAGTGAAGTTTTCCTACCACAAATTCATATGAACAGGTTATATATAGTAAAAATGTTTCTAAATTTTTCTGTGGCCTCTAGGTATTACTACAACAACACAGAAAAAGTTTCATGTCATTAATCATCACAGAACAGCAGGAAAAATTAGTTCTAACACTTTATGGCATATAACAAGGTTGGACAAAAGGTGTATCTAGAGATGGCTTTTGGTCCTGATCTTTTTACACAGCCCTAAATATTAAGCAAGTAACTCACTGCCCAAAAATTAGGGTCAGCAATGATCTACAACAGTGGGTACAAAAGAAGTCCATTAAACCTTCCATTTAATCTAGAGCAAAATATATTGAGAATCTGAGGAACTTTATGTAACAAAAGTTGTAGAGTTTCTTCTAAGGATTCCAGAACAGTTGAGTTTGCATTTGTTTGAATTTTCTACGATTTTATACGAATTTTACAAGTTCACTGATTTGGTTAAAACTTTCTTTACAGAGGGGTCCCTGAAAACTAGCAGAAAACACCCTAGAAAGATTTGGGCGCTTGCAATGTGGTCCCTGGTTGCAATTTCACGGCGGGGTCATCCTGTCCGGCCAAATTCCGGCGAGCTCGGTCGCCGGCGGCGAGGGCAAGGTGGGGGAGAACGGAGAGGGAACCAGGGCGCACCTATTGGTGGTCTTGGAGTGGCTTGGGATGGCCGGTGGCGGGCTGGCCGCGGAGAGCAGGGGCGGCGGCGGAGGGGCGGCGCGGACGGCGGCGCTCCGGCGAGGAGGGCGGCGGGGCTCGGGTTGGGGAGCTTCAGCGCACTGAGGGGGACCCGTTTCAGCGCTTGTCTCGGGTGGAGGTGGGCCGGAGCAGAGGGTTCCACGGCGAGGTGGGGGCGCCGGCGGCAATGGAGCTCTCTGTTCTGCGGGGAAGAAGAAAGGAGGGGAGGGAGGGGCGCTGCGCCGGGCTTTATAGCCAGTGGAGCTCGTGGGGGTGGGCTTGGCACGGCCGGGGCGCGAGGTGGAGGGGGGGGGGGGCGGCGAGGCTGGGCGCCATTGGTGCGGCCGGCGGTGACCAGCGGCCAGAGGCGCGTCGTGCGCGTGGCGTGCGTGCGCTGGGCGCGCCTGGGGCGCGACGTCGCGTGTAGGCGACGCGGGCGGGCGGTTGGGGAGCTCGGGCGGCACGACGGGGGCACAGGGTGAAGGGGGCGGCGGCCAGAGGCGTGCGGCGTGCGGCACGCCATTGGGCGTCGGGGGCGGTGGCGTCGTACTGGCCGTGCGGGCTGCCGTGTGAGGAAGAAGGAGAGCACGGCCACGGTTGGGCGAGCTGGGCGGCGAGCAGAGGCATTGGGCGCTGCCGGCGGTGGGTGGAGGTGCGCTATTGGGCAGGCGGCGGCGGCCAGCGACTGGAAGGCAGTGCGGTGGTGCAGGGCATGCCGTGCGGGAGGGAGAAGAAAGCGCGGCCGCGGTTGGCCGAGCGGGGGCGGGCAGCAGGCAGAGCGCCGGGGTTGGCTCGGCGCCTGGGGCCGCGCAGGCGTCGAGGGCCAGGTGGCCGGCGGCGGTCGGGCGAGCGTGCGGTGCAGCAGAGGAGGGAGGGGTGAGGGAGGGACCTAAGTGCAAGAATTTGAAAAACTTCAGGGGGCTGGGTGCAAACAGGGCGTTTTCTCCTCTTTCTGATTTGAATTTCAAAAACTTTTGAACACGAAAGTTGTTCAAAATAAAAAGTTCTACAACTTTGGTTTCAGGCAAAATCTCATTTGGCTTATGGTTTGAAAGTTAAAATTAAATGTTCAAAAGTAACCAATGTGCTCAAATTAAATTTGAATTCCAACTGAACTCGTTTTAATCCTTTCCACCCTTTCATTAGTTGGTTTAATCATGGAGTTAGGCTAATGACATTGATTTTGGAAGAGTAATTACCAGGGTTGTCACAGATGAACTCGTCCGCCTTGAGTGATGTGGTAGCTGCGACTGGTTTGATTTTAATCCACTAGGTGAACTTGTCAATGGCCACGAATATGTGGTTAAAGCCACCTATAACTATCTTCAAGGGTCCAACCGAGCCAAGTCCCTAGCAGGCAAAGGGCCAAGAAGGGGGATCGTTCGTAGGGTCTGAGCCAGAACGTGCTGCTGCTTGGCGAAGAATTGGCACCATGGGCACCATTTGACGATATCGTTGGCATCAACAAGTGTTGTGGGCCAGTAAAAACCGAATCTGAATGCCTTACCCACCATGGTAGAGGCTCCTGCGTGGTTGCCGCAAATGCCCGAGTGGATGTCATGGAGCAAAGCGACTCCTTCGCTCTAGGCGATGCACTTGGACAGCGTCCCTAAGGAGGCTGAGCGGTTGAACAAGTCGGTGGCGATGACCACGTAGCTAGCGGCTCGTCGTGAGAGCGTCTCATGTTCCTTTTTGTCGGGGGAGGACCCTTTGTTTTTGAGGAAGCTGATAATGGGAGAGTGCCAGTCGGAGTCGATCACCAGCACCTCCTGACCCTGAGCTGGCACCAAGTCTGGCTTGGTTGGAGGTGGTTCTTCGACCTCGACCTTGGGTCGTCTCAAGGCTTGGATGAAGACTCCAGCTGGGATGAGGGCTCGACTAGAGCCAAGCATGGAGAGGACGTCGGCTGAGATGTTGTAGTCTCTGATGACGTGGTGGAATTCCAGCCCGTAGAAGCTGGCTTCCAACTTTCGTATCTCCTTGCAGTAGGCATCCGTCTTCTCTTCGGTCTAGTCCCAGTCCTTGTTGACTTGTTGAATGACAACCTTGGAGTCTCCATAGGCGAGGAGACACTTGATGCCGAGTGAGGTAGCAATCCGGAGACCGTGAATAAGGGCTTCATACTCAGCAGCATTGTTAGTTGCCTGGAAAAGCAATTGGAGAATGTAATTTAGTTGTTTGCCTTTTGAGGAGATGAGTAGAACTCCAGCGCTGGCTCCATAGAGGTTGTGGGCGCCGTCGAAGTACATCTTCCAGTGTTCAGGTCGTTCTTTGGGTGGTGGGTCTTGTATCTCTGTCCACTCGACAATGAAGTCAGCCAGGGCCTGAGACTTGAACGTGGACCGAGGGAAGAACTGCAGGTTGAGCGCGCTGAGCTCGACGGACCACTTGATGACTCGGTTGTTAGCGTCGCGGTTGTGGAGGATGTCGCCGAGTGGAAAGGAGGAAATGACTCTGACGCTTTGTGCTTGGAAATAATGCTGCAACTTCCTGGACGTGATGAGGATCGTGTACAAGAGCTTCTGGACCTGAGGGTAGTGCACTTTGGACTCTCCAAGTACCTCACTTACGAAGTACATGGGTCGCTGCACCTTGTAGATGTGACCTGGCTTGCCTCGCTCGACGATCAGGACGGTACTGACCACATGGGTGGTTGCCACTATGTAAAGGAGGAGCTCCTCATCGGGCTCTGAAGCCGTGAGGACTGGTGGGTTGGTAAGGAATTCCTTGAGCTCCTAGAAGGCTATGGAAGCATCGTCGTTCCGTACGAACTTGTCTACTATGCGAAGCAGCTTGAAGAAGGGGAGTCCCTTGTCGCCGAGTTGACTGATGAATCGACTTAGGGCCGCCAAGCACCCGGTCAACTTCATCAAGTCCTTCTTGCACCGAGGGGGCTTCATTCTCCCAATGGCGTTGACCTTGGTGGGGTTAGCCTCAATACCTCGGTTACTAACTATGAAGCCGAGTAACTTTCCCAATTGGACACGAAAGACACACTTGCTTAGGTTCTGCTTCCATTTGAATTTCCCGAGATTTTCAAATGTTTCGACTAGGTCGGCTATGAACTGATCATTGGACCTGGTTTTGACTATGAGATCATCAACGTAGGCCTTAACGTTGCGGCCGATCTGCCCCTGGAGGCATCTCTGGATGGCCTTCTGATATGTAGCACCCGTGTTTTTGAGGCCGAACGTCATGGTGTTGTAGCAATACACCCCAAAGGGCGTGATGAACGAAGTCTTCTCTTGATCCAACTCCTTGAGGGAGATCTTGGGGTACCCGGAGGAGCAATCAAGGAACGAGAGGAGGACGCACCCGGCCATAGAGTCAACGACTTGGTCGATGTGAGGAAGAGGGAAGAGGTCTTTGGGGCAATGCGTTTTGAGATCCATGTAGTCAACACACATTCTCCATTCACCATTTTGCTTTTTTACAAGGACTGGGTTTGCCAGCCATTCGGGATGTGTGACTTCACGAATGAATCCTGCGGCTAAGAGCCGAGTAACTTCTACCCTAATAGCCTCCTTCCGATCTTGAGCGAAGTACCGGAGTCGCTGCATGACGGGTCGCACCTTTTTGTCGAGATCCAAGGAGTTCTCAGCCTCCTCCCTCGGAATGCCTGGCATGTTAGAGGGCTTCCATGCAAAGATGTCCCAATTGGCGCGGAGGAAGGAGGTGAGTGCGTCTTCCTATGCTTTGTCGAGGTCCGTCGTGATAAGGGCGGTCTTGTCTGGGTCGTTCTCCCTAAGGAGGATGGTCTTCGTCGCGCAGCTGGGCTGCAGCTGTGACACGATGGCCGAGTAGTTCCCTGGGACAGGGATGTATTCTGGAGACATCGCCTTTGCTGACTCAGCTATCATGACGGCATTCTCGGTCGTCTCAAGTGCCTTCGAGATGTTTATGTTCTCGGTCGCATAGGAGTGGGAAGTCTTCAGGTCACCATAGATGGAGAGCACACCGTTGGGAGCAGGCATATTGAGGACAAGATACGTGTGGTGTGGAATAGCCATGAACCTGGCGAGGGTGGGCCTCCCCAAGATTTCATGGTACGACATCTCTAAGGAAGCCACCTTGAAGTGGATGTGCTCCGTTCTGTAGTTCTCCCGGGTGCCGAAGGTGACCGGGAGAGTGACTTGGCCGACCGGGGTCGAGCCTGAGCCGGGGATGATGTCGTAGAAGGCCTCCTTGGTCGGAACCAAGGAGGTCATGTTGTGCCCCATGCTCTCCAGCGTCTTGGAGAATATGATATTAAGGCCACTGCCTCCGTCGACGAGCACCTTGGAGAGACGCACCTGGCTGACCACCGGGCTGACCACGAGTGGGTAGGAGCCAGGGCTAGGTAGATGGATCAAGTGGTCGCGCCGATCAAAGGTGATCGCGACCTTGGACCAGCGCAAGGGTTTGAATGGGTGTTGGAACACAGAGTTGACCAAGCTTGAGGCGACATCGGCACCTTGGGGCCCTGGAGCCGCCATAGATGAAGTTGATCGCGCGGTCCGCCTCCTGGAAGTCTGCTGGAGATTTGTCGCCTTGGTTGCCCCGATCTCGCCTGGGCGAGTCGTTCCTGCGTCCTCGACCCTGGGAAGTTTTGGAGCTGCCGGGCTTGTCTCGGTCATCGTAGCGAGGGCGCTTAGGGTCGTCCTGAGCCACATTGTTGTGGAGTGCATGACACTCCCGCACTGTGTGGTTGGAGTCCTTGTGCCAGGGGCACTTGCCGTCGAGGAGTCGCTCTAGCACCTCCTGGTTGAGGGAGGTGCACTGTCGGGGTCGATCTGCCACTGCAACGGTGTTGTTGTGGCAGAACCACCTGAATTAATCCGGCTCAAGCGTGCTAACCATCACCACGAGGGCAATCAGGGCTAACTCGTACTTCAAACGGAATAATCCATTGGTCTGTCGGGTAACCTCCCGATACAACCACGGTTTTTGCCGATCGAAACCACACATACAAGTACTCACACGAAGGTGAGACCAGAGGATACAACATTCCACAAATTTTAAATCATCGAGTTCAACATAAATTATTATTACAACTGAGTTCGAATTCGTAAAACAAGTACTTCAGAGTTCAAAGTAATTGAGTTCTTCAGAGTTCAATACAGCAGAAAAATAACGAAAAACTACTCGACGATACATGATGGGCATCACTCGGCATTATCATCGTTGGCCGGGGGCACATCCCATTCCACCAACCAACCAGGAGGAAGGGTACACGGCCAAGTCAAACTAGCGATCATATCTTCGAAAGTCTCACCTGAAAACAAGCCACAAGCAAGGCTGAGTATACTAATACTCAGCAAGGCTTACCTGACTAGTGGAATATACTTAGCCGACTCCTAGACATGCAAGGATTTTGGCTTGAGGTGTTTGTTTTGCTGAAAAGTATATACAAGTAGGTCATTACTTTCAAATTTTAGCTCCAAGTTCTAGTTTTCTTTAACCATTCTAGGTAAGCAACTATCCAATATCATACATGGTGAAAGAATTAATTTGCATCCAACAAGATTAATCATCATTATTGTTCCTCTTCTTACTCTATGTGGTAAAAGGGTCAAGCAGTCTCAATAACCACGAGAAATGCAAGGAAAACCTAAACACACGTCATGTGGTTACTCCTAGAGTCACACGTGCAACTTTTCCCTTCAATTCCCGCTTCACGGAACAGGCCCACCGCCCTCGACTACACGTCCCCATGGACCACAGACCCGGCCAGGCCATGGCGGCACATGCACTCGCCATTAGCTAGATGTGAATGAATTCAAGACGGTGGGGAGTATATTCCGGCCTCGGTTCAATCCAGTACATAAGCTTACCGATTACCATATTCTCGGCATGTGGTTAGTACGTTCAAAGACTTAACCACCACTAACACACACTGCGGCCTTATCATTTTTCACTAAACAGACGGGGCCTCAATCATCAACATAAACATCGTACCATAGCCCCGTCCGTCGACCTTATGATTGCAGCATGTAGTAAACATTCAACTCCTATATTCTCGCGAGTGACAGGAAATCACTCGACTTTTACCGAGTCCTATTAGCATAGCATTCTATCGAACCTTACATCTAGTGTTCAGAGCATGGGTACCTAGGATCATGCAACTAAGTTTTCATTCAACTCCTATAAACTTAATGCACAAGTAAAATAGAGTAATAAGTTGCATAATTTTAGAAAAATAGGGTTCATGGTCCGGGGCTTGCCTTCTTGGGTAAAGTTAGTTTGGTGCTCGTCTGAACTTGGGTTCGGATCTTCGAAAGCTTCAGTTAGATTCACTTGAGCTTCACGCTGCTAACTCTCGTACGCGGGCACCAACTCGTACATTCCATCAGCGAGAGTAGTCGATTCTATATGAATGCACAAGTGTAAGTTGTAGTGATGATACATGATATTTATTTTCTTCATGATAAAGTTGCAGTCCACAAAATATAGATTAGGTTGTAAAGTTACTTAGTTACGATTTCTTGGGCAATCGTTAATAGAGTATAACTTAAACTAATTAACTCCATTAAACAAGAAAGGGCGGCGCGGGGGGGGGGGGGGGGGGGGGGGGTCGGGTTCTTTTGGAAACTAAATTTTCTAAGCACAACATGGATTAAACATAACTTCTGGACTAGGTAACTTCTGGTGATGAAATTTTTATTTATAGTATATTATGCAGAGACAACAGCACTATAAAAATTTTAGAAATTTCTGTGTAGCAGATTAATTTTGAAAAAAGTAATACACAGCCACTGCTAGAACCTATTTATTTTTATATAGGACAAACCATGCAAGTACTGATGCTAAAACTTTTACAGGGTGTTAATCTATCCATATACGTATTATTGTAAATTGGTCAGATTTTATTGTGCAAGATACAGAGCATAATAAATAGGACAACTACACTTATATTAATAAAGATTAATTTCTACAGGATGTTTTACAGGGTTTCTAGGTATGAAACTTTTTACGGATCATGACCTACTCTAAATAGTCCCACAGTAAAAAGTTGAACATTTTCCAAGCAAAGAAACTAATTATTTGAATTAGTGCATTTTTCCTAACACAAAATTATATAAATTGGTTACAGAAAGGAAAAAGGTTCTAAACATTTTCTGTGGTATTTAAGCATCACTATAACAACTCTAAAAAAGTTTCACAACATAAATCACAATATAACAGTAGGTACAAATTAGTTCTATTATTTCATGGTATAAAGAAAGTTTAACAAAAAGTTTAGCTAGAGATGGGTTCTGATCCTAATATTTTTACACTGGCCTACACATCAAGCAACCAATCTAATGTCCAAAAATCAGATTCAGAACTGGTCTACAACAGTGGGTTCATTTAAAAGCTGTTAAACCTTCCATTTAATGTAGAACAAAATATAGCAAACATCTGAAGAAATGCATGTAACAAAAGTTGTAGAGTTTCTTCTAAAAGTTTCAGAAAAGGTGAGTTTGTATTTTTCTGATTTATCTATGATTTTATATGAATTTTACAATTTTGCTATTTTTGAATTCAAAGTTTAAACACAGGTTTACAGTTAGGCCCCTGGAAACTTCCGTGCAAACCCTTTTAAAGATTTCAATCGTTGCAACTGGGTCCCTGGGCGGCGCTGGCACGGCGACCGGCCAAATTCCGGCGAGGGGGCTCGTCGGCGGTGAGGGAAAAGTAATGGCGACCCGCTAGGGTTTGATTCCCGATCTTTCGATGAGAGGCGTGGATAACTCGATTGGTCGATGGAGGCGACGTTCACGGCCCGACTACAGCCTTCCAAGCTGCGCCTTAGCAACCGATACACCACCTCCAATGGCTGTCGCGATCTTGTGGAGCGCGGCACCCGACCACTAGGGCACTCGTCCTGCAAGCAATCGAAGAACTAGCAAGAACAAGTATGACAAGTACTGAATTTACTATATGTAAATGAAGGTTTCACACGCAATCTCAATAATGGTGGGGTTCCGAAGACAAGAAGACGGGCGGCTGATCCAGCACGCGCGCTTGCAAGCAAGTAGCGAAGGCTAAACTTGATCTAAACAAAACCCAAGCATCCTTGGTGGCAGCTAAGGGGTATAAGTACGTGGGAGGACGACCACAGGGGTGCTGGGGTCGTACTCCAACCCTAGGACGCGTCCGTAATGGACTCAACTTCATACACGGCCCATTGGGCCAAAACAGGGTGACGCAGCACCATGTGCAGAAAAGGACTCTGTATTAATTTTACGATTGCGGCCGACTCGTAACAGATATGGATATGAGGCCGGATCCGTTTGAAAGAAGACTTCATAATCTTTCCACAAAGTACTTGAACGCCCCAATCCGAGTTCATATGCGATCGTGGTGTCCGTCACAAGTTGGTACTGTTCTGCAGTCCGAATCCAGCCTGCGTGAATCCGTTTCCCTTTCGGTCGCCTCCTTGGTTCCTAAGCAAAACAAGAGTACACGGGTATCCATGGTCAAAACATGATGTACATGAGCTTAGATTTGAACTCACCTGATGATTAAGTTGATGCGCACGAGCACGAGTAATAGCACCAGCAATAGGTACTTGTGTCAGAGTGGATGTATCGTTGGTGTTGATGTCCTCATCAAAAAGGGTCGGGGAGAACCAGGGAGATGTGAGCTACCTTGTGGTGGCCTTGGTCGGGGTCGGGGGTGGCCAGAAAGGGCTCGTCGGCGTGGAACAGAGGGCGGCGGCGGTGCGGAGCGACGGCGACGGTGCTCCGGCGGGGTTGGGTCATCGCTGGCGGGTCGGGAAGCTCCGGTGGGGTGATGTAGTCCCGTTCTGAGCCTTGGTTCGGGCGGAGGAGGGCCGGGGGTGTTGTGTCCACGGCAGTCAGGGGCGGCGGCGGTGGAGGCGGCGCTGGCAGCGCTCCAGCGGGTCTGGGCGGCGATGGGCAGGGCAGTGAGCTGTGGTGGGGCGGTGTGGTGGTGGTTGGAGACTTAGCTCTGGCAAGGGGTGGCCGGAGAGGTGAGCTCCACGGTGAGCTGGGCACGACGGCGGTAATGGTGACGGTGGCGGCGTCCTGGTGGCTGGGCGCGCAAGTAGGGCTCAAGGTGGCTTTTATAGGATAGGAGGGAGGGAGCGGGCCGGGCGAAGCTGGGGCCGGGATGGCACGGCAGAGGTGTGCCATTGGGCGCGGCGGGTGGCGAGCAAAGCCGGCGCAGCGTGCGGCGGGTGCGGCCAGAGGATTGGGTGCCGGGGATTTGGTGTGGGGAGCAGAGGATCACGTGGCGCGCGGTTGGGCGAGCAGCTACAGCAGCTGGCTTGCCGGGCGGCAAGTGCTGCGACTGGCGGGACGCGGCGGAGGCTCAGGCACGGCGCGGGCTGGCCATTGGGCACGGCGGCGGCGAGCAGAGGCGGTGACGGCGTCGCGCGCGTGGCGCACACGGGTTGAGCAGGGTCGCGGCGTGGGGAGCAGTGCAGCTAGTCGGGCGGGGCTGGCCGGCCATTGGCTTGTCGCGGCGTGGGCGGCAGACATCGCTGGCCTGGTGGCCAGCTGTGGCAGAACCACCTGAATTAATCTGGTTCAAGCGCGCTAACCATCACCACAAGGGCAATCAGGGCTAACTCGCACTTCAAACGGAATAATCCATTGGTCTGTCGGGTAACCTCCCGATACAACCACGATTTTAGCCGATCGAAACCACACATACATGTACTCACACGAAGGTGAGCCCAGAGGATACAACATTCCACAAATTTTACACCACAGGGTTCATCATAAATTATTATTACAACTGAGTTCGAATTCGTAAAACAAGGTAATTCAGAGTTCAAAGTAATTGAGTTCTTCAGAGTTCAATGCAGCAGAAAAATAACGATAAACTACTCGACGATACAGGATGCCTCGATGAAGCCCGTACGAGACATCACTCGGCATTATCACCGTTGGCCGGGGGCGTATCCCATTCCACCGACCAACCAGGAGGAAGGGTACAAGGCCAAGTCAAACTAGCGATCATATCCTCGAAAGTATCACCTGAAAGCGAGCCACAAGCAAGGATGAGTATACTAATACTCAGCAAGGCTTACCCAACTAGTGGAATATACTTAGCTGACTCCTAGACATGCAAGGCTTTTGGCTTGAGGGGTTTGTTTTGCCGAAAGGCATATACAAGTAGGTCCTTACATTCAAATTTTAGCTCCAGATTCTAGTTTTCCTTAACCATTCTAGGTAAGCAACTATCCAATATCATACATGGTGAAAGAATTAATTTTTCATCCAACAAGATTAATCATCATCATTGTTCCACTTCTTACTCTATGTGGTAAAAGGGTCAAGCAGTCTCAATAACCGCGAGAAACGGACGATTCGAATCGAATTTCTTAACCTTGCAAGGGAAACCTAAACACACGTCACGTGGTTACTCCTAGAGTCACACTTGCATCTTTTCCCCCATCTTCCTGGGTTGTGGATCAGGGCCACCCTCCGAGACTACAGAGCCTAGCTCTGCACCCACCATGTGCGCGCATGGAACCAAAGTTGAGAGGGTGGGATGCTGTCCACTTGCCGGTCCGATTAGGTACTTAAGCTTACCGATTACCATATTCTCGGCATGTGGTTAGTACGTTCAAAGACTTAACCACCACTACCACACACTGCGGCCTTACCATTTTTCACTAAACAGACGGGACATCAATCATCAACTTGAACATCGCACCATAGCCCCATCCGTCGACCTTATGATTGCAGCATGTTGTAAACATTCAACTCCTATATTGTCGCGAGTGACAGGAAATCACTAGACTTTTACCGGAGTCCTGTTAGCATACAATTCTATCGAACCTTATATCTGGTGTTCAGAGCATGGGTACCTAGGATCACGCAACTAAGTTTTCATTCAACTCCTATAAACTTAATGCACAAGTAAAATAGAGTAATAATTTGCATAATTTCGAAAATAGGGTTCATGCTCCGGGGCTTGCCTTCTTGGGTAAAGATAGCTTTGGGCTCATCCGAACTTTGGTTCGGGTCTTCGAAAACCTCAGTTAGATTCACTTGAGCTTCACGCTGCTCACCCTCGGACGCAGGAACCAGCTCGTATGTTCTGTCGGCGAGAGTAGTCGATTCTATATGAATGCACAAGTGTAAGTTGTAGTGATGGTATATGACGATTATTTTCCTTCACGATAAAGTTGCAGTCCACAATAACATAGATTTGGTTGTGCAATTACTTAGTTAAGATTTCTTTGGGCAATTGTTAATAGAGTATAACTTAAACTAATTAACTCCATTAAACAAGAAGGGGGTTGGGGGTTGTGTTCTTTTGGAGACTAATTTTTGTAAGCACAACATGGATTAAACACAACTTCTGGACTAGGTAACTTCTGGTGATGAAATTTTTTTTTAGAGCACATTATGCAGAGAAAAAAGCACTGTAAAATTTTTATCATTTTTATGCAACAGAATAATTATGAAAAATATAATACACAGCTACTGCTAGAACCTATTTACTTTTATACAGGACGAACCATGAAAATGTTGATGCCAAAAACTTTACAGGGGGTTAATCTATCCATATATGTGTTACTGTAAATGTTTCAGAATTTACTGTGCAAGATACAAAGCATAATAAATAGGACAATATACACCTATTTTAATAAATATCAATTCCTACAGGATGTTTTACTGTGTTTCTGTGTATGAAACTTTTTATACAGCAAGAGCTACTATAAACAGTCCCACAATAAAAAGTTGAACATTTTCCAAGCAAAGAAACTAATTATTTGAATTAGTGCATTTTTCCCACGACAAAATTATTTAAATAGGTTACATAAAGGAAAAAGGTTCTAAACTTTTTCTGTGGTATTAAGGCATCACTGTAAATGCACTGAAAAGTTTTCACAACATGAATCACAATATAACAGCAGGTACAAATTAGTTCTATTATTTCATGGCATAAAACAAAGTTTGGCAAAACGTTTAGCTACAAGTGGGTTCTGGTCCTAAACTTTTTCCACTGGACTACACACCAAGCAACCAATCTACTGTCCAAAAATCAGATTCAGAACTGGTCTACAACAGTGGGTACAATTAAAGTCTATTAAACCTTCCATTTAATTTAGAGAAAGATTTAGCATGCAAATGAAGAAAAGCATGTAACAGAAGTTGTAGATTTTATTATAACGATTCCAGAACAATTGAGTTTGTATTTTTCTGATTTTTCTATGATTTTATATAAAATTTACAAGTTCGCTGTTTTTGAATTCAAAGTTTAAACACAGGTTTACAGTTATGCCCCTGGAAACTTGCATGCAGACTCTTTTAAAGATTTCAATTATTGCCATTGGGTCCCTAGGCGGCGCTGGCATGGCGGCTGGCCAGATTCCAGCGAGGGGGGCTCGTCGGCGGCGAGGGGAAAAGGGTCGTGGAGATCCAGGGAGGTGAGAGCTACCTTGGGGTGGCCTTGGTCGGGGTTGGGGGTGGCCGGAGGTGGCTCGTCCACGCGGAGCAGAGGGGCGGCGGCGGTGCGGAGCGTCGGCGATGGTGCTCCGGCGAGGAGGGAAGGGCGTGGGCTGGTCGATGAGCTTCGCGGCATCGAGGGGAAACCGTTTCGAGGCCTGGCTTGGACGGAGGAGCTTCGGAGTGGACTGTCCACGGAGCAGCAGGGTAGCGGCGGCGACGCGGGCGGCGCTGGTGGTGCTCCGGTGGTCGAGATGGCCGGGGAAGAGGCCGGTGAGCTTCAGTGGAGGGAGGGCAAGCTCGCTAGGTGATGGGTTTGGGTAGTGGAAGGTTGGAGGATGGGGCTCCACGGGCGGGTGGTGCACGGCAGCGGCAATGGCAGCGGCGGTGGCATTATGGTGGGTTGAGGCGCATGCGAGTGGCCTTGTGTTGCCTTTTATAGGTTGCAGAAGGGAGGGAGAGAACCGGGCAACGCTGGGGAGGGGCGCACGACGGTGGCACGTTACTGGTCGCGATGGGCGGCGAGCAGAGCCGGCGCGGTGTGCGGCGGGCGCGGCAGGGGATTGGGCGCTGAGGATTTGGCGTGGGGAGCGGGAGATCACGCGGCACGCGGGTTGGGCGAGGAGCTGCAGCAGCTGGCTTGCCAGGCGGCGAGCGCGGCGACTGGCGGGACGCGGCGGGGACACGGGCACGGCGCGGCTTGTCCATTGGGCGCGGCGGGCGGCGAGCAGAGGCGCGCGTCGCCGGCGTGCGCGTGGCGTGCGCGGACTGGGGAGGAGCGCGGCGTGGGGAGGAGCGCGTGCGAGCGGGCGCGGCCAAGCATTGGCTTGGCGCCTAGTGCAGGTCAGGCATCGCCGGCCAGGTGGCCTGCGGCGACTGCGCGGCGGGCAGAGGGTCGGGTGAAGCGTAGGGTCGGGCAAAGCGTAGGGTCGGGCGAAGCAGAGGGTCGGGCGAAACGGAGAAGAAGGGTCTGCAGCGACTGCGCGTCGGAGGGTTGGGCGGAGCGGAGAAAGAAGGGTCTGCAGTGAAAATAGAAGAAAAGGCAGGGGCTGGTTTGCAAATTCAAGTGTTACTCAAATTTTTGTGTTGCAACTCAAAAATCTCTGAACATGAAGGTTGTTTAAAATGAAAAGTTACACAAGTTTTGTTTCAGGACAAAGTTCATTTGAGTTCTCGTTTAGAAGCTATTTTAAAAGCTCAAAAAGTATGATTCGGAGGGCACGTCATTTCCTAGGCAAAAATTTGTATTCTCTACTATGCTTCAACTAGACTTTTGTTTATCATGTCAATAACGATGTGCCTATTCAATTTCGTAGCCATGTTAGCATCGATGTGAAAGTTATTTAATTTGTTTGATTAACGTACATGCACTTATGCACATATACAAATCTATTTTTTTATTCAGAGCAAAACCAATTTATAATTCGTTTCTTTTAAAATTTTCTTAGTTATTTATGCATCGTGTTAAGCTAATGAGGCTTATTTCATAATTTAAGGACCCAAGGTGTCACACCACGGTGGCGCTGTCGTTCACGAAGCGGCTGACCTAGCTGATCCAGGAGCGGGTCCACCCCGGGTACGAGTACTCGGGTTGTGACAACCCAACTCGCGTGCAGAACCGCAAGTTCTCATGCAGCAAGGCTCATAGGCGGGTCACGCTCATCATGAGTGGGGAGGTCCGCGAGAAGGGCTTCCCGAAGGCGTACTGCCTGAAGCAGCCCACCACCGATGTATGCAATCTGCTTGTAGAGTCATTTTGCTTCTTGCCGAGTGGTTTTGGTCCGCGTAGTTTTCCACCGAGTCGTTTTTGTTACCGAGTCACCCGTTGGGTTGTAACACCACTCGGCTTTCTGCAGGAAAAAATTGTGTCATTCTGGTGCCCTGCGTCTTTGCCGGAGGGGCAGCAGGGCAAGGCTGTTGATCCACCCGCAGGGCTTGCGTTGCTGGTGGCGGACATTGGAAGTTTCTCGTCCGACTCCTCCATCGGGAGCGAGTTGGACGACGTTGTAGAAGTATCGGGGCCGGCGGCTGGTGCCGGCTCCACCACGAAGAAGCGGCACCCCACCCGTAAGGTGGCCGCGTCGAAGGCCCAGCGGGGCGGAGTGACACCACGGGGTAGGAGCTCGATCCCTCCGGGCGCGAGCTGGGTGGGGACAGAGGCCGCGGCAGAGAAGGCCGGCCTCACCACCCCCAAGCCAGAGGAAGAGGGCCAGGGGGATGAGCGGGGGCGGCCAGCGAGGTTGCCTGTGTGGGTGGCGTAGTCATTCCCCTCCGCCGTGCCGTTGAAGCCGAGCTTCAACATGCAGCGGGCTAAGAGGTGAGTCTTCCAATCTCTTGCACTTCTCAATTTTACTCCTTTTCATGCTGGGTTCCGATTCTGAGTCGATGAGTCAAACTGTAGGAGGGCGTCGCTTAGGGGCACCAAGCACAAGCCGGAGGAGTCAACCAGTGAGGCCGTTTTGGCTGTGGTGGCCAAGGGGGAGGCGTCCCCATCGGAGCGGCCACTGGCTCGCCCTCGACGGATCGACGGGGCAGCCACCAAGGCTGAGGAGGGGGCGGTGACGTTGGAGCCGCCACAAGGTAGCGATGTCGTGCCCCTGGAGGTTGCACCAGGGGACAGGGCCCGGGCCCGGGTCGTTGAGTACCCTGCCAACCCGAACGCGATGCCCCGAGTCATTGCCTCCCAACTTCTTGTTGTATAGGAGCTGCCTAAGGAGAAGGCGCCCGGGAACGAGGCGGTGGTGACCAAGGAGGCGTTGCTCAAGGCCGGCTAACGCGCGGCCGAGGCAAACCAGGTGAGTCTGTGGAGTTTTGCATAGGTGCCGGATCATGTGGCTTGATGCGGCCTGTTTATGCAGGATTTTGTCGACCTCAGTCGGTGAGCTGCAAGCCAGCTCGAGGCGGGAGATGGGTTGGCGATCCGAGTCCTTCAGCTGAAGGAGGAGCTACAGGTGCTGAAGCATCACCATTTCGAGGCCTCGAAGAAGCAGTCAGCGAAGCTGAAAGGTTTGGTTTTTGACTCGTCTCTGCTTTTGGCTGCCTGACTTGCCACGAGGGGCTAACGCCGAGGGCTTTGCAGGGCTGAAGGAGGCCAACGAGATGATGTCCCGGGAGCTCAAGGTCATCATTGCGGCGAACGAGGAGCTGCACCGGCTAAGAGAGGGCGCTGAAGGCCGGGAATCTCTCACAGAGCAGAAGCTCCGACTTGAGAAGCAGTGCTGCCAAGGTAACTGCTCTTGTTCCTTGAGGATTACCTTTTTTGCTGAGTCGCTTGTACTGATACGAGTATCTTTTGCAGAGATGGAGTCCCATTTGGCCAACGCCCAGGCGGACCTCGACAAGCTAATGGCCAAGATCGATGCCGTACAGGTCGCATTTAAGCCGGAGGGGGTTGCCCTGGCGGAGGAAGCGGCGCAGCGCTTGGACAATGCGTAGGAGCACCTCAAGGCCTTCATCAGGAAGATTAGGATGCCGACCCTGTGATGTGCCTTTGCCCATTGTGTAGAGAGCTAGTCATCAGGCATGCGATTGGTGTAGGTGACGCAGAGTGGTTCCAGGATGCACCAAGTTGCGATCAGTTCACCACCTAGCTAGGTTAGTTTTTGACGCGAATGATACTGGTGTGAGTTGGCATGGCCGAGTCGCTGCCCCCGAGCGTGCTGGACGAGTCGGAAGGGGCTATACTAGGTCGCTTTCAGGTGCGAAGAAATATAGTACAAGAAGCGATGAAATGCTCTTATTATCATATAGAAAGGTTGGGGTACATAGCTGCGAGCTCCTTTCACGGGTAGAAGCGCCGAAGGTGTTCGATGTTCCATGGATTGCTTACATCCATGCCATCTTCTCTCTGCAGGCGATAGGTGTCGGGGGCAACGACTGTGCTGACAATGAAGGGTCCTTCTCATGGGGAAGACAACTTGTGAGAACCGGCAGGAGACTGGATGCAATGCAGAACCATGTCGCCTATGTTGAAGTCTCGCTCCTGCACATGTCGGTCGTGGTATCGCCTGAGCTCCTGTTCGTAACGTGCGTGCTACAAGGCAGCTGAGACGCGGTGTTCCTCGACTAGGTCGATGTCGTGGCGCCGAGTCGTTTCTGCTTCGCCTTCCTCGTAGTTTTGGATGCGCGGGGCACCAAAGATTATATCACTCGGGAGGACGGCCTCCGAGGCATACACTAGGAAGAAGGGAGAGTAGCCGGTTGCCCGGCTCTTTTGGGTGCGTAGGCCCCAAACGACCTGTTGTAGTTCTTGGATCCACTTGAGACCAAACTTCTCGAGTGGGTCGAAGATGCGTGCCTTGAGCCCCTGGAGGATCATACCGTTGGCGCATTCCACCTGACTGTTGCACCTTGGGTGAGCCACGGAGACGTAGTAGACGTCGATGCAATTTTCTAGGTAGTGGTCCCAGAACGCGCTTCCGGTGGACGATGTACCCAGGTCAGTGATGATCCTGTCGGGCACACCAAACCTATGGGAGATTTCCTGGATGAATTCAACCGCCTTGAGTGTCGTGGTTGCCGTGACTGGTTTGACATCAATCCACTTGGTAAACTTGTTGATGGCCACAAATACGTGGTTGTAGCCACCTACGACCGTCTTGAGAGGTCCGACCGAATCGAGCCCCCAGTAGACGAAGGGCCAGGAAGGAGGAATCATTCGCAGGGCCTATGCTCTAACGTGCTGCTACATGGCGAAGAATTGGCACCCTGGGCACCTTTTAACGATGTCGTGGGTGGCGGCGAGTGCCGTAGGCCAGTAGAAACCAAACTTGAATGCCTTGCCCACCATAGTAGAGGCGCTTGTGTGGTTGCCACAGATGCCCGAGTGGATGTCGTGGAGTAGAGCAACTCATTCTCTCTAAGCGATGCACTTGGATAGCGTCCCTGAGGAGGCCGAGTGCTTGAATAAGTCAGTGCCAATGATCACGTAGTTGGCAGCTCGTCGCGAGAGCTTCTCATGTTCTTTTCTATCGGGGGGAAGACTTGTTGTTTACGAGGTAGTCGATGATGGGAGAGCGCCAGTCGGAGTCGATCACCAACACCTCTTTGCCATGAGCAGGCACCATGTCTAGCTTGGTGGGGGGTGGTTCCTCGACCTTGACCATGGGTCGTCTCAAGGCTTGGATGAAGACTCCGGCCGGTACAAGGGCACAACTGGAGGCGAGCTTGGAGAGGACATCGGCCGCGACGTTGTAGTCTCTGATGACGTGGTGGAACTCCAACCCGTAGAAGCTGGCTTCTGAATTTCGTATCTCCTTGCAGTAGGCGTCCATCTTCTCCTTTGTATAGTCCCAGTCTTTGTTGACTTCCTAGATAACGACTTTGGAGTTGCCGTAGGCGAGGAGGCGCTTGATGCCGAGAGAAGCGGCGATTCGGAGACCGTGGATAAGGGCTTCATACTCAGCAGCGTTGTTAGTTGCTTTGAAAAGTAACTGGAGGACGTACTTGAGTTGTTCACCTTTCGGGGAAATGATTAGAACTCCAGCGCCGGCGGCGTCGAGGTTGAGGGTGTCGTTGAAGTACATCTTCCAGTGCTCGGGTCATACCTCGGGTGGTGGGTCTTGTATCTCTGTCCACTCGGTCACGAAGTCAGCCAGGGCTTGAGACTTGATCGTGGACCGAGGGGAGAACTATAGGTTGAGCGCACCTAGCTCGACGGACCACTTGACAACTGGGCCGTTGGCATCGCGGTTGTGGAGGATGTCGCCGAGTGGGAATGAGGAAACGACTCTATTTTTGTGTGCTTGGAAGTAATGCCGCAGCTTCCTGGATGTGATGAGGACCACGTACAGGAGCTTCTGGACCTGAGGGTAGCGCACCTTGGACTCACCGAGTACGTCGCTGACGAAGTAAATGGGTCGCTGCACCTTTTAAACGTGACCTGGCTCGTCTGGCTCAACAACCAGGACGGTACTCACCACATGAGTGGTTGCCGCTATGTAGAG
This sequence comes from Panicum miliaceum, assembly GCA_032594955.1. Taxonomy (NCBI): domain Eukaryota; kingdom Viridiplantae; phylum Streptophyta; class Magnoliopsida; order Poales; family Poaceae; genus Panicum; species Panicum miliaceum. The sequence continues at coordinate 32,015,205 of CM064056.1, forward strand.
GAGGAGCTCCTCATCGGGCTCTGGAGCCGTGAGGACTGGTGGGTTAGTAAGAAATTCCTTCAGCTCCTGGAAGACTCTAGTAGCATCGTCATTCCATACAAACTTGTCTGCTTTGTGAAGCAACATGAAGAAGGGGAGTCCCTTATCGCCAAGACGACTGATGAATCGACTCAGGGCCGCCATGCACCCGGTCAGTTTGATCACATCCTTCTTGCACTGAGGGAGCTTCATTCTCCTGATGGCGTTGACCTTGGTGGGGTAGGCTTCGATGCCTTGGTTACTGACTATGAAGCCGAGTAACTTTCCTGAGGGGACCCCGAAAACACACTTGCGTGGGTTCAGCTTCCATTTGAATTTTCTGAGATTTTTAAATGTTTCGACTACATCTGCTATGAACTGATCATAGGACCTAGTTTTAACCACTACATCATCAACGTATGCTTCGACGTTGCGGCCGATCAGCCCCTGGAGGCATCTCTGGATGGCTTTCTGATACGTCGCACCCGCGTTTTGAAGGCCAAACGTCATGGTGTTGTAGCAATATGCCCCGAAGGGAGTGATGAACGAGGTCTTCTCTTGATCTGACTCCTTGATGGCGATCTGATGGTACCCGGAGTAGCAATCAAGGAACGAGAGGAGGACGCACCCGGCCATAGACTCAATGACCTAGTCGATGCAAGGAAGAGGGAAGGGATCGTTAGGGCAATGCTTGTTGAGATCTGTAGAGTCAACACACATTCTCCATTCACCATTTTTCTTTTTAACAAGGACTGGGTTTGCCAGCCATTCGGGGTGTGTGACTTCATGAATGAATCCTGCAGCTAAGGGCAGAGTAACTTCTACCCTAATAGCCTCCTTCTGATCTTGAGCGAAGCGCCGGAGTTGCTGCTTGACGGGTCGTGCCCTTTCTTCGAGATCTAAGGAGTGCTCAGCCTCCTCCCTCGGAACGCCTGGCATGTCAGAGGGCTTCCATGCGAAGATATCCCAATTGGCACGGAGGAGGAGGTAAGCGCGTCTTCCTATGCCTGTCGAGGTCCGCCCTGATGAGGGCGGTCTTATCTGGGTTGTTCTCCCTAAGGAGGATGGTCTTTGTCGCGCAGCCGGGCGGCAGCTATGACTCGGTTACCAAACCATTTGCCGGGATGGGGATGTCCTGTGGAGGCATCACCTCTGTTGACTCGGCAATCGACGGCGTTCTTGGTCCTCTCAAGTGCCTCCGAGATGTTTAGGTTCTCGGTCTCACATGAGTGGGAGGTTTGCAGGTCGCCGTAGATGGAGAGCACATTGTTGGGAGCAGGCATCTTGAGGACAAGATATGTGTGGTGTGGAATGGCCATGAACGTGGCGAGGGTGGGCCTCCCCAAGATGGCATGGTACGACATCTCGAAGGAAGCCACCTCGAAGTGGATGTGCTTCGTCCTGTAGTTCTCCCGGGTGCCGAAGGTGACTGGGAGAGTGACTTGGCAGACCGGAGTTGACCCTGAGCTGGGGATGATGCCGTAGAAGGCCTCCTGGGTCAGGACCAAGGAGGTCATGTCGTACCCCATGCTCTCCAGCGCCTTGGAGAAGATGATGTTGAGGTCACTGCCTCCATCGACGAGCACCTTGGAGAGACGCACTTGGCTGACCACGGGATGAGCACGAGTGGGTAGGAGCCAGGACTGGATAGGTGTATCCAGTGGTTGCGCCGATCAAAGGTGATTGCTACCTCGGACCAGTGCAAGGATTCGACCGGGTGTTGGAACACAGAGTTGACCTCGCGCTGATCAAGCTTGAGGCGACGTCGGCACCTTGGGGCCCTGGAGCCACCATAGATGAAGTTGACCGACCGGTTTGCCTCTTGGAAGTCCACTGGGGACTTGTCATGTTGGTTTTCCCGGTCTCGCCTGGGCGAGTCGTTCCGGCGTCCTCGACCCCTAGAGGTTTTGGAGCTGTCGGGCTTGTCACAGTCTTCATAGCGAAGACGCTTGGGGTCGTCCTGGGCCACACTATTGCGGAGTGCATGACATTCCCGCGCCGTGTGGTTGGAGTCCTTGTGCCAGGGGCACTTGCCGTCGAGGAGTCGATCCAGCTCGTCCTTGTTAAGGGAGGTGCGCTGTCGAGGTCGATCTGTGACTGCGACGGTGTTGTCAGGGCCGCGCTTGCGCTCCTACTATTTGGATGACTCGGGTCGGTCGTTGTGCTTGCCGGAGTTGTGGCGAGGCGGTCGACTGTTTGGTCGTTGGCGATCGTCATGTCGCTACTTAGGCCGGTCGTCGGAGTGACGTTGGTCCTTGTGGTGACGGTGCGCCTTCTCTGCATCCTCCATGTCGGCGTGCTTGTTGACAACAACCATCATCTCGAAGATGGTTTTGGGGTTGCTCTCGAGCATCTTACGCCAGAGCTCGATGTTGTGCAGCCCTTGGTGGAAGTAGTGGATGACATCCCTGTCATCAACATCCGTAATCATGTTACGGTTGGTGAAGTACCTTTTAGTGTAGTCACGCAGGGACTCACTGGGTTACTGAGTGACGCTGCCTAGATCCCATCTGGTTTTGGGACCCGGGCATGAAGCCTGGAAGTGGTTGACGAAGGCGGTGCAGACGTCCTGCCAGCTATTGATGGAGTCGGGATGGAGTCCCTTGAGCTCGTTGAGGGCCTGGCGACTCATCATAACTGGGAAGTAGGCCGCCATGATGTCGTTGTTGCCACTCGCCGCTCGGACGATGATGTTGTAGGTGCGCAGCCATGTCTTGGGGTCGGAGTCACTGTCGAACTTGTCGATGCCAACTAGCTTGAATGTAGAGGGCCATGAGACTCCACGGAGTCGGTTGGAGAAGGCAGAGAAGCCGTCCAGGTCCCTGATGACATCATCGTCGAGGTTGATCGGAGCCTGCTGGGTCGATGTGGACGTTGGTCGGTGTTGCCGTGGCGAGCCCGACCTCCGCGGTTAGAACTGGGTGGGCTGTACTCTTCGTCGTTCCGTCGGCGGTGCTCCCACTCAGCCTCGTTGCGCTCGCGGTGTCGTTCATTAATGACGGGTCAAATGTCACGGTTGCGAAAGTTGGAGCGGAGATCCGGCTGGTTGACTTTGTTGTCGTCGTGGTGGCGGGCTGTGGAGTGGCAACAGCTACTAGATTGGGCTTGTAGGGCCGAGTAGTCCTTCCTCAAGTGCTATACCTGGGCAGTAGCAACATGCAAATGAGTACGGGCTCGTTCGAGCTCGGGTGAGTGAGGTAGAGTCTCCAGTATCTCGAATGCGGTGGCCAGGTTTGCAGATAGGGTGGCAAAGACGTTCTGGTCGTCGCACTCGAGGACAAAGTCATCGTCGAGGTTCCGCGGGGTTTGCCGGCGTGCGTCGGGGTGGAACCCGCGGGTTGCGGCCGTCGGCGTTGCGGAGATCTTCTTCAGTTTGGTCGATCACGACCTCGTTGTTGCGTCGTTCTTGGTGGTTCTGGTTGCGGTGGAGTCCTTGGCGCTTGGCCTCCTCGTCTTCTGCTTTGACAAATACTTCGTTGGAGGAAATGACAGAGATCTCCCGCCGATCTGGAGAGCTCACAGGGTTAGGTGGGAGGGTGAAGAGAACCTCCTGGTAGCCAGCTTGTGGTCCTGGGACCATGTCAGATCCGATCTGGTCAACATTGGGAGACTCAGGTCGGAAAGGTGCAGCTTCTCCATCGAAGATCGGATCTGGTCCGAATAAACGGAGGACCTAAGGCGGAGCCCGAACGAGGCTTGAGGGGCCGAGCCACGGGGACGGCGGAGTGCCGAATCCACGAGCCCAATGCACTCGGCCAGGGAGGCATCGACTCGGTTCAAGCCCACGAGGATATCGTTGATGTTGATGCGCGGGCAACGGTTCGTCCGCGAGTGGTTTTGGGCTTCATCCTGGATGGACAGGTGCTCCTCTTGGTGCATCACTGAGCTGGAGAGGGTCAGATCGGATCTAAAACCCTGGAGGCTTTCTGTCTCGGAGGCAGATGAACTTGGCGACGAGCTCCTAGGAGCAGACATCTCTGGAAAGCTTCCAAAGATGATGGAGTGGCTGGCAGCAGCATGGATCTAGAGCGTCACTTGCACGGAGAAGAAGACGCCGGAGTTGGATGCCATCAAGTTCGCCAAGAGGAAACTTGAGATCCCCCTACCTGGTGCGCCAACTGTCGGATTTGCACTCCGGCAAGTCTGCCAAGGGTAGCCCCAAGCAGTATATTTGTAGGCGGGGTGGATCGGAGAGAGCCCGAGAACTTGGTTTAGACGCAGAGGTTTAGACAGGTTCGGGCCGCACGGAGCGTAACAACCTACGTCCTGTGTTCGGGGGTTTGTATTAGGGTTAGCCGTCGAGGCTAGGATGAGATGAATGAGATGCCCCCTAGGATTAGCCATCGAGGCTAGGATGATTCCCTATGGGTCCCCCCATGGCCCCCTTATATATCCGAGTAGCCATGGGTTACAAGTTAGGGTAAATCTGCTCGGGTTTGTTACAAGGAATCCGATCACTTAAGATACACAAGATCATGCCTATCTAGTTCGACCTAGATCCTGACCCCGGGGAATCCTGCCCATCGTCCAGTTGAGTGCCTGTACGCCGGGTCTTTTATGCGGAGTCGTTCGGCCGGGTAGCCGTCTCCACTCGGCAGGGAGGTACCTGGGTCTACCTCCGTTAGGTAGTGTGACACAAGATCAACCATCCTTATGAAAGAATGACTAGGATCAGAGCAAGGCAGAAGGAAGCTTTCAATGGCATACAAAGGATAACTCTTATCTAGGCAAGCACAGAATATACTCATGAACACATACACATACACATGCTTAGTATCGGGCTCTAGGCTCCCAGGCATCACCGGGAGACCGCACAAGATATGGCTAGGTGGCCACTAGATCTTCACGGCTATTTTATGCACCTCCTACAGCTACTACACGAACGGGGAGGGTTACGCTGGATGGACAGGGCTGTCACCACCTGCCGCCTACCTCATCTAACCATGGTATAGAGCCGCATTCAAACATAACCGATAACCCAGACACCACGTCTGTGCTAAGCATTACTGCTCTATTCTTACGTTGAGACTAGGAACACCCCGACACAAGCAAGACTATGATAGGATCACATACTAAACATAAGCATATGAATCAAACACAAGCCAAAATAAAGAACTAAACTTTATTACTAAACTTCAAACCATACATAAAGAGAAAGATACAAAAGCATACCAAACTCTTCATGAAGACTAGAAGACTTTGAAGAACCACTCTTCACCTACACTCCACTATCCTGGAGAGCTTTACAAAGGAGGAGATGCTACATCTTGGTGTATCTTCTTTAGGAGCACCCCATCTTATATTTATAGGCATGGAACAGGGGGTGCTCGGCAGGAATTCAGCGCAACTCAAGCAAAACCAACATTGAGGTGAGCTGTGGGAGTGACACGTGGCAGAGGTAAGTCGGTGGGGCCCGTCATAGGTCGGCCGACCCAATGGGTTCGGCCGAATTGGTCCTGGCGCCCACCGCCTTCATCTCTGGCTAGATCTCTCCCTGATGGACTCTTGTGCCTCTTGTTGATGCTAGAGTTGAAGTTGAGTCTGTTTGCTTCGGTTGTGGGCCCTCCAATCCATGTGATGCACGTGTAGCGGCGAATGATTGCTCGAGACTTATTTCCTCGGATCAATGAAATTTCTTTTCCTTTAAAATTCAGCTAAAATCCTGCACTCATAAAATTCTCCTAGGGCATGTGGAATGTATACGTTTATTAGCAGTATGTGTATAAGAAATGCTAGTTTATCCTTATTTTGTGATCAAATTGACACTCATTTTTGGTCCGTAGCGAGCGTCAACAAGATCCCGCAAGCTGCCCTTTGCTCGTCCGGAGCAATGTTGGGCTTAAGTTGTTGATCAAGAGTTGCTGCAATATCTCATCTCTTCGTTACACCATAATTGCAACAAAATATTATACCTTACTTTGAATAAGTTGGCTATTATTTTGCTCACCTATTTTACCTTACTCTTCATGGGACTTTTAGCTTTCTCCTTGTCTTCGGCTATTGAGAGGTAGAACGATTCATAAAGCACCACTTACCCATTCCTTGCTCAACCTTACATCCGGAAGTTTTTTTTTCAAAAGATTTTGCAAAGAAAATATAGTCCCTCAAATGATTCTCTCAAATCGCTCAATGTGTATGAATCATCACCAAGGCTTGATGTTGCCTTTGCTTTCACCCTACTTCTACAAAGGTCTATGTGGAGCTCATGGTAGGGAAAAATGAGAGGGCATACTTGCATCAAATATTTTGCAAAGTCAAAAACCGGACCCAAAGAGTAACAAGTCATATAACCTTGATCAAGAAGTGCATGTGTGTGGTAAAATGGATGGTATGTGGACTGCGGAATATTTTTTTTCTTGTGTGCTCTCTCTCCTTTATATCATTTTAGACATGGGCATTTCCAATCTTTTCTTCTTCTTCTCTCTTTTTTTTTCTTTCGATACTTGGACCTTCATGTGTCCAGTTCTTTTCTTTTGCATAGGCCATGTCTTTTTTCTTGCAAGAACACTTGGAGAGAGAGACCACACATTTTTGTGGATCATTAATATTTATGGTGGGTGGATGAATGGAGTGATTGCTAATTCCAAATGTAGGAATTTAGCATATGAACATGGTGTGTACGTGCTCTTGATCAAGAGAGTATGAAAAGAGACTTGAAAGGTCACAACAGTTTGACAAAGCTCAAAATGACAACAAGCAGCATGTGTCAATGGTGGTTTAATATGGGTAACATGCATGTGGCTTTGGTAGGAATTTCTCATCATTGAGGAACTTTTCATTTTATCATTTCGAAAGATAGAAATTCTGGATGTAAGATTTTGCTCAGAACAAATTTTTAGTAGCTCTAATTCATCATATCATGCCTCACAACAGCTTAGACTCAGATCATGCACTCGTAACCCACAAAATTTCAAGTTCAAGGCAAACTTTTTAAACTAACTAACCAAAATATGGAGAATACAAGGCCGCAACTAGGCATAAAGGAAAAATAAAATAGAGAAACTATTCATCATTTCAACATGGACGAACTAAAGCATTCTTATCGCACATGGAAAGCAAAGATAACTAGGCAAATCTTTTTGTTCTTTTTATCATGTTCAGCTTTTCTTTTCAATGCAAATGAGAAATGCAACTAAATACATGTTACCTTCCAGGGACTCCTCCCCCAAGCTAGCTCATGGCCCATATTCGGGGAAACGTCCTTGGGCGTCGGGGTAGCACCCTTGGGAACGGAGGAATGCGAGGCGCTCCTCTCGTTCTTGCTGCAGTATCTTGATGGCGGTGCCTAGCTGCCGGTCAGTTCGGTCATGCCATTTGGTGGTCTTGGTGATGTGTTAATTGATGGTGTTCTCAAATCGTTGTTGCCGTTGGTCCATGTCGTCAACATGCAAGCTAAGGTTGGTTACCTGGTGGCTAAGCTCATGGTAGCCTCGAGTCGAGAACGACCGCCGAGCGGCGTAGAGCAGGGGCGAGACACTTGAGCTGGAGCCACCACTTTGATCGTAGTAGCCCCCTGCGGGCTGCGCCCACTCTCCACTGCTAGCACTCTGCCAAGCAGAGCCTGTAGTTTGTTGCTGGGCGGCTTGCTCCCGACCAGGTGCATATCCGGATGTGGATCCGGATGTGCCCCCAGCTGGAACGTATCCCCCAGCATATCCATGATATGCATATGGTGGTGCTGGCATATCCATCGCGGCATTCTGCGACCTGCTCCATGTCATTCTTCCTGACACGCTGCTCCTGCGAGCTGCTTCTTCTGGCTGCAATGTAAATGTTAAACTCCGGGATTTATACAAATGAAACCGCAGGTTAGGGAGCGGCATTTCATTTGTATAGCCCGGAAAAAAGAAAACCAAGGAGCCATCTGGAGCATGTTTAAGCGTGTGCCCATAAAGCAAATAATTTTCATCAATCATCCAACGTGGAGAGCTGATATAAGAAATAGAAGCCCAACTCAAAACATTCAACCCTCCAGCAATGCGAGTGACCAAAGATGCACATTCCACTGGCCCAACCATCCAAAAATTCTCAAGCCATTGCCGGATCATTTATTTCACCATGGAGATTTTTATTTTGTTTACCATGGCATAAAAAATACGGAATTCCTCACTGCGAATGGTACGTGTCAGACCCGGTGCATGGGCCATAGCTTATCATCATTGTAACTAGTCGTATAGAACTAGGACTAGTCAGACGTAAGGAGACTACCTGACAATGTACTCGGGCAGGACTCCTCAAATCGTTCCCGACTAGGACTTCCATGTAACTCTATCCCACTAGACTATATAAGGGTGGGCAGGGATCCCTCCAAAACAGATCGTGCATACACATAACCTCTAAGGCAATACAAACCACACAGGACGTAGGGTACTACGCTCTCGGCGGCCCGAACCTGTCTAAACTTTGTGTTCGTTGCACCTTCGAGTTCCTGATCTCAGCGACACCCTACCTACAACCTACCACCTTGGGGGTATCCCTCGGTGGGCTTGGCGGTAAAACACCGACAGTACGCACATCATCCCTTGGGAAACATGTTATCGCAACCCACTTATGCATCAAACGCAAGGTTGGGTGCTGTATGTCGTTACATCGCGGTTTCCCAATGGTGGTGGCGCCCGAAATGACTGCCTCAATATCAAGACTGCAGCGATGATGAAAACCAAAAAGCATGCTAAGATCTTTCCAAGAAACCGAATATTCTTGATTAAAAAGTCGGAAAGAAATCAAAGCTTCCTCCTCAACAAGGGTGCAAAGAAATTGGATGATCAAATCACGAGAAACCTCTTCGAAAACATTTGCAAAATCAGTCCACCCCACGGCCTTCCAGATACTAGCAAAATCAGCGTTCATACCAATTTGCTGCAGGAGGTCAGGGTCGAAGATTCTTGGGTGGCGGAACTTCCTCCGCCTCAGCATGTTGTAGGCTTGGAACTCGCGATCACCTCGGATGTCGAGGTGCGAGTCATCGAGCTCCACTTCGTCCTCCTCGGGCTGCTGCCCTTGGCCTTGCACCTCGGTTTGCTCCTCTTGGGTTTCTTGCTACCGCATCTCTGTCTCTCATGGGGCTCGGCACGTGGTTGTTTGATTGGCGCGAACTGGAGCCACCATGAGAGCAGCCCATGAGAGCCACCATGAGAATTAGTAGTCCTTACGGGGCTTGGTCACTGCCACAACAATCGTTCTTGTGGGCGAGAACGCACCAAAATCGTTTCTTACAGGGTAGTAGTACCACCACAACACGTTCTCGCAGTGACAAAAGGAGGCAACACGAAATGCAAATGAGGGAAACAAAAGGGGAAATACTTTTTTTCTTTTTCTTATGGAACTAGAGTAAGAACATGAGAATTTCGACAGGGGGAGAAAGATTTCCGAGGGCACTCAGTTGTAGCTCAGTTTGGGGCAAGGAGGAGAGGTGATGTGCACCGGTTTTTATAGAGGGGCGTCACCCCTAGGCTGGTCGACCAGGCCTAGTCGGCCGAGCCCACCTCGGGCCCAAAACCGGCCAACTTTCAAGATCTGTATGAATGCCTGCCATAAGGTCCAGAGCTGGTTGAATACCTGCCATAAGGCCAGTGCAGGTCTAGGAGTGGCCCAAATGCACTTGGACATGAAAATGATCCTAGTTCATGCATGCACTAGCCTCCAAATGCTCATGGGAACTTTCACCCCAAAATGCCCTTATTTGTTGCTCTAATTCCTATGTTTACGGAGGATGCAAATGCAAAAGTTGAGGAATTCAAATATGCAAGGGGTTGGATGCAAGATGAAGCAAATGCTCATGCACAAATCGAATTGAACATCTAAAAATTCAAACATGCAATGCGTGGAATCAAATTTGAGATGACTACCGATTCACCTATCGGCGAGGATTCAAAATTTTACGTCCTTCGAACGACACTTTTTATTTCCTGTCGAATTGAAATTTTGAATTGAAATTTAAATTTTACCTTCGACGGAAAATTACCTGAGGTCGCTCATTTTGTACCTTCGATGATTTTTTTTACCTCGAAGCGGTATCCTTCGGATCTTCGGGGATGTCTTCTCGCTTCTCTCAATCGAGATCAAGAATTTTGTTTGGTATGTGATCATCTCGTACTGACGACCCTGAGGTGTGAATTGAATTCTACTCCATAATTTATTTTTGCATCGTGATGATGTGTCTTGATCATTTAATCGAATCAATCTCCTCTGCCGGTGGTGATCAGTCAACAGTAGTAGAAATGAAATCCGAATAAAAACCAAGATCCTTTGTTGAAGCTTGATGATGCAACGGGGATTGAATCAATTACCGAGAGTTGAACTTCTTCAAATTAATCACGCTCTTTCATTTTGAAGTCAACTCGAAATCGTCATGGATTTTCCGGTGAATTGTAATCAATCAAACACTACCCTGTCTTCACATAAAGAGAAAACAGCATGGTTGTCCTACTAGACATTGTCTATCAACCATGGATAAAGTCTCAAGCTTTAATAAATCTTTTAAACCTGTGCCTTCCCCGGCAACGGCGCCAAAAATGCTTGTTGGTGTTTCATAGCGTCGTCACTAGGATAGGTGTTTCCCAGTGACGGCGCTAGAAATGTCATGGGGTATTTCTTATGTTATAGAATGATCCGCAAGCGCACAGAATACCATTGTAGCATTTTACCCGTGAGTACGGGGTCGTATTTATATTTCTGCAGGGAAGGCGGTGGTTCAAGTAGATTCATTAAGCTTAGTAGAATTATCATGGTTAAATATCCAGCATCTAATTAGGGGTAATTGATAATTTGATTGAGAGGTAGTGTGACAAAAGATCAACCATCCTTATGAAAGAATGACTAGGATCAGAGCAAGGTAGAAGGAAGCTTTTAGTGGCATACAAAGGATAACTTTTATCTAGGGAAGCATAGAATATACTCATGAACACATACACATACACATGCTTAGGATAGGGCTCTAGGCTCCCAGGCATCACCGGGAGACCGCACAAGATATGACTAGGTGGCCACTAGATCTTCACGGCTATTTTATGCACCTCCTACAGCTACTACACGAATGGGGAGGGTTACGCTAGACGGACAGGGCTGTCACCACCTGCCGCCTACCTCATCTAACCACGGTATAGAGCCCCGCATTCAAACATAACCGATAACCCAGACACCACATTTGTGCTAAGGATTTTTGCTCTAGCCTTACGTTGAGACTAGGAACACCCCGACTAGGGGAGATGAAACCAACGCCGTCGCCTAGATGTCTTACCACGTCTAAACATGCAAGATACGCGACATAAGCAAGACTACGAAAGGATCACATACTAAACATAAGCATATGAATCAAACACAAGCCAAGATAAAGAACTAAACTTTATTACTAAACTTCAAACCATACATAAAGAGAAAGATACAAAACTATACCAAACTCTTCATGAAGACTAGAAGACCTTGAAGAATTACTCTTCACCTTCAATCCACTACCCTGGACAGCTTTACAAAGGAGGAGAGGCTACATCTTGGTGTGTCTCCTTTAGGAGCACCCCATCTTATATTTATAGGCATGGAACAAGGGGTGCTCGGCAGGAATTCAGCGCAACTCAAGCAAAATCGACATTGAGGTGAGTTGTGGGAGTGACTCATGGCAGAGGTAAGTTGGTCGGGCACATCATCGGTCGGCCGATCCAATGGGTTCGGTCGAACAGGTCCTGGCGCCCACCGCCTTTATCTTGGGCTGGATCTCACCATGATGGGCTCTTGTGCCTCTGGTTGACGCTAGAGTTGAAGTTGAGTCGGTTTGCTTCGGTTGTGGGCCCTCCAATCCATGTGATGCACGTGTGGCGGCGTATGATTGGTCGAGACTTATTTCCTCGGATCAATGAAGTGTCTTTTCCTTTAAAATTCAGCTAAAATCCTGCAATCATAAAATTCTCCAAGGGCATGTGGAATGTATACATTTATTAGCAGAATGTGTATAAGAAATGCATGTTCATCCTTATTTTGTGATCAAATTGACGCTTATTTTTGGTCCGTAGCGAGCGTCAACACTCGGCTCCCCCGAAAATCATGAGGCAGCCCTGGGCGTTGGGGAACGTGTTCTAAGGCTTGTCAGACTCCTCCGAATCCTTGGGCGCCTTCTCATCACAGTCATCCCCTTCACGCCCTCCGGCCAGGCCAAGCACGCACCTGAGGAGCTCGCAATCTTTGAGCTTGTGCTTGATGTGGTAGCCATGGTTGGTGCACGGCTTCTCTAGCATCTTATTGAAGTGGTCGTTACAACTTTTCCAATTGGCTGGGCGGTCGGCGGCTGCGACAAGGTTGGGGTTCAGCCGATGCCGATTCCCTCTCCTCTTGCTTTGAGGAGGTCGGGGATTCATCCGGCTCTTTGGCTTTGGGCTTGCCGGAGCCCTACGCGTTGGTGAAGATGGCACCAACGGATTCCTCGCCAGAGGCATGGTTCATGGCTATGTCAAGGAGCTCACGGGTGGTCCGCGGCTTTTGGCAGCCGAGCTTGTGGACGAGAGACTTGCAGGTGGTCCCAGAGATGAACGCATCGACGACATCGGAGTTGATGACATCGGGGAGAGCATTGCACTGCTGCGAAAACCGGCGGATGTAATCCCTGAGGTACTCGCCAGGCTTCTGCTTGCAGCTCTTCAGGTCCCAGGAGTTCCCGGGGCAAACGTACATGCCCAAGAAGTTCCCCACGAAGACCTACTTCAGATCGGCCTAGTTGCGGATGCTGTTGGGGGGCAAAAACTCGAGCCACGACCGGATGTGTTCTCCCACACAGATGGGGAGGTACTGGATGATGAAGATGTTGTCGGTCACACCCCCGGCCTAGCAAGCGAGTCGGAAGTTCTAGAGCCAGATGGCGGGGTTAGTCTCTCCGGTGTAGTTGGAAACGTTCGATGATGGTCGGAAGCGTTGCGGAAATGGCGCCTGTCGGATGTGCGGCGCGAAAGCTTGCGGGCCCGACGCATCTGGGCTCGCGCTACACGGATGCTCGTTGTGGCGAGGGCGGCCTATACGCCACGGGTTTTTGTCCTCATTTTCGACATCCGACACGGCTTCTTTAGCTGCGCGGGCAGCCATTTGATCGATGTAGGCATCATGGCGTGCCCACTGCCTCGCACGGATGATGCTCCAGGCATTGTAGTCGGGGCCTAACCGACCCTGGATCGATGCAGGTCGCGGCACGGATGGCGGCTTGGCCTGAGGGGTCGTAACCGCTACTCGAGCCCGTGGTGCTTGGGGCCCTTGCGGCTAAAGCACCGAGGGGTTCGGCTGTTGAGGGCCTGTGCCCCCGGCAGGGCAAGAGAACGGTCGTCGCTGGTGCAGCGACAAGCTTTCTGCCTGCTGAAGGGTGGCACGCTCCACCAACGCCCTGATGTTGCGGTGAATCTCCTGCTGCTGAGGATCAGTGGGAGGCGGCAGGTTGCAGAGGAGTACTGCGGTAGCCATCATGTTCTGTCCAGCCCACTCGAACTGCGGGAGTCCATCACCTCCGACGACGCCATGAGGGTTCGCCGGTGGTTGCGGCGGTGCTAGCGGTGGGTCATCTTGCGGCTTCCGCAGATCTTCATTGTGAGCCTGCGTGTTGGCCAGGGTCTGTGCACGCGAATCCATCTGGGTGCGGGTGTGCTCCGAGCTCTCTATGGACGGGTTTCCTCCAGGGAGGTTCGCCATGGCGCATCTATGCCACATGGTGCACCGTGGGGTTGACGCATCCCCGATGCTCGAGGCGTCGTTGAGGGTGTCATCCCCATCAGGAAGGAGGTCGTGGAATGACGCGGGGTTATACCCGGTCATGCCCACGAACGGAGTCGCCAGGGGCGGCAACCGCATGATCTTGCCAAGCTTCTGGGTGAAGGCCTCCGCCGCGTTTGGGAGCCCGAACGGCGATGCAGCCCGCGGGGTTGTGGGTGGCGCCAGGGGCGTCCCACCGGAAAGTTGGCGGGCGACGTTGCTCTGTGTGACAACCCTGGTAATTACTTCTCCAAAATCAATGTCATTAGCCTAACTCTATGATTAAACCAACTAATGAAAGGGTGGAAAGAATTAAAACGAGTTCAGTTGGAATTCAAATTTCATTTGAGCACTTTGGGTTACTTTTGAACTTTTAAATCTAACTTTCAAACCATAAGCCAAATGAGATTTAGCCTGAAACCAAAGTTGTAGAACTTTTTATTTTGAACAACTTTCGTGTTCAAAAGTTTTTGAAATTCAAATCAGAGGGAGGAGAAAACGCCCTGTTTGCACCCAGCCCCCTGAAATTTTCCAAATTCTTGCATCAAGGCCCCTCGCCCCCCCCCCCCCCTCTCTCTCCTCCGCGCCCGACCGCCGCGCGCCAGGTGGCCGGCGTCGCCTGACCGGCGCGAGGCGCCAGGCCAGTGGCCGCCGCACCACCCCGCCACGGCCGGCTTTGCCCCGCCCCCACGCCGCGCGGCCAGTCAGCGCCCGCGCGTGCTGCCGCGCCCAGCCCGCCGCCCGGCCGCCCAGTCCCCGCGCTCCGCCGTGCCGCCCCGGCTCCCGCGCCCCGCCCGTCGCGGCGTCTGCCCTCCGCCCGAGCCGCTGCAGCAGCTCCTTCTCCAATCCGTGCGCCACGCTATCTCCTCTCTGCCACGCCAAATCCCCGGCCACCAGTAGCTCGCGCCCGCTCGCCGCACGCCGCGCCGGCGTCCTGCTGCCGCTCGCCGTGGCCAGTGCACGCCATTGCCGTGCCCCGCCCCACGCGTCGCCCAGGCACCTCCACACCCCCTCCTGCCCCTATAAAAGCCCCGCCCTGGCCGCCCGCGCGAGCCCCAGCTGTGGCAGAACCACCTGAATTAATCCGGCTCAAGTGTATTAACCATCACCATTAAGGCATCCTCGGTTAACCTTACACTTCAAACGGAGTAATCCACTGGTCTGTCGGGTATAACCTCCCGATACAACCACGGTGAACGGATCGAGCGCCGTACATACAAATGCTCATGCGACGATGAGCCCAGAGAATACCACATTCCAGCAATATTACATCATTAGCATAAGTAAATATTACAGACCTAGTTCTGAGTTTAGAAAACAAGTACTTCAATTAACATAAATAAGTTCTTCAGAGTTAAATTGCAGCGGAAATAAACAACGGAAACTACTCGACGATACAGGATGTCTCGATGAAGCCCGTACGAGACATCACTCGGCCTTATCTCCGTTGGACGGGGGCGCATCCCATTCCACCGACCAACCAGGGGGAAGAGTGCAGGGCCAAGTCAAGCTAGCAATCATGTCTTCAAAGGGCTCACCTGAAAACGAGTCACAAGCAAGACTGAGTATACTAATACTCAGCAAGACTTACCCGTGTAGTGGGGACTACTCCACCGACTCTAGACATGCAAGGCTTTTTGGCTCAGGGTTTTGTTTTGCCGAAAAGCATCTACAAGTGGGTCCTTACTTTCATCTTTTAGCTCAAGATTCTAGTTTCGTTAGCCAGTCTAGGTAAGCAGCTATCTAATGCATACATGGTGAAGCATTAAGTTTTCCATCCAACCAGTTCATTCATCATCATTGTTCCTCTTCTTACTCTGTGGGTAAAAATGGTTAAGCAGTCTCAATAGCCGTGAGAAACGGACGATTCGAATCGAATTTCTTAACCTTGCAAGGGAAACCCAAACACACGTCACGTGGTTACTCCCTAGAGTCACACGTGCAACTTTTCCCCTTTCTTTCCGGGTCGTGGATCGGGGCTACCCTCCGAGAGTACAAGAGCTCCACGCCACGGTTCGGCGCCGGGTCGTGACCACTCTCTGCACTCGCCATATGCACATGGGACCGAAGTTCAAAGGGTAGGATGCCGTCCCCTTGCCGGGCCAATCAGGTACTTAAGCTTACCGATTCCCATAATCTCGGCATGTGTTTAGTACGTTCAAAGACTTAACCATCACTACCACACCCTGCGGCCTTAGCATTTTTCACTAGACAGACGGGCCTCAATCGTAACCATCGTTACATAACCCGTCCGTGTCCTTATGGTTGCAGCGTGTAGTAGTCATTCAACTCCTATTTTCTCGCGAGTGACAGGAAATCACTCGACTTTTACCGGAGTCCTATTAGCACAGCATTCTATCGAACCTTACATCTAGTTTTCACGCAAGGGTTCCTGACATCATGCAACTAAGTTTTCATCCAACTCCTATAAACTTAATGCACAAGCAAAGAGTAATGAGTTGCATAATTTCGGAAAGAATGGGTTATGCTCCGGGGCTTGCCTTCGCAGTTCGCTTGGGGATCTTCCGAACTTGGGCTCGGGTCTTCAAAAACTTCAGTTAGATTTGCTTGAGCTTCACGCTGCTCACTCTCGGACGCGGGCACCAGCTCGTAGGTTCCGTCGGCGAGAGTCGTCGATTCTACATGAGTGCACAAGTTTAAGTCGTGGAAATAGCACTTGATTACGATTTGAGAGTAATTAGTACAAGGGATAGTTTCTGGTCATGAATTTTGGGATTTAGGCACATCAAGGAAAGATGTGCTTACTGTAAAATTTTCAGCAAATTTTATGTAACAGATTAATTCTGAAAAATATATTACATTGTTGCTGTTAGATACTTGTTCTTTTTGTACAGAACAATTGGTGCAACAATTGTGTCTCAGATTTTTACAGAGCTCTCACTTGAGCATGCAGAAGCTACTATAATTTTTGTAGGATTTATTATGCAGTATCCAGAGCATAGAAAATATGACATTCTACACCTAGGCTTTTCAAAGATTCATTTTTACAGGACCCTACACAGGGTTTTTGTCTATGAAACTTTTTACACAGCAACGTCCACCACAGTGTAACTCCCAGTAATAATTTGGGGATTTTCCAAGCTAAGATACTATTTTCTTGATTTAATGTATGTTATTAGCACATAAATCAAATAAATAGGTTACTGTGAGATACAAAGTCTCCTAATTTTTCTCTGGCTTCTAGGTACCAATACATTAGCATAGGAAAAATTTCAATGGGTGACTCATCACCTAACTGCAGGGATAAAACATTCTTCTTACACATGATATAAAACTAAGTTTAACAAACAGTAAATCTAGAGATGGAATTTGGGCCTGATCTTTTTACACAGTCCTAATCATCCAGCAACTAATTCACTGCCCAAAATCTAGGGTCAGCATTGTTCTAGAACAGTGGGTACAAAATAAGTCCATTAAAGCTTCTATTTAATGTAGAGCAAAATATTTTGAGATTCTGAGAACACTTTTGTAACAAAAGTGGTAGAGTTTGTTCTGAGGATTCCAGAACAGTTGAGTTTGCATTTTTCTGAATTTTCTACGATTTTATACGAATTTTACAATTTCACTGATTTTGAATCTAGGTTTGAAACTTTCTTTTACAACTAGGTCCTTGAATCTTACGCTCAGACCCTTCTAAAGATTTAAATCCTTGCAATTGGGTCCTCGGCGGCTCGGGTACGGCGGCCGGCCGAAATTCCGGCGAGGGGGCTCGCCGGCGGCGAGGGGCGGGGGTCGGAGAAGGTTCAGGGGTGCGAGGGCTACCTTGTGGGGGTGTTGTTCAGGTGGGGGATGGCCGGGAAGGGCTCGCCGGCGTTGGAGCAGAGGCGGCGGCGGCGCGGCTCGCGTCGACGGCGGTGCTCCGGCGGGCTTGGGGCGGCGTGGTCCGGTCGGTGAGCTTCAGTGGCGCGTGGGGAAGCTACTCAGGGGCTCGGCTTGGACGGAGGGGGTCGGAGTCGTGCTGTCCACGGCGAGCAGGGGCGGCGGCGGCGACGGCAGCGCGGGCGGCGGCGCTCCGGTGGCTCTGGGTGGCGTTGGGTGGGTCGGTGAGCTGCGGTGAGGTGATGTAGTGGTGGCTGGGGGCTCAGTTTGGGCAGTGGGCGGCGGCAGTGGGCTGTCCACGGACGGGTGGTGCTCGGCGGCGGCGATGGCGACGGCGAGGCGTTCTGGTGGCCGGCGGCTCGCGCGCGTGGCCGGGGTGGCGCTTTTATAGGGACAGGAGGGGGTGTGGAGGTGCCTGGGCGACGCGCGGGGCGGGGCACGGCAGCGGCGTGCACTGGCTGCGGCGGGCGGCGGCAGAACGCCGGCGCGGCGTGCGGCGAGCGGGCGCGGGCGACTGGGCGGCCGCGATTGTGGCGTGGGCGCGAGGAGATAGCGCGGCGTGCGGATTGGGGAGCAGCTGCTGCAGCGGCTCGGGCGGAGGGCAGGCGCGGCAGCTGGCGGGGCGCGGGGGCCGGGGCTGCACGGCGGAGCGCGGAGACTGGGCGGGCGGGCGGCGGCCTGGGCGCGGCAGCACGCGCGGGCGGGGACTGGCCGCGCGGCGTCGGGGCGGGGCAAAGCCGGCCGTGGCGGGGTGGTGCGGCGGCCACGGGCCTGGCGCTTCGCGCCGGTCAGGCGACGCCGGCCACCTGGCGCGCGGCGGGCAGGCGAGCGCGCGCGGCGCGGCAGAGGAGGGGGGAGAAACGAGGGACCGAAGTGCAAAAATTCGAAAAAGTTCAGGGGGCTGGGTGCAAACAGGACGTTTTCTCCTCTTTCTGATTTGAATTTCAAAAACTTTTGAACACGAAAGTTGTTCAAAATAAAAAGTTCTACAACTTTGGTTTCAGGCAAAATCTCATTTGGCTTATGGTTTTAAAGTTAATTTAAAAGTTTCAAATGTGTCCAAATGTGCCCAAATTAAATTTGAATTCCAACTGAACCCGTTTTAATTCTTTCCACCCTCTCATTAGTTGGTTTAACATAGAGTTAGGCTAATGACATTGATTTTGGAATTTTAATTACCAGGGTTGTCACACCAGCCACCAGAACGCCTCGCCGTCGCCATCGCCGCCGCCGAGCGCCGCCCGCCCGTGGACAGCCCTCCACAGCCGCCCCCTGCTCAAATTGAAGCGCCAGCCACCACTACATCACCACACCGAAGCTCGCCGACCCGCCCAACGCCGCCCAGAGCCACTGGAGCACCGCCGCCCGCGCTGCCGCCGCCGCCGCCGCCGCCCCTGCTCGCCGTGGACAGCACGACCCCGACCCCCTCCGTCCAAGCTGAGCCCCTGAGCAGCTTCCCCACGCGCCACTGAAGCTCGCCGACCGGACCACACCGCCCCAAGCCCGCCGGAGCACCGCCGTCGACGCGTGCCGCACCGCCGCCGCCTCTGCTCCAACACCGGCGAGCCCTTCCCGGCCGTCCCCCACCTAAACAACACCCCCACAAGGTAGCCCTTGCACCCCTGAACCTTCCCCGACCCTCGCCCCTCGCCGCCGGTGAGCCCCCTCGCCGGAATTTCGGCCGGCCGCCGTACCCGAGCCGCCCGAGGACCCAATTGCAAGAATTCAAATCTTTAGAAGGGTCTGCGCGTAAGATTCAAGGACCTAGTTGTAAAAGAAAGTTTCAAATCTAGATTCAAATTCAGTGAACTTGTAAAATTCGAATAAAATCGTAGAAAATTCAGAAAAATGCAAACTCAACTGTTCTGGAATCCTTAGAACAAACTCTACCACCTTTGTTACAAAAAGTTTCTCCGAATCTCAACATATTTTGCTCTACATTAAATAGAAGTTTTAATGGACTTATTTTGTGCCCACTGTTGTAGAACAATGCTGACCATAAATTTTGGGCAGTGAATTAGTTGCTTGATGATTAGGACTGTGTAAAAAGATCAGGCCCAAATTCCATCTCTAGCTTTACTGTTTGTTAAACTTAGTTTTATTTCATGTGTAAGTAGAATGTTTTATCCCTGCAGTTAGGTGGTGAATCACCCAATGAAACTTTTACTATGCTAATGTATTGGTACCTAGAAGCCAGAGAAAAATTAGGAGAATTTTTATCTCACAGTAACCCACTTATTTGATTTATGTGCTAATAACATACATTAAATCAAGAAAATAGTATCTTAGCTTGCAAAATTCTCAAATTTTTACTGGGAGATACACTATGTAGAGGTTGCTGTGTAAAAAGTTCCATGGACAAAAACTCTGTGTAGGGTCCTGTAAAAATGAATCCTTGAATAGCCTAGGTGTAGAATGTCATATTTTCTATGCTCTGAATATTGCATGATAAATCCTACAAAAATTACAGTAGCTTCTGCATGCTTAAGTAAAAGCTCTGTAAAAATCTTAGACTCATTTGTTGCACCAATTGTTCTGTACAAAAAGAACAAGGATCTAACAGCAACTATGTAATGTATTTTTCATAATTAATCTGTTACATAAAATTGGCTGAAAATTTTACAGTAAGCACATCTTTCCTTGATGTGCCTAAATCCGAAAGTTCATGACCAGAAACTATCCATTGTAATAATTACTCTTAAATCGTATCGAGTACCATTTCCACGACTTAAACTTGTGCACTCATGTAGAATCGACGACTCTCGCTGACGGAACTTACGAGCTGGTGCCCGCGTCCGAGAGTGAGCAGCGTGAAGCTCAAGAAAATCTAACTGAAGCTCTTGAAGACCCGAGCCCAAGTTCGGAAGATCCCCAAGCGAACTGCGAAGGCAAGCCCCGGAGCATAACCCATTCTTTCCGAAATTATGCAACTCATTACTCTTCGCTTGTGCATTAAGTTTATAGGAGTTGGATGAAAACTTAGTTGCATGATACCATGAACCCTTGCTTGAAAACTAGACGTAAGGTTCGATAGAATGCTGTGCTAATAGGACTCCGATAAAAGTCGAGTGATTTCCTGTCACTCGCGAGAAAATAGGAGTTGAATGGCTACTACACGCTGCAATCATAAGGACACGGACGGGTTATGTAACGATGGTTACGATTGAGGCCCGTCTGTCTAGTGAAAAATGCTAAGGCCGCAGGGTGTGGTAGTGATGGTTAAGTCTTTGAACGTACTAAACACATGCCGAGATTATGGGAATCGGTAAGCTTAAGTACCTGATTGGCCCGGCAAGGGGACGGCATCCTACCCTTTGAACTTCGGTCCCATGTGCATATGGCGAGTGCAGAGAGTGGTCACGACCCGGCGCCGAACCGTGGCGTGGGGCTCTTGTACTCTCGGAGGGTAGCCCCGATCCACGACCCGGAAAGAAAGGGGAACAGTTGCACGTGTGACTCTAGGGAGTAACCACGTGACGTGTGTTCGGGTTTCCCTTGCAAGGTTAAGAAATTCGATTCGAATCGTCCGTTTCTCACGGCTATTGAGACTGCTTAACCATTTTTACCCACAGAGTAAGAAGAGGAACAATGATGATTAATGAACTGGTTGGATGAAAAATTTAATGCTTCACCATGTATGCTTTAGATAGCTGCTGATCTAGACTGGCTAACGAAACTAGAATCTTGAGCTAAAAGTTGAAAGTAAGGACCCACTTGTAGATGCTTTTCGGCAAAACAAACCCCTGAGCCAAAAAGCCTAACATGTCTAGAGTCGGTGGAGTAGATTCCACTACTCGGGTAAGTCTTGCTGAGTATTAGTATACTCAGTCTTGCTTGTGACTCGTTTTCAGGTGAGACCTTCGAAGATATGATTGCTAGCTTGACTTGGCCCTGCACTCTTCCCCCTGGTTGGTCGGTGGAATGGGATGCGCCCCCGTCCAACGGAGATAAGGCCGAGTGATGTCTCGTACGGGCTTCATCGAGACATTCTGTATCGTCGAGTAGTTTCCGTCGTTTATTTCCGCTGCAACTTAACTCTGAAGAACTTATTTATGTTAATTGGAGTATTAGTTTCTAAGCTCAGAACTTGGCCTGTAATATTTACTTATGTTAATGTCGTAATAATTGCTGGAATGTGGTATTCTCTGGGCTCATCGTCGCGTGAGCATTTGTATGTATGGCGCTCGATCCGATTACCGTGGTTGTATCGGGAGGTTATACCCGACAGACCAGTGGATTATTCCGTTTGAAGTGTAAGGTTAACCGAGATTGCCTTAATGGTGATGGTTAATACACTTGAGCCGGATTAATTCAGGTGGTTCTGCCACACTCTGGGAGTACAGGACCAGGTCCACGTCGCCCACAGAGGAATTGGCACCAAGCAGGAGCTCGATGCGCCAGGCTAGAGCCTCGGAATCGAGTTCGGCCAGCGGGTTGGTGACGAAGCTGGCCTCCTCGGATAGTACCGGGGCGATCACATCCTCCTAAACGTGGAGCATGCTGAGGTGGTCGGCGATGAAGTCCAATCTTCCGAAGCGGAAGGCCTGGAAGGGCGCCACGGGCAGTGGACACCATGGCCCTGCATGCGTTGGAGCAGAGAAGACCGGTGAGCCAAAGCAAAGTGGAGCGCTCATGCCATAAGCCCATGTGAGGTTGATGAAGGAAGCCATCCGATCGCCGGAGCAAAAAATACACGACATCCTCCCCACGGACGACGCCAAACTATCGGTTACGAAAATGGGTGACCGCTAAACTACTCGATAGCGTGTGTTGCACGTCGTGATTGGAGGTGGCCTAGCACACAATGGCTCGAGTTATTATACTGGTTCAGGTGAGAGCGCCCTACGTCCAGTCGGGGGTCAGTCGGATGTATTGCTCGAGCCCGGGTGCTCGTGAGGGTTGGGAGGCAGGTGCCTTGGAGAAGAAGGCTTCGGGGGAAATATCTTTGACTCAGGCAATCGGCAGTTCATGTCGTTGATGGGTCCATCTAGGTTATCAGTCGGCGATGTCCTTGGCGGATTGTGTGATCCCGAAATCCTGGAGAGTCTTCTAGTTCTGAACCTGTATGCAGGTGTTGACGCTCGCTACAGACCAATTTCGAGCGTCAATTTGATCAGAAAATTAGGATGACTAGCATACTTGCATATTTATCTAGAATGATATCGTTTCCACATTCCCCTTATAGAATTTGCAATGTTGGGAAATTGAGCAGAATTCAAGTGTAAACAAGCACCTCAATCCAAGGCAAGTGACTTCGACCAATCAGAGCGCGCCATTTGGACTCCCATGGATTGAAGTGCCCACCAAAGTGTGCAACCAACCTTGGACAGACCCCACTCACGCACAGGAGCAACCAGGGCCCACAGGGCAACCGCCCAGAGGAAGCTGGACCTAGGCCGAGCCAGGCCCAAGTCGGCCAACCCATGTAGGTCGGCTGACCTAGCTAGGGCGAATCGCCTTACCTCCTTCGACGTGGCAGCTCCTCATTGGTCCCATAGGTCGATTTGGCAAGGCTTCGGGAAATTAGGCACCGAGGAGCAGCTGCACACCCCCTCACTCACCTCTATAAATATGAGGGAGGGGTGCTACAATAGAAGACACCACAAGTTGAAGCCTCTCTCAAGTTTCTCTCTGGTTTAGTCTTTAGGATAGTGGAGTCAGGTGAAGTAGCTCTTCTTTGGTTCCCGAGTCTTTCCTAGGAGTGTTCGGTATGGGTTTTACTCTTCCTCTCCTTTGTAATATTCGGAATTCCTTAATAGAGTTATCTTCTAGTTTATGTACTCATATAGTATATGTTTTGTGTATTCAGATGTGTGTGCTATGCTTAGTTTATATCTAGGTCTTATATCTTGCATGATTAGATGTGGTAAGAAATCTAGGCTACGGCATTGGTTCCAGTATTCACATGTTTGCTCTAGTGTGATGTCTGTCCATCCGAAGGGTGGGGGCTCCGCGTGGGGAATTTGAGTATCGCTTATTAGTGTAGACGTGGTGTCTGGGCTAATCAATGTTGCTGGATGCGGCTCTATACCATGGTTAGATGAGGTAGGCGGCAGGTGGTGACAGCCCTGTAGGAGGTGCATAAAATAGTCGTGAATATCCAGTGGCCACCTAGCCATATCTTGTGCAGTCTCCCGATGATGCCTGGGAGCCTAGACCCCGTTCCTAATCATGAGTATGTATATGAGTGCTTTGTATAGACTGTATGCTTAGTTAGGAGTACATAAGTGCTTAAATTAGTTTTCTTCTTTCTTTCTCCCTTCTTGTAAGCTTTGCTTAGAAATAGAACTTGAGTAACTTGTGTGTCACACTACCTCTTTACCATATATTATCT
This sequence comes from Panicum miliaceum, assembly GCA_032594955.1. NCBI lineage: Eukaryota > Viridiplantae > Streptophyta > Magnoliopsida > Poales > Poaceae > Panicum > Panicum miliaceum. Next base: position 32,039,116 of record CM064056.1, read on the forward strand.
TACCCCTATTTATTCAATAGAATGTCCATGCTAGAACTAATCAACATACTAATCTATTCCAATAACAGTCGCCTTCCCTTCGGAAATATAAATACGACCCCGTACTCACGGGTAAAATGCTACAACGGTATTCCATGCACTTGCGGATCCTTCTGTAACGTAAGAAATAACCCATGGCATTTTTGGCGCCGTTGCCAGGGAATGGATTCTATGCCCATACTTGGTGACTGCGTTACAAAATGCCAACAAGCATTTTTGGCGCCGTTGCCGGGGAAGGCATTGGTTAAAATAATAGATCAAGTGGTTGATGAAATTCTAAAATGGTATTCAATTGTCTAAACAGGCTAACTTGGCTTTGTCTTCTCTCTTTTGTGTGAAGACAGGGTAGTGTATGACAGGTTTCAATCTGCCGCAAAATTTCACTCAGAATCCGGAGTCACTTTTGAGAAGAGTTCATCCTCGCGTCATTCCTCCTCAGATTACTCAAGCGAAACAGTCAATATCGCACCATCAATTTCCAAGACTATGGCTCAGAAGACTCTCCGTGATTACTCAGCTCCTTCGGCCGACAATGTCCCAATCGGGCCAAATGTTAATGTTGAGGCTGAGAATTTCGATATCAAGACGGGTCTCATTATGATGGTGCAGGCGAGCGCATTCTGTGGAAAGGCCAATGAGGATGCCAATGCACATCTCCAACAGTTCCTGGAACTGTGCAGCACTTTTGTCATCAAGGGAGTCACAAAGGATACAATCCGACTCCGTCTGTTTTTGTTTTCCCTTCCGGGGAAGGCAAAATAATGGTTCTACACCAATAGAAGTGCGGTGACCACATGGGATGAGTGTGCTAAGGCGTTCCTCGCAAAGTTCTTCCCGTTGGGTAAAACCAACGCTCTTCGGGGAAGGATTTCGAGTTTCCAGGAAGCGTCAAATGAGTCAATAACTGAAGCTTGGGAGCGGCTTCAGGAGTACATCCTAGCATGTCCTCACCATGGGATGGACGCTTGGCTCATTCTACAGAACTTCTACAACGGGCTGACTCCAACTGCCCATGATCATATAGACGCTGCTGCAGGTGGTGCTTTCTTGTGGCAGAACCACCTGAATTAATCCGGCTCAAGCGCGCTAACCATCACCACGTGGGCAATCAGGGCTAACTCGCACTTCAAGCGGAATAATCCATTGGTCTGTCGGGTAACCTCCCGATACAACCACGGTTTTTGCCGATCGAAACCACACATACCTGTACTCACACGAAGGTGAGCCCAGAGGATACAACATTCCACAAATTTTACAACACAGGGTTCATCATAAATTATTATTACAACTGAGTTCAAATTCGTAAAACCAGGTACTTCAGAGTTCAATAATTGAGTTCTTCAGAGTTCAATGCAGCGGAAAAATAACGATAAACTACTCGACGATACACGATGTCTCGATGAAGACCGTACGAGACATCACTCGGCATTAGCATCATTGGCCGGGGGCGCATCCCATTCCACCGACCAACTAGGAGGAAGGGTACACGGCCAAGTCAAACTAGCGATCATATCCTCGAAAGTATCACCTGAAAACAAGCTACAAGCAAGGCTGAGTATACTAATACTCAGCAAGGCTTACCCGACTAGTGGAATATACTTAGCCGACTCCTAGACATGCAAGGCTTTTGGCTTGAGGGGTTTGTTTTGCCGAAAAGCATATACAAGTAGGTCCTTACTTTCAAATTTTTAGCTCCAGATTCTAGTTTTCTTTAACCATTCTAGGTAAGCAACTATCCAATATCATACATGGTGAAAGTATTAATTTTTCATCCAACAAGATTAATCATCATCGTTGTTCCTCTTTGTACTCTATGTGGTAAAAGGGTCAAGCAGTCTCAATAACCGCGAGAAACGGACGATTTGAATCGAATTTCTTAACCTTGCAAGGGAAACCTAAACACACATCACGTGGTTACTCTCGGAGTCACACGTGCAACTTTTCCCCTTTCTTCCTGGGTTGTGGATCAGGGCCACCCTCCGAGACTACAGAGCCTAGCTCTACAGCCACCATGTGCGCGCATGGAACCGAAGTTGAGAGGGTGGGATGCTGTCCACTTGCCGGTCCGATTAGGTACTTAAGTTTACCGATTACCATATTCTCGGCATGTTGTTAGTACGTTCAAATACTTAACCACCACTACCACACACTGCGGCCTTAGCATTTTTCACTAAACAGACGGGACATCAATCATCAACTTGAACATCGCACCATAGCCCCATCCGTCGACCTTATGATTGCAGCATGTTGTAAACATTCAACTCCTATATTCTCGCGAGTGATAGGAAATCACTCGACTTTTACCGGAGTCCTGTTAGCATAGAATTCTATCGAACCTTATATCTGGTGTTCAGAGCATGGGTACCTAGGATCATGCAACTAAGTTTTCATGCAACTCCTATAAACTTAATGCACAAGTAAAAATAGAGTAATAATTTGCATAATTTCGAAAATAGGGTTCATGCTCCGGGGCTTGCCTTCTTGGGTAAAGATAGCTTTGGGCTCATGCGAACATTGGTTCGGGTCTTCGAAAACCTCAGTTAGATTCACTTGAGCTTCACACTGCTCACCCTCGGACGCAGGAACCAGCTCGTACGTTCCGTCGGCGAGAGTAGTCGATTCCATATGAATGCACAAGTGTAAGTTGTAGTGATGGTATATGACGATTATTTTCCTTCACGATAAAGTTGCAGTCCACAATAACATAGATTTGGTTGTGAAGTTACTTAGTTAAGATTTCTTTGGGCAATTGTTAATAGAATATAACTTAAACTAATTAACTCCATTAAACAAGAAGGGGGTTGGGGGTTGTGTTCTTTTGGAGACTAATTTTTCTAAGCACAACATCGATTAAACATAACTTTTTGACTAGGTAACTTCTGGTGATGAAATGTTTATTTAGAGCACATTATGCAGAGACAAAAGCACTGTAAAAATTTTAGGCATTTTATGCAGTAGAATAATTAAGAAAAATGTAATACACAGCTACTGCTAGAACCTAGTTATTTTTATATAGAACAAACCATGCAAGTGTTGATTACAAAAATTTCACAGGGTGTCAAGCTAACTATATGTGTGTTACTATAAAATTTTCAGATTTTATTGTGCAGGATACAGAGCATAATAAATAGGACAAGATACACCTATTTTAATAAAGAAGCGGTGGAGAATGCCAGTACTTAAGGACAGTCCAAGAGAGAAAGGGTACAGGCGGGATTTTTGCCGCGCCGTCTACACAAATTCCAGGGGGACAGTTGTCTCAGGCGCCCGGTTCAAAAAGATTGCAATCATCATGTAGAAGACCGCGAAACGGAAGGAGATTTTTGCCGTATTTGTTTTGGAGGAGAGATTAAAAAAGAGTTTCGAAGTAAAAGTCATGTTTTACTCCGAAACTGGGGGGCATGTGTTGACGCCAGATTTTGACACGTGTTGAATCGGCGTCAGGAAAGGAAGAGACTGGCTGATGCGGCAAATTTAAAGGCTACAGTTTGGAATCGGCCGATTGACGCTACAGTTAGGGATCGGCCGATTGGTGATGCAGTGTTTCGTGCGATTGGCGAATGGAGTTGGTAGGGGTCGGCCGATTGAAAGGCTAGAGCATTTGGGCCAATGTGGGCTTGCGCTAACAAATAGGGGATGAAGCCAATGGAATCCCAGCAAAGGATCCCAGTCAAAGATGACCTGATGTTAGTCAAAGAACGACGCCGACTAGGTCGAGGAGCAATGGAAAGAGTCTGGATTGGACTGGGAGATGGCAGCAGAAGATTCTGTGGGAGCCCGTTTCCTTTAGGAAAATCTTATAGATATAGTAGTTTTATTTAAAACAAGTTTGTAACGGATTGTAATAGATCAGGAGTCTTAGTCCTAGGGTATAAATAGAAGCCGTCAGGGTTTTGTAGAGGAGACACATCAACCAATACAAACAATCTACTTTTTCATCGTACTTTACTTTCAAGTCGGCGACTTCGCCAATACTTCTTTTTCTTTCACGAGTTCGTACGGATTGGCAGGGCTGCGTCGACACGATCTCCGGCCAATTGGTAGGTTCCGTTTCTCGAATAACATCTAAGCTTTAACTTTGGGCGCATCGCCGTTGTTTCGTTTAGATTTATTCACCAGTGTTATCGATATTTACTAGAATTATAGGTTTTACCTATTGTTCTAGTTTTATCACCAGTTATCCAGCTTGAGATCGAACTGTCGGCTTTATCATTATTTTTCCTTGTTTATTATCATATAGCCGATTAGATCTATTTCGAGTGTTGCACCTGTAGCGATTGTTTGAGTTACTCCAGTAGTTTCTCTGCAATCACCACGTGATTATCGGCTAATCCATAGCTGGTCATCTTCATAGCAAATCGGCCGATTCGCTGATACGCTCTTCGAGACAGATCGGAACTTTAGCCGATCGGAACCCCGGAATTTAATACGTTTCTTTCCTTGTCAATCAAAAGGTCAGATTGACTGGCACGCCGCGCGAACCACACCAGGGTAATCACCCGAACAGGAGTTAAGCAGATTCTCCCGGGTCGTGTGTCCGACGCTGAAGGTCATCGGCCGATTCCCGGCCCATTTTTGGCGCCAACAAAAGCAAAACCAATTTATAGTTCATTTCTTTTAAATTTTTCTTAGTTATTTATGCATCGTGTTAAGCTAATGAGGCTTATTTCGTAATTTAAACACCCGAGGTGTTACATTTCTTCTCGCTAATCATTGACAGAGTGTTGGCACTTCTTAGCGCAATCACTAGGAACGGTTTAAGTAACCAGTGACAGCGTCAGAAATGCTTATGGGTAGTTCGTATGGTCCACATATATAATTCAAGATTAATTCTGCAAGCGCACAGAATCACCACTGTAGCACTTGACCCGGGAGTACTCCAGAGTATCGTAATTTATATTTTCCATGGGCAAGCGCTTATGGATAAGGCAATCGGTAAATAAATCTCAAGAATAAATAAAGACTTTAGTGAATAACAACTCAGCAGGGGTAAGATAGTCATAAATATATGATAGATAAATGATAGCAATGACACACGAGGATATCAAGATAAATAAATAAATAAGTGAGGGACCTGAGTAGTGGGAGGACAACGAGACGAGATAGATTCCTAGATACTTCTTATGTTCTTGAGCCAACTCTAGTAGAGATTCAAAGGTGGAAGCACAGACAGGCAAGAGAAACTATTGCAGCTGATCCAGGTATGCTTCGGGCGCCCGGACGGGACAAGTTCCAGAAAGGGATGAGAAGGGGAACTTGTGCGGTCTACTCCTAAGTCCTACAACACCAACCGCTCTCACGTGGTGGAATACGTAGGCCGGACAAGCCGGTCACCACCTGCCGGCTACCACAACTATCCGTGGGGTTGGGTGCAATTCAAGTTAAGCGATAACTCTAGGCACCACGCCTACAGATATAACTTAATACTCTCCTGGGATTCCAAGCAAGAGAGCACCCTCTGCCCGAGGTGCTAAGGTACAAGAGCCTAAGAGAAAGAACGTGAAACCCGCATACAAGGGACTACAACACTTTACTCTAGTGCCAATCTAACCCAACCTGGTCTAGTACTAAATACTTGAACTAATAATGAAGTAAGTGCTAACGGAAATTGTTGACGGTCCTTAAGTCAAAATTCCGACCGTCAACTCCTGCATCTTTCTTATCAAAATAACCACCAAAACTTAGAGATAGGGAGTTAACTCTAATCATTTACACAAGCTTTGGTGAGTCATGATTTGTAGGCACCCATGAATAAATACCAACGTTAAGCACGGAAGAAGACAGAAGAATGCACAGAAGATCAGACCCTGCGGCACACGAATTCAAGGGCCTACATGGCAGTCAAACCCTGCTCAACCAACCTTGAGCACCTAGGGAATATTCTAGGGATAAACTCATGAGATACCAGATGAAAGGGCATCGAGGGAGGTGCTACCTGGGGTGCGGCCGAACCTAGGGTGTGGCCGACCCCAGTAAGGCTCCTCCCGGGCCCAGCTTTGGCGGGAAGGTCTCCTGCGCTCCCCCCAAGGCAGTTCACAAGGTTTCCATACTTAACTCCCCCGAGAACCAACCTATCCAAGCTATAAAAGGAGGAGAGGAGACCCCCCACACAAACACACAAGAGAAGACACACCACTTGGAGAAGAGGAGATGTAGGGGGACTCCACCTCTTAGAGCTACCTTGTAGAGTAGGTTAGGGAGTGTGTGAAGGAGAAGCTCAGGAGGAGATCCGCAGTTGTCAGCCTCCCTCCACTTGTACCTCGGCGGGTATGAACCTCTTTGGAGTAAGTATCTGGGTTATCGTCTACTTGGTGAGTTCTTATCATAGTTATGCTATCGTTATCATTCGCTTGCGGAATCATCGTTCGTCCTCGGACGTTTGCTTCTAGCCTTAAGGACTTGAGTCTTAAGACGGAGTCTGGCTGAGGTTAGAAGTAGTGATCGATAGGATAGACGTGGTGTCTAGGCTTGAAGTCGCCTTTGTTTGCTACCCTTCCCTACGGTCTGTCGGGGTAGGCGGCAGGTGGTGACAGCCCTGTCCGTCCCTTGTAGTCCCCCACGTTCGGGTGATGACGTTAAGAAATGTCAACAAGTATTTCTAGCACCGTTGCTGGGGAACGGTTGTTGTATCTTTCTTCGAACCTAGTTCACCCTCGTGTCTTTTTCAAAACAAAAATCATCATAGCCTTTTTCTTTTCTTACCTCTACCTTCACTCCCGCTACGAAATTTACCCTCGTCTCTTTTGCTTTTCTTTATCTCTACCCTTACCCCCACTATGCATGAAAGGTTATCCTCGTACACACCTTTCAACCTTTCGGAGTGAGGTCTTTAGAGCCATCCTTTCTGGAACCCAATCCCTCATCTGGCTACGAGATTCACCCTTACGCCATACTGATCGAATCAAGTGAAACAAACTCACACCCTATTCCGCATCCTCGATCGATGCCAATCAAATCAAGTGATTCAACACTCAAATCTTGCTTCCTTGATTTTGGTTGATGCCCAATAGAAGTCATAATCGCGTTTCACATCATCTGGACTTCTATTGGAAGCTTAGGATGGATTGCTTTGCCACCACATTCATCTTTGATGAAATACGGGGCCTTCCACCTAAGGAGGGGATGAGTCGAAAGAAACTCATTTCCCTCGTGTCCCGAACTCAGAATCATTCCTATGGCCCACAGAGTTACACATCCTCTATCATTATGGGGCCATGAACATTCTTGAGTTTCTCTAAGACCAAACCACCCACTCTATGAGCATGAAGTTCCACTCTGATTCATCACAAAAGCCAAGCTCATCCCTATTTTCTCCAAGATCTTTCATCCTTTGTGCCAAGTCGCTTCGAGTCATACGATCATGTTAGGGCTCCCTTCATAGATGCCCTTTGGATGATTGTATTCAGTTCTGCTTATCATAATATTCATGCAGGATGCGTGGTTGTATTTGAGCACCAACATTGCTGTTTGAACTAAAATAAACCAATAATTGGTGGTGAAGCTGGGGGTTACATCACCAATCATGGCTGCAGCAGAAAAACCCCCATGGTCGAGCTTGTGACCATAAATAAAGCACTGCCGGGAGATAGCCCGGATTATCATAAAAAAATTCTAATCAGTAAAAGCAAGAACATGCTGTCTGGATAGTATGCACCCTCGGGTATTTTTTGTCACTAACCATTTGCAGGTTGAGATTCAAAGAACGAGGGGCATGCGATGCCCGAGAATATGAGAGCCGCATCAACTGCACACTTGGAACCCCTTGGTGATGAAACACACTGTGGAGACACTGATATTGCACACTTGGCTTTTGGTGTCGTGAGACACAAAAGTCCAAGTGTGGGGGAGATTGGTAAGCATCTCGCAACAGGATCCATCCGTACCAAGATGGTGTCGGTTCTGTCTTGCCAAAGAAAAGAGAGAAGAAAAATAAAAGAGAGGGAAAAAAAGAAGAAAAAAATGAAAGGGAAATAAAGAAAAGAGAAAAAAATATAGAAGAAAAAAATTAAAAAAGGGAAGGACAAATAAAAAGAGAGAGAGAAAAAAAAGAAAATAGAGATAAACAGAGAAAAGAAGATAGTGAGACTGAGCTGGCAGGCTCCACATGGACCAGAGGCCGCATTATGTGCGTACCTCCAAACCATGGTATTGCACTTTGATAGACAACATTTTGCCGCCTAGTTCCACTCAGCCTTGCTCTCGCTTAGGCTTGCAAAGCCTTCACATAACAATCATCACTCCCAACTTTGCATAGCTTGGCTCTAGCAGCTCCTGCGCATAAAAAGAAAGAGGAATTGCTCATCTTCCATTCCAGGCATTTGCTGCTCCACTCCAATTAGCACTTGCTCGCATACACAAACGGAGACATACCTGGTGCCTCCAATCCTAAAGCATTGTGGCAACGGATCATGCCACCAAGGCCCACGACTCCTTCACATTTGGCATGTGTACGACTTGGGGTTGTTATTCACCTGAGACGGCATGGTCTAAGTGCCTTCCTCTGATTCAGCCTACATCAAAATGGAGGATTCTTTGACGACCACACATGACCATGCCACCGCCGTGGCAACTTGAAAATTTCAATCATACACTGCTGGTAGGAACACTCAGGTATGCAAAAAGGTAAATCAATGTTCACCAATTGTGGCAGAACCACCTGAATTAATCCGGTTCAAGCGCGCTAACCATCACCACAAGGGCAATCAGGGCTAACTCGCACTTCAAACGGAATAATCCACTGGTCTGTCGGGTAACCTCCCGATACAACCACGGTTTTTGCTGATCGAAGCCTCACATACATGTACTCACACGAAGGTGAGCCCAGAGTATACAACATTCCACACTTTTACACCACAGGGTTCATCACAAATTATTATTACAATGGAGTTCAAATTCATAAAACAAAGTACTTCGGATTTCGAAATAAATGAGTTCTTCAGAGTTCTAGCAGCGGAAAAGATAACGACAACTACTCGACGATAAAGGATGTCTCGATAAAGCCCGTACGAGACATCACTCGGCATCATCACCGTTGGCCGGAGGCGTATCCCATTCCACCGACCAACCAAGAGGAAGGGTACAAGGCCAAGTCAAACTAGCAATCATGTCCTCGAAAGTTTCACCTGAAAACAAGCCACAAGCAAGGCTGGGTATACTAATACTCAGCAAGGCTTACCCGACTAGTGGAGTATAATTAGCCGACTCCTAGACATGTACGGCCTTTCGCTTGAGAGGTTTGTTTTGCCGAAAAGCATATATAGTAGGTCCTTACTTTCAGATTTTAGCTCCAAGTTCTAGCTTTCTTCAACCATTCTAGGTAAGCAACTATCCAATATCATACATGGTGGAAGAATTATTTTGGCATCCAACAAGATTAATCATAATCATTGTTCCTCTTCTTACTCTATGTGGTAAAAGGGTCAAGCAGTCTCAATAACCGCGAGAAACGGACGATTCGAATTGAATTTCTTAACTTTGCAAGGGAAACCTAAACACACGTCACGTGGTTACTCCCAGAGTCACACGTGCAACTTTTCCCTTAAATTCCCGCTTCACGGAACAGGCCCACCGCCCTCGACTACCCGTCCCCACAGACCACGGTACGTCGGGCTGTGGCGGCCAATGCACCCGCCATTAGCTAGATGTGAACGAATTCAAGACAGTGGGTGTGGCAGAACCACCTGAATTAATCCGGCTCAAGTGTATTAACCATCACCATTAAGGCATTCTCGGTTAACCTTACACTTCAAACGGAGTAATCCACTGGTCTGTCGGGTATAACCTCCCGATACAACCACGGTGAACGGATCGAGCGCCATACATACAAACGCTCATGCGACGACGAGCCCAGAGAATACCACATTCCAGCAAATATTACAACATTAGCATAAGTGAATATTACAGACCAAGTTTTAAATTTAGAAACCAAGTACTCCAATGATCATAAATAAGTTTTTCAAAGTTTAAGTTGCAGCGGAAATAAACGACGGAAACTACTCGACGATACAGAATGTCTCGATGAAGCCCGTACGAGACATCACTCGGCATTTTCTCCATTGGACGGGGGCGCATCCCATTCCACCGACCAACCAGGGGGAAGAGTGCAGGGCCAAGTCAAGCTAGCAATCATGTCGCCGAAGGTCTCACCTGAAAACGAGCCACAAGCAAGGCTGAGTATACTAATACTCAGCAAGACTTACCCGTGTAGTGGAATCTACTCCACCGACTCTAGACATGCAAGGCTTTTTGGCTCAGGGGTTTGTTTTGCCGAAAAAGCGTCTACAAGTGGGTCCTTACTTTCAACTTTTAGCTCAAGATTCTAGTTTCGTTAACCATTCTAGATAAGCAGCTATCTAAAAGCATACATGGTGAAGCATTAAATTTTTCATCCAACCAGTTCATTCATCATCATTGTTCCTCTTCTTACTCTGTGGGTAAAAATGGTTAAGCAGTCTCAATAGCCGTGAGAAACGGACGATTCGAATCGACTTTCTTAACCTTGCAAGGGAAACCCAAACACACGTGGGACCGAAGTTCAAAGGGTAGGATGTCGTCCCCTTGCCGGGCCAATCAGGTACTTAAGCTTACCGATTCCCATAATCTCGGCATGTGTTTAGTACGTTCAAAGACTTAACCATCACTACCACACCCTGCGGCCTTAGCATTTTTCACTAGACAGACGGGCCTCAATCGTAACCATCGTTCCATAGCCCGTCCGTGTCCTTATGATTGCAGCGTGTAGTAGACATTCAACTCCTATTTTCTCGCGAGTGACAGGAAATCACTCGACTTTTACCGGAGTAATTACTACAATGGATAGTTTTTGGTCATGAACTTTTGGATTTAGGCACATCAGGAAAAGATGTGCTTACTGTAAAATTTTCAGCCAATTTTATGTAACAGATTAATTATGAAAAATATATTACATAGTTGCTGTTAGATCCTTGTTCTTTTTGTACAGAACAATTGGTGTGACAACTGAGTCTAAGAGTTTTACAGAACTTTCACTTAAGCATGCAGAAGCTACTGTAATTTTTGTAGGATTTATTATGCAGTATCCAGAGCATAGAAAATATGACATTCCACACCTAGGCTATTCATGGATTCATTTTTACAGGATTTTTGTCCCTAGAACTTTTTACACAGCAACATCTACCACGGTGTGTCTCCTAGTAAAAATGTGAGAATTTTCCAAGCTAAGATACTATTTTCTTTATTTAATGTATGTTATTAGCACATAAATCAAATAAATAGGTTACTGTGAGATAAAAAGTCTCCTAATTTTTCTCTGGCTTCTAGGTACCAATATATTAGCATAGAAAAAGTTTCATTGGGTGATTCACCACCTAACTGCAGGGATAAAATATTTTACTTAAACATGGTATGGAACTAAGTTTAATAAACAGTAAAGCTAGATATGGAATTTGGGCCTGATCTTTTTACACAGTCCTAAAAAATCAAGCAACCAACTCACTGACCAAAATTTAGGGTCAGCATTGCTCTACAACAGTGGGTACAAAATAAGTCCATTAAAGCTTCTATTTAATGTAGAGCAAAATATGTTGAGATTCTGAGAAACCTTTTGTAACAAAAGTGGTAGAGTTTGTTCTGAGGATTCCAGAACAGTTGAGTTTGCATTTTTCTGAATTTTTTACAATTTTATACGAATTTTACAAGTTCACTGAATTTGAATCTAGGTTTGAAACTTTCCTTTACAACTAGGTCCTTGAATCTTACGCGCAGACCCTTCTAAAGATTTAAATTCTTGCAATTGGGTCCTCGGGCGGCTCGGGTACGGTGGCCGGCCGAAATTCCGGCGAGGGGCTCGCCGGCGGCGAGGGGTGAGGGTCGTGGAAGGTTCAGAGGTGCGAGGGCTACCTTGTGGGGGTGTTGTTCAGGTGGGGGACGGCCGGGAAGGGCTCGCCGGCGTTGGAGCAGAGGCGGCGGCGGCGTGGCACGCGTCGACGGCGGTGCTCCGGCGGGCTTGGGGCGGTGTGGTCCGGTCGGCGAGTTTCAGTGGCACGTGGGGAAGCTGCTCAGGGGCTCGGCTTGGACGGAGGAGGTCGGGGTCGTGCTGTCCACGGCGAGCAGGGGCGGCGGCGGCGGCGGCAGCGCGGGCGGCGGTGCTCCGGCGGTCCTGGGCGGCGTTGGGTGGGTCGGCGAGCTTCGGTGGGGTGATGTAGTGGTGGCTGGGGGCTCAGTTTGGGCAGGGGGCGGCTGCGGAGGGCTGTCCACGGGCAGGCGGCGCTCGGCGGCGGCAATGGCGACGGCGAGGGCGTTCTGGGTTTTGGGGCTCGCGCGTGTGGCCGGGCGGGGCTTTTATAGGGGCCGGAGGGGGTGCGGAGGGACCTGGGTAGCGCGCGGGGCGGGGCACGGCACGGTGCGCACTGGGCGCGGCGGGCGGCGGCAGAACGCCGGCGCGACGTGCGGCAGCGCGGGCGCGGTGACTGGGCGGCCGAGATATGGCGTGGGCGCGAGAGATAGCGTGGCGCGCGGAGTGGTGGAGCAGCAGCTGCAGCGGCTCGGGCGGAGGGCGGGCGCGGCGACTGGCGGGGCGCGGGGGCCGGGGCGGCACGGCGGAGCGCGGCGACTGGGCGCGACGGGCGGCGGGCTGGGCGCGGCAGCGGCGTGCGCACGCGCGGGCATTCACTGGGCCGCGCGTCGTGGGGAGGGGGCAAAGCCGGCCGTGGCGGGGTGGTGCGGCGGCCACTGGCCTAGCGCCTCGCGCCGGTCAGGCGTCGCCGGCCACCTGGCGCGCGGCGGTCGGGCGGGGAGGAGAGAGAGGGGGGGGGGGCGAGGGCCTGAACGCGAAAATTTGGAAAACTTCAGGGGTCTGGGTGAAAACAGGGCATTTTCTCCTCTTTCTGATTTTAATTTCAAAAACTTTTGAACACGAAAGTTGTTCAAAATGAAAAGTTCTACAACTTTGGTTTCAGGCAAAAACTCATTTGTCTTATGGTTTGAAAGTTAAATTTAAAAGTTCAAAAGTAGCAAAATGTGCTCAAATTAAATTTGAATTCCAACTGAACTCGTTCTAATTCTTTCCACCCTTTCATTAGTTGGTTTTAAGCATAGAGTTAGGCTAATGACATTGATTTTGGAACTATAATTACCAGGGTTATCACAGCCTTCCCCCCTTAACAAGAATCTCGCCCCGAGATTCGGTAATTCTTAGTGTGGGCGTGGGTGCACATACCAGTGGTTGAGATAAGAAACCCAGGGAAATGTTGGTTTAGGTAGCTCTCGGTTTCCCAGGTGGCTTCTTCTTCCGTGTGGTGATTCCATTGTACTTTATACATTCTAATCACTTTCCTCCTGGTCTCTCTCTCTTTCTGATCCAAAATCTTAACTGGGTATTCGACATATGAGAGGTCGGGTTCCAACGATATTTCTTGTTGTTCCACAATCTCGGTAGGGACTCGAATACACTTCTTGAGTTGAGATACGTGGAAGACATCATGGGTGGCCGTGAGCTGAGGGGGCAGTCGTAATTTGTAGGCTACGGGTCCGCAGCTCTCAATGATTTCGTAAGGACCAACATAACGGGGAGCTAGTTTGCCCTTGATTCCGAATCTTCGCACTCCCTTGGTTGGTGAAACTCGAAGATAGACATGATCGCCAACTTCGAACTTTAGGGGCTTTCTCCTTTTGTCAGAATAGCTCTTTTGTCGAGCTTGTGCGGCTCTAAGGTTTGCTTGTACCACTTTTACTTTCTCCTCTGCCTCGATTACCAGGTCGGGTCCAAGTATTTGACGTTCTCCGGTTTGTGACCAGCTCAAAGGAGTTCGACACCTTCGTCCGTACAGGGCCTCAAATGGTGCCATTTTCAAACTCGTTTGATAGCTATTGTTGTACGAGAACTCTGCTAGGGGTAGGCATTTATCCCAATTCTTGTCATAGTGAATGACACAGGCTCTCAGCATGTCTTCAAGAATTTGGTTTACTCTTTCCGTTTGTCCATCAGTCTGAGGATGGTATGCTGAGCTGCGAATCAGCTTAGTGCCAAGAGACGTTTGCAGTTGTTCCCAAAAGCGTGCTACAAACTGAGGACCACGATCGGTCTTAGGTATTCCATGCAGGCAAACAATACGATCGAGGTAAATCTCGACATATTTCTTGGTAGAATAGGTGGTGTGTACCGGAAGAAAATGTGCCGTCTTTGTGAGTCTATCCACGATAACCCATATGGAATCATGTTTCTGGGAAGTGTTTGGTAGTCCAACGATGAAGTCCATACTTATGTCTTCCCATTTCCAGGATGGTATAGGTAACGGTTGTAGTGTACCTGCTACCTTCAAGTGGCTAGCTTTTACTCTTTGGCACGTGTCACATTCCGAGACATACGCAGCAATTTCTCTTTTCATCCTAGTCCACCAGAAGTTTTGCCTTAGGTCTTGATACATTTTGCTACTGCCGGGGTGGATAGAGAATTTGGAAAGGTGTGCCTCATCGAGAATTTGCTTGCGGAGTTCACGATTCTTCGGAACGACTATACGACCTTCGAACCATAGAACTCCCTTATGGTCCTGGCGGAAACATTTGTACTTCTCCCCACCTAGAGAGAGTTTTTGTTTGATGATCTTAATTCCTTCATCATGTAGTTGTGCCATGACGATTTGGTCGTGAAGAGTGGGCTCAACTGAGATGTGATTTAGAGTGCCTTGGGAAACCATTTCCATGTTAAGCTTCCTCATTTCTGCACACAATGTCTCATGGTAGGACTCCATGGATAAGCAATGGCAATGGGACTTGCGGCTTAGTGCATCCGCGACTACATTAGCCTTACCGGGGTGATAGTGCACTTCAAGGTCATAATCCTTGATTAATTCTAGCCATCTCCGTTGTCTCATATTCAGATCGGCTTGTGTGAAGATATACTTGAGACTCTTATGATCCGTGTAGATATTGCACTGTGTACCCATGAGATAGTGCCTCCATATATTTAGAGCGTGAATGACGGCTGCAAGCTCAAGATCATGAGTGGGATAATTCTGTTCGTGGGGCCGAAGGGCTCGTGAGGCATATGCAATCACTCGATTCTCTTGCATAAGCACACATCCTAGACCAGTACCCGATGCGTCACAATACACATCGAATGACTTGGTATTTTCGGATTGAGCTAACACAGGTGCAGTAGTCAGATGCTCTCTGAGAGTGTGGAAAGCTTCTTCACATTTCTCATCCCATACAAACTTTACTTCCTTCTTTAACAGTTCAGTCATGGGCTTAGCAATTCGAGAGAAATCCGGGATGAAGCGACGGTAGTAACCGGCCAAGCCGAGAAAACTACGAATCTGATGAACAAAGGTAGGGAGTTTCCAATCCATCACCTCTTGTACCTTGCTGGGGTCAACAGCTATGCCTTCACTGGAGATCGTGTGACCTAAGAACTTTACAGTATCCAACCAAAACTCACACTTAGAAAACTTAGCATAGAGCTGATGGTCTCTGAGTCGCTGAAGGACAATGCGAAGGTGCTTGGCATGCTCTTCCTCATCCTTGGAATAGATAAGGATGTCGTCGATGAACACTACGACGAATTTGTCAAGTTCAGGCATGAATACCGAATTCATGAGATACATGAAGTAGGCAGGGGCATTGGTGAGTCCAATGGACATGACCAAGAATTCATATAGTCCATATCGTGTGGAGAAGGCAGTCTTAGGAATATCGCAGGGGCGAATCTTGATTTGATGATATCCCGAACGAAGATCAATCTTTGAGAAGACTCTGGCTCCAGCTAATTGATCGAAAAGTACATCGATGCGAGGAAGGGGGTATTTATTTTTAACTGTTACCGCATTGAGAGGTCGGTAATCCACACATAGTCTTAAACTGTCATCCTTTTTCTTTACGAATAGGGCTGGACATCCCCAAGGTGACGCGCTAGGGCGAATAAAACCTTTGTCCAGTAGTTCTTGGAGTTGAATTTTCGGTTCTGCCAATTCTTTAGGGGGCATCCTATATGGTCTTTTGGGTATAGGTGCAGTGCCTGGTTGTAGTTCAATGATGAACTCAATATCCCTATCCGGTGGCATTCCTGGTAAGTCATCCGGGAAAAATCGGCATACTCGTTCACCACAGGAATATCATCTAGCTTAAGTCCTTCCATCTTATAAGCACAGGAATTCGTACAATCTAGGAACGGCAGGTAAAGGGTAGTGGCTCCGTGACTAGGTGAATTTATCTCAACGGCTCGGGAAGAAAGGTCCAGTGTGACTCCATGCATAGCCATCCAGTTCATTCCCAAAATAATGTCCATGCCGTCAAGAGGTAAAAGGACAAGGTCCGTGTCGATGGTTTTACTACCCAATTTGACTGGTACTTGTCTGACCATTTGGTTTGAAGCAATTTTACCACCCGGTGTCGATATCATATATGACCCTTTTGTGTGACAAACATCCAAGCCTACTTTTGCACCGAATTTTGCACTTATGAAACTATGCGATGCACCAGAATCAAATAATATAAGTGCAGGCTTGTTATGGATAGAGAATGTACCCGACATCACTAGGGCTCCTTCAGGAAGCTCTGCAAGCGTGGTGAAGTTAATCCGTCCTTGCTTGACTTGCAGGGTCTGTCTCTTGCCCTGTTCTTGGTGTTCGGGTTGGATCCTTGACCTTGGTTGGGCTGTCCAGACTGAGGGCATTCTCATGCGAAGTGGCTGGAACTCCCGCATTTGAAACAGCAATTCGCGGGGCTAGGTCGAAGAGACTGCTGAAGAATGGGCCTCGGACCATTCTGTGGAGGCATCGGGGGTCGTACCATGCCTGGCTGCTGTGGGGGTCTGGCAATCCATCTTCCTGGCTGCGGGGCCCTTGGTGGAGCTGTGGGTGCGGCATTTTGCACGATGCGATACCTTGGTGGTTGGACACTCGATGGTCCTGCGGGTGCCTTTCTCTTCTTCTCTGCCCGGTGTGCCATGATACAGTCTTCCTGGGTAATGGCCATATTGACCAATTCGTTGTAGGTGTCAGCCCTGGCTAGGTTCAGACGTTCCTTGAGCTTGGTGTTCAGACCTCGGCGGAAACGATCACGCTTCTTGGCATCCGTATCAGCGTGATAGCCCGCATACTGGCATAGGTTATTGAATGCTTGGGCGTACTGTAGCACGGTGCGGGCGCCCTGGGTGAGTGCCAGAAACTCATTCAACTTCCTCTCCATGAGACCCTCGGGAATATGATGTGCCCGGAACGCGGTCTTGAACTCATCCCAGTCGACTACATGATCAGCCGGGAGCATCGCAGAATAGTGGTCCCACCACAGACGAGCGGTACCGCGAAGCTGTTGCGCGGCAAAACGAGCTTTGTTGGCCTCTGAGCATGGGGCCACAAGTAATGTGAACTTGGATTCGATGGTGCGAATCCATGCATCTGCGTCCAGGGGTTCCTCGGTCTTATGGAACAAGGGCGGCTGGGTCCCTAGGAAATCCGTGTATCCTGCAGCTTGGGGTTGGTGAGCATTGTGCCCACCCCTCTGCTGGTGTTGTCCTTGCACAATCTGACGCAGCAGTTCGGTTTGAGCGGCCATCACTTCCACCAAACTGGGCGGGGGTGGTGGCGATTGTCGCGAGCGGCTGCCACCGGCACCAAAACCCTCGGGGTTACCACGGGTTGATCCAACCATCTGAAACGTGAAAGGTTACCATTAGCAACGCGATCCATTTTACTTCCTGGATTCATAAATAATTGGTGTATTCATAGACTTCCGAAGTCACAGCTAGAAGTATGGACAGAATCTCTGTTTGCTACGAGAAAAATCATAGCCTGCTGTGGGTCCATCCAAAACATCTCAAACTTTTGCAGTAGTCAGAGAATTTAGGAATGCACCACTTTGGTATTTTACTTCGGTGCTAGAACTGTAGCCAAGGTGGTCGAAAAGCTCGTCCTTTGCCTTACTGTCTTAGCTGTTTTTCAGCAGATTGATCGGTGCGGTTTCGCCTATATCTTAAACTAGCGAGGTCCAATGATGCTGAATTTTTGTGAGAACCTAGATCACAAAATTTAGCACAAGTTTGGTATTCAAAACTCAGCCAAGAAATGCAAGGAGACATGGGTAAAAATTCCGACAAGTCTCAGCGATTGTGGATTTCATCGTTTATCAACTTACAACGAAATCACCCAAATTTATCGCCGTTCCTTACATGCTGAGGGTATCCACATGGTTCAGATGTACCCAACACAAAAGAGTTACTCAACTCCTAGTTAGCCTATTACAACACTTGCCAAAAGTTAGGCTACCCTATCGAGGAGTATGTGCAAAAGTCCTCCGATGTCGTCCTCTAGAAATAATCCAAGTCGTTGACGGACGACTCGCTGTGAGCAGGAGAGTGAGCTCCCATCTGAGGTGCCTGTGGTACCTCACCCTCGAAATCCATACCGGAGATACCATCAATCTCCTGTGGCTCCTCCTCATCCTCCTCCATGTCCTCCTCATGGGGATGGTCATTCTGATCATGGTGCCACTGAATGTGCTCATTCGCGTCCTCCAACTCAAGGCTCAGATCATGGAGCTGCTCCTCCAACTGTGCTATCGTGGCATCTCTCTCACCCATGAGAGTGTCCTGCTCCTGAATTTGGCCCTCAAGTTGGCCAATCTGAGCATCTCTGTCCTCAAGATCCTGACTGAGCTCCTTAATCTGCTCATCCCTGGTATCTGCCATCATGTGGTAGGCCTGAGCAAGATCAGTGAGCTGCTCCAGTGCCTGACTCTGGAGAGTCTGAAGCCGGTAGAGTGCACTCATGCACCACACAGAGGTATGAATAGTTTCTTGGGCGTGAAAGTCTACCAAGTACTGTGCGTGCTGCACCCTGTTGAGCCAAAAGGGGTCGTTGTCCTGGGCAGCAGGAAACAATCCAATGGGAGCGAGTGTGACAACCTCGGGACGCTGCGCACAAAAAGTGGTGAGCGCCCTAATGGCTGCAAGCTCCCAAGTATCGGCCAAACGGCGACCAACAGCCTCAAGCTCCAAGGCGGGCCACTCCGGGTGTAGCGGGTGCGGAAAGATAGTCACGTTGACACGGCACTGGGTAACTCCATTTTCTGCAAACTCCAGTCCGGCGTAACGTGGGGGAACTAGATAGCCCGCGGTACGCAGAACATCCCACAAAATAGAGGGGAAGCCCTCCCAGTGGAGACACTGCGAGTGCACGCGTCCATCCTCATCCACCATCATATCAACAGGCTCGGCCATCTGAACAAAAGATCAAATGGAGTGAGATAGTGAAAAACTGTGAACAGCACAAGGATAGATTCTGTATAGTGTGCAAAAATAACCATAACTTCCACAGTTCTAATCCGAAAATTCTCAAATTTCACCAGATCACTCCTAAGGTATTGGTGAACAACTTTCCTAGTCAACTCCAGAGCTAGATAGGTCTCTAAGATGGTCTTTCTTTTCAGGTTTTACCTTACTGTCTACCCAGAATTTTCAGTGAACAGAGGGCCAGAGTTTCGTGCACCAGGGAAAATCTACCCAGCCAAAATTTACCAAATTTTAACAGCAGCTACCTGGGTAAATTTGGAACAAGTTTCGTGTTGTGCTCTTTTGCACAAAACCGCAGGAAGGGGGCCTAAAAATTTAAGAGGCAGAAGGGCTTATTCTGGACAGAATTCTGACATCCCAAGGTTTCTGTTATTTCTCACTATCCATAAGTTCAGAATTTTTCGTTTTTGAACAGAAGATAGAACACGAAATTTGGAACAATTCTTTCAACATGAACTTCTCCAGAAAAGGTCATTTTCTTGGGTCAATAATTCGCTCTTTTTGGTCACGGCAGATTTCGGACAGTTTCGCTAGATGGTCCTTATGCAAACCATGCTTTAGATACGCAAGAACCTTACCACTCTCATACAACGCATTTCGATTTCAGATATATGTGGTCATGATGCATGCACGTCCTATTCGTCCTCACAAAATAAATAATTGCCAAATAGCTTTGGTCTTACGAAGATAGTTCCGGTGGCATACACAATACGGCTCTCCTATAATAGCTAGTCGAGTCTTTCTAATCGTTCCTTAACTTATCGTAATCGCGGTTAGTGTACCTGCAGAAGATTGACAAGCATATATATATCTCATGAACCTTTCATGCCAGCACTCATAAAAGCGTCCGTATTCATTACCGTTTACTTATAGAAACGATATCTGTACAATTTCCGCCGTACAGACGACGTTAACATACGCTATCGAGATAGCGTATTCACGGGGGTACCGTCATGAGACGGAGGTATGAACAGCGATCGCCATACCCTGCGCCAAACCTTCTACTCCCAATATGTTCAATTAACAGTTGGCATATTGGCAGCACCTCAAGTAAGCCACTGCTTGAGGGCAGCGTTCGGTTCGCATCACCGACAGGAAGGCCAAGCTCTCTCAGTTGGCTGAGGATCCTTACCTTCTTACCTAAGCGACGAGTGCGTCGTTACAGAATTTAAGGTCGGTTGTACATGAAAGTAAGTTTTGGACAGAAAGTAACGTGCTGGAAGTCAGTTGATAATATATATAGAAGTTAGATAGCCACCTAGTAAACTTTCCCATAATCCCTTAGGGCTTTACGAACTAGGCACCATCCTTAACGTACCAACGTATTTCGCAACACATCCTTCTAGTCAAGTTTTAGTAAATCGAGTTTTTAAGGCTTGTCGCATTCTCTGGCGTATGTGTTTTGGCTCTGGCGCCAGCTGTTGCCAGCTGTGGCACCAGCTACGGCTCTGATACCAGCTGTGGCAGAACCACCTGAATTAATCCGGCTCAAGTGTATTAACCATCACCATTAAGGCATTCTCGGTTAACCTTACACTTCAAACGGAGTAATCCACTGGTCTGTCGGGTATAACCTCCCGATACAACCACGGTGAACGGATCGAGCGCCATACATACAAACGCTCATGCGACAATGAGCCCAGAGAATACCACATTCCAGCAAATATTACAACATTAGCATAAGTGAATATTACAGACCAAGTTTTAAATTTAGAAACCAAGTACTCCAATGATCATAAATAAGTTTTTCAGAGTTTAAGTTGCAGCGGAAATAAACGATGGAAACTACTCGACGATACAGAATGTCTCGATGAAGCCCGTACGAGACATCACTCGGCATTTTCTCCATTGGACGGGGGCGCATCCCATTCCACCGACCAACCAGGGGGAAGAGTGCAGGGCCAAGTCAAGCTAGCAATCATGTCGCCGAAGGTCTCACCTGAAAACGAGCCACAAGCAAGGCTGAGTATACTAATACTCAGCAAGACTTACCCGTGTAGTGGAATCTACTCCACCGACTCTAGACATGCAAGGCTTTTTGGCTCAGGGGTTTGTTTTGCCGAAAAAACGTCTACAAGTGGGTCCTTACTTTCAACTTTTAGCTCAAGATTCTAGTTTCGTTAACCATTCTAGATAAGCAGCTATCTAAAAGCATACATGGTGAAGCATTAAATTTTTCATCCAACCAGTTCATTCATCATCATTGTTCCTCTTCTTACTCTGTGGGTAAAAATGGTTAAGCAGTCTCAATAGCCGTGAGAAACGGACGATTCGAATCGAATTTCTTAACCTTGCAAGGGAAACCCAAACACACGTCACGTGGTTACTCCCTAGAGTCACACGTGCAACTTTTCCCCTTTCTTTCCGGGTCGTGGATTGGGGCTACCCTCCGAGAGTACAAGAGCCCCACACCACGGTTCGGCGCCGGGTCGTGACCACCCTCTGCACTCGCCATGTGCACATGGGACCGAAGTTCAAAGGGTAGGATGCCGTCCCCTTGCCGGGCCAATCAGGTACTTAAGCTTACCGATTCCCATAATCTCGGCATGTGTTTAGTACGTTCAAAGACTTAACCATCACTACCACACCCTGCGGCCTTAGCATTTTTCACTAGACAGACGGGCCTCAATCGTAACCATCGTTCCATAGCCCGTCCGTGTCCTTATGATTGCAGCGTGTAGTAGACATTCAACTCCTATTTTCTCGCGAGTGACAGGAAATCACTCGACTTTTACCGGAGTCCTATTAGCACAGCATTCTATCGAACCTTACGTCTAGTTTTCAAGCAAGGGTTCCTGATATCATGCAACTAAGTTTTCATCCAACTCCTATAAACTTAATGCACAAGCAAAGAGTAATGAGTTGCATAATTTCGGAAAGAATGGGTTATACTCCAGGGCTTGCCTTCGCAGTTAGCTTGGGGCTCTTCCGAACTTGGGCTCGGGTCTTCAAGAGCTTCAGTTAGGTTCACTTGAGCTTCACGCGGCTCACTCTCGGACGCGGGCACCAGCTCGTAAGTTCCGTCGGCGAGAGTCGTCGATTCTACATGAGTGCACAAGTTTAAGTCGTGGCAATGGTACTTGATACGATTTAAGAGTAATTACTACAATGGATAGTTTCTGGTCATGAACTTTTGGATTTAGGCACATCAGGAAAAGATGTGCTTACTGTAAAATTTTCAGCCAATTTTATGTAATAGGTTAATTATGAAAAATATATTACATAGTTGCTGTTAGATCCTTGTTCTTTTTGTACAGAACAATTGGTGCAACAACTGAGTCTAAGAGTTTTGCAGAGCTTTCACTTAAGCATGCAGAAGCTACTGTAATTTTTGTAGGATTTATTATGCAGTATCCAGAGCATAGAAAATATGACATTCCACACCTAGGCTATTCATGGATTCATTTTTACAGGACCCTACACAGGGTTTTTGTCCCTGGAACATTTTACACAGCAACCGCTACCACAGTGTGTCTCCTAGTAAAAATGTGAGAATTTTCCAACCTAAGATACTATTTTCTTGATTTAATGTATGTTATTAGCACATAAATCAAATAAATAGGTTACTTTGAGATAAAAAGTCTCCTAATTTTTCTCTGGCTTCTAGGTACCAATATATTAGCATAGAAAAAGTTTCATTGGGTGATTCACCACGTAACTGCAGGGATAAAATATTTTACTTAAACATGGTATGGAACTATGTTTAATAAACAGTAAAGCTAGATATGGAATTTGGGCCTGATCTTTTTACACAGTCCTAAAAAATCAAGCAACCAACTCACTGACCAAAATTTAGGGTCAGCATTGCTCTACAACAGTGGGTACAAAATAAGTCCATTAAAGCTTCTATTTAATGTAGAGCAAAATATGTTGAGATTCTGAGAAACCATTTGTAACAAAAGTGGTAGAGTTTGTTCTGAGGATTCCAGAACAGTTGAGTTTGCATTTTTCTGAATTTTCTACGATTTTATACGAATTTTACAAGTTCACTGAATTTGAATCTAGGTTTGAAACTTTCTTTTACAACTAGGTCCTTGAACCTTACGCGCAGACCCTTCTAAAGATTTAAATTCTTGCAATTGGGTCCTCGGGCGGCTCGGGTACGGTGGCCGGCCGAAATTCCGGCGAGGGGCTCGCCGGCGGCGAGGGGTGAGGGTCGTGGAAGGTTCAGAGGTGCGAGGGCTACCTTGTGGGGGTGTTGTTCAGGTGGGGGACGGCCGGGAAGGGCTCGTCGGCGTTGGAGCAGAGGCGGCGGCGGCGCGGCACGCGTTGACGGCGGTGCTCCGGCGGGCTTGGGGCGGTGTGGTCCGGTCGGCGAGTTTCAGTGGCGCGTGGGGAAGCTGCTCAGGGGCTCGGCTTGGATGGAGGAGGTCGGGGTCGTGCTGTCCACGGCGAGGAGGGGCGGCGGCGGCGGCGGCAACGCGGGCGGCGGTGCTCCGGCGGTCCTGGGCGGCGTTGGGTGGGTCGGCGAGCTTCGGTGGGGTGATGTAGTGGTGGCTAGGGGCTCAGTTTGGGCAGGGGGCGGCTGCGGAGGGCTGTCCACGGGCGGGCGGCGCTCGGCGGTGGCAATGGCGACGGCGAGGGCGTTCTGGGTGCTGGGGCTCGCGCGCGTGGCCGGGCGGGGCTTTTATAGGGGCCGGAGGCGGTGCGGAGGGACCTGGGCAGCGTGCGGGGCGGGGCACGGCACGGTGCGCACTGGGCGCGGCGGGCGGCGGCAGAACGCCGGCGCGACGTGCGGCAGCGCGGGCGCGGTGACTGGGCGGCCAAGATATGGCGTGGGCGCGAGAGATAGCGTGGCGCGCGGAGTGGTGGAGCAGCAGCTGCAGCGGCTTGGGCGGAGGGCGGGCGTGGCGACTGGCGGGGCGCGGGGGGCCGGGGCGGCACGGCGGAGCGCGGCGACTGGGCGCGACGGGCGGCGGGCTGGGCGCAGCAGCGGCGTGCGCACGCGCGGGCGTTCACTGGGCCGCGCGTCGTGGGGAGGGGGCAAAGCCGGCCGTGGCGGGGTGGTGCGGCGGCCACTGGCCTGGCGCCTCGCGCCGGTCAGGCGTCGCCGGCCACCTGGCGCGCGGCGGTCGGGTGGGGAGGAGAGAGAGGGGGGGGGGGGCGAGGGCCTGAACGCGAAAATTTAGAAAACTTCAGGGGGCTGGGTGCAAACAGGGCGTTTTCTCCTCTTTCTGATTTGAATTTCAAAAACTTTTGAACACAAAAGTTGTTCAAAATGAAAAGTTCTACAACTTTGGTTTCAGGCAAAAACTCATTTGGCTTATGGTTTGAAAGTTAAATTTAAAAGTTCAAAAGTAGCCAAATGTGCTCAAATTAAATTTGAATTCCAACTGAACTCGTTCTAATTCTTTCCACCCTTTCTTTAGTTGGTTTTAAGCATAGAGTTAGGCTAATGACATTGATTTTGGAACTGTAATTACCAGGGTTGTCACAGTGGGGAGTATATTCCGGCCTCGGTTCAATCTAGTACTTAAGCTTACCGATTACCATATTCTCGGCATGTGGTTAGTACGTTCAAAGACTTAACCACCACTACCACACACTGCGGCCTTAGCATTTTTCACTAAACAGACGGGGCCTCAATCATCAACATAAACATCGCAACATAGCCCCGTCCGTCGACCTTATGATTGCAGCATGTAGTAAACAATCAACTCCTAATTTCTCGCAAGTGACAGGAAATCACTCGACTTTTACCGAGTCCTATTAGCATAGCATTCTATCGAACCTTGCATCTAGTGTTCAGAGCATGGGTACCTAGGATCATGCAACTAAGTTTTCATCCAACTCCTATAAACTTAATGCACAAGTAAAGTAGAGTAATAAGTCGCATAAGTTTAGAAAAATAGGGTTCATGCTCCGGGGCTTGCCTTCTTGGGAAAAGCTAGCTTGGGGCTCGTCCGATGTTGGGCTCGGGTCTTCGAGAGCTTCAGTTAGATGTACTTGAGCTTCATGCTGCTCACTCTCGGACGCGGGCACCAGCTCGTACGTTCCATCAGCGAGAGTCGTCGATTCTATATGAATGCACCAAAATAAGTTATAGTGAGGGTATATGACGATTATTTTCATTCACGTTAAAGTTGTAGTTCACAAAACATCGATTTGGTTGTGAAGTTACTGAGTTGAGATTTCTGTGGGCAATTATTAAAGAGTATAACTGAAACTATTAACTTCATTAAACAAGAAGGGGTTGTGTTATAATAGAAACTGAATTTTCCAAGCACACATGGATTAATCACAACTTCTGGATTAGGTAACTTCTGGTGATGAAATTTTTATTTAGAGCACAATAAGCAGAGACAAAAGCACTGTAAAAATTTCAGACATTTTTACATAGCAGATTAATTATGAAAAATGTAAAACACAACCACTGCTAGCACCTAGATATTTTTATAGAGAACAAACCATTCAAGTATTGAAGCTAAAACTTTTACAGGGTGTTAATCTATCCATAAGTGTGTTACTGTAAAATTTTTAGATTTAGACTTTGCCTACAACAGGGGGTACATTTAAAGTCTATTAAACCTTCCATTTAACTTAGTAAGATTTAGTAAGCAACTGAAGAAATGCATGGAACAAAAGTTGTCGATTTTCATCTAAAGATTCCAGAACAGTGGAGTTTGTATTTTTCCGATTTTTCTACGATTTTATATGAATTTTACAAGTTCGCTGTGTTTGAATTTAAAGTTTGAACACAGGTTTGCAGATATGCCCCTGGAAACTTGCGTGCAGACTCTTTCAAAGATTTCAACCAAAGCAATTGGGTCCCTGGGCGGCGCTGGCATGGCGGCCGTCCAGATTCCGGCGAGGGGGCTCGTTGGCGGCGAGGGAAAAATGGTCGTGGAGATCCAGGGAGGTGAGAGCTACCTTGGGTGGCCTTGGTCGGGGTTGGGAGTGGCCGGATGTGGCTCGTCGGCGCGGAGCAGAGGGGCGGCGACGGGGCGGAACATCGGCGGGGGTGCTCCGGCGAGAAGGGAACAACAAGGCCTGGTCGAGTAGCTTCGCGGCGCCGAGGGGAACCCATTTCGAAGCTTGTCTGGGATGGAGGAGCTTCGATGAGGGTTGTCCACGGAGCAACAAGAAGCGGCGGCGGCGCGGGCGGCGCTGGCGGTGCTCCGGTGGCTCTGGGCGACGATGGGTGGTGCAGTGAGCTGCGGTGGTGTGTTGTGGTGGTGGTGGAAGACTCAGCTTTGGCAAAGGGTGGCCGGAGAGGTGAGCTCCGCGGTGAGCTGAGCACGACGGCGTTAATGGTGGCGGCGGCGGCGTTCTGGTGTTTGGGCACGCGAGGGGGACTCAGCTTGGCCTTTTGTAGGCAGCAGAGGGGCAGGAGGAGAGGCGGGACTTGACTATGAGACGCGGGTGTGGGCGGCACGACGGGGGCGCGTGACTGGCCACGGCGGGCGATGAATAGAAGCCAGCGCGGCGTGCGGCAGGCATGGGCAGGGGACTGGGCGCCGAGAATTTGGCCTGTGAAGCTGGAGATCACGCGGCGCGCGGGTTGGGCGAAGAGGTGCAGCAGCTGCCTTGCTGGGCGGCGAGCGTGGCGACTGGCGTAACGCTGCGGAGACACGGGCACGGCGCAGTTCTTCTATTGGGCACGGTGGGCGGCGAGCAGGGGTGCGGGTCGCCGGCGCGCGCGTGGCGTGCGCGGACAGGGGAGGAACGCGGCGTGCGGGCGCGCGTGCGGGCGCGGCCAGGAATTGGCTTGGCACCTAGCACGGTCAAGCATCGCCGGCCAAGTGGCCTACGGTGACTGCGCGGCGGCGTGGGTCGGGCGAAGCGGAAAGGGTCGGGCGAAACGGAAAGGGTCGGGAGACGGGAGGGTCGGGCGAAACGGAAAGGGTCGGGCGAAACGAAATTGAAGAAAAGGCAGGGGCTGGTTCGCAAATCCAAGCGTTTCTCAAATTTTTGTGTTGCAACTGAAAAATCCTTCAACGCGAAAGTTGTTCAAAATGGAAAGTTCTACAAGTTTTGTTTCACGCAAAAGTTTGTTTGAGTTCTAGTTTAGAAGTTATTTTAGAAACTTATTTTGTTGAAAGTCCTCCTAATTATTTATGCACTACGTTAAGATAAAGAGGCTTATTTTGTAATTTAAACACCTGAGGTGTTACACCAATCATTTACTCATTGTTTATCTCAAATATGAACATAGCTTGATCGTTTTTGCATGCTTCCATCATCTATGCTTGTTTTGCTCTGGTTTGGATGTACTTGTATATGGTACATCCATAGGCTTTTTAAATTAAGCATGGTGCTTAGGTTAAATAACCTTCTTGAATCAAAATCAGACATGGTGTCGAATTTTTATTGATGAACGTTAGAGTTCATATTTCCATAGAATTTGGATGCATATCTTTTGTGGACTAATCCCTGTAGGAAAATTTTCAAAATTGACGGGTAAGTCCTCAAGTTCAACTCATGCCGGAGATAAACCAAGGCCCATGAATCACTTCAAAAAAAAATTGCACGACATACAAAGGAGGTACATATCACCTTTCAAGGTGCGTTGTGAGTATATTGCAAAATACCCCATTGCTTTGATCATGCAGTTTTTATCTCAGCCTTGTGTGAGTTTTGCTAAAAAGATAAAAATTTGGTGAAAAAAACATTTTGAATTTAAGGAATCCTCTCAAAAATAAAAAAAATAATGATGGAATAAAATGGCAAGCATTTTGGGATCCATGCTACTTGAGTATTTTGAATTTAATTTTTCCTTAAAGCATGGATGTGAACAACTAATCTTAAGGCAACAATGAAATGCTTTCAAAACTCTTCATGTTCTTCGAGTATTTGTTGTCCACTAACCTTTTGCAGGGAATAAAAAGAAACAAACGAAGGAGTAGTGTAAAAAAAAAAGAAACTTCAACACTCGTACAAAGCTCCTTGGTGCCATGGGGAGACAGATGCCCAAGGAACCAAGAAGAGCAAATGCAAAGTTTTGCTTTAAAAGCTTGATTCTTGCATTTTTGTTCGATGCTTGGTAAGTTCCATCAGGTAAATATCGTACACACCTCGTACATCCTTGCCCATGTCTCCACCCTGCTAAGTCACCCATCAATGCCAGTTTGCCATAAAGAAAAAAAATGAGAAAAATAAATAAATAATAATAATTTTGAGTAATGAAAATAATAAAGAAGAGAATAAAAAAAAGTTAGGCGTTTCAAACACTTCATGTGCCTTGCTTCAATAAAATTTAGACTCCCCGGTGATTGAAAACTGGCAGAGTCCTTACTTGTTTCCACCTTTATGTTTCTTTTGAATAAAAGCAGGTACAAGAATAAGTGTGGGGGAGGACCTCCCCCAAACACGTTGCACAGACCAGTGGAAAGCATCACACAAAAGCCCAGGGTCTGGAGGCCCACTTATGGATCGGCCGAAACTTTGGTTTAGTCGAACCAAGGCAAAGCCTGCAAGGCCCCAAGCTCCTTCAACACGTTGGTTTGCACTTCTAACTCACACACCTCCATGTTCAAATAAAATTGTGACTCTAAAAATTCAAATATAAAATTTAAAAAGTGGCTCTTGAACTCCATGCATTTCATGATATAAACATGCATACTCTTTATTCCTTGTCTTTCACCTTGTACTTGTGAACAAAAATTTTATAGGGAACCCATACTATCTAATGATTGACTTTTGTGGTATGGTTTGATGAATGGAACCTATTTCTTCCTTGCAAAGTACTTGGGATTTCTTTTATCAAAAAAAAATTCCTCAATAGCATGGCTCCTCAATTGTTTATGAAATTCCTATCCAAGAGCTTATGTTCATCAAAATTAATTACCTTCCACATATGCAACTTGTTTTCTCATTGAGCCTTGTCAAATCGTTGTGACCCTTTGTGAGAAACATTTCATATTCCTATGATCAAGATCACGTACTCGTCTCCACCATCTGCTAAGCTTCTACATTAGAAGATAGCAAGCATTTCATCCATCCACCCACAAAACAAAGCTCCATGTTGTTCCATGACCACTCTCTCCAAAGTTATCTTTGTAAGAAAAAGGATTTGGGCTATGCAAAATAAAAGACATGCTCAAGAAAGCATGATAAAAAAATAGGAGAAAAAGAATTAGACACATGAAGGTCCATGTATTCAAAAAAAAGAAAAAAAAAGATTGAGAAGAAAGAAAAATAGCCCATATCCAAAGGAAATGAATAAAGGAGGGAGATGGTTCATGAAATGGAGTTGATACACCATCCACCAAAAATATCCTCACACATGCACATCTTGATCAAGGTTTATGACTTACTTCTCCTTTGGATCCGGATTTTGACTTAGCAAAAGATGAGAAACAAGTATGCATTCAATTTTTTCTACCCTGGGCTCCACATAAAGCCTGATTAGAGGTAGGTGAAAAAGAAGGCATCACTTTGCCTTGGTGACAAATTCAAATAAAAGAGTGATCCGAGAGAACAATTTGAGGAGCTAGGCTATACTTGATTTTGAAAATAAATAAAACCCAAGTTTCTAAGCAAGGAAGGCTAAGGGACCTGAAGTTTAAACCGTTCCAAACTTCAATTATCAATATTAGACACTTCAAAAGTTCACAGGTTTAGGAAAAGCTTGGAATAACTTGTATGCAGGTTACATTCAAAGGAGTTGCATCCACCTTAGTCCTTCAACCTTTACTCGAGGACGAGCAAAGGGCTTAGTGTGGGGGTGTTGTTGACGGTCCTTAAGTCAAAAATCTGACCGTCGACTCCTGCATCTTTCTTATCAAAATAACCACCAAAACCTAGAGATAGGGAGTTAACTCTAATCATTTCCACAAGCTTTGGTGAGTCATGATATGCAGGCACCCATGAATAAATACTAACGTTAAGCACGAAAGAACACAGAAGAATGCTCAGAAGATTAGACCCTGCGGCACACGGATTCAAGGGCCCACATGGCAGTCAAACCCTGCTCAGCCGACCCCGAGCACCCAGGGAATATTCTAGGGATAAACTCATGAGATACCAGGCGAAAGGGCGTCGAGGGAGGTGCTACTAGGGTGCGGCCGAACCTAGGGTGCGGCCGACCCCAGGAAGGCTCCTCCCAGGCCCAGCTTTGGCGGGAAGGTCCCCCGCGGTCCCCCCAAGGCGGTTCACAAGGTTTCCATACTTAACTTCCCTGAGAACTGACCAATCCAAGCTATAAAAGTAGGAGAGGAGACCCCCCACAAGAACACACAAGAGAAGACACACCACTCGGAGAAGAAGAGATGTAGGGGGACTCCACCTCTTAGAGCTACTTTGTAGAGTAGGATAGGGAGTGTGTGGAGGAGAAGCTCAGGAGGAGAGCTGGAGTTGTCAGCCTTCCTCCACTTGTACCTCGGCGGGTACGAACCTCTTTGGAGTAAGTATCCGGGTTATTGTCTACTTGGTGAGTTCTTATTAGAGTTATGCTTTCGTTATCATTCGCTTGCGGGATCATCATTCGTCCTCGAATGTTTGCTTCTAGCCTAAGCACTTGAGTCTTAAGACGGAGTCTGGCCAAGGTTAGAAGTAGTGATCGATAGCATAGACGTCTAGGCTTGAAGTCGCCTTTGTTTGCTACCCTTCCCTACGGTCTGTCAGGGTAGGCGGTAGGTGGCGACAGCCATGTCCGTCCCTTGTAGTTCCCAACGTTCGGGTTGGGCGTAGAGCAAATAGCCGGATACTCTTGGCAGATCAGGCATAAGCCGGTGCCCGAAGTAAGCAAGTGAGAGCTGGTTTATCTCTCTTAAGTATCTTTTCTCTTAGACAACCACACTACCCATGACCATCCTATCTCTTCCTTTTCCTGGATGAGCTAGCTAGAAGATTGTTACACCTCCATTCCTCATGGAAACACGATACCCTGAATACTCTCCGGGTGAAATTCTACAACGGTATATCTGTGTGTTTGCGGATTTATTCGTGAACGTTAAGAAATACCAACAAGCATTTCTGGTGCCATTGCCAATCCTAGTGATGACGTTAAGAAATGTCAACAGAAATCAACTCAAGATAGATAGAAGATAACTTTATATTGAAAGCTCAAAGTCTTACAAAAGAGTAAAGGAAAAGATACAAGAGCTTGTACCAGAACTCCCAAAGACAACTCTGGAACCTCGAGGCGAAGTTCGACTCAACTCTAAGTCACTACTACTACTAGCCTAACTCTAACTCAACTAAGAGTTCGTCTCAGAGTGAGGTAAGAATCTTCTGGGGCCTCACACGATTCCTCCTACTTCTAGAGGCTTATATGAGGAGCTCGGGCAGGATCTTGTGGCACATTCTGTATCTCCTCTGTTGCAAGCTCAAATATTCCATCGCAGAGAAACCATGTGTCCTGAGAAACTTAGCCACATGCATGTGTAAGCGATTGTCCTTCGGTGGTAAGTACTCGAGCATCATCCATTTCCCCTTCTTTTTCTTCTCTTTTTTTTGACGCTAGTCGGATGGCCTTCCTAACTCGGTTTCTTTTTCTTTCAGGGGCATGGCGAGCTGCTTGAGGACCACACCCTTCTGGACTTTCAGACTTTGAATGTGTACGTGAGTGACTAAGAGTATCAGGGTGCACAACATTTCTCATGAGGCGAAGAGATTTGATCAAGCTCAAGGGCACAAAAAGCCTATGTGGGGCTCAGAGATTTTATCAGACTATGGCTTTGGATAGGATTTGATAAAGCTGAGAGTTGCCTTTTCGTTCTTATGAATTCTCCAAGATTTCGAAATCAGAAAGATCAGCATTTTCAAGTCGTTATATCATGAAAATCAATAGGC
Organism: Panicum miliaceum; assembly: GCA_032594955.1. Classification (NCBI taxonomy): domain Eukaryota; kingdom Viridiplantae; phylum Streptophyta; class Magnoliopsida; order Poales; family Poaceae; genus Panicum; species Panicum miliaceum. The sequence goes on from CM064056.1 coordinate 32,071,154, forward strand.
AGAAGATCAGGCGATAAAATCATAAAGTTCCAAGGGTTAGAGTACTTTGCAAAAGACATATAACTCAATTATTCTTTGATTCACATGCAAGGAATTCCTGTTTGGTTTAATCGAATTTTAATTTGTTTAGCAAAAGATACGAATTTGAACCAATGGCAGGAAGGACTGAGGTAAAAAGGGTGCAAACCATCATGGTAAGAAGGCGCCGTGTTGGCGGCTGCTAGGTGGGGCAGCCGGCCTAGTAGAGCCCGGCTGTCCTGGCTTTGTGGCCCTTCCCCGAAGGGCAAGTCCCACATCCTCAGGCTCGGTTCTATCATGACGGTGCATCATGCCCTTTTGGCATGTTTGTTACACTCTCAGGCCGGCCTGTGGCAGAACCACCTGAATTAATCCGGCTCAAGTGTATTAACCATCACCATTAAGGCAATCTCGGTTAACCTTACACTTCAAACGGAGTAATCCACTGGTCTGTCGGGTATAACCTCCCGATACAACCACGGTAAGCGGATCGAGCGCCATACATACAAATGCTCACGCGACGATGAGCCCAGAGAATACCACATTCCAGCAAATAGTACAAAAATTATCATTACATTAGAGTTCAAATTCGTAAAACAAGGTACTGCAGATTTTGAAATAAAAGAGTTCTTCAGAGTTCAAATTGCAGCGGAAAATAAAACAACGGAAGCTACTCGACGATACAGGATGTCTCGATGAAGCCCGTACGAGACATCACTCAGCATTATCTCTGTTGGACGGGGGCGTATCCCATTCCACCGACCAACCAGGGGGAAGAGTGCAGGGCCAAGTCAAGCTAGCAATCATATCTTCGAAGGTCTCACCTGAAAACGAGCCACAAGCAAGGCTGAGTATACTAATACTCAGCAAGACTTACCCGTGTAGTGGAATCTACTCCACCGATTCTAGACATGCAAGGCATTTTGGCTCAGGGGTTTGTTTTGCCGAAAAGCATCTACGAGTGGGTCCTTACTTTCAACTTTTAGCTCAAGATTCTAGTTTCATTAACCATTCTAGTTAAGCAGCTATCCAATAGCATTCATGGTGAAGCATTAATTTTCATCCAACCAGTTCATTCATCCTCATTGTTCCTCTTCTTACTCTGTGGGTAAAAGTGGTTAAGCAGTCTCAATAGCCGTGAGAAACGGACGATTCGAATCGAATTTCTTAACCTTGCAAGGGAAACCTAAACACATGTCACGTGGTTACTCACAGAGTCACACGTGCAACTTTTCCCCTTTCTTTCCGGGTTGTGGATCGAGGCTACCCTCCGAGAGTACATGAGTCCCACGCCACGGTTCGCCGCCGGGTCATGACCACTCGTGCACTCGCCATATAGTGGGACCGAAGTTCAAAGGGTAGGTTGCTGTCCACTTGCCGGGCCAATTAGGTACTTAAGCTTACCGATTACCATATTCTCGGCATGTGGTTAGTACGTTCAAAGACTTAACCACCACTACCACACCCTGCGGCCTTAGCATTTTTCACTAAACAGACGAGCCTCAATTGTAAACATCGTACCATAGCCCGTCCGTTGTCCTTATGATTGCAGCGTGTAGTAAACATTCAACTCCTATTTTCTCGCGAGTGACAGGAAATCACTCGGCTTTTACCGGAGTCCTATTAGCACAGCATTCTATCGAACCTTACGTCTAGTTTTCAAGCATGGGTTCCTAACATCATGCAACTAAGTTTTCATTCAACTCCTGTAACTTAATGCACAAGCAAAGAGTAATGAGTTGCATAATTTAGGAAAAGAAATGGGTTATGCTCCGGGGCTTGCCTTCGCAGTTAGCTTGGGGCTCTTCCGAACTTGGGCTCGGGTCTTCAAGTGCTTCAGTTAGATTTACTTGAGCTTCACGCTGCTCACTCTCGGACGCGGGCACCAGCTTGTAAGTTCCGTCGGCGAGAGTCGTCGATTCTACATGAATGCACAAGTTTAAGTCGTGGTAATGGTAATCGACATGATTTAAGTGTAATTACTACAGTGGATAGTTTCTGGTCATGAAACTTCGGATTTAGGCACATCAGGGAAATATGTGCTTACTGTAAAATTTTCAGACAATTTCATGTAGCAGATTAATTATGAAAAATATATTACATAGTTGTTGTTAGACTTTTGTTCTTTTTGTACAGGACAAATGGTGCAACAACTGAGCCTAATATTTTTACAGAGCTTTCATTTAAGCACGCAGGAGCTACTGTAATTTTTGTAGGATTTATTATGCAGTATTCAGAGCATAGAAAATATGACATTACACACCTAGGTTATTCAAGGAATTATTTTTACAGGCAACTACAGAGGGTTTTTGTCAATGCAACATTTTACACAGCAACCTCTACCACAGTTTATCTCTTAGTAAACATTTGAGAAGTTTCCAAGCTAGGATACTATTTTCTTGATTTAATGTATATTATTAGCACATAAATCAAATAACTAGGTTCCTGTGAGATATAAATTCTCCCAATTTTTCTCTGGCATCTAGGTACCATTACACCAGCATAGAAAAAGTTTCATTAGGTGATTCATAACCTAACAGCAGGGATAAAAATATTCTACCTAATCATGGTATGAAACTAAGTTTAATAAACAGTGCAGCTAGAGATGAAATTTGGGCCTGATCTTTTTACACAGTCCTAAACATCAAGCAACTACCTTACTGTCCAATTTTTAGGGTCAGCAATGATTTACAACAGTGGGTACAAAATAAGTTCATTAAAGCTTCTATTTAAGGTAGAGCAAAACACGTGGAGAATCTGAGAAACTTTTTGTAACAAAAGTTGTAGAGTTTATTCTAAGGGTTCCAGAAAAGTTGAGTTTGCATTTTTCTGAATTTTCTACGATTTTATACGAATTTTACAAGTTCACTGAATTTGAATCTAGATTTGAAACTTTTTTTTTACAACTGGGTCCTTGAATCTTACGCGCAGATCCTTCTAAAGATTTAAATTCTTGCAATTGGGTCCTCGGGCGGCTCGGGTACGGCGGCCGGCCGAAATTCCGGCGAGGGGCTCGCCGGCGGCGAGGGGTGAGGGGCGGGGAAGGTTCAGGGGTGCGAGGGCTACCTCGTGGGGGTATTGTTCAGGTGGGGGACGGCCGGGAATAGCTCGCCGGCGTTGGAGCAGAGGCGGCGGCGGCGGTGGCGCGCGTCGACGGCGGTGCTCCGGCGGGCTTGGGGCGGCCTGGTCCGGTCAGCGAGCTTCAGTGGCGCGTGGGAAAGCTGCTCAGGGGCTTGGCTTGGGCGGAGGAGGTCGGGGTCGAGCTGCCCACGGCGAGCAGGGGCAGCGGCGGCGGCGGCAGCGCGGGCGGCGGCGCTCTGGTGGTCCTTGGCGGTGTTGGGCGGGTCGGCGAGCTTCAGGGGGATGATGTAGTGGTGGCTGTCACTCCAATTTGGGTAGTGGGCGGCGGTGGAGGGCTGTCCACGGGCGGGCGGCGCTCGGCGGCAACAATGGCGACGGCGAGGCGTTCTGGTTGCTGGGGCTCGCGCGGGCGGCCGGGCGGGGCTTTTATAGGGGCAGGAGGGGGTGTGGAGGGGCCTGGGCGATGCGCGGGGCGGAGGCACGGCACGACGCGGCACTGGCCACGGCGGGCGGCAGCAGAACGCCGGCGCGGCGTGCGGCGGGCGGACGCGGGCGACTGGGCGGCCGGGATTTGGCGTGGCAGAGAGGAGATAGCGCAGCGCGCGGAGTGGGTAAGCAGCTGCTGCAGCGGCTTGGGCGGAGGGCAGGCGCAGCGATGGGCGGGGCGCGGGAGCCGGGGTGGCACGGCGAGGTGCGGCGGTTGGGCGCGACGGGCGGCGGGGCGGGACGCGGCAGCGGCGTGCGCACGCGCGGGCGCTCACTGGGCAGCGCGGCGTGGGAAGGGGGCAAAGCCGCGCGTGGGAGAGAGGCAAGGCGGCCACTGGCCTGGCGCCTTGCGCCGGTCAGGCGTCGCCGGCCACCTGGCGCGCGGCGGTCGGGCGGGGAGGGGAGAGAAAGGGAGGGCGAGGGCCTGAATGCGAGAATTTGAAAAATTACAGGGGGCTGGGTGCAAACAGGGTGTTTTCTCCTCTTTCTAATTTGAATTTTAAAAACTTTTTAACATGAAAGTTGTTCAGAATGAAAAGTTCTACAAATTTGGTTTCAGGCTACATCTCATTTGGCTTATGGTTTGAAAGTTAATTTCAAAATTCAAAGTATCCAAATGTGCCCAATTTAAATTTGAATTTCAACTCAACTCGTTCTAATTCTTTTCACCCTTTTGTTAGTTAGTTAAGCATAGGGTTAGGCTAATGACATTGATTTAGAAATGTAAATTATTAGGGTTGTCACAGCCTTCCCCCCTTAACAAGAATCTTGCCCCGAGATTTGGTAAATCTTAGTGTGGACATGGGTGCACGTACCAGTGGTTGAGATAAGAAACCCAGGGAAATTTTGGTTTAGGTAGCTCTCGGTTTCCCAGGTGGCTTCTTCTTCAGTGTGATGATTCCATTGAACTTTATACATTCTAATCACTTTCCTCCTGGTCCATCTTTCCTTTTGATCCAAAATTTTAACTGGGTGTTCGACATACGAGAGGTCGGGTTCTAACGATATTTCTTGTTGTTCCACAATCTCGGTAGGGACTCGAATACACTTCTTGAGTTGAGATACGTGGAAGACATCATGGGTGGCCGTGAGCTGAGGGGGCAGTCGTAATTTGTAGGCTACGGGTCCGCAGCTCTCAACGATTTCGTAAGGACCAACATAACGGGGAGCTAGTTTGCCTTTGATTCCAAATCTTCGCACTCCCTTGGTTGGTGAAACTCGAAGATAGACATGATCGCCAACTTCGAACTTTAGGGGCTTTCTCCTTTTGTCATAATAGCTCTTTTGTCGGGCTTGTGCGGCTTTAAGATTTGCTTGTATTACTTTTACTTTCTCCTCAGCCTCGATTACCAGGTTGGGTCCAATTATTTTACGTTCTCCGGTTTGTGACCAGCTCAAAGGAGTTCGGCACCTTCGTCCGTACAGGGCCTCAAATGGTGCCATTTTCAAACTCATTTGATAGCTATTGTTGTACGAGAACTCTGCTAGGGGTAGACATTTGTCCCAATTCTTGTCATAGTGAATGACACAGGCTCTCAGCATGTCTTCAAGAATTTGGTTTACTCTTTCCGTTTGTCCGTCAGTCTGAGGATGGTATGCTGAGCTGCGAATGAGTTTGGTACCAAGAGACGTTTGCAGTTGTTCCCAAAAGCGTGCTACAAACTGAGGACCACGATCGGAAATAATTGTCTTAGGTATTCCATGTAGGCAAACAATACGATCGAGGCAAATCTTGGCATATTTCTTGGTAGAATAGGTGGTGTGTACTGGAAGAAAATGTGCCGTCTTTGTGAGTCTATCCACGATAACCCATATGGAATCGTGTTTCTGGGAAGTGTTTGGTAGTCCAACGATGAAGTCCATACTTATGTCTTCCCATTTCCAGGATGGTATAGGTACCGGCTACCTTCAAGTGGCTAGCTTTTACTCTCTGGCACGTGTCACATTCCGAGACATACGTAGCAATTTCTCTTTTCATCCTAGTCCACCAGAAGTTTTTCCTTAGGTCTTGATACATTTTGCTACTGCCGGGGTGGATAGAGAATTTGGAAAGGTGTGCCTCATCGAGAATTTGCTTGCGGAGTTCACGATTCTTCGGAACGACTATACGACTTTCGAACCATAGAACTCCCTTATGGTCCTGGCGGAAACATTTATACTTCTCTTCACCTAGAGAGAGTTTTTGTTTGATGATCTTAATTCCTTCATCATGTAGTTGTGCCATGACGATTTGGTCGTGAAGAGTGGGCTCAACTGAGATGTGATCTAGAGTGCCTTGGGAAACCATTTCCATGTTAAGTTTCCTCATTTCTGCACACAATGTCTCATGGTAGGACTCCATGGATAAGCAATGGCAATGGGACTTGCGGCTTAGTGCATCCGCGACTACGTTAGCCTTGCCGGGGTGATAGTGCACTTCCAGGTCATAATCCTTGATTAATTCTAACCATCTCCGTTGTCTCATATTCAGATCGGCTTGTGTGAAGATATACTTGAGACTCTTATGATCCGTGTAGATATTGCACTGTGTACCCATGAGATAGTGCCTCCATATCTTCAGAGCGTGAATGACGGCTGCAAGCTCAAGATCATGAGTGGGATAATTCTGTTCGTGGGGCCGAAGGGCTCGTGAGGCATATGCAATCACTCGATTCTCTTGCATAAGCACACATCCTAGACCAGTACCTGATGTGTCACAATACACATCGAATGACTTGGTATTATCAGGTTGAGCTAACACAGGTGCAGTAGTCAGATGCTCTCTGAGAGTGTGGAAAGCTTCTTCACATTCTTCATTCCATATAAACTTTACTTCCTTCTTTAACAGTTCAGTCATGGGCTTAGCAATTCGAGAGAAATCCGGGATGAAGCGGCGGTAGTAACCGGCTAAGCCGAGAAAACTGCGAATCTGATGAACAGAGGTAGGGGGTTTCCAATCCATTACCTCTTGTACCTTGCTGGGGTCAACAGCTATGCCTTCGCTGGAGATCGTGTGACCTAAGAACTTTACAGTATCCAACCAGAATTCACACTTAGAAAACTTAGCATAGAGCTGATGGTCTCTGAGTCGCTGAAGAACAATGCGAAGGTGCTGGGCATGCTCTTCCTCATCCTTGGAATAGATAAGGATGTCGTCGATGAACACTACGACGAATTTGTCAAGCTCAGGCATGAATACCGAATTCATGAGATACATGAAGTAGGCAGGGGCATTGGTGAGTCCAAAGGACATGACCAAGAATTCATATAGTCCATATCGTGTGGAGAAGGCAGTCTTAGGAATATCGCACGGGCGTATCTTGATCTGATGATATCCCGAACGAAGATCAATCTTTGAGAAGACTCTGGCTCCAGCTAATTGATCGAAGAGTACATCGATACGAGGAAGTGGGTATTTATTCTTAACAGTTACCGCATTGAGAGGTCGGTAATCCACACATAGTCTTAAACTGTCATCCTTTTTCTTTACAAAAAGGGCTGGACATCCCCAAGGTGACGCGCTAGGGCGAATGAAACCTTTGTCCAGTAGTTCTTGGAGTTGAATTTTCAGTTCTGCCAATTCTTTAGGGGGCATCCTATATGGTCTTTTGGATATAGGTGCAGTGCCTGGTTGTAGTTCAATGATGAACTCAATATCCCTATCCGGTGGCATTCCTGGTAAGTCATCCGGAAAGACATCGGCATACTCGTTCACTACAGGAATATCCTCTAGCTTAAGTCCTTCCATCTTGTAAGCACAGGAATTCGTGCAATCTAGGAATGGTAGGTAAAGGGTGGTGGCTCCGTGACTAGGTGAATTTATTTCCACAACTCGGGACGAGGGGTCTAGTGTGACTTTGTGCAAAACCATCCAATTCATGCCCAAAATAAGATCCATGCCGTCAAGGGGTAAAAGAATCAAGTTTGTGTTGATGGTTTTACTACCCAACTTGACTGGTACTTGTCTGATCATTTGGTTCGAAGCAATTTTACCACCCGGTGTTGATATCATATATGACCCTTTTGTGTGACAAACATCCAAGCCTACTTTTGCACCGAATTTTGCACTTATGAAACTATGCGATGCACCAGAATCAAACAATATAACTGCAGGCTTGTTGTAGATAGAGAATGTACCCGACATTACTGGGGCTCCTTCAGGAAGCTCTGCAAGCGTGGTGAAGTTAATCCGTCCTTGCTTGACTTGCATGGTCTGTCTCTTGCCCCTGTTCTTGTTGCTCGGGTTGGATCCCTGACCTTGGTTGGGCGGTCCAGACTGAGGGCATGCTCGTGCAAAGTGGTTGGAACTCCCGCATTTGAAACAACGATTCGCGGGGCTAGGTTGAAGATACTGTTGAAGAGTGGGCCTCGGGCCATTCTGTGGAGGCATCGGGGGTCGTACCATGCCTGGCTGTTGTGGGGGTCTGGCAATCCACCTCCCTGGCTGAGGGGCCCTTGGTGGAGCTGTGGGTGCGGCATTTTGCACGATGCGGTACCTTGGTGGTTGAGCACTTGATGGTCCAGCGGGTGCCTTTCTCTTCTTCTCTGCCCGGTGTGCCATGATACAGTCTTCCTGGGTAATGGCCATATTGACCAATTCGTTGTAGGTGTCAGCCCTGGCTAGGTTCAGACGTTCCTTAAGCTTGGTGTTCAGACCTCAGCGGAAACGATCACGCTTCTTGGCATCCGTATCAGCGTGATAGCTCGCATATTGGCATAAGTTGTTGAACGCCTGGGCGTACTGCAGCACGGTTCGGGTGCCCTGGGTAAGCGCCAGGAACTCGTTCAGCTTCCTCTCCATGAGACCCTCGGGGATATGATGTGCCCGGAACGCGGTCTTGAATTCGTCCCAGGTGACAATGTGATCAGCGGGGAGCATAGCAAAGTAGTGGTCCCACCACAGACGAGCGGTACCGCGAAGCTGTTGCGTGGCAAAACGAGCTTTGTTGGCTTCTGAGCATGGGGCCACAAGTAATGTGAACTTGGATTCGATGGTGCGAATCCATGCATCTGCGTCCAGGGGTTCCTCTGTCTTGTGGAACAAGGGCGCCTGGGTCCCTAGGAAATCCGTGTATCCTGCAGCTTGGGGTTGGTGAGCATTGTGCCCACCCCTCTGCTGGTGCTGTCCTTGCACGATCTGACGCAGCAGCTCGGTTTGAGCGGCCATCACTTCCACCAAACTGGGCGGGGGTGGTGGCGATTGTCGCGATCTGCTGCCACCGGCACCAAAACCCTCGGGGTTGCCACGTGTTGATCCAACCATCTGAAACGTGAAAGGTTACCATTAGCAACGCGATCCATATTACTTCCTTGATTCATAAATGATTGGTCTAGTCATAGACTTCCGAAATCACAGCCAGAAGTATGGACAGAATCTTTGTTTGCTACGAGAAAAATCATAGCTTGCTGTGGGTCCATCCAAAACATCTCATACTTTGGCAGTAGTTAGAGGACTTAGGGATGCACCACTTTGGTATTTAACTCCGGCGCTAGAACTATAGCTAAGGTGGTCGAAAGGCTCGCCCTTTGCCTTACTGTCTTAGCTGTTTTTCAGCAGATCGATCGGTACTGTTTTGCCTATAACTTAAACTAGCGAGGTCCAATGATGCTGACTTTTTGTGAGAACCACGATCACAGAATTTAGCACAAGTTTGGTGTTCAACACTCAGCCAAGAAATGCAAGGAGACATGGATAAAAATTCCGACAAGTCTCAGCGATTGTGGATGTCATTGTTTACCAACTTACAACGAATCACCCAAGTTTATCGCCGTTCCTTACATACTGAGGGTATCCACAGGGTTCAGGTGTACCCATCACAAAAGAGTTACTCAACTCCTAGTTAGCCTATTACAACACTTTGCCAAAAGTTAGGCTACCCTATCGAGGAGTATGTCCAAAAGTCCTCCTAGGTCGTCATCTAGAAGTCATCCAAGTCGTTGACGGACGACTCGCTGTGAGTAGGAGAGTGAGCTCCCATCCGAGGTGCCTGTGGTACCTCACCCTTGAAATCCATACTGGAGATATCGTCAATCTCCTGTGGCTCCTCCTCATCTTCCTCCATGTCCTCCTCATGGGGATGGTCATTCTGATCCTGATGCCACTGGAGATGCTCAATAGCATCCTCGAACTCCAAGTGTAGATCATGGAGCTGCTCCTCCAAGTGTGCTATCGTGGCATCTCTCTCACCCATGAGAGTGTCCTGCTCCTGAATTTGGTCCTCAAGTTGGCCAATCTGAGCATCTCTGTCCTCAAGATCCTTACTGAGCTCCTTAATCTGCTCATCCCTGGTATCTGCCATCATGTGGTAGGCCTGTGCAAGATCAGTGAGCTGCTCAAGTGCCTGACTCTGGAGAGTCAAAAGTCGGTAGAGGGCATTCATGCACCGCACGGAGGTATCGACGGTCTCCTGGGCATGAAAGTCCACCAAGTACTGTGAGTGCTGCACCCTGTTGAGCCAAAAGGGGTCGTTGTCCTGGGTGCAGCAGGAAACAATCCAATGGGAGTGAGTGTGACAACCTCGGGATGCTGCGCACAAAAAGTGGTGAGCGCCCTCATGGCTGCAAGCTCCCAAGTATCGGCCACACGGCGACCAACAGCCTCAAGCTCCAAGGCGGGCCACTCCGGGTGTAGCGGGTGCGGAAAGATAGTCACGTTGACACGGCACTAGGTAACTCCATTCTCTGCAAACTCCAGTACGGCGTAACGTGGGGGAATTAGATAGCCCGCGGTACGCAGCACATCCCACAAAATAGAGGGAAAGCCCTCCTAGTGGAGACACTGCGAGTGTACGCATCCATCCTCATCCACCATCATAGCAACAGGCTCAACCATCTGAACAAAAGATCAAATGGAGTGAGATAGTGAAAAACTGTGAACAGCACGAGGACAGATTCTGTATAGTGTGCAAAAATAACCATAACTTCCCCAGTTCTCATCCAAAAATTCTCAAATTTCACCAGGTCACTCCTAAGGTATTTGTGAACAACTTTTCTAGTCAACTCCAGAGCTAGATAGGTCTCTAAGATGGTCTTTCTTTTCAGGTTTTACCTCTCTGTCTACCCAGAAATTTTTAGTGAACAGGGGGCTAGAGTTTCGTGCACCAGGGAAAATCTACCCAGCCAAAATTCACCAAATTTTAACAGCAGCTGCCTGGGTAAATTTGGAACAAGTTTTGTGTTGTACTCTTTTGCAGAAAACTGTAGGAAGGTGGCCTAAAAATTTGAGGGGCATAAGTGCTTATTCTGGACAGAATTCTGACATTCCGTGGTTTCTGTTATTTCTTACTATCCATGAGTTCAGAATTTTTGATTTTTGAACAGGGGATAGAACACGAAATTTTGAACAATTCTTTCAACATGAACTTTACCAGAAAAGGTCATTTTCTTGGGTCAATAAATCTTTCTTTTCGGTGATGGCAGATTTGTGACAGATTCGCTAGATAGTCCTTATGCAAATCACGCTTAGATACGCAAGAACCTTACCACTCTCATACAACGCATTTTCAATTTCAGATATATATGGTCATGATGCATGCACGTCCTATTCGTCCTCGCAAAGAAAAATAACTGCCAAATACTTTTGGTCTTACGAAGATAGTCTCGGTGGCATACACAATACGGCTCTCGCTATAATAGCTAGTCGAGTCTTTCTAATCGTTCCTTAACTTATCGTAATCGCGGTTAGTGTACCTGTAGAAGATTGACAAAGCATATATATTTCATGAACCTTTCATGCCAGCACTCATGAAAGCGTCCGTATTCATTACCGTTTACTTATAGAAACGATATCTGTACAATTTCCGTCGTACAGACGACGTTAACATACGCTATCGAGATAGCGTATTCACGGGGGTACCGTCATGAGACGGGGGTATGAACAGCGATCGCCATACCCTGCGCCAAACCTTCTACTCCCACTGCTTGAGGGCAGCGTTCGGTTCGCATCACCGACAGGAAGGCCAAGCTCTCTCAGTTGGCTGAGGATCCTTACCTTCTTACCTTAGCGATGAGTGCGTCGTTACAGAAATTAAGGTCGGTTGTGCATGAAAGTAAGTTTTGACAGAAAGTAACGTGCTGGAAGTCAGTTGATAATATATATAGAAGTTAGATAGACACCTAGTAACTTTCCCATAATCCCTTAGGGCTTTACGAACTAGGCACCATCCTTAACGTACCAACGTATTTCGCAACACATCCTTCTAGTCAAGTTTTAGTAAATCGAGTTTTTAAGGCTTGTCGCATTCTCTGGCGCATGTATTTTGGCTCTAGCACCAGCTGTTGCCAGCTGTGGCACCAGCTACGGCTCTGATACCAGCTGTGGCAGAACCACCTAAATTAATCCGGCTCAAGTGTATTAACCATCACCATTAAGGCAATCTCGGTTAACCTTACACTTCAAACGGAGTAATCCACGGGTCTATCGGGTATAACCTCCCGATACAACCACGGTAAGCGGATCGAGCGCCATACATACAAATGCTCACGCGACGATGAGCCCAGAGAATACCACATTCCAGCAAATAGTACAAAAATTATCATTACATTAGAGTTCAAATTCGTAAAACATGGTACTGCGGATTTTGAAATAAAAGAGTTCTTCAGAGTTCAAATTGCAGCGGAAAATAAAACAACGGAAGCTACTCGACGATACAGGATGTCTCGATGAAGCCCGTACGAGACATCACTCGGCATTATCTCCGTTGGACGGGGGCGTATCCCATTTCCCCTTCTTTTTCTTCTCTTTTTTTTGACGCTAGTCGGATGGCCTTCCTAACTCAGTTTCTTTTTCTTTCAGGGGCATGGCGAGCTGCTTGAGGACCACACCCTTCTGGACTTTCAGACTTTGAATGTGTACGTGAGTGACTAAGAGTATCAGGGTGCACAACATTTCTCATGAGGCGAAGAGATTTGATCAAGCTCAAGGGCACAGAAAGCCTATGTGGGGCTCAGAGATTTTATCAGACTATGGCTTTGGATAGGATTTGATAAAGCCGAGAGTTGCCTTTTTGTTCTTATGAATTCTCCAAGATTTCGAAATCAGAAAGATCAGCATTTTCAAGTCGTTATATCATGAAAATCAATAGGCAGAAGATCAGGCGATAAAATCATAAAGTTCCAAGGGTTAGAGTACTTTGCAAAAGACATATAACTCAATTATTCTTTGATTCACATGCAAGGAATTCCTGTTTGGTTTAATCGAATTTTAATTTTTTTAGCAAAAGATACGAATTTGAACCAATGGCAGGAAGGACTGAGGTAAAAAGGGTGCAAACCATCATGGTAAGAAGGCGCCGCGCTGGCGGCTGCTAGGTGGGGCAGCCGGCCTAGTAGAGCCCGGCTGTCCTGGCTTTGTGGCCCTTCCCCGAAGGGCAAGTCCCACATCCTCAGGCTCGGTTCTATCATGACGGTGCATCATGCCCTTTTGGCATGTTTGTTACACTCTCAGGCCGGCCTGTGGCAGAACCACCTGAATTAATCCGGCTCAAGTGTATTAACCATCACCATTAAGGCAATCTCGGTTAACCTTACACTTCAAACGGAGTAATCCACTGGTCTGTCGGGTATAACCTCCCGATACAACCACGGTAAGCGGATCGAGCGCCATACATACAAATGCTCACGCGAAGATGAGCCCAGAGAATACCACATTCTAGCAAATAGTACAAAAATTATCATTACATTAGAGTTCAAATTCGTAAAACAAGGTACTGCGGATTTTGAAATAAAAGAGTTCTTCAGAGTTCAAATTGCAGCGGAAAATAAAACAACGGAAGCTACTCGACGATACAGGATGTCTCGATGAAGCCCGTACGAGACATCACTCGGCATTATCTCCGTTGGACGGGGGCGTATCCCATTCCACCGACCAACCAGGGGGAAGAGTGCAGGGCCAAGTCAAGCTAGCAATCATATCTTCGAAGGTCTCACCTGAAAACAAGCCACAAGCAAGGCTGAGTATACTAATACTCAGCAAGGCTTACCCGACTAGTGGAATATACTTAGCCGACTCCTAGACATGCAAGGCTTTTGGCTTGAGGGTTTTGTTTTGCCGAAAAGCATATATAAGTAGGTCCTTACTTTCAAATTTTAGCTCCAAGTTCTAGCTTTCTATAACCATTCTAGGTAAGCAACTATCCAATATCATACATGGTGGAAGAATTATTTTGCATCCAACAAGATTAATCATCATCATTGTTCCTCTTCTTACTCTATGTGGTAAAAGGGTCAAGCAGTCTCAATATCCGCGAGAAATGGACGATTATAATCGAATTTCTTAACCTTGCAAGGGAAACCTAAACACACGTCACGTGGTTACTCACAGAGTCACACGTGCAACTTTTCCCTTCAATTCCCGCTTCACGGAACAGGCCCACCGCCCTCGACTACACGACCCCATGGCCTAGCCATGGCGGCACATGCACCTGCCATTAGCTAGATGTGAACGAATTCAAGACGGTGGGGAGTATATTCCGGCCTCGGTTCAATCCAGTACTTAAGCTTACCGATTACCATATTCTCGGCATGTGGTTAGTACGTTCAAAGACTTAACCACCACTACCACACACTACGGCCTTAGCATTTTTCACTAAACAGACGGGGCCTCAATCATCAACATAAACATCGTACCATAGCCCCGTCCGTCGACCTTATGATTGCAGCATGTAGTAAACATTCAACTCCTATATTCTCGCGAGTGACAGGAAATCACTCGGCTTTTACCGGAGTCCTATTAGCATAGCATTCTATCAAACCTTACATCTAGTGTTCAGAGCATGGGTACCTAGGATCATGCGACTAAGTTTTCATTCAACTCCTATAAACTTAATGCACAATTAAATTAGAGTAATAAGTTGCATAAGTTTAGGAAAATAGGGTTCATGCTCCGGGGCTTGCCTTCTTGGGTAAAGCTAGCCTGGGGCTCGTCCGAACTCGGGCTCGGGTCTTCGAGAGCTTCAGTTAGATTTACTTGAGCTTCACGCTGCTCACTCTCGGACGCGGGCACCAGCTCGTACGTTCCGTCGGCGAGAGTAATCGATTCTATATGAATGCACAAGTGTAAGTTATAGTGATGGTATAAGACGATTATTTTCCTTCACGACAAAGTTGCAATCCACAAAACATCAATTTTGTTGGGAAGTTACTTAGTTAAGATTTTTTTGGGCAATTGTTAATAGAGTATAACTTAAACTATTAACTTCATTAAACAAGAAGGGTTGTGTTGTATTGGAAACTTAGTTTTCGCAGCACAACATGGATTAAGCACAACTTCTGGCCTAGGTAACTTCTGGTGATGAGATTTTTTATTTAGAGCACATTATGCAGAGACAAAAGCACTGCAAAAATTTCAGACATTTTCACAGAGCAGAAAAATTATGAAAAAGGTAATACACAACCACTACTAGAACCTAGTTATTTTTATATAGGAGAAACCATTCATATATTGAAGCTAAAACTTTTTCAGTGTGTTAATCTATTCCTATATTTGTTAATGTAAATGTTTCAGATTTTACTGTGCAAGATACAAAGCATAACAAATAGGACAAGCTACACCTAGTTTAATAAAGATTAAATTCTACAGGATGTTTTCCATGATTTCTGTGTATGAAACTTTTTATACAGGAAGAGCTACTCTAAAGTGTACTTCAGTAAAATGTTGAAAATTTTCCAAGCATAGAAACTAATTATTTGAATTAGTGCAATTTTCCTACCACAAAATTATATAAATAGGTTACACAAAGGAAAAAGGTTCTAAACATTTTCTGTGGTATTTAGGCATTAATACAACAGCTCTGAAAAAGTTTCACCACACGAATCACAACATAATAGCAGTTACAAATTAGTTTTATTACTTCATGTCAATAACAAGTTTTATTAAGAAGTTTAGCTAGAGATGGGTTCTCGCCCAAATATTTTTACACTGGCCTACAAATCAAGCAACTAATCCGCTGTTAAAGTTTCAGGTTTAGACTTTGTCTACAACAGGGGGTATATTTAAAGTCTATTAAATATTCCATTTAATTTATAGCAAGATTTAGCAAAAAACTGAGGAAATGCATGTAACAAAAGTTGTAGATTTGCATCTAAAGATTCCAGAACAGTTGAGTTTGTATTTTTCCGATTTTTCTACGATTTTATATAAATTTTAAACTTTCGCTGTTTTTGAAATCAAAGTTTAAACACAGGTTTACAGATATGCCCCTGGAAACTTGCGTGCAGACTCTTTTAAAGATTTCAATCGATGCAATTGGGTCCTTGGGCGGCGTTGGCACGCCGGCCGGCCAGATTCCGGTGAGGTGGCTCGTCGGCGGCGAGGGGAAAGGGGTCGTGGAGATCCAGGAAGGTGAGAGCTTCCTTGGGATGGCCTTGGTCGGGGTTGGGGGTGGCCGGAGGTGGCTCGTCGGCGCGGAGCAGAGGGGCGGCGACGGTGCTCCAGCGAGAAGGGGAGAGTGCTGGCTGGTCGATGAGCTTCGTGGCGTCGAGGGGAACCCGTTTCGAGGCTTGTTTGGGACAGAGGAGCTTCGGCGTGGGCTGTCCACGGAGCAGCAAGGAGCGACGGCGGCGCGGGCGGCGCTCCGGCGGTTCTGGGTGACGATGGGTGGGGCAGTGAGCTGCAGTAGAGTGCTGTGGTGGTGGTGGAAGACTCAGCTCTGGCAAGGGGTGGCCAGAGAGGTGAGCTCCACGGTGAGGTGGGCACGACGGTGGTAATGGTGGCGGCAGCGGCGTTCTGGTGTCTGGGCGTGCGAGGGGGGCTCAGTGCGGCCTTTTGTAGGCAGCAGAGAGGCGGGAGGAGGGGCGGGACTTGACTGCGGGGTGCGGGCACGGGCGGCACAACAGGAGCGCGTGACTGGCCGCAGTGGGCGGTGAACCGAGCTGGCGCGGCGTGCGGTGGGCGCGGGCAGAGGATTGGGCGCTGAGGATTTGGCGTGGGGAGCGGGAGATCACGCGGCGCGCGGGTTGGGCGAGGAGCTGCAGCAGCTGGCTTGCCGGGTGGCGAGCGCGGCGACTGGCGGAACGCGGCGGGGACATGGGCACGACGCGGCTTGTCCATTGGGCGCGGTGGGCGGCACGCAGAGGCGCGCATCGCCGGCGCGTGCGTGGCGTGCGCGGACTAGGGAGGAGCGCGGCGTGCGGGCGCGGCCAGGCATTGGCTTGGCGCCTAGCGCCGTCAGACATCGCCGGCAAAGTGGCCTGCGGCGACTGCGCGGCGGGAGAGGGTCGGGCGAGCGTAGGGTCGGGCGACGCGAGGGTCGGGCGAGCGGCTGCGCGTCGGGCGCGCGAGGGTCGGGCGAACGATGGGTCGGGTGACGCGGCTGTGCATCGGGCGAACGAAGGGTCGGGCGAGTGAAAGGGTCGGGCGAGCGTAGGTTTGGGCGAGCAAAGGGTCGGGCGAGGCGGAGAAGAAGGATCTGTAGTGAAAATAGAACAAAAGGCAGGGACTGGTTTACAATTTCAAGTGTTTCTCAAATTTTTGTATTGTAACTCAAAAATGCTTGAACACGAAAGTTGTTCAAAATGAAAAGTTACACAAGTTTTGTTTCAAGCCAAAGTTCATTTGAGTTCTAGTTTAGAAATTATTTTAAAAACTCAAAAAGTATAATTTGGAGGGCACGTCATTTCCTGGGCAAAACTTTGCATTCACTCTTAGGCTTCAACTAGACTTTTGTTTATCATGCCAACAACGATGTGCCTATTCAATTTTTTTAGCCATGTTTGCATCAATGTGAAAGTTATTTAACTTATTTGTTTAACGTACATGTACTTATGCACATATACACAACTATTTTCAATTCAAAGAAAAACCAATTTATAATTCATTTTCTTTTAAACTTTTCTCAATTATTTATGCATTGTGTTAAGCTAATGAGGCTTATTTCATAATTTAAACACCTGGGGTGTTACAGCCTTCCCCCCTTAAAAAGAATCTCGCCCCGAGATTCGGGCAATAGGCTTAGTGTGGATAGGGTGTGTACCTTCGGTAGAGTTGAGAAAACCCGGGAAATTTTGGTTTAGATAGCTTTCAGTTTCCCATGTGGCTTCTTCCTCAGTATGATGATTCCATTGAATTTTGTACATTTTAATCACTTTCCTCCTAGTGCTTCTTTCTTTTTGATCCATGATTTTGATAGGATACTCGACATATGAGAGGTCGGGCTCTACTAATATTTCCTGTTGTTCGACAACCTCGATAGGGACTCGGACACACTTCTTGAGTTGAGATACGTGAAAGACATCATGGATGGCTGCAAGCTGAGGGGGCAGTCGACTTCTATAGGCTACGGGTCCACAGCTCTCGATGATTTCGTAGGGACCAACATAACGGGGAGATAGTTTTTCTTTGACTCCAAATCGTTGTACACCCTTGGTTGGTGAAACTCGAAGGTAGACGTGGTCACCAACTTCAAATTTCAGTGACTTTCTCCTTCTGTCAAAATAGCTCTTTTGCCTGGATTGTGCGGCTCTAAGGTTTTCTTGTATTACTCTCACTTTTTTTTCTGCCTCGATTACTAGATCTGGTCCTAACATTTTGCATTCTCCGGTTTGTGACCAACTCAAAGGGGTTCGACACCTTCGTCCGTATAAGGCCTCAAATGGTGCCATTTTCAAACTCGCTGGATAGCTATTGTTATATGAGAACTCTGCTAGGGATAGGCATTTGTCCCAATTCTTGTCGTAGTGAATCACGCAGGCTCTAAGCATGTCTTCAAGAATTTGGTTCACTCTTTCAGTTTGTCCGTCAGTTTGAGGATGATAGGCTGAGCTTCGAATTAATTTAGTACCAAAAGAAGCTTGCAATTGTTCCCAAAAGCATGCTACAAACTGAGTACCACGATCGGAAATAATAGTCTTTGGTACTCCATGTAGGCAAACGATACGTTTGAGATAAATCTCGGCATATTTCTTGGCGGTATAGGTGGTGTGTACCGGAAGAAAATGTGCCGTCTTTGTGAGTCTATCAACAATAACCCATATGGAATCATGTTTCTGTGCGGTACTTGGCAATCCGAACTCGGGCTCGGGTCTTCGAGAGCTTCAGTTAGATTTACTTGAGCTTCACGCTGCTCACTCTTGGACGCGGGCACCAGCTCGTACGTTCCATCGGCGAGAGTAATCGATTCTATATGAATGCACAAGTGTAAGTTATAGTGATGGTATAAGACGATTATTTTCCTTCACGACAAAGTTGCAATCCACAAAACATAGATTTTGTTGGGAAGTTACTTAGTTAAGATTTATTTGGGCAATTGTTAATAGAGTATAACTTAAACTATGAACTTCATTAAACAAAAGTTGTAGATTTAGCATGTAACTGAGGAAATGCATGTAAAAAAAATTATCTATTAAACCTTCCATTTAATTTATAGCAAGATTTAGCAAGCAACTGAGGAAATACATGTAACAAAAGTTGTAGATTTGCATCTATAGATTCCAGAACAGTTGAGTTTGTATTTTTCCGATTTTTCTACGATTTTATATGAATTTTACAAGTTCGCTGTTTTTGAAATCAAAGTTTAAACACAGGTTTATAGATATGCCCCTGGAAACTTGCGTGTAGACTCTTTTAAAGATTTCAATCGATGCAATTGGGTCCTTGGGCGGCGCTGGCACGACGGCCGGCCAGATTCCAGCGAGGGGGCTCGTCGGCGGCGAGGGGAAAAGGGTCGTCGAGATCCAGGAAGGTGAGAACTACCTTGGGATGGCCTTGGTCGGTGTTGGGGGTGGCTGGAGGTGGCTTGTCGGCGCAGAGCAGAGGGGCGGTGGCGGGACGGAGCGTCGGCGACGGTGCTCCAGTGAGGAGGGGAGAGCGTGGGCTGGTTGATGAGCTTCGTGGCGTTGAGGGGAACCCGTTTCGAGGCTTGTCTGGGATGGAGGAGCTTCGGCGTGGGCTGTCCATGGAGCAGCAAGGAGCGGCAGCGGCGCGGGCGGCGCTAGCGGTGCTCCGGCGGTTCTGGGCGACGATGGGTGGGGCAGTGAGCTGCGGTGGAGTGCTGTGGTGGTGGTGGAAGACTCAGCTCTGGCAAGGGGTCGCCGAAGAGGTGAGCTCCATGGTGAGCTGGGCACGATGGCGGTAATGGTGGCGGCGACAACGTTCTGGTGTCTGGGCGCGCGAGGGGGGGCTCAGTGCGGCCTTTTGTAGGCAGCAGAGAGGCGGGAGGAGGGGCGGGACTTGACTGTGAGGCGCGGGCGCGGGCGGCACGACGGGAGAACGTGACTGGCCGCGGTGGGCGGCGAACCGAGCCGGCGCTACGTGCGGCAGGTGCGGGCAGAGGATTGGGCGCTGAGGATTTGGCGTGGGGAGCGGGAGATCACGCGGCGCGCGGGTTGGGCGAGGAGCTGCAGCAGCTGGCTTGTTGGGCGGCGTGCGCGGCGACTGGCGGAACGCGGCGGGGACACGGGCACGGCGCGGCTTGTCCATTGGGCGCGGCGGGCGGTGAGCAGAGGCGCGCATCACCGGCGCACGCGTGGCGCGCGTAGACTTGGGAGGAGCGCGGCGGGCAGGCGCGGCCAGGCATTGACTTGGCGCCTAGCGCCGTCAGGCATCGCCGGCCAAGTGGCCCGCGGCGACTGCGCGGCGGGCGAGGGTCGGCGAAGCCGAGGGTCGGGCGAGCGTACGGTCGGGCGACGCGAGGGTTGGGCAAGCGGCTTCGCGTCGGGCGCGCGAGGGTCGGGTGAACGATGGGTCGGGCGACGCGGCTATGCATCGGGCGAACGTAGGGTCGGACGAGTGAAAGGGTCGGGCGAGCGTAGGGTCGGGCGAGCAAAGGGTCAGGCGAGCGTAGGGTCTGCAGTGAAAATAGAAGAAAATGCAGGGACTGGTTTGTAATTTCTTGTGTTTCTCAAATTTTTGTGTTGTAACTCAAAAATCCTTGAACACAAAAGTTGTTCAAAATGAAAAGTTACACATGTTTTGTTTCAGGACAAAGTTTATTTGAGTTCTAGTTTAGAAATTATTTTAAAAACTCAAAAAGTATAATTTGGAGGGCACGTCATTTCCTGGGCAAAACTTTGCATTCACTCCTAGGCTTCAACTAGACTTTTGTTTATCATGCCAACAACGATGTGCCTATTCAATTTTTGTAGCCATGTTTGCATCAATGTGAAAGTTATTTAACTTGTTTGATTAACATACATGTACTTATGCAAATATGCACAACTATTTTCAATTGAAAGCAAAACCAATTTATAATTCATTTCCTTTTAAACTTTTCTCAATTATTTATGCATCGTGTTAAGCTAATGAGGCTTATTTCGTAATTTAAACACCTGGGGTGTTACACGACCGCGTAGTCACTTGCATCGCACATGATCTCGAATGGAAGACTCCAATTCGGTGGTTGTATTATGGGTACGGACACTAGTGCCTTTTTTAGGGTATAGAAGGCTACGAGGCAGTCTTCATCGAAGTTGAATGGGGTCTCCTTGGCCAGGAGACTTGTCAGAGGCCTGGCAATATGGGAGAAATCCTTGATGAATCTCCTATAAAAGCCAGCGTGACCTAGAAAACTCCGAACTCCCTTAACATTTGTCGGGGGTGGTAATTGCTCGATGACTTCGATCTTCGCTCGATCCACTTCTATCCCTTTTTCTGACACTTTATGTCCAAGGACAATTCCTTCTCTGACCATGAAGTGGCACTTCTCCCAATTAAGGAGTAAGTGTGTTTCTTGGCACCTCTTGAGAACTTTATCCAAATTCTCAAGGAATTTTTTGAAGCTCTTGTCATAGATTGAGAAATCATCCATGAAGACTTCCATGATGTTCTCAATCAAGCCCGAAAAACTCGCCATCATGCACCGTTGGAATGAAGCAGGTACATTGCAGAGACCAAACGACATTCGCCTGTAAGCGAACGTGCCGTAGGGGTAGGTGAAGGTAGTCTTGCTCTTATCATCAGGATGAATTGGAATTTGATGATAACTGTTGGTGGTCGATTTCGATGATTTTTACCGCCAACATTTCTTTGGTTTCCATGGTTTACAAATCAAAGCTGAGTTAAAACAAACCACACTCACAAGTTCCACAAGTTTTGTTGCATTTATCATTTTAGGAACTTAGTGTGCGAATGTGGGCCGGAATGGGAGAAATAGGCCGGCCGTCCTAGCTCTCCCTCCTCTAGCTACGTCACTGATCCAGAAGGATCATGCATCCTGCATTCGAAGTCGGTTTGATCCGAGGACCCGAAAGGCTTCACACATGGATCAAAGGCCCCACATGCAGGTCCAAAAATGTTGCTTAGCTAAAAAGCAATAGTTACCGACCTCAGGAAGCGATCAGAGACGTCCACGTGAAAGGCGATGCCAAGTGGCACCATCCCTATGCCGGCCGGCCTAGGGGAGGCCGGTCGGCCCCACTTGTCAGCCTCTCATGCTCAACTTCGCATGGAAGCTACGATAACTGCCAAGGTCGCATGGTCTTGACGCCTTTCACCAGTTACCGACCTCTAGCTGCTATAAATAGAGCTTCATTTCTCATTTGTAAGACACACCATCCAAGACAGAAGTGAGATTCTTAGTAGCTTTAGTTCAAGTGTAGAATAGGGAGAGTGTGAGGTGAGAGCTTGTGCAAGAGCCGAGGTAGAAAAGGAGTTGGGGGTTTCTCTTGGTCCTTCTCCACTTTGTATCCACCTCAGGGAATATTATCAAAGTAAGTTCCTCGTTTATCTTCAGTATCTCGCTAGTTCTTCTCTTTACTTTCAGTATCTAGTTAGTTTACTTTCTTTGATCTGCGGGATCCCTTGTCTGCGTGGTTCAACAAGCCTGGCCATTTGGGGTTTCTTCTTGCCTTAACATGAGGCAGAAGTCAGTAACTGGATAGTTGAAGCGTGGTGCTTAGGCTTGATAGTTATCTTGGGTTGTGTTCCACCCCATGGAACTGATGTGGTATGCGGCAGATGGTGACAGCCCTATCCATCCCTTGTAGTCCACCACGTTTGTGTGTTTTCATAGCAGTAGATCGTTGGCCGAGTTGGACACCATTTCTCCCTCACTCTGTGGTCCTTCCGCCCTAGCCGTCGAACCAGATCAAGTTAGTATAGCTTCTAGTTATCTGGGTAACGAGTTGGCTAACTGAAGTTAAGCCCTCTACCCTCGTACCTCCTCTCTCTAGGTGGGTCTGGTTGAATAGTTCTAGGATTGGTTGCGTCTATCGTTCCTTGGATTCGATATCCCAAGTAAACTCCCTGGTGAAACCTACATCGGTATCCGTGCACTTGCGGATTAGTTCATAAAGGCTAAGGAGTTCCAACAAGCTTTCTGGCGCCGTTGCCAGGGAACGGTAGCAATACTAGTTTTAGAGCTTTTCAGCTATACACCTTTCCTCTCATACCACCTACCCCATGGAGTTCGCTCCTAGTTATCTGGCAGTTCCGTACCGCGAGTACTCGGAACTGCCACCATCTTGCCACCCCACATTGGCGGATGGCTACGAAATCCGTCCCAGTTTCGTAGCCATGGTTCGAGCTCAGACCTTTTCTGGTAGAAAGGACGAGTGTCCCTACACTCACCGGCAGGACTTCGAGGAGAATTGTTCTCTCCCCATTATACCCGGTATGTCTCAACACACACTACGGTGGAAGCTATTTCCGTTCTGTCTGATAGGAGCACCAAGAGTTGGTACCACAGGAGGGCAGGGAGATTTGGAGGAGATTGGAATGCATTGAAGGACGAGTTTAGCCTGTTCTTCTATCCTGTCTCCAAAGTGATACCGCATCGCCTCCAACTTTTGTAATTCCGACAAGGCGATAAGTCACTCGGAGTAGCCTAGGCAAGATTCTTGCAATTAGCCACCTCTAGACCACCACACAACATTCCAGAGGAAATGCTTATGCAACACTTCATGTACAAGACAGTGTCTGAGGCAAAGGAAATTCTGGAAAGAGTCCTTAACAGTACTGAGTACACGGGAGTCTTTGACGAGTTACCCAAACCAAGTGATCAACCCAAAGAGAAGCAGCAGATACACCATGTTTCAGCTGCATCCTATCCACCTCCACCATACATAGAGGATATCACCGAACCATCCAAGACCTTCGATTAAGAGCCACTCATCGAAGATATGCCTATGTTCATCCCTGATCTCTTCACAGAAGAAGAGTATATGGAGTTGGGAAATTCAACAAAGTTGCCCAAAGAACACAGGTGTAAGTGCGCAGGATCTGAGGCGTTCATTACGGAAGCCACCCCGTAGATTGAGAGGGTTACTGCGGTCATGAGCAAGGAATGGACAGAGGAAGCCGAATCAAGTAGCACCATTATATGACTCTACGAAGATTTCAGAGTGCTCCTCTGCGCTATTGGGGGCACTGTTCAACGAGAAGTTCCTTACAACCCGAAAGTCGGGGTGAATGTGATGTCCGAAGCCATGGCACGTCACATAGCACCAGAAGTGGATCGACGTCCAGATCATGGAATGCCTAGGCATCCACCGAGTTATTCCCGTTCGCATGGGGATCAACAAGGTGTACCTGGACTTCCATATCTTCAATATCCTAGAAGGTGAAGAGTTCATCTTGATTGGACAGCCAATAGAGCCACTTGTCAACCTGAACAAAGACCGAGCACGGCTCGAGGTTAAGGTTAGCAAAGATATTATCCTGATCAGCCTTGTGCGTTCGTGCAACACATTTGCCGAAGCTTGGCCAGAGAAAGACCCAGTGGAGGAATCAGTGAAGATCATTCAAGAAGGGATCACTCAGCCCATTATTGAAGATGATGCCATAAACTTCACCCAAGAAACAAAACCGGGCGGCTAGAGTAAGCTCAGTGTAGAGGAGAAACCGCAACCTTCAATGCCTGAGTTGAAGCCGCTGCCTTCTGGGTTGAAGTACACACTCCTCCACAACAATTGAGCCACGCCAGTTGTCATCAGTGATAAGCTGACAAAGAGTGAAACTTGGTGGCTCTTAATAGTCCTGGAGAAGTACAGATCTGTCATTGGGTACTCTCTACAAGACCTGAAGGGGATCAGCCCCAACCTATGCACCCATCGCATCCCTATGGAACCGGACCATAAGCCGTCCAGAGAACATCAGAGACGACTAAATGATGCAATGAGGGAGGTAGTCAAGAAAAAGGTTCTAAAGCTACTGCACGCGGCATCATATACCCCATGCAAGACAGTGAGTCGGTCAGTCTAGTTAGAGTAGTCCCAACGAAGGGGGGCATGACAGTAGTCCAAAATGAGAGAAATGAGCTCATACCTCAGCGGACAGTTACTGGATGGAGGATGTGCATCGATTACCGGATGTTGAACAAGGCAACCCGGAAGGATCACTTCCCCCTTCCCTTCATCGACGAAATGCTTGAACGACTGGCCAAGCACTCATTCTTCTGCTACCTCGACAGATATTCCGGTTATAATCAGATTCCTATTCACCCTGATGACTAGAGTAAGACTACCTTCACCTGCCCCTACGTCACGTTCGCCTACAGGCGAATGTCGTTTGGTCTCTGCAATGCACCTGCTTTATTCCAACGGTGTATGATGGTGATATTCTCTGATCTGATTGAAAACATCATGGAAGTCTTCATGCATGATTTCTCAGTCTATGGCAAGAGCTTCGAAGATTGCCTTGAGAATTTGGATAAACTTCTCAAGAGGTGCTAAGAAACGCACTTAGTTCTCAATTGGGAGAAGTGCCATTTTATGGTTCAGCCTCCCATGGATCAAAGGGCCCACAAACAAGCTCAATCAACCTAGGACAGACTCGACTCACCCACAGGAGTGACCAAGGCCCACGTGTCAGCACCATAGAAGAAGCTGGACGCGGTGGGTGCCTAACCTGGTTCAGCGGAACAAGGTGGGTTAGCCAAACCAGGCCGGGCCCCACCGACCTTCCTCTTCCACATGGAGCTCTCCTATTGGTCCTCCATGTCAGTTCCAAGTGCTAGGGGTGAAGGGGCGCCGAGGAGCTGCTGCACAGCCCCCTCACTCACCTCTATAAATATGAGGGGGGTGCTACTAAATGAGACACACCACAAGTTGAAGCCTCTCTCAAGTTCCTCTATTGCTTAGTCTTTAGGATAGTGGATTTTAGGTGAAGTAGCTCTTCTTCGGTTCCCGAGTCTTGCCTAGGAGTATTCGGTATGGGTTTTACTCTTCCTCTCCTTTGTAATATTCGGAATTTCTTAATAGGGTTATCTTCTAGTATAGTGTACTCGTATAGTATATGTTCTGTGTATTCAGATGTGTATGCTATGCTTAGTTTATATCGAGGACCGATGTCTTGCATGATTAGACGTGGTAAGACGTTTAGGCTATGACATTGGTTCCAGTATTCGCATGTTTGCTCTAGTGTAATGTCTGTCCATCCGAAGGGTGGGGGCTCCGCGTGGGGCACTAGAGTATCGCTTATTAATGTAGACGTGGTGTCTGGGCTAATCATTGTTGCTGGATGCGGCTCTATACAATGGTTAGATGAGGTAGGCGGTAGGTGGTGACAGCCCTGTCCATCCAGCGTAACCCTCCCCGTTCGTGTAGTAGCTGTAGGACGTGCATAAAATAGCCGTGAGGATCTAGTGGCCACCTAGCCATATCTTGTGCGGTCTCCCGGTGATGCCTAGGAGCCTAGAGCCTATTCCTAATCATGTGTATGGATGTGAGTGCCTAGTATAGAGTTAGGAATACATAAGTCCTTAGATTAGCTTTCTTCTTCCTTTCTCCTTCCTATAAGCTTTGCATAGAGTTAGAACTTGAGTAACTTGTGTGTCACACTACCTCTTTACCATATATTATCTTACCCCTGTTTATTCAATAGAATATTCATGCTAGAACTAATCAACACACTAATCTATTCCAATAACCAGTGCCTTCCCTGCAGAAATATAAATACGACCCCGTACTCACGGGTAAAATGCTACAACGGTATTCCGTGCGCTTGCGGATCCTTTTGTAACGTAAGAAATATCCCATGGCATTTCTGGCGCCGTTGCTGGGAAACACCTATCCTAGTGATGACGCTACGAAACACCAACATAGACCACCGGGTTGCAACTCCATACCACCTCCAGACCAGCGGTCAAGCAGAAACATCGAACAAGCAGATCAAGAACATTTTGGAAAAGACAGTAAATGCTATGGGGAAGGGATGGAGAAGCAAACTACCCGAGGCACATTGGGCTTGTCGAACAACTTTCAAGACCCCGATAGGTATGACACCATACCAATTGGTTTATGGCAAGACCTGCCATCTACCGGTTGAGCTAGAATTCAAGTCCCATTGAGCGATCAAGAAGTGGAACGTGTACCTCCAGTCAGCTGGAGTGAAACGACAAATCCAATAAGCTAAATTGGATGAATGGAGGGAGAAGGCCTACCACAGCTTCAAGTTGTACAAGAAGCGGACAAAACGCTGGCATGACAAGCGTATCAAGATCAAGCAATTCAAAGAGGGAGACAAGGTACTTCTCTTTAATTCTCGCGTTCATTTGTTTGGTCATGTTAAGCTTAGGAGTAAGTGGGAAGGTCCTTATCTAGTTATAAATGCAACCGATCATGGCGCTATAACCCTCCAGGACGATGACAGAAATGTTTTCAAGGCCAATGGCCAAAGATTGAAAATATTTCTCGAGCCCGAAATACCGAAACTCAAAGAAATAGACGTCTACGAGTTATCCGAGCTATAAACCTCGTCTATGGTCATTGTTGAACCTTAAAAAGGTCGTATCCTAGGTTGGATCCTTTTTCTTTCTTTCTTTCTTTTCTTTTCTTTCCACCTTTTCTAGCCAAAACCCTCAGAAAAGCAGGAGAGCACGAGGAGAGAAGATCCTTCGCGAAGGCTGAAGCCCACACCTGACAAGGTGGGGCCAGGGAGGCCGGCCGGCATGGCTCCGAGTCCGTTTGTGATGTTTTGAATTTTGAAACTCATTATCCATTCTCCTCATCGGGAATTTTGGGTGATCCAATCTCGAAACTCTCTTCTTATACCGAAAGGCTCCAGTTCAACTTCATTCCAAAGCCCTTCGCCTTTATTCACATCCTGAAACTTGAGCTTTCGTGAGATCGCATCCATGGCTTCGCCATCTTCCCCCAAAACACCAAAGTCGGTGATCAAACCAGTCACCTCACCCACTGCACCTTCAAAGTCCACCCACAACTGAGGCCCTCCAAGTGGTGCCCGAATCTTTAAGCCGGTGATGCTGGCAGAGCCTCTTCTCCCGCAGCCGGCTGACCAGGGGAGTCAAACCCAGGCTGTCCTAGGGGAGGCCGGCCGACCCCGTCTTTGCTCCGGATGCCGCCTCATATCGTGGGGACCCTCCCAAAGGTCCCAGGGTCAGATCCCCTCGTGTAAGCCGGTGCGCGCACGCCATCTACTAGGGGTGCACCCCAAAACAGGATGGTGGGCACACACATTGTTCTCTCGTCATCGATTGAACATGGAGTGTAGGTTGAGTGCATGTAGATGCTGGCAGAGCCTCTTCTCCCGCAGCCGACTGACCAGGGGAGTCAAACCCAGGCCGGCCTAGGGGAGGCCGGCCGGCCCCATCTTTGCTCCGGATGCCGCCTCATATCGTGGGGACCCTCCCAAAGGTCCCAGGGTCAGATCCCCTCGTGTAAGCCGGTGCGCGCACGCCATCTACTAGGGGTGCACCCCAAAACAGGATGGTAGGCACACACATTGTTCTCTCGTCATCGATTGAACATGGAGTGTAGGTTGAGTGCATGTAGATGGTGGAGCCGAGGACCCCTTGTCACAGCCCAAACAGCGAGGACTACTTTGGGGATGACGAGGGCAGTGGAGAGAAAGAGGAGTGCCTGGAGATCCGAGCACTAAAGGAGTAGTGTTGGTGGAGACTACCCTTCGGAAGGAAGAGGCACCACAACAGCCCGTGGAAATGACAAACGACTATAAACAACTAAAGCCACACCTTATGCTCCAATAAAGAAACTTGTATTCAATAGCGATATGTCCCATCAGTTATAGTTATAGGGGTATTTATAGGGGTGGTTACACCTACCTCTAAGAACAATTACAACTTTTTGCACCCTAACGGCTATATTCCCAGAATATACCAGGGGTATTTGGTAATTTTCCCTTGGTACATGCTTTACAGCTCAGCACGCTCGGTGCTCCAAGCTGAAGCTGGCTTCGTTGGACTTCGGGCTTCATTTTTGCTTCCCCTTTGGTGGGCTTCGGTCATGTAGCCCTTCGATCGCGACCGAAGCCGCGTCTCCAGGGCTTCGCCTCCTGATGCGATCCTTTCTTGTCCTTCGGCGCGTGATCCTTCGATCATCCTTTGGCGAAGCATCCTTCGGTCGCACGTCCTTCGACGCGATCCGAAAGTAGCGCTCCCCAATAGGAGCCCCTCGAGGTTGAGGGGCTCTCCTGGGCTTCGATTTTGTTGACGAAGACTCGAGGCCTCGACTCCCGAAGCGCCACCCCTGGATCGTGAATGTCTTTTGTTTCACGATCAAGTTGACTCCTGCACACAAGCGGTTGAAGGGTAGAAAGGTCGACGAGTTGACCTTTGCTCGAGGTGTGAAAGTATGGAAAAGCCCCCGGGCCATTCGCGGTAATGACTGTGTCAACCGTTCGACTTCTGGGCAACGGTGTCTTTTTGGCTTTCGTGCCGCGTGGGTGCAGTATAAAAGCGCCGCCCCTGGAAGCTAACATTTTCATGCTCCCTTGTCTTCGCATCCTCATCCGTTTCTGCACTCTTCGGTTAGTTTCTTTGGCTTTCTTTTGAAGCTTCGTTAGTTGTCTGAGGATCGCCCTGGTGTCGATGGCTCCAAAGATGGCCCCGAAGGCGGACCAGCTGAAGACACGCGGACCAGTTGAGGCTATGTCACCGAAGGGCTCGCCCGAGCCCCAGGTGCTGACGAGGTCGTGGCCCATCCGGAAGGTGACGAGGTCGTGGTGTTTCGAGACCTATTTACCACGGGTCTTCGGTTCCCCTTGGATCCCTGTTTTGTGGAGATCCTTCGGTTCTGCGGTATGTTCCTGCACCACCTGACCTCGAACTCCATTGCTCGACTGAGCATGTATATGTGGCTGGCGAGGACCTGCAATTTCACCCCTTCGGCGGAGCACTTCTCCTTCATGCACCAAGTGCACTATCAGCCGAAGGTTGTCACAGTGATGACCGCCGAAGGGAAGGAGGCCGAAGCCGAGACTCAGTATGGCTGCTACAATTTTACATACAAGAGTCTTGTTTCTAGTCCTGTGATGGCGTATAAGAACAAGTGGCCAGTGGACTGGACCTCTCATTGGTTCTATCACAAGGTCACCCTAGACTCGGAGACCCGAAGCCACCCCCTGGTGACGGACCGGATCCGCAACCTCGGGGATACTCCGCGTCTCATTGCTGATGAGGCTGAGGACCGCTTGGGCTTCGTGACGATGCTTCGACAGATATCGAAGGTGTTCAGCACTCGGGGCATCATCGAAGAGTACATGTCCTTTTGCTGCTGGCCTTTGAAGTCCGGATGATCGATAAGGCGGTGGATGCTGAAGGACGAGTGGGTCGAAGGCATTCCCACCCCCGACTTCGTGAAGTCATTTAATTTGAAGAAACATCGTGAGTGATACGCCAGGCTTTCCTTGCTTATTTAGGCGTTTAGCATTGTGTCTTACCAAAGCTTTTTCTTGTTTTCAGAAGTTAATCCAAGTTCCATGGAAGGGTGGGCCGATGAGATTCTCGGCGCGGAATCCATCGACGAATACAAGCTGATTTTGAAGCAGCTGGGCAGGACGTGTACTAATCGCATCTTCCGTACTCTTGGCGTTGACGCCCCAACGCGAGCAGCTTCGGTGCAGTATAAGGTCGCCGAAGAGAAGCGCATGGCGAAGGCGGTGGCTGCTGTCGACACCGTGACAGCTGAGGAGAGACGCTCTGCCTAGCCGACGTCGAAGTTGGAGAAGCGCAAGCGATCGAGGGGCCATGCTATCAGCGGCCCGCCGAAATGATCGAAGGCGGAGGTCTTGCTCTTTGGGACTCCCCCGCCCCTGAACACCGCCGGGGATTCGGAGGATGCTGGGGGTGATGAGGAAGGTGGAGCTGCACTGGCTGCGCCCCCCTTCGGTCTGTGTCTCCCGCCTCGGCTCCTTCGAAGGCATTTGCGGGTGGTGTCACGAAGTGCCTCGAGCTGGAGGTCAGCGAATTGGAGGCCGAAAGTGACGACAACCTCACTGGAAACGTTGTGGTGGACTCGCCGGCGAGGGAGGGAGATTCGCGCCCAGGCGCCGCTTCGCCGCTGAACCTGAGTCCCCGCCGAAACTCGAGCATGTTGAGTGGGTCTTCCGCTTCGTCCACTGCTCCAATCGCTTCGGGGGCCGTCAGCGAGAAGGTTCCATCTGCCCGAGTTTTGGCTGACTCATCGGCTGGATCTTCTTTTGGCACTGACAGCTGCTTCGTCAGCAAGGGGGACCTTGTGGCTGTTGCTGATGAGCTCGGGGCGTCTTTGATGAGGCTGATTGGAGGCAACGTCGTTGGCGCCCTTCAGTTTGAGAGCCGTGATGGGGAGCATGAATTCTTATCAAAGGCTTCGTCCTCGTTTTGTTTCCAGCTGATGGAGAGGATGTTGATGGCCATGGAGATGCCTCGAATGCTTCAAAGTGTTCAGGATCTGTCGTTGAAATCGTTCATTGTAGCCCGCTGCATGGCTCGTCAGCTTGATGCCGAAGCCTCGGCCAGTGCCCGCGTTGTGAAGCTTAAAGAGAGAGTTGCTGCTCTAGAGAAGGAGAAGCTGGAGCTGCGAGATATTGTTACTAAGAAAGATGTTGCCCTTGCTGCTCTTCGTAATGAGGCTGCTAATGTCCTGGTGCTGAAGGACAAATACTCCTAGGATCTGGCTGCTGCCCAGGTGAAGGCTGAGCTGGCTGAGGCCCATGCGAAGAATATGGAGGAAAAACGGGAAAAGTCGCGGGACTTCTTCCGTCAATATCATCAGTGCTTCACCCGGGGAATTGACAACCTTCGGACTGATGTTCCTCGAGTGTTGGCGGCACGGTTTGGCGCTCCGGCATTGCCTGGGTCTGGAGATGTGGAGACCGGTCAATTTTTCTCATGGCTTCGGTCGTGCTTTGCCATGGCCGAGTCGGGGAGTTCCCTTCATGGCGATCTCTATGCCATGGTCTCAGCACGTACTATGGTGGCTTCGGTTTGCCAATGTCTTCTCGAGGATGCTGGTGATTCATCCGGAGCTATAAAGGCATGTCCTCGTCAACTGCGGGAGCCTGATTTCAACTGGCCCATTGAGGACGAGGTGACCCCCGAGAAGCTACCCGTCTTGCCGAAGAACATCGCGAAGAATTTTCTTGGGACGATTTTCAAAGGCGTGGGGGCTTCTCTCGTTGAGCTTGAAAAGCTTCGGATGAAAGAACAAGTGGGTCCTTCAATTGCATGTGTGTTTATGTTTTTACTCGAGTTGCTTTCTTCTGACTCCCTCTCTGGTTATGCAGATTCAGATGAAGGCCAAGGCTTTTGCACGGGAGGTTCTTTCTGAGACATCACTCGAAGCCGCTCCGGGGGATGCTTCGGCTGTACCTCCGGTGCTGGTCCCCGTCAACCCGGCGCCGACGTTCGATGACTAGGACACTGCATCCGGGAGGGCCGAAGAGTCTGCTACCCGGGAAGGTGTGGCCGCCGAACCTGCTGCCGCCAATGACACTGCCGTGACCGATGCCGATGATAACGCAGCTACCGGCAAGGTGTGAGGAGGGCTATTTGTCTTAGTTTGTGCTTGGGTTGTTAATATTGTTTTGAAACTAACACCTTCGGCCCTGCGCAGGACCCTGCATCAGAACCTGTGCAGGTGACCAAAGGTATCATGAATTTGACCATGAACCGTGACGACTTTTTTGTGGGTGGGCACAGTTGGATCAAATTTCAAGCTTTGCATCCGGATGTTTCTTTTGATGACTTTTGGAATGCGAAGTTTGTGCTTTATGAACACCACAACGCTGCAGCGAAGGCATTTTTTACTGATTTTGAAAGCGATCCCGTTAGGCGTGATAGGATACTCGCTGATCGCCCTTCGTCGCGAGCTTCGTCACATTCGGAACAGCTCAGTTCCTTATACTCCTCCTGAAGGGCTAAAAGAGCCAAAGGAGGAGCCAATAGAGGATGATGTTTGTCCTTCGATTTTCATGTATCAACTTCGAAAATAATCGGGTCGTTTCCTTCGGCTGCAAGTGTCCCTTCTGATGCCGTGCTTTGTCTGATGGCCGAAGCTATTGTCACTGTTGCAGTGAGGAGTTTGATTGACGAGATTGACCGAAGGTTGTTTGATGAAGGAACTTAATTCCTTCATGTAGATTTGAGTCACACCTTCGGCGTGCTGTAATTGTTGATGGATAAATTGTTGAGTTGTAATTTTACCGAAGCTTCGTGCTTGGATTGAAAAAAAATGTTCGTTTGCAGCTTTGGCTCGTCGGTTAAGTAAAACATGATTGCAAAGCGCCACCCCCTCTTTACTTGAGCAGGGTGCCGAAGTTTTTGCGATTTTCCTAGTGTTACCATGTGAATCGCTCATTGAGTGTTCTCCCTCGGCAATGCGATGGCTCGATTGAACAAGTTTATAGGTCAAAGCGCCACCGCCCCTTTTGCTCGATCGGGGCTTCGGATTGCGTTTGTTGTTCATTCCGGATACCCTTCGTCAGCATCGTGACGACTTGGTTTGGCGGGACTGCTCTGTGAAGCGCCACACCCCCTTTCGCTTGATCAGGGCGTCGGGTTGATGGCGATTTGTTTTCTTGCGAATGCCATTGAATCCTGTTCAAGAGGGCTTTGTTTTTATTTATGAATGCCTTCGGTTCCTGTCCGAGAGGGCTTCAATTTTATTTTATATTTGAAGTGAGGCAGAGGGGTTACGAGCATTTCTAGCTTCGGCGACCCATGCTCACTTATCCTCAGCATTTGGTATGCTGCGTGCCGATGACAACCCCTCTTCGACGGAAGTGGGTAGATGCTTCGGCATTCTTTCTTCCCCTGTGGAGTCGTTCTCTTGGGGGATCCTTGTTTATATTTTACAAGGGTTTACATAGGACGACCACCTCATTAAAAACCTCACACCTTCGGTTACCATGATGGCGACCGAAGGCTTCCCCTGTGAGGAAAAGAGTACGGGTCCTTGATACATGGTTGGATCGCGGTCCGATCGAAAGTGAAATGAAAAAGGTAAATATGGTGAGTTCTACGAGCCGCTTTGGTTATTTTTCCTCTGGGTGCCCTTACAATTGCTTCCTACACAAAATATTTTTGGAGCATGTCTTTGTTCCAAGAGTACTGGTCATCGACGCCATCAAGGTTCTGAAGCCTGCAGGCCTCGGGTCGTGCCATTTCTGTTACCAGGAATGGGCCTTCCCATTTGCTGTTGAGCTTCCCCTTCATTTTGCCCTTCGGTATGTGCCTTAGGACGAAGTTGTCTTCCTTGATTTCTCGTGGCTTTATCCTTTTGTTCTTCCACCTTCGGGTCTCTTCTTGGTACTTGTTTAAGTTTTCGGCTGCTTGCAGCCTTGCTGTTCCGATGACATCAACGGTTGTCGCCATGTCCTCATGTTTGGTATTGTCTTCGGCTGTTCGCAATGAGCCGAGCTTGAGTTCCTCCGGTGTCATTCACTCTTCTCCGTACAGAAGCTTGAATGGGGAGAACTTCGTGGTTCTTGATTCGGTTATGTTGTGTGACCAAATGACTCTTAGGAGTTCATCGACCCACTTGCCCTTTGGCTGATCGGTGATATTCTTTTTGATAACGGTGAAGATGATGTTGTTGGCTCTTTCCACCGCCCCATTGGACTGAGGGTGGTACACCGAGGCGAAGCATGGCTTCATTCCCAGTTGCTCACAAAATGCCCGAAAGGTCGCCGAATCGAACTGTTTGCCATTATCTATAGTTATTTTCCTCGGGAAACTGAATCGACACACAATGCTTTGCCAGAAGAATTTTGGAGGGCTCCGACTGAAATGTCCCGGAGGGCTTTTGCTTCAACCCACTTGCTGAAGTACTCAACTGCTACTGCGGCGTATCTGTAGTTGCCCGGGACCGTTGGTAGTGGTCCAACAATGTCGATGCCCCATCGGTAGAGAGGCCATATCGGCGGGAAGAGGTGTACCTCTTTGGGCGGGAACTTGTTGTAGTGTATGTGCTTCTGGCAGTTGAGACATGTTTTGACTATTTCGTGAGCATCTGCCACTGCGGAAGGCCAATAGAAACCCTGCCTGAATGCTTTTTCGATGAGAGCATGTGCCGATGTGAGACGAGCACATGTCGGAGTGTATGTCTGAGAGTAGCTGCCTGCCTTCGTCCTTGGACACACATTTTAGGAGCGGTGCGCACAACCTCCTTCAGTATAGGTCTTCGTCAATGATTATATAGTTTCTGGCCCGAAGCGCCATTCTTTTTTCTTCCTTCTCATCCTCCGGTGCAAAGTGTCCTCGGAGGTATGCCATGATTGTGGCTCTCTAGTCTTCGCTGGAGATGGCGTTAACAAACTTCATGGGTTCCTCAAAAGTATCACCTAAAAACAAGCCACAAGCAAGGCTGAGTATAATAATACTCAGCAAGGCTTACCCGACTAGTGGAATATACTTAGCCGACTCCTAGACATGCAAGGCTTTTGGCTTGAGGGGTTTGTTTTGCCGAAAAGCATATACAAGTAGGTCCTTACTTTCAAATTTTAGCTCCAGATTCTAGTTTTCTTTAACCATTCTAGGTAAGAAACTATCCAATATCATACATGGTGAAAGAATTAATTTGCATCCATCAAGTTTTAATCATCATCACTGTTCCATTTCTTACTCTATGTGGTAAAAGGGTCAAGCAGTCTCAATACCACGAGAAATGGACGATTCGAATCAAATTTCATAACCTTGCAATGCATACCTAAACACACATCACGTGGTTACTCCCAGAGTCACACGTGCAACTTTTCCCTACAATTCCCGCTTCACGGAACAGGCCCACCGCCCTCGACTAGACATCCCCATGAACCACGGAACAACGCCGGGCCATGGCAGCACATGCACCCACCATTAGCTAGATGTGAACAAATTCAAGATGGTGGGGAGTATATTCTGGCCTCTGTTCAATCCAATACGTAAGCTTACCGATTACCATATTCTCGGCATGTGGCTAGTACGTTCAAAGACTTAACCACCACGACCACACATTGCGGCCTTAGCATTTTTTTCACTAAACAGACGGGGCCTCAATCATCAACATGAACATCGCACCATAGCCCCGTCCGTCGACCTTATGATTGCAGCATGTAGTAAACATTCAACTCCTATATTCTCGCGAGTGACAGGAAATCACTCGACTTTTACCAGAGTCCTAATAGCATAGCATTCTATCGAACCTTATATCTAGTGTTCAGATTATAGGAACCTAAGATCATGCAACTAAGTTTTCATTCAACTCCTATAAACTTAATGCGCAAGTAATATAGAGTAATAGTTGCATAATTTAGAAAAATAGGGTTCATGCTCCGGGGCTTGCCTTCCTGAGCAAAGCTAGCCTTGGGCTCTTCTGAACTCTGGTTCGGGTCTTTGAAAACTTCAGTTAGATTCACTTGAGCTTCACGCTGCTCACTCTCGGACTCGGGCACCTGCTCGTACGTTTCGTCAGCGAGAGTAGTCGATTCTATATGAATGCACATGTATGAGTTGTAGTGATGGTATATGACATTTATTTTCTTCACGTTAAAGTTGCAGTCCACAAAAACATAGATTTGGTTGTAAAGTTACTTAGTTAAGATTTCTTGGGCAATCGTTAATATAGTACATCTTAAACTACTTAACTTCATTAAACGAGAAGGGTTGTGTTATATTGGAAACTTTATTTTCTAAGCACAAACATGGATTAAGCACAATTACTGAACTAGGTAAATTCTAGTGATGAAACTTTTATTCAGAGTACCACATGGAGAAACAAAACCATTGCAAAAATTTCAGGCATTTTTGTGTAGTAGATTAAATATGAAAAATATAATATACAACCACTGCTAGAACCTAGTTATTTTTGTACAGAACAGACCATGCAAGTATTGATGCTAACAATTTTACAGGGTGTTAATCTATCCATATTTGTGTTACTGTAAATTTTTCAGATTTTATTGTGCATGATACAGAACATAATAAATAGGATAAGATACACCTATTTTAATAAAGATTAATTTCTACAGGATGTTATACAGGGTTTCTGAGTATGAAACCTTTTATACAGAATGTTCTAACCGAAAGTATCCCATAGTAAAAAGATGAACATTTGTCAAGTTCAAAAACTAATTACTATGATTTAATGCATTTTTTCACCACAAAAATTATATAAGTAGGTTACAGAAAGGTAAAAAGTCCCTAAACTTTTTTGTGGCGTCTAAGTATCACTATAACAGCATAGAAAAATTTTCATAACATGAATCACTATAGAACAGTAGGAAAAATTAGTTCTATCCCTTCATGGCATAAAACAAAGTCTAACAAAAAGTTTAGCTAGAGATGGGTTCTGGTGCTGAACTTTTTACACTAGCCTACACATCAAGAAACTAATCCACTATCCAAAAATTAGGTTCAGCCTTTGTCTACAACAGTGTGTACAAATAAAGGCTATTAAACCTTCTATTTAATCTAGGGCAAAATATAGCAAGCAACTGAAGAAATGCATGTAACAAAAGTTGTAGATCTTCTTCTAAGGATTACAGAACAGTTGAGTTTGTATAATTTCTGATTTTTCTACGATTTTTAAAGCATTTTCCAAGTTTGCTATTTTTGAATCTAGGGTCAAAACACTGGTTCGCAGATATGCCCCTGGAAACTTGCGTGCAGACCCTTAGAAAGATTGAAACCAAATCAATTGGGTCCCTGGCGGGGCTGGCATGGCAGCTGGCCAAATTCCGGCGAGGAGGCTCGCCGGCGGCAAGGGGAAAGGGTCAGGGGAGTACCAGGGAGGCGAGAGCTACCTCGTGGTGGCCTTGGTTGGGGTCGGGGACGGCCGGAGGTGGGTCTCCCACGGCGGACACGGGGCGGCGACAGTGCTCCGGCGAGGCTGGGATGGCGTGGTCGGGTCGGGGAGCTGCGGTGGACGGTGGAGGACCGATTCCGAGGGTCGGCTCCAGGGAAGGGAGACCGGAGGCGGCATGCCCATGGTGGATAGGGGCAGCGGCGGTGGTTGCTGGCGGTGCCCTTGCTCCGGCGGGGCTGGGCGGCGATGGGCGGGGCAGTGAGCTTCGGTGGGGAGGTGCGGTGGTGTTTGGAGGCTCAGCTCTGGCAATGGGTGGCCAGAGAGATGAGCTCCACGGTGAGCTCCTCACGGCGGCGGCAATGGCAATGGGCGGCGGGGATCTGGGCACGCGAGAGGGCTCAGTGCGGCCTTTTGTAAGCAACAGAGAGGAGGGAGGAGGGGTGGGGCTGGACTGCGAGGCTGGGGAGGGGCAGCACGATCCGGGCTCACCATTGGGCGCGGCGGGCGGTGGCAGCGCCGGCACGGCGTGCGTGCCAGCGACGCGAACACGGGTTGGGCGCCGGGGATTTGGCGTGGGGGAGGGGGAGATCGCGCGGGCGCGGGATGGGCGAGCTGGGGCGGCAGTAGAGACGCGTGCTGGTTGGCTTGGCGTGGCGTGGGCGGTTGGGATGCCCTGCCAGGTGGCCGGTGGCCTCTGCGCGGCGGTCGGGGCAGAGTAGGGAAGGGAAGTGAAGGAGGAACTGAATTGCGAGATTTTGAAGAAATTTAGGGGTCTGGTCGTCAAAATGATATTTTCTCATATTTCTGTGTTGCAACTCAAAATTCTCTGAACATTAAAGTTGTTCAAAATGAAAAGTTACACAATTTTCATTTCAGGCCAAAGTTCATTTGAGTTATAGTTCAAAAGTTATTTTAAAAACTCAAAAAGCTTGATTCGGATGGCATGTCATTTCATGGGCAAAACTTCGTATTCTCCCCTAGGCTTCAACTAGACTTTTGTTTATCATGTCACTGATGATGTGCCTATTCAATTTCGTAGTCATATTTATATCGATGTGAAAGTTATTTAATTTGTTTGATTAAGGTACATGTACTTATGCACATATATACATACTTTCAATATAAATGCAAAACCAAATTATAATACATTTCTTTTAAACTTTTCTTAGTTCCTTATGCATATGTTATGCTAATGAGACTTGTTTAGCAAATTAAACACATGAGGTGTTATAGCCTTCCCCCCTTAAAAAGAATCTCGTCCCGAGATTCGTACAATAAGCTCAGTTTCCCATGTGGCTTCTTCTTCAGGGTGATGATTCCATTGAATTTTATACATTTTAATCACTTTCCTTCTAGTGCTTCTTTCTTTTTGATCAAGGATTTTGATAGGATACTCAACATATGAGAGGTCGGGTTCTACCAATATTTCTTGTTGTTCCACAACCTCGGTAGGAACTCGAACACCCTTCTTGAGTTGAGACATGTGAAAGGCATCATGGATAGCTGCAAGCTGAGGGGGCAGTCGTACTCTATTGGCTACGGGTCCACAGTTCTCGATGATTTCATAGGGACCAACATATCGGGGAGCTAATTTTCCTTTGACTCCGAATCGTTGTAGACCCTTTGTTGGTGAAACCCGGAGGTAGACATGATCAC
Source organism: Panicum miliaceum (assembly GCA_032594955.1). NCBI lineage: Eukaryota > Viridiplantae > Streptophyta > Magnoliopsida > Poales > Poaceae > Panicum > Panicum miliaceum. Next base: position 32,110,268 of record CM064056.1, read on the forward strand.
CAACTTTAAATTTCAGTGGCTTTCTCCTCCTGTTGAAATAGCTCTTTTGCCTGGATTGTGCGGCTCTAAGATTTTCCTGTATTACTCTCACTTTTTCCTCTGCCTCGATTACCAAGTCTGGTCCAAATATTTTGCGTTCTCCGGTTTGTGACCAGCTCAAAGGAGTTCGACACCTTCGACCGTACAAGGCCTCAAATGGTGCCATTTTGAAACTCGCTTGATAGCTATTGTTGTATGAGAACTCTGGTAGGGATAGGCATTTGTCCCAACTCTTGTCATAGCGAATGACGCAAGCTCTAAGCATGTCTTCAAGAATTTGGTTCACTCTTTCAGTTTGTCCGTTAGTTTGAGGATGATAGGCTGAGCTTCGAATCAAGTTAGTACCAAGAGATGCTTGCAATTATTCCCAAAAGCGTGCTACAAACTGAGCACCACGATCGGAAATAATTGTCTTCGGTACTCCATGTAGGCAAATAATGCAGTCGAGATAAATCTCGGCATATTTCTTGGCAGTATAGGTGGTGTGCACCGAAAGAAAATGTGCCATCTTTGTGAGCCTATCAACGATAACCCATTTGGAATCATGTTTCTGTGAGGTGCTTGGCAACCCTACAATGAAATCCATACTTATGACTTCCCATTTCCAGGAGGGTATAGGCAAAGGTTGAAGTGTACCAACTACTTTCAAGTGGCTAGCTTTTACTCTCTGACATGTGTCACATTCTGAGACATATTTAGCAATTTCCCTTTTCATTCTAGTCCACTGATAGGCAATGGCAATGAGCCTTGCGGCTTAGTGCATCTGCGACTACATTAGCCTTACCTGGGTGATAGTGCACCTCGAGGTCATAATCCTTGATTAATTCTAGCCATCTTCTTTGTCTCATATTCAGATTAGCTTGGGTGAAGATATATTTGAGACTTTTATGATCGGTGTAGATATTACAATGAGTGCCCATGAGATAATGTCTCCATATTTTTAGAGCATGAATGACAGCCGCTAATTCGAGATCATGGGTTGGATAATTCTGCTCATGGGGCCGAAGGGCTCGTGAGGCATAAGCAATAACTCAATTTTCTTGCATAAGCACACATCCAAGACCAGTTCCAGATGCATCACAGTAAACATCGAACGGCTTGGTCTTATCGGGTTGAGCTAAGACCGGGGTTGTAGTCAAATGTTCTCTAAGAGTGTGGAAAGCTTCTTCACATTTCTCATCCCACACAAACTTTACTCCCTTTTTCAATAGTTCAGTCATAGGCTTAGCAATTCTAGAGAAATCCGGAATGAAGCAGCGATAGTAACCAGCTAAACCAAGAAAACTGCGAATCTAATGAACAGAGGTAGGAGACTTCCAATCCATCACCTCTTGTACCTTGCTGGGGTCAATGGCTATGCCTTCGCTGGAAATTGTGTGACCCAAGAATTTCACACTATTCAACCAGAATTCGCACTTAAGAAATTTAGCATAGAGCTGATGGTCCCTGAGACGCTGAAGAACAATGTGCAAGTGCTTAGCATGCTCTTCCTCATTCTTGGAATAAATAAGGATGTCGTCAATGAAAACTACGATGAACTTGTCGAGCTCGGGCACGAATACCAAATTCATGAGATACATGAAGTAGGCAAGAGCATTTGTGAGACCAAAGGATATGACCAAAAATTCATATAGCCCATATCGTGTGGAAAAGGCAGTCTTAGGAATATCGCATGGACGAATCTTTATCTGATGATATCCAGAACGAAGATCAATCTTTGAGAAAACCCTAGCTACAGATAATTGATCAAAGAGAACATCAATGCGGGGAAGGGGATATTTATTTTTGATAGTCACCGTATTGAGAGGCCGGTAATCAACACACAACCTCAAGGTCTCATCCTTTTTCTTTACAAAGAGGGCTGGACAACCCCAAGGTGATGCGCTAGGACGAATGAAGCCTTTGTCTAGGAGTTCTTGGAGCTGGACTTTTAATTCGGCCAACTCTTTAGGTGGCATTCTATAGGGTCTTTTTGAGATAGGTGCAGTGCTTGGTTGTAGTTCAATAACGAACTCAATATCCCTATCTGGTGGCATTCCTGGCAAGTCATCCGGATAAACATTGGCGTACTCGCGTACCACTGGAATATCTTCCAGTTTGATTCCTTCCATCACGAAAGCACAAGAATTTGTGCACTCCCGGAACGGTAGGTAAAGGGTAGTGGCTCCGTGACTAGGTGAATTTATTTCAACAGGTCGGGAAGAAAGGTCCAGTGTGACTACGTGCAGAGCCATCCAATTCATACCCAAAATAATATTCATGCCTTCAAGTGGTAAGAGAACAAGGTCCGTGTTGATGGTTTTGCTACCCAATTTTATTGGTACTAGTCGTATTATCTGGTTGGAAGCAATTTTTCCACCCAGTGTTGATATCATATATGACCCTTTTGTGTGACAAAAATCCAAGCCTATTTTTGCACCAAATTTTGCACTAATGAAACTATGTGATGCACCTGAATCAAACAATATAACTGCAGGCTTGTTATGGATGGAGAATGTACCCGTCATCACTGGTGCTCCTTTAGGAAGTTCTGCAAGAGTGGTGAAATTGAGCCGTCCTTGTTTGACCTGAATGGTCTGCCTCTTTCCTTTGTTCTTATTGTTCTGGTTAGAGCCTTGGCCCTGATTTGGCTGCCTAGGCTGAGGACATTCTCGAGCAAAATGACTGGAACTCCCACAATTGAAACAACAATTGGTGATGCTCGGACGAAGAAACTGTGGATTAGCGGGCCTTGGGCCAGTTTGCTGAGGCACAGGGGCTCGTACAACGCCTTTCTGCTGTGGGGGCCTGACAATCCAACGTCCTGGCTAAGGGGCCTTCTATGGAGCTGTAGGCGCAGCATTTTGCACTAAGCGATACCTCGGTGGCTGAGCACCCGAGGATCCAGCTAGTGCCTTCCTCTTCTTTTCAGCACGATGAGCCACAATACAATCCTCTTGAGTGATTGCCATATTGACCATCTCATTGTATGTATCAGCCTTGACAAGGTTCAGCCGTTCCTTGAGTTTGGTACTCAAACCTCTGCGGAAGCGATCACGCTTCTTAGCATCCGTGTTAGCATGATAGCCCGTGTACTAGCACAGATTGTTGAAGGCCTGAGCATACTGAAGTACAGTGCGGGTACCCTGAGTGAGAGCTAGAAACTCATTTAGCTTTCTTTCCATAAGACCTTCTGGAATATGGTGTGCCCGGAACGCAGTTTTGAATTCGTCCCAGGTGACAACGTGATCAGCAGGGAGCATAGCAAAATAGTGGTCCCACCAAAGACAAGCTGTACTACGAAGCTGCTGAGCGGCGAAGCGAGCATTGTTTGCATCCGAACATGGGACCACAAGTAAAGAAAACTTGGACTCGATTGTGCGAATCCAAGCGTCCGCATCCAAGGGCTCCTCCGTCTTGTGAAACAAGGGAGGCTGAGTCCCAAGGAAATCCGTGTAACCGGCAGCTTGAGGTTGGTGGACGTTGTGCCCACCCCGCTGATGGTGCTGCTGCTGCTGAAGCTGCTGCCCTTGAACAAGCTGACGAAGCAACTCGGTTTGAGCGGCCATTACTTCCACCAAACTGGGTGGTGGCGGTGGTGGCTGTTGCGATCCGCTACCACTAGCACCAAAACCATCCGGGTTACCACGCGTTGGTCCAACCATCTTAAACGTGAAGGTTTATCATTAGCAACATGATCCATATTGCTTACACGATTCAAAAGGAATGGCGCGGAAAATGTAGAATTTCAAAAGATCATGGATAGAATCGTGGAAAGAATATTGTTCGCTATAAGAAAACTCATAGCTCTCAGTAGGTTCATCCAAAATAGCTCATATTTTGGCAGTGGGTAGGGAATTTAAGGATGTACAACTTTGGTATTCAACTCAGACGCAAATCGATGGCCAAGATGGTCGAAAATTTCATTCCTTGCTTCTCTGTTTCTGCTGCTTTTCAGCAGAACGAGTTATAGTATTTTGCCTACAACTCTAACTAGCAAAGTCCAATAGTGCTGAAATTTTGTGAGCTTTCAGGACATGAAATTATTGACAACTTGCTGCCCAGAAGGATCATCTTCAAAGGGTAAAAGTTTTGACAAGATCATGCCATAGGATATGAACTGGAGGATGAAAGTTCAATATTTCTGGAAGCAACATCAAAACTCCATAACTCCAATTTGAGTAATCCAGAAATTCTCAATCTTCACTAAAGTGTTCCTATGATAATTGTGCACAACTTTGCTAGTCAACTCCAGAGCTAGATCAGGCTCTAAGATGGTTTTTCTCTTAAGGTTTTACTTTACTGTCTACCCAGAAATTTCAGTGAACAGAGAGCCAAAGTTTTGTGCACCAAGGAAAATCTACCCAGCCAAAATTACCAAATTTTAAAAGTAGCTGCCTGAGTAAATTTACAACAAGTTTTGTGTTGAACACTTTTGCAGAAAACTGTAGTAAGAGGGCATAAGAATTTATGTGGCAGAAGTTCTCATTCTAGATAGAAAACTAACGTATTAAGGTTTCTGTTGTTTCTCAGTATCTAAATGTCCAGAATTTTTTTCAAAATTAAATAGGAGGTAGAATATAAATTTTGGAACAAAACCTTCAACATGAACTTCTACATAATGGATCATTTTCTATGCTCAATAAATTCATCTTTCCCGATATGATAGAAATGTGACAGATTTGCTAGATAATCCTTATGTAAGACAATCTTGTGCACGCATGAACCTTACCCCTCTTAATCAACGCTTTTTCAATTTCAGATATATATGGTCATGATGCATGCACGCCCTATTTGTCCTCATAAAATAAAATAATTGTCAAATAGCTTTGGTCTTACGAAGTTAGTTTCGGTGGCATACACAATACGTCTCTCACTATAATAGCTAGTCGAAAGTTCTCTAACCGTTCTTTAAGTTATCGTAATCGCGGTTAGTGTACCTACAGAATTTTGATAGAGCATATATATATATCCATTGAACCTTTCATGCCAGCACTCATTAAAGTGTCCGCATTCATTACCGTTCACTATAGAAACGGCATCCGTACAATTCCCGCCGTACAGACGACATTAACATACGCTATCAAGATAGCGTATTCACGGGGGTACCGTCTTGAGACGGGGGCATGAACAGCGATCGCCATACCCTGCGCCAAACCTTCTACTCCCAATATAATAAACTAATAGTTGGTATATTGGCAGCACCTCAAGTAGGCCAATGCTTGAGGGCAGCGTTCGGCTCGCATCACCGACAGGAAGGCCAAGCTCTATCAGTTGGCTGAGGATTCTTACCTTCTTACCTTAGCGATGAGTGTGTCGTTACAGAAATTAAAGGTCGGTTGTGCATAAAAGTAAGTTTTAACAGAAAGTAATATGCTGGAAGTCAGTTGATAATATACATAAGTTAGATAGCCACCTAGTAACTTTCCCGGAATCCCCTAAGGCTTTACGAACTAGGTACCATCCTTAATGAACCGACGCATTTTGCAAACAAGATTTTTGTGGCCACGTTTTATGAAACAAATTTTTAAGGCTTGCCACATTCTCTGGTGTATGCATTTCGGCTCTGATACCAGCTGTGGTAGAACCAACTGAATTAATCCAGCTCAAGTGCGCTAACCATCGCCACGAGGGCAATCAGGGCTAACTCGCACTTCAAACGGAGTAATCCATAGGTCTGTCGGGTAACCTCCCGATACAACCACGGGTTTGCCGATCGAAATAACACATACAAAGTACTCACATGAAGGTGAGCCCAGAGAATACAACATTCCACAAATTTTACATCACAAGGTTCAACATAAATTTATTATTACAGACCAAGTTCGAATTCGTATAACAGAGTACTCCCAAGTTTAAAAGTAAATGAGATCTTCAGAGTTCAATGCAGTGGAAAAACAACGATAAACTACTCGACGATACATGATGTTTCGATGAAGTCCGTACGAGACATCACTCGGCATTATCATCATTGGCTGGGGACGCATCCCATTCCACCGACCAACCAGGAGGAAGAGTACACGGCCAAGTCAAACCAGCAACCATGTCCTCATAGGAATCACCTGAAAACAAGCCACAAGCAAGGCTGAGTATACTAATACTCAGCAAGGCTTACCCAACTAGTGGAGTATACTTAGCCGACTCCTAGACATGCAAGGCTTTTGGCTTGAGGGGTTTGTTTTGCCGAAAAGCATATACAAGTAGGTCCTTACTTTCAAATTTTAGCTCCAGATTCTAGTTTTCTTTAACCATTCTAGGTAAGCAACTATCCAATATCATACATGGTGAAAGAATTAATTTGCATCCAACAAGTTTTAATCATCATCATTGTTCCATTTCATACTCTATGTGGTAAAAGGGTCAAGCAGTCTCAATACCGCGAGAAACGAACGATTCGAATCGAATTTCTTAACCTTGCAAGGTAGACCTAAACACACGTCACGTGGTTACTCCCAGAGTCACACGTGCAACTTTTCCCTTCAATTCCCGCTTCACGGAACAGGCCCACCGCCCTCGACTACACGTCCCCATGAACCACGGAATGACGCCGGGCCATGGCGGCACATGCACCCGCCATTAGCTAGATGTGAACAAATTCAAGATGGTGGGGAGTATATTCCAGCCTTGGTTCAATCCAGTACGTAAGCTTACCGATTACCATATTCTCGGCATGTGGTTAGTCCGTTCAAAGATTTAACCACCACTACCACACACTGCGGCCTTACCATTTTTTTCACTAAACTGACAGGGCCTCAATTATCAACATGAACATCGCACCATAGCCCCGTCCGTCGACATTATGATTGCAGCATGTAGTAAACATTCAACTCCTATATTCTCGCAAGTGACATGAAATCACTCGACTTTTACCGGAGTCCTATTAGCATAGCATTCTATCGAACCTTATATCTAGTGTTCAGATCATAGGAACCTAAGATCATGCAACTAAGTTTTCATTCAACTCCTATAAACTTCATCCGCAAGTAATATAGAGTAATAGTTGCATAATTTAGAAAAATAGGGTTCATGCTTCGGGGCTTGCCTTCCTGAGCAAAGCTAGCCTTGGGCTCTTCTGAACTCTAGTCCGGGTCTTCGAAAACTTCAGTTGGATTCGCTTCAGCTTCACGCTGCTCACTCTCGGACTCGGGCACCAGCTCGTACGTTCCGTCAGCGAGAGTAGTCGATTCTATATGAATGCACAAGTATGAGTTGTAGTGATGGTATATGACATTTATTTTCTTCACGTTAAAGTTGCAGTCCACAAAAACATAGATTTGGTTGTAAAGTTACTTAGTTAAGATTTCTTGGGCAATCGTTAATAGAGTACATCTTAAACTAGTTAACTTCATTAAACAAGAAGGAGTTGTGTTACATTGGAAACTTTATTTTCTAAGCACAAGCATGGATTAAGCACAATTACCGAACTAGGTAAATTCTAGTGATGAAACTTTTATTCAGAGTACCACATGCACAGACAAAACCACTACAAAAATTTCAGGCATTTTTGTGTAGCAGATTAAATATGAAAAATGTAATATACAGCCACTACTAGAATCTAGTTATTTTTATACAGAACAAACCATGCAAGTATTGATGCTAACAATTTTACAGGGTGTTAATCTGTCCATATAGGTGTGTTGGCGCTAAAAATCGGCCAGGGAATCGGCCGATGGTCTTCAGCGTCGGACACACGACCCGGGAGAATCTGCTTAACTCCTGTTCGGATGATTGCCCTGGTGCGGTTCGTGCGGCGTGCCAGTCAATCTGACCTGTTGATTGAGAAGGAAATAAACGTATTAAATTCCGGGTGCTCCGATCGGCTAAGGTTCCGATCTGCGCCGAAAAGCATATCAGCGAATCGGGCGATTTGCTATGAAGATGATCGGCTATGGATCAGCCGATAATCACGTAATAATTGCAAAGAAAACTTCTGGAGCAACTTAAATAATTATTACAGATGCAACACTTGAAATAGATCTAATCGGTTGTATGATAATGAACGAGGGAAAGCAATGATAAAGCCGATAGTTTCAGTCTCAAGCTGGATAACTGGTGATAAAACTAGAACAATAGGTAAACCTATAATTCTGGTAAATATCGATAACTGGTAAATAAATCTAAACGAAACAACGGCGATGCGCCCGAAGTTAAAGCTTAGATGTTATTCGATAAGCGGAACCTACCAATTGGCTGGAGATCGTGTCGATGCAGTCCTGTCAATCCATACGAACCCGTGAAAGAAGAAAAAGTATTGGTGAAGTCGCCAACTTGAAAGTAAAGTGCGATGAAAAAGTAGATTGTTTTGTTGATTGATTGATGTATATCCTACAAAACCCTGACGGCTCCTATTTATACCCTAGGACTAGGACTCCTGATCGATTACGATCTGTTACAAACTTGATTTAAATAGAAAACTACTATATCTATAATATTTTTATAAAGGAAACGGGCTCCCGCAGAATCTTATGCCGCCATCTCCTAGTCCAGTCAGGATTCTTTCCATTGATTCACGACCGAGTCGGAATCGTTCTTTTGACCAACGTCAGGTAATTTTTTGACTGAAATCCTCTGTTGAGATTCCAATGGCTTCATCCCCCTATCTGTTGGCGCAAGCTGCATCGTCAATCGGCCGCAGCCTCAATCGGCCGATTCCCAACTGTAGCCTTTAAATCCGCCGCATCGGCCAGTCTCTTCCTCTCCTGACGCCGATTCAACACGTGTCAAAATCTGGCGTCAACACATGCCCCCTAGTTTCGGAGTAAAACATAACTTTTACTTTGAAACTCCTTTTTTAATCTTTCCTCCAAAACAAACGCAGCAAAAATCTCCCTCCGTTTCGCGGTCTTCTACATGATCATTGCAATCTTCTCGAACTGGGCGCTTGAGGCAACTGTTCCCCTGGAATTCGTGTAGACGGCGCGGCAAAAATCCCGCCTTTACTCTTTCTCTCTCAGACTGTCTTTAAGTACCAGCGTTCTCCGCCGCTCCTTCCCCACGAGCCCAGTAATCTCCTCCCCAGCGAATTACTATTCATCTTCTTCCCACAACCCTCTCGGTTTCCAACCGCATCTTCCGGCGATCTTCCTCACATCTGCAATCTGCTCCATCCTTCCAATGGCGGCGCCATCAGCAACTCCACCAACCGCAAAGGTTCCGCCAGCAACTCCCTCGGCGACGGCGGTCCCATCGGCGACTCCATCGGTGACTCCATCGGCGACGATGAGTTTCATTACTCAGGTAATTATTTGAAACTTTCCTCTTTTACTTTTTACTGCCCAAGCACTTTTTACATCCATTCTCAGGTTTCTCCCTTTTCCCCCTTTTTTAGGCTTTTAGGCACCAGATCACCATTCCCCTTTCCGAAACCCCTGGTCTCATCTGCTTAGGTCCCATGGGGAATCCAGACCCAACTGATTTGATCAACTTAGAAACCCATAGAATTCCTTTCAAGCAATCACCTATGGATTTGGGTCAATGGGCAGGTGCTTTTAGATCTTGGCCGAATGAAACCCCTGGCTGGAAAGAATGGTACCAAAGATTAGCCAAGTCCAAGAGAGTTCAGTGGGATGAGTTAAAAATCGGCCAGTGCATCAATCTCTCCTTGTCCCAAATGGAGAAAAATGAACCCTTAGTAATAGCGGCCTCTTATTTCTGGTCCGACGCGCTCAACGTGTTTCTCTTTGGGCACGGACCTATGACTCCAACCCTAGCCGATGTCCTGATGCTAACCGGCCTTGATATCTCCTCCCCTGATACACCCTTTGATTATCTGATCAAACCAACCCAACGGCTAGAGACAAAAGGAATCGGCGGGTGGAAAGGGTATATCAGCAAACACAAGAGGACCGGGACGATTTCAGAGAGAGAACATACAGCGTTCTTAATGATGTGGCTAGAGAAGCACTTCTTCTGTGGCAGAGCAGTTGGCCCTTCATCCGATACACAAGCTCTGGCAGAAGCTCTGTCAATAGGATCGGCCATCCCCCTTGGGAAGCATCTATTAGGATCGGCTTACCATATGATGCACCAAATCGGCGTCAAATTATCAAAAGGGGAGCCGATTGGTAATCCTGGTGGTCCTTGGTGGTTCATCACCCTCTGGCTCAACCTGTACATGAGCAAGGTCTCCCAGCAGCAAATAGAGACCAAAACATTTCCCAATATCGAGTCAGAGGAGAATCCCACCACACGACGATGGTGTACCTCTTTTGGAGAAGCAGCATCCGTCTTTCCTGGTTGTCAGTTCACTGCCACCCGAACGGCCGAATACTTCAGATGTTTTTACAATGGCTTCAGTGAAGAGACCACCAGCTGGTATCCGTATCAGATGACAGGGCTGATTTTCGAGCTTCCCATCTGTTATGATTCATCATCCAACTCTTTTGATGGTGATCTTATGGATATTCTGATCAAGCCAGTGATTTTACCAGCAAATTTCTTTTCTGGAAAAGACTTCCCAACCTATGAATTTTACAATCCATCAGTCGCAGCACGGCAATTCGGCTTTGGTCAGCTGCCGATTCAAGTCTATTTTGCCGGTCGTGCAAAATTCCGAGATGAACTCACCAAGAGCCTCGACTACAGTCGGCTATGCAATCTGATGCCAGACTCCAGTACCATCGATTTAAACAACTGGATAGTGGCTCCCTTTGCCGTACAACAATTCAAACTATGGTGGGTAGAATGGAAGCAGCATCTCTTCTGTTCGTCTCCCTCAACATATTGTAATAGTTTGGACCCAGACAACATCGACTCAAGTGCAGCGGTATTACCTTTCTCCCAGCCGATTTCAACATTGTCCCTTTTCATGCTACAATCTCGCCGCTAACTTGTATTTCCCTTTTCAGTCCGAAAGTCAACTTCCCCCGACGCAGAGCCGAAGTGGTAGGCCGATAGAGAGCAATCGCCCATACACACCATTCCCACTTATCGGCCATCAGGCCCCGACCATAAAAGACATCACCAGCGGCCGATGGAAGCAAACACCAAAAAGGCCCACTTTAAAGAAAACGAGCCGCCGAGTACGTGCCCGCATAGGACTGGCTGATCAATCGGCGGCGACATCGGCTGAAACTCCAACTGTGCCAACTTTGCCGATTGCCGAGGAGGTCGATCTCCAGACTGCTACAGAAGTTGGAGCGGCCGCTGCATCACTGCTGGTAGAAGCTGTTCAGGTAATTCTGCATACTTCACATACTTTTAAGTATCCTATCAATATTAACTTCTTCTTTCTGCCAGGTTGCACAAATTGCTCCAGCGCAATCTCCGCAGCAATCGGCTGCGTCCCAAGCGGAAGCCGAAACGCCAGCGATTCTCCTCACCGAGGTAGAGAGTTTCTTAACTCAATCCCTTGATATTCAACAAAAACTAACCGATTTTGATGCAGGCCAATCTGGGTGCGTTCATTGTACCTCCCCAACAAACATCGGCCGGAAGACTCACAGAGATATGGTAGGTATCTCATATCATCAGACTTAATTATTCGCAGTATACTCATAAAATCTGTTTCCCATACCTTTTTAGGAAGCTGGCCCGAGCAGGGCACTGATAGTCGTCGAGTCTTCCTTCTTCTGATGAGCCGATTGCGCCGATTCTTGAGACGAGGGTGGTACTCCTACCGGCGCAAGCAAGGGAAATCCGTTTCAAAGAGGTAAGGAACTTATCACCCGAATCGGCCGATTCCCCTTTACTGTCTGCTAATCCTTATCTTTACTTTTTTATATTCTTTCGCAGGAACAAGACACTCCCAATAACAGTCTTTTCTCTTTCACGGTTCCCCTTTCTGATGATGAAGAGGTCGCTTCACACCAAGTCACATCGAGCTCAATTCCTGATGACGTCCGTGCCAAGCTCGAGAGTATGCGAACCCTCCTTCAAGACAATATCGGCCGATTAGTGGGAGATGCCTCGTCGATTCGGCGACTTCTTAACACAATCAGAAGCCGAATTCCAGAGGAAGCAACAGAGGCTCTGGATCCTGCTGCATATATAGAGTCAATGCAGACTTCAGTGTTCAGGGCCTTGCGCCATGTGGCCAATCGTGCCAGGCTAGCGAAAGCCCGGGAGGAAGAAGATTCTTACAAACACCGAGCCCAAGAGGTGCATCAGCGAATCAACTTCCTTGAGAATTCCCGTCCAGATATCGTCGGCGCCACAGATCGCCTCAAACAGCGAAGGGCAGAGCTAGCCAAAGAGATGGAGAAGGTGACCAAGGCCATAGCTGCTAAAGAAAAGAAATTCCAAGACCTTCCATCTGTCATCGCCGAGCTGAAGCAAGAAAGACATAACCTGGCCCGTGAAGCAATAAAACTTCATCGTCATATGCCAGAAGTTCCCGGATCGGCTGATGACGACCAAAGAGTGTTAGACTCGGCCAATCAAATTAGGCAACGAGCGATCGCGACTATTGATGCCCTCCTTGGGTGAATTGTAAAGAATCCTGTAAGCATTTAATGCCCTCTTAATGTTGACGCGCCGATTCAAACTTGGACCGTCTTCTTTGGCAGCTTTTCATTTATTAACGCTTTTACTCCGATGGGACGCATCCTACCATCTCTTTACTTCCTTCCTTCTATAAGTACGAGATCCCATATCGTTTCCATAGGCGTCTGTATTACCCATCTTCCTCCCCTCCAATAATTTGATCTTTGTCCTCCCAGGCTAGACATCAAGATGTCTTCTTCATCTCCCTCCTTCTCTGTCAACCAGGTAAGAACCTTCTTCTATTTCCTCCCTTGACATCTCAATCGCTCGGATTCTGGGTAGTTGTTTGCTTTTTCTTTAGCCGAAACGCCTTAGTCCCAGTCTGGAACGAGCGATTGAAGTTATGCATTCAGACGAACCATTGTCGCAGGCGGACATAGATCTGATAAAAGCTCATTTTGAAGAACTCAAAGGTCATGTTCCTGCTGACATCCAGAAAATCCGGAACCATATAGACGCTAACTGCTCCAAGCGATTGCCAACTGAAAGGAGTCATCCACTCCCTCGCTCAGTTGCCCTTGAAGACGCCGCGGCAGGAACATCCCAACCACCTCTTGACAGGAGCCATCCACTCCGTCATCAAGTCGAGGCTGAAGCCGCCATGGAGGATCTGGAGGAGAAGAGCATCCGCCTTCTGATAAAATTAGGCCGGATCGAGAGAGAGTTCAAGAAAAAACGTGATCAATAGATATATTGGTACTTTTTATTCTAAGGGTGACTTGTACCATGTCGGCCATGTACCCTGTTGTTTTCACTGAATAATGAATCGTTCAGACCAAATCAAAATGTTTCCTCCTTAAGGCGATGTCATTTTTACATCGGCTATATAGACAAAAATCGATAGGAGTCGGCCACGTTGTCTTGATGCATCTTACCGCAAGTTATGCACCTACCCATATACTTGGATAGTACCTCTTCAGATATCTCCCGTTTAAGGCTCTTGTGAATTCTTCCCCTTCGATAGTTTCTAGTATATATGCATTTCCCGGAGGACATCGGCCGATTCTATACGGCCCCTACCGGCAACACCATTTACTGAATTTGGGATCCTTAGACCCTATCGGCAGCACCAACTTCCATACCAAATCTCCTTGGGAGAATTGTTTAACCCTGACCTTCTTGTCATACCATCTGGCCACCCTTTTCTTGTTTTCTTCGATGCTAATCAGGGCCCTCAATCGCTGATCCGCCGAACCATCGAGCTCTTCCTTCATGAGGAAGGAATAGTCATCGGCCGTCAACTGATCTTGAAGCGATATACGCCTTGACCCCATCCTTAATTCCCAAGGCAAGACTGCCTCGTGACCATATACCAACTGATAAGGAGATATCTTAGTGGCCCCGTGGCAAGCCATCCTATAAGCCCATAGAGATTCAGCCAAAGACATGTGCCACTTCTTGGGTTGCTCCTCTATCTTCCTCTTGATCAACTTGATTATCCCCTTATTGGACGATTCGGCCTGGCCATTGGCTTGAGCATAGTACGGAGAAGAATTCAACAGTTTAATCCCCATGTCGGCGGCAAATTCTCCAAATTCCCCTGAGGTGAACATTGTTCCTTGATCAGTTGTGATAGTCTGAGGAATACCGAACCGATAAACAATGTGGTTCTTAACGAAATCGATCATATCGGCCGATGTCACGGTCTTTAACGGAACTGCCTCCACCCATTTGGTAAAATAATCAGTGGCCACTAAAATAAACTTGTGCCCTTTGCTTGATAGAGGGTGAATCTGCCCGATGAGATCTATTCCCCAACCTCTGAACGGCCACGGCTTGATTACCGGGTTCATAGCCGAAGCTGGCGCGCGCTACACATTGCCAAACTTCTGACAGTCTTGGCAACCTTTATAATATTTGAAACAATCCTCGAGAATCGTCGGCCAATAATACCCATTATTTCTGATCATCCACTTCATCTTGTGAGCCGACTGATGGGCTCCGCATACACCTTCATGGATTTCCCCCATCAGGACCTTTGCTTCTTCCGTTCCTAGGCATTTGAGAAGAACCCCATCAATCATCCGGTAAAACAAATCGTCTTTGAGTAACACATATTTCATGGCCTGAAAACGCACTCGCTGATCCACCTTCTAGGACGGATCCTTCAAGTAATCGGCAATGTCCTTTCGCCAATCATCGGGCGCGAGTTCCAGAATCATAGCTCCTTGAATCGGCCGATATCTGGACGCGTGTTGGGCAAGCCCATTGGCCTCTTCTTTGTAATTTCTGGGAATGTGCTCGATTATCGCAGACTTGAATTCCTTTAACAGCTGGAGGCAATTTTCGTAGTAAATTCTTAAGATATCATCTTTGCATTCAGATTTCCCCGTTAACTGATCTACGATGAGCATGGAATCTCCAAAAATCTCGACTGCATCAGCTTTGACTTCCCTCAACAATTGGATACCTTTTAGGACGGCTCGGTATTCCGCCTGGTTGTTGGTTGCGGATGCTTCTATCGGCAGAGAGAAATCATAACTTGCCCCCCGAGGCGATACAAGAACGATGCCGATCCCTGATCCGGCTCCACACGAAGAACCATTGAAATATAGAGTCAATGGAACCGGTTCGACGACAGCAATTTCCGGTCCACAATGCTGAGCCACGAAATCGGCCATGACTTGACCCTTGACAGCTTTGGCCGATTCGTACTTTAAGTCAAACTCTGACAGAGCCAGGATCCATTTTCCAATCCATCCTTTCAAAATTGGCAGTGATATATCTTACCATATCATCCTTGCATACGACTATGCACTCTGCCGATAACAAGTAGTGCCTGAGCTTGATACAATAGAAGTATAGACACAGGCACAACCGTTAGACCGGGGAATATCTTGTTTCGGCGTCCAGGAGTCTTCTGCTGACATAATATACCACTCGTTCTTTTCCTTCGAACTCCTGTACCAGCGCCGATCCGATAGCTTGTTCCTCAGCCGATAAGTATAATTTGAACGGCTTACCGGGCTGTGGCGGGACCAACACCGGTGGTGAAATTAGATATTGCTTGATATCTTCTAACGCTTTGCGTTGTTCTTCTCCCCACATGAATTCCTAGTCGGGCTTCAATTTCAACAAAGGAGTGAAAGCTTGAATACGCCCAGACAAACTGGATATGAATCTTCTAATAAAATTGACCTTGCCGATGAGGGATTGCAGCTCAGTTTTATTCTGCGGGGCTACAACCTTGTTGATGGCAGCTATGGTCTTCCGGTTAACCTCTATCCCGCGCTCATGGACCATGAATCCTAAGAATTGTCCGACCGATACACCGAATGCACACTTGTTTGGGTTCATTTTCAACCTATGCTTCCTTGTGCACTCCAATACTTCTTGCAAATCGGCCAGATGTTCCTGATGACCTTTCGACTTGACCACAACATCGTCGATGTAAATTTCCACCAATACACCAATAAGCTTGTGAAAAATATAATTCATAGCCCGCTGGTATGTAGCGCCGGCGTTGTTTAACCCAAAGGTCATTACGACCCACTCGAATAAACCAAGGTGGCCCGGACACCTGAAAGCCGTCTTCGAAATGTCTTCTTCGGCCATTTTGTACCCAGCATTACCATCCATGAAACTGATGACTTTATGTCCTGCGGCAGCATCTATCAAGACATCGGCTGTCGGCATTGGGTACCCCTCCATTGGTGTAGCCTGATTTAGGTTCTTGAAGTCGATGCATACGCGCAGCTTTCCATTTTTCTTATATACGGGTACAATATTAGAAATCCATTCGGCGTAACGGCACTGCCGAATAAATCCTGCTTCAATCAATCTTGTGATCTCGGCCTTTATATCAGGTAGAATTTTTGGGTTCCACCGCCGTGCAGGCTGCTGATATGGCCGATATCCTAATTTTATAGGCAACCGGTGTTCAACAATGGACCGGTCTAGACCAGGCATCTCATGGTATTCCCAAGCAAAGCAATCTTTGAATTCTTTTAATAAACTTGTCAATTTACACTTGTATCCGGGATCCAAGCTAGCACTAATATACGTCTGCCTTGGCTTGCTACCATCTCCTAAATCCACCATCTCCAATGGATCGGCCGACGTAAATCCATGCCCAAGCTTCCCGTCATCTCGGACGAACTGATCTATCTATTCTGAATCTTTAGAGCCGACTGCTTGGATCGGCTGTAGACATAAATCGGACACTTTCAGGAAATCAGTGTCCCAAGTTCTGCCAGATATACACTTGACGTGTTCACAGCTCCATTGTTGCGTGTCGGCCGCCGCAACACAGTAGGTGGAATCGGCGGTGACTATCTCTGTACTGTCGCCGACCGACTGTACTAGGCATTGGTGCATTGTAGACTGGACACAACAATTCGCATGTATCCAATCGCGACCGAGCAACATGTTGTAGGACCCCTTGCCATTAATAATAAAGAAGGTAGTGGGGAGGGTCTTACTGCCGATGGTGAGGTCGACGCAGAGCGCTCCGCGGGCGGGTGACACGTTGCCTTCAAAGTCTTTGAGCATCATGTCCGTCTTGGTCAGGTCTTCATCACTTTTGCCTAACTTCCGAAACATGGCATATGGCATGATATTGACTGCTGCACCTCCATCCACTAGTAGCCTCGTAACGGGTCATCCGTTAACGTGTCCTTTGAGAAATAGTGCCTTGAGATGTTGCCATTTTTCATCTTCTGGTTTCTCAAAGGTGGCTGTCATCGGCTCCAAAACCAACTGCGCCATCTGCTCCCCCATCCTTGTCGCTTTATCGCGATCGGCGGGCGCCATGAACTCCATCGGCAATATGAACACCATGTTGACATCAGCTGCCGATTCTTGATTGTCGCCCTCCTTGTCGTTGTTTCTCTTTGGGCGCCAGACCCGAGACCTGTCGTTTTTCTTATCCAGCACCTACCTCTGCTCTTCCTCTTGTTGTTCCCATTGGCGCAGGCATTGGATCCTTCGTTTTTGAGATTTAGACAGTCCATCAGGGCACCACCTGGGGTTTACTAGTCCGGCCGACGGTTTGGCGTGCTCCCAGTCTGGTTCCCTTTCAAGAGAGTTTTCATCTAACACCCTAGCATCAGCCATTTCTTCAAGCCGATCTTGTACGCTGGTTCTGCCCCCCAGTCGCTTCTGCTGGTTGATCCTGCCTTTCGACCGGTGATACCAGTCAACTCTGCCCCCCAGCCGATCATGCACTGAAAGGCGCCGACCTTCTTGTTCGCGCCAGTTTCTGCTGATCGGCTCTAATCCTCTATCTCTGGAGCACGATCTTTTGAACGGGCGATCATTGCGACTTGATCCGCTGCACTCAGGGCAATCATCAGCTGACGGCAATCTGAGGTCGTTTTCCCAGCAATGGATGAAGAACGGACATCGCCAATGATCCTCGTGTCGGCGTATCATCTCATCGTGGTATCTCGACCGTTCCTGCTGCTGCCAATATTTGCTGAGTAAGAATTGGGAAGTGACGGTTCTACACGATCGTTTTGATCCTTCGCCCTCGTCTTCAGCCCGTCTTTTCCCTTTGACATCGTCCACCGTGACCTGCTTTCTAGGATCCACGGCGCCGCTTCTTCTAGCCAATTCCGACGTCAGCACCTTGGTCTGAAGTGAGTTTCTTCCCGTGTCAACCATGTTAGCAGGGAAAGGATGCTGATCGATCTTCATTGGCTTTACTGGCTTCGCCAGGACGTCGAACTTGAGTTGATCGGCCGAGGGAATGGTATGGTAAGGTGAGAGCTTGATCTGCCCCTCCTGGAGAAGTAAGTCAAAGATTTTATCGGCCTTTGACGTGTCAAAACCGAACGCCTCTGGTTCTTTCTTGCCGAAAGGGCATGATATCGGCTTCTTCCCTTTGACCCATTCTGCTAGGCCGATTTTTTCTTCTTCCTCAGATTCAGACCCCTCCAAATATGCCACCTTTTTCTGGAAATTCCTCGGCTGCTCAAACGGACGCACTTCCTGACCGGCCAATCAGTGAACGATCTGACTTAAGCTTTCAAATTCTTGTGAGGCGTACCTCTCCTTGATATGCGGCAGGAGGCCTTGGAAGGCGATATCGGCCAACTGGGCATCGGTCAGGGCTAGGGTATAGCATTTGTTTCTGACCTATCTGAACCTCTGTATGTAGCCGGTTACTGGTTCGTCGCTCCTTTGCCTGAGGCTGGTCAAATCTGAAAGCTTCATCTCGTGTACTCCCGCATACAAGTACTTTTGGAATTGCTTTTCTAGATCGGCCTAAGTAACGATGGAATTGGGAGGTCAGGTAGTGAACCACTGGAAGGCCGATCCAGAAAGAGATGACGAGAACAGACGCACCCTCAGAGCATCTTGTGTGGCGGCTTCCCTGCACTGGATGATGAATCTATTTATGTGCTCCACGGTTGAGGTGTCATCCAGCCCAGAAAACTTGGTAAAGTCAGGAACTTTGTACCGATGGGGAAACGGGAGTAGATCGTAGGCCGATGGGTATGGCGTCTTGTACGTATAAGTTTGTACTTTCGGCTTCAACCCGAATTGGTCATGAATTACCTCCGCTATTCTCGCTGTCCAATCCACTTGCTGCTAATGAACAGCTAGTCGGGGCGCCGGCATATGTTGGTGGATCGGCGGCGGTACAACCGGGTGATGGATCGAAGCGTGTGGCGGATTCTGTTGCATCATGGCCGTCTGAGCAGCTGACAGCTGATGCTGAAGTGAATCTGCCGCCCCATCGTACATCGTCATCGGCGCAGTGCTTCTGAGCGCTTCTGCGGCATCTGCCCCCCTGCCGATTTCTAACGTGGCCGGTTGATACTGATGGACCGTCGGCCGAACGGCCGAATGGAACGGTGCCTGGCTCGAATAGCTCCCATGTCCAGTTGATTGATCGGGAAAAGCCGCCGTTCCTGGTGCCCCCCAAGGTACTGAGTTTGAGGGCAGCGATTGCACAGAAGCAATCTGGATAGGCTGAAGCGGCGCTTGTGATTGAAAACATGGTGCACCGTTATACCCTGGAGGCATTAAAGGCAATGAAGTGTTGTATCCTTCATGTTGCGTCGACATCGGCTGAGGAGCCGAGTGGGACGTGCCTGGTAAGCTTCTGGCTGGAGGTACAATAGGTGGGGCGTATGCTGGCCCCTGATATCCCTAAGCTGCTCCGTTGACCAGAGAACTGATGACGGCGTTATACACCGTGTTGGTCATTACTGAGGATTGGTCGATGAAAGCCTAATAAACGGACTATTGGATCATATCGGACATCTTGCCCGAATCCTCAGTGATGGTCATATGGCGGGGAACTGGAAGAGGAGCTTTCTTGATTGCCTCCCCGCTTCTGATACAACTTAAAGACTGCAGATACATCCTTTTGTAGTCCTCTAGATGTTTTTCCTGTTCCTATTTCTGGTCGTCCTTGAGATCTGCTTCCGTGACTTCAATGATGTTGTTTTCAGAAACTTCGGTGGTCTTTGACATATTGGATCTTGAGATCCTCCCACTGGGCGTGCCAAAAGTGTGTTGGCGCTAAAAATTGGCCGGGGAATCGGCCGATGATCTTCAGCGTCGGACACACGACCCGGGAGAATCTGCTTAACTCCTGTTCGGGTGATTGCCCTGGTGCAGTTCACGCGGCGTGCCAGTCAATCTGACCTGTTGATTGACAAGGAAATAAACGTATTAAATTCCGGGTGCTCCGATCGGGTGAGGTTCCGATCTGCGCTGAAAAGCGTATCAGCAAATCGGCCGATTTGCTATGAAGATGATCGGCTATGGATCAGCCAATAATCACGTAATAATTGCAAAGAAAACTGCTGGAGCAACTTAAACAATTATTACAGATGCAACACTTGAAATAGATCTAATCGGTTGTATGATAATGAACGAGGGAAAGCAATGATAAAGCCGATAGTTTCAGTCTCAAGCTGGATAACTGGTGATAAAACTAGAACAATAGGTAAAACCTATAATTCTGGTAAATATCGATAACTGGTGAATAAATCTAAACGAAACAACGACAATGCGCTCGAAGTTAAAGCTTAGATGTTATTCGATAAGCAAAACCTACCAATTGGCCGGAGATCGTGTCGATGCAGTCCTGCCAATCCGTACGAACTCGTGAAAGAAGAAAAAGTATTGGCGAAGTCGCCGACTTGAAAGTAAAGTGCGATGAAAAAGTAGATTATTTTGTGGATTGATTGATGTATATCCTACAAAACCCTGACGGCTCCTATTTATACCTTAGAACTAGGACTCCTGATCGATTACGATCTGTTACAAACTTGATTTAAATAGAAAACTACTATATCTATAATATTTTTATAAAGGAAACGGGCTCCCGCAGAATCTTCTACCGCCATCTCCTAGTCCAGTCAGGATTCTTTCCATTGATTCACGACCGAGTCGGCATCGTTCTTTTGACCAACGTCAGGTAATTTTTTGACTGAAATCCTCTGTTGAGATTCCAATGGCTTCATCCCCCTATCTATTGGCGCAAGCTGCATCGTCAATCGGCCGATCCTTAACTGTAGCCTCAATCGGCCGATTCCCAACTGTAGCCTTTAAATCCACCGCATCGGCCAGTCTCTTCCTCTCCTGACGCCAATTCAACACGTTTCAAAATCTGGCGTCAACAAGGTGTTACTGTAAATGTTTCAGATTTTATTGTGCATGATACAGAGCATAATAAATAGGACAAGATACACCTATTTTAATAAAGATTAATTTCTATAGGATGTTATACAGGGTTTCTAAGTACGAAAATTTTTATACACAATGTTCTAAGAAAAATTATCCCATAGTAAAAAGATGAATGTTTTTCAAGCACAAAAACTAATTACTTTGATTTAATGCATTTTTCCACCACAAAAATTATTTAAGTAGGTTACAGAATGGTAAAAAGTCCATAAATTTTTCCGTGCATCTAGGTATCACTATAATAGCACAAAAAAAGTTTCATAACATGAATCACTATAGAATAGTAGGAAAAATTAGTTCTATCCCTTCACTGCATAAAACAATTTCTAACAAAAAGTTTAGCTAGAGATGGGTTCTGGTCCTGAACTTTTTACACTGGCCTACACATCAAGAAACTAATCCACTGTCCAAAAATTAGGTTCAGCCTTTGTCTACAACAGTGGGTACAAATAAAGGCTATTAAACCTTCTATTTAATCTAGGGAAAAATATAGCAAGCAACTGAAGAAATGCATGTAACAAAAGTTGTAGATATTCTTCTAAGGACTACAAAACAGTTGAGTTTGTATATTTTCTGATTTTTCTACGATTTGTAAACCATTTTCAATGTTCGCTATTTTTTAATCTAGGTCAAAACACTGGTTCGCAGATATGCCCCTGGAAACTTGCGTGCAGACCCTTAGAAAGATTGAAAACAAAGCAATTGGGTCCCTGGCAGGGCTGGCATGGCGGCCGGCCAAATTCCCACGAGGAGGCTCGCCAGCGGCGAGGGGAAAGGGTTAGGGGAGTACCAGGGAGGTGAGAGCTACCTCGTGGTGGCCTTGGTCGGGGTCGGGGACGGCCGGAGGTGGGTCTCCCATAGCGGACAGGGGGCAGCGGCGGTGCTGTGCGGCATCGACGGTGCTCCGGCGAGGCTTGGATGGCGTGGTCGGGTCGGGGAGCTGCGGTGGACGGTGGAGGACCGATTCCGAGGGTCGGCTCCAGGGAAGGGAGACCGTAGGTGGCGTGCCCACGGCGGACAGGGGCGGCGGCGGTGGTTGCTTGTGGCGGCCTTGCTCCGGCGGGGCTGGGCGGCGATGGGCGGGGCAGTGAGCTTCGGTGGGGAGGTACGGTGGTGTTTCGAGGCTTAGCTTTGGCAATGGGTGGCCCGAGAGATGAGCTCCACGGCGAGCTCCTCACGGCGGCGGCAATGGCAGTGGGCGACGGGGTTCTGGGCGCGCGAGAGAGCTCAGTGCGGCCTTTTGTAGGCAGCAGAGAGGAGTGAGGAGGGGTGGGGCTGCACTGCGAGGCTGGGGAGGGGCGAAACGACCCGGGCTCGCCATTGGGCGCGGCGGGCGGTGGCAGCGCCGGCGCGACGTGCGTGCCAGCGACGCGGGCACGGGTTGGGCGAGCTGGGGCGGCGGCAGAGACGCGCGCTGGTTGGCTTTGCGGTAGGGATGCCCTGCCAGGTGGCCGGCGGCCTTTGCGCGGCGGTCAGGGCAAAACAGGGAAGGGAAGCGAGGGAGGGACTGAATTGCGAGATTTTGAAGAAATTTAGGGGTCTGGTCGTAAAAATGGTATTTTCTCACATTTCTGAGTTGCAACTCAAAATTCTATGAACATGAAAGTTGTTCAAAATGAAAAGTTACACAAGTTTCATTTCAGGCCAAAGTTCATGTGAGTTATAGTTCAAAAGTTAATTTAAAATCTCAAAAAGCTTGATTCACATGGCACGTCATTTCATGGGCAAAACTTCATATTCTCCCCTAGGCTTCAACTAGACTTTTGTTTATCATGTCACTGAAGATGTGCCTATTCAATTTCGTAGTCATATTTGCATCGATGTGAAAGTTATTTAATTTATTTGATTAAGGTACATGTACTTATGCACATATATACATACTTTCAATATAAATGCAAAACCAAATTATAATACATCTCTTTTAAACTTTTCTTAGTTCCTTATGCATATTGTTATGCTAATGAGACTTGTTTAGCAAATTAAACACATGAGGTGTTACACAAACTTTCGGTAGCCTCTTGTGCTTTGGTCTCCTGTTGACTGCCTTTGTCCTCAGTTTGCTTTTGGTCTTCGATGGCATGCTCATATTTTGAGGACTAAGAAGTGTTGTCTTCACACCTTTGGCCTTCCTTTTGGCTGCCGAAAACTGTTACGACTGCTCCAGCTGTGGGAATCTTCATGCACAAGTAAGGCTGGTGGATGACAGCAGCAAACTTGATGATAGTGTTTCTGCTGAAGATGGCATTGTATGGGTACTGGATGTCAACGATGTCAAAGGTTATGACCTCCGTTCTCATTGTTGGCACTTGGCCGAAGGTTACATTTATATCTGCCTTGCCCACCGCTTTGATTCTCTTCCCGCCGAAGCCTATCAGCGGGGAAGTGGATTTTTTCAAATCTTTTTCCATGAACCCCATCTAGACAAAACATTGCCATAATATGATATCTGCCGAACTGCCGTTGTCCACAAGGATTCTTCCGACAACATTGTCGAAGAAGTGTACCGTGTTTTTGCCAATGTTTGCCCTGATGACCAGGGGGTCATTGTGTGGATAATACTGAAGCCTGAGATCTGCTTCGGTGAACATTATGGGGACGTGGAACCATGTGGTCTTGAAGTGCTTGCCTGCGCAGACATGGTTGACTGCCCGAAGGTAGTCTTTTCTTTTTCGCTTCGTCTCGTGAACTGGCTCATTTGACCCTCCGGATATGGCATTGATGACGTTTACCATCGGGCCTCTGGAGTTGTTGACCTTCGGTGAATCGGAGGACTCGGGGGTTTGCCTTGGCTCGAGCTTCGGTGCTGGTGGGAGTTGATAGTTCACGGGGTCGTAGGCCAGGATCGCTGGGGTGCGAGTCCAGCCAAGGTGATATCCAGAGGATGGTGGGGTGTGATAGTTTGCGGGGGGAGCACGGTGCCCCGAAGCAGGTGTTGCGTGTTGGGGCATCGGTGGCGCCGGCAGCTGCAGGTAGGGCGGAGCATACAGGAGTGGGTTGTAGTTGTACGGTGGGTAGGACGGTGCCCATTGGCTTGATGCCGAAGGCGTGGTCTTGTTCTCTTGCGAAGTGTAGTTGACTGGCTTCGGGGGCTCTGGGGCCTTCTTCTTAATTTCATCTTTCTTCTCCTTGAAGTACTGGCATTCATTTGTCCAGTGACCTTTGTGTTTGCTGTGAAAATAGCTAAAAGGGATTTTCTGATGCTGGCCTCGGCCTCCACAACCTCCTTAGACTCCTTTTTCCCCTCGTCCTCAGTTGGACAGGGTATACGAGTCGTTGGGCTCGGTGCCCTCTGAAACCATGTTCACATGCTTGTGATCGTTGTGCTTCGGCGGGTCTGCACGCCATGGCTTTGATTGGTTCCACTGATTCTTTTTAGTTTTCTTCTCTTGGTTAAGGGCTTCGATTCTTCTTCTTCGGCCTCAGTCGGACTTGCAATATTCTTGCATGATGTCGAAGAGTTCACCCACTGAGTGTGGTTTGCATCGATCGAGGTATTCTTGGCACGCGCCAACCCGAAGGCCCCTGATTGTGGCTTCAATCACGGACAAATCTGCCACGTTTTGGTGCTTTTGCTCGCATCTTGATGATGCGCTGCATGTAGTATTGTAGGGGTTCGTCTTGGCCTTGCTTGCAATTGTGGAAATCGCATGATGTCAGTTCTTCGGTGTTGAGCCCTCGAAAGCTTGTCAATAGCTTCGATCTTAGCTGGCTCCAGGAGGGATGTAACCCTTCGGGAGACTTGCATACCAGTGTTGTGTCGAACCATTCAATGCTAGGACAAAGGCCTACGCCTTGATAGCTGGGCGGCCCCCATTTGACTCTACGGATGCTTCGTATTTGAGCAAGAACTCTTTGGGGTTTGCCTCCCCGTCGTATTGAGGCAAAATCACTGTGTTGAAGCGCGGTGGCCACGGTTCTTTCTCCAAGTCCTCTGAGAGCGGGGTACGGGGACCGTCGTGATGACGTGACCTTCGGCGCTCGGCCCTTTGGCTCCTGTAGTATTCCCCTTTTTAGTCCTCTGGATCGTCCACAACATGTATGGGACTAGGCCTCGGTGGTAATCTGGTGTTTGTACCCCTCGGTTGTTGAGCTTGTTCTTGGCTTTCGGTTCTTTCTGCGTTCTGGGGGAGCATGCGTACTCCAGTGCCCGCTTCTTCTCCTGCATCTGCTTGTAGACGAGCTCTAGCCGAAGCTCATCTTCTCTGAGGCGCCTATACTATTTTGCGGCTTCATTGCTTGCTGACTCGATCTCTTTACCCCTTCCTCTGGTCCTCATCTGCGAAGTGGATGGTTGCGCTACACTTACGGCTTGCCTCGCGTTGGCAGCGACTTCGACCAGCCTAGCTTTGATTCTTCGGTAGGCTGCTATCTCTTCGGCTGAGACTCCGCACTCCTCGAGCTAGACCTCGAAGGTGCCGTTTGCTATGTCTTCGACTTCGTCGGCTTCAATGCTCTCGCGACCCGCCTCCGGCGCGGTGATGACTGCTCTGGTCTCTTCGGAGCCGAAGTCCCGCCAGCCTTCCTCTTCTGAGCCATGAGGTGTGTTGGAACGAACCACGGTGGGCGCCAAAACTGTTGGTGGAGAGTACCCTTCGGAAGGAAGAGGCACCACAATAACCCGTGTGTGGCAGAACCACCTGAATTAATCCGGCTCAAATGCGCTAACCATCACCACGAGGGCAATCAGGGCTAACTCGCACTTCAAACGGAGTAATCCATAGGTCTGATGGGTAACCTCCCGATACAACCACAGGTTTGCCGATTGAAACAACACATACAAAGTACTCACACGAAGATGAGCCCAGAGAATACAACATTCCACAAATTTTACATCACAGGGTTCAGCATAAATTTATTATTACAGACCAAGTTCGAATTCGTAAAACAAGTACTTAAGAGTTTAAAAGTAAACGAGTTCTTCAGAGTTCATTGCAGCGGAAAAACAATGATAAACTACTCAACGATACATGATGTCTCGATGAAGCCCGTACGAGACATCACTCGCCATTATCATCATTGGCTGGGGACGCATCCCATTCCACCGACCAACCAGGAGGAAGAGTACACGGCCAAGTCAAACTAGCAACCATGTCCTCAAAAGTATCACCTGAAAATAAGCCACAAGCAAGGCTAAGTATACTAATACTCAGTAATGCTTACCCGACTAGTGGAATATACTTAGCCGACTCCTAGACATGCAAGGGTTTAGGCTTGAGGGGTTTGTTTTGCTAAAAAGCATATACAAGTAGGTCCTTACTTTCAAATTTTAGCTCCAGATTCTAGTTTTCTTTAACCATTCTAGGTAAGCAACTATCCAATATCATACATGGTGAAAGAATTAATTTGCATCCAACAAGATTAATCATCATCATTGTTCTATTTCTTACTCTATGTGATAAAAGGGTCAAGCAGTCTCAATACCGCGAGAAACGGACGATTCGAATCGAATTTCTTAACCTTGCAAGGCAGACCTAAACACATGTCACGCGGTTACTCCCAGAGTCACACGTGCAACCTTTCCCCTTTCTTCCCGGGTTGTGGATCAGGGCCACCATCCGAGACTACAGAGCCCGGCTCTGCACCCACCATGTGCGCGCATGGAACTAAAGTTGGGAGGGTGAGGTGTTGTCCACATGCCGGTCCGATTAGGTACTTAAGCTAACCGATTACCAAATTCTCGGCATGTGGTTAGTACGTTCAAAGACTTAACCACCACTACCACACACTGCGGCCTTAGCATTTTTTACTAAACAGACGCGGCCTCAATCACCAACATGAACATCGCACCATAGCCCCGTCCGTCGACCTTATGATTGCAGCATGTAGTAAACATTCAACTCCTATATTCTCGCGAGTGACAGGAAATCACTCGACTTTTACCGGGTCCTATTAGCATAGCATTCTATCAAAACTTACATCTAGTGTTCAGAGCATGGGTACCTAGGATCATGCAACTAAGTTTTCATTCAACTCCTATAAACTTAATGCACAAGTAAAATAGAGTAATAAGTTGCACGATTTAGAAAAATAGGGTTCATGCTCCGGGGCTTGCCTTCTTGAGCAAAGCTAGCCTTGGGCTCTTCCGAACTTTGGTTCGGGTCTTTGAAAACTTCAGTTAGATTCACTTGAGCTTCACGCTGCTCACTCTCGGACTCGGCACCAGTTCGTACGTTCCGTCAGCGAGAGTAGTCGATTATATATGAATGCACATGTATGAGTTGTAGTGAAGTAGAGATTTGTAGCTTATTTCATGATAAACTTGTAATCCAACAAAAGTTCACGTTTATCTTAAATCATTGTTCTTTACTAATCCTTGGGTAGTCATTTGCTAAATATAACTTAGATCAATTAACCTCATTAAATAGATGTGTGTTTTGTCATTTATAATTGTTACCTTGCAAAACCAAGTATGAAATATTCGTAGCCATAGCTAGAAACATTTTCTGGTGTTGACATTTTTATACAAGATACCTCTCTGAGCAACAAGACTAATGTATAAATTTCAGCTCTTTATATGAAGTAGATAAGTATGAAAAATAAAATAAACAGCTAATGCTAGAATTAGTTATTTTTATACAGAACAAACAATGCAAGTATTGATGCTAAAACTTTTACAGGGTGTTAATCTATCCATATGTGTTACTGTAAATTTTTCAGAGTTTATTGTGCATGATACAGAGCATAATAAATAGGACAAGATACACCTATTTTAATAAAGATTAATTTCTACAGGATGTTATACAGGGTTTCTGAGTATTAAACGTTTTATATAGTATGTTCTAACCCAAAGTATCCCATAGTAAAAAGATGAACATTTTTCAAGGACAAAAACTAATTACTTTGATTTAATGCATTTTTCCACCACAAAAATTATATGTGTAGGTTACAGAAAGGTAAAAAATCTCTAAATTTTTCTATGGTACCTAGGTATCAATATAACATCACAAAAAAAGTTTCACAACATAAATTACAATATAACAGCAGGAAAAATTAGTTCTATCCCTTTGTGGTATAAAACAAAGTCTAACAAAAAGTTTAGCTAGATATGGGTTCTGGTCCTGAACTTTTTACACTGGCCAACACATCAAGAAACTAACCTACTGTCCAAAACTCAGGTTCAGCCTTTGTCTACAATAGTGGGTACAAATAAAGGCTATTAAACATTCCATTTAATCTAGGGCAAAATATAACAAGCAACTGAAGAAATGCATGTAACAAAAGTTGTAGATTTTCTTCTAAAGATTACAAAACAGTTGAGTTTGCATTTTTTCCGATTTTTCTACAATTTTATATGAATTTTACAAATTCACTATTTTTGAAACTAAAGTTAAAACACTGGTTCACAGATATGCCCCAGGAAACTTGCGTGCAGACCCTTTTAAATATTTTAATCGAAGCAATTGGGTCCTTGGCGGCGCTAGCGTGGCGGCCGGCCAAATTCCGGCGAGGGGGCTCGTTGGCGGCGAGGGGAAAAGGGTCGGGGAGTACCAGGGAGGCAAGAGCTACCTTGTGGGGGCCTTGGTCGGGGTTGGGGATGGCCGGAGATGGCTCGTCGGCGTGGAGCAGGGGGTGGCGGCGATGCGGTGCATCGGCGACGGCGCTCCGGCGAGGCTGGGATGGCGTGGCCGGGTCGGGGAGCTACGGTGAGCAGTGGAGGACCAATTCCGAGGGTCGGCTTGGGCGGAGGAGGGCCGTAGGCGGTGTGCCCACGGCGGACAGGGGCGGCGGCGGTGGTTGCTGGTGGCGGCCTTTCTCCGGCGGGTCTAGGCGGCGATGGGCGGGGCAGTGAGCTTCGGTGGGGCGGTGTGGTGGCAGTTGGAGGCTCAGCTCTGGCAATGGGTGGCCGGAGAGGTGAGCTCCACGGCGAGCTTGGCACGGCGGCGGCAATGGCAGCGGCGGGGAGCTTCTGGGGAGTCTGGGCGCGCACGAGCAGCTTCGTGCTGCCTTTTATAGGCGGGAGGAGGGAGGGAGAGGGCCGGGGCGACGCTGGGGAGGGGCGGCACAACGGGGGTGCGCCACTGGGCACGGCAGGCGGTGGCAGTGCCAGCATGGCGTGCAGCGGGTGCGGGCAGGGGGTTGGGCGTTGAGAATTTGGCGTGGGGAGCGGGAGATCACGCGGCGCGCGAGTTGGGCAAGCAGCTGCAGCAGCAGGCTTGTCGGGCGGCGAGCGCTAGGGTTGGCGGGGCGCGGTGGAGGCTCGAGCACGGCGCGGCCTCGCCATTGGGTCGGCGGGCGGCGAGCAGAGGCGCTGCGTCGCCGTCGTGCACGTGGCACCTACGGGTTGGGCGGGCTTGCGGCACGGGGAAGGAGGCGTGCGGCCGGGGCGCGGGTCAGCGGTCTTGGCCCTGGTTGGCTTGTCGCGGCATGGGCGGCAGGCATCGCCAGCGACGTGGCGGCCGCTGTCGGGCGAGGGAGTGAAACAGGGGAGGAGAGAGGGGTTGAACTGCGGGAATTTGAAGAAATTTAGGGGTCTGGCCGTAGAATTGATATTTTCTTATATTTCTGTGTTGCGACTCAAAAATCTCTGAACATCAAAGTTGTTCAACATGAAAAGTTACACCAGTTTTGTTTCAGGCCAAAGTTCATTTGATTTATAATTCAAAAGTTATTTTAAAAACTCAAAAAGCTCAATTCGGAGGACACGTCATTTTATGAGCAAAACTTTGTATTCTTCCCTAGGCTTCAACTAGATTTTTGTTTATCATGTCACTGATGATGTGCCTATTCAATTTTGTAGCCATATTTGCATTGATGCGAAAGTTATTTAATTTGTTTGATTAAAGTACATGTACTTATGCACACATACACATACTTTCAAAATAAAGCAAAAACAATTTATAATACATCTCTTTGAAACTTTTCTTAGTTATTTATGCATATTGTTATGCTAATGAGACTTTATTTAGCAATTTAAACACCTGAGGTGACACACCGTGGAAACGACAAACGACTATAAAACAACTAAAGACACACCTGATGCTCCAATAAAGAAACTTATATTCAATAGCGATCTGTCCCATCAGTTACAGTAATAGGGGTATTTATAGGGGTGGTTACACCTACCCCTAAGCATAATTACTCATTTTTGCACCGTAACGGCTATATTCCCGGAATATACCAGGGGTATTTGGTAATTTCCCTTTGTACATGCTTTACAGCTCAGCACGCTCGGTGCTCCAAGCCGAAGCTGGCTTCGTTTTTGCTTCCCCTTCGGTGGGCTTCGGTCATGTAGCCCTTCGGTTGCGACCGAAGCCGCATCTCCAGGGCTTCGCCTCCTGATGCGATCCTTTCTTGTCCTGCGGCGCATGATCCTTCGGTCATCCTACGGCGAAGCGTCCTTCGG
Organism: Panicum miliaceum; assembly: GCA_032594955.1. Lineage (NCBI taxonomy): Eukaryota > Viridiplantae > Streptophyta > Magnoliopsida > Poales > Poaceae > Panicum > Panicum miliaceum. The sequence goes on from CM064056.1 coordinate 32,140,755, forward strand.
CGTGATCCAAAAGTAGCCTCCCCAACAAGCAGCTCGCGGCGCTCGAGCTGAAACTTAAGGACTAGGCTAGATTAGGGTTTTAGGCTAGGTTTTAGGTGCTGCCATTTCCTTTCTTTCAATTTTTATTCCAATCTTTTTTATTCCCTGCAGCCCCCCATATGAATTTGAATAAAAAGGAATTTAAGTTTGAATCATGCCTCGTGTCGTGCGGTTGATGCACACTTGTGTGTCAACCACACACCCCTAGACTAAAATTTTATCAAAATGCATCAAGATTCGCAGGTTTCAAAACGTTACAAACTCACTCCACGAAAACGAGCACATTTCGACCCGATCTTGAGCCGGGCGGCATGAACCAGGCCGGCCGGCCTGAGAGTACAACAAAAGTGCCAAAAGGGCACGATGCACCGTCACGTTGGAACCGAACCTAAGCCTGTGGGACCTGCCCCTCGGGCAGGGGCCACAAACCCAGGCCGGTCGGCCCCACCTGGCAGCCGCCAGCGCGTGGCCTTCTCGCCACGATGATTTGCAATCTCCTTACCTCGGTCCTTCCTGCCTTTGGTTCAAATTTGTATTCTTGCTAAAAAAATTAAAATTTGATTAAACCAAACAGGAAGAGATGAATTCCTTGCCTGTGAATCAAAGAATTACTGAATCATATCTCGTTTGCAAAGCACTCTAACCCTTGGAACTTTATGATTAGGATTTCTTGATCTTCAGCTTATTGATTTCTATGATTTAATGATTTGCAAACACTGATTTTTCTGAGTTCAAACTCTTGGAGAACAAATAGGCAACTCTTGGCCTTATCAAATCACATCCAAAGCCATATATATTTGACCAAATCTTTTGAGCCCCACATTGCCTTTCTGTAGCCTTGAGCTTGATCAAATCGTTTCACCTCATGAGAACTGGTGTGCACACTGATACTCGTAGTCACTCACGTACACGTTCAAAGTCTGAAAGTCCCAAAAGAGTGTGATCCTCGAGCAGCTCGCCATCCCCCTGAAAGAAAAGAAATCGAGTCAGGAAACCATCCGACTCAAGTCAAAAAAAAGAGAAAATGGGAGATGGGTGACGCTCGAGTACTTACCGCAAAAGGACAATCAGTTGACACATGCACGTGACTAAGTTTCTCAGGACACATGGTTTCACTAAGAAGAAATATTTGAACTCGCAACAGAGGAGATACAGAATGTGCCATAAAATCCTACCCGAGCTCCTCATATCAGCCTTTACAAGGAGGAGGAATTATGTGAGGTGTCAGAAGATCCATACCTCGCCCTAAGCGAGTGAGTGCCTTGAGTGAACAAGAGTATGCCTCGAAGTTCCGAAAGAATTTCTCTAGGTACTAAGAATAAAAAGAATCAGGTCTTGCGATGACTTGTTCTGGAAACCAATAGGTGGAAAAAAAGGCATTAGCCACCTAGAATCCAAGGTATGAGGAACAACTTCGAAATATATTCAGAATTCTTTGAGGATCATGACCCTAGACTTGCTTAGTCCCCAGGTTCTATTTTAATCATCTTTGCTCAGGATGAGCAAAAGTCTATGTGTGGAGGTATGTTGGCGGTTGATTTCGATGATTTTTACCACCAACATTTCTCTGGTTTCCATGGTTTACAAATCAAAGCTGAGTTAAAACTAACCACACTGACAAGTTCCACAAGTTTTGTTGCATTTATCATTTTAGGAACTTAGTCTGCGAATTTGGGCCGAAATGGGAGAAATCCCAGGCCGGCTGGCCTACTCTAGGCCGGCCGGCATGGCTCTCCCTCCTCTGGCCACGTCACTGTTCTAGGAGTCAAGAAACACACCCAGAAGGATCATGCATCGTGCATTCGAAGTCGGTTTGATCCGAGGACCCGAAAGGCTTCACACATGGATCAAAGGGCCCACGTGCATGTCCAAAACCGTTGCTTAACTAAAAAGCAACAATTACCGACCTCAAAAAGCGATCAAAGACGACCACGCGAAAGGCGGTGCCAAGTGGCATCATCCCCAGGCCGGCCGGCCCCACTTGTCAGCCTCTGATGCTCAACATCGCGTGGAAGCTACGATAACTGCCAAGGTCGCATGGTCTTGACGCCTTTCACCAGTTACCGACCTCTAGCTGCTATAAATAGAGCTCCATTTCTCATTTGTAAGACACACCATCCAAGAGAGAAGTGAGATTCTTAGTAGCTTTAGTTTAAGTGTAGAATAGGGAGAGTGTGAGGTGAGAGCTTGCGCAAGAGCCGAGCTAGGAAAGGAGCCCGGGTTTTCTTTTGGTCCTTCTCCACTTTGTATCCACCTCAGGGGAATATTATCAAAGTAAGTTCCTCGTTTATCTTTAGTATCTCGCTAGTTCTTCTCTTTACTTTCAGTATCTAGTTAGTTTACTTTCTTTGATCTGCGAGATCCCTTGTCTGCGTGGTTCAGCAAGCCTGGCCATTTGGGGTTTCTTCTTGCCTTAAAATGAGGTGGGAGTCAGTAACTGGATAGTTGAAGCGTGGTGCTTAGGCTTGATAGTTATCTTGGGTTGTGTTCCACCCCATGGAACTGATGTGGTAGGCGGCAGGTGGTGACAGCCCTGTCCGGCCCTTGTAGTCCACCACGTACGGGTGTTTTCATAGCAATAGATCGTTGGTCGAGATGGACCCCCAATTTCTCCCTCACTCTGTGGTCCTTCCGCCCCAGCCGCCGAAGCAGATCAAGTTAGTATAGCTTCTAGTTATCTGGGTAACGAGTTGGCTAACTGAAGTTAAGCCCTCTACCCTCTTACCTCCTCTCTCTAGGTGGGTCCGGTTGAATAGTTCTAGGATTGGTTGCGTCTGCCGTTCCTTGGATTCGATATCCCAGGTAAACTCCCTGGTGAAAGCTACATCGGCATCCGTGCGCTTGCGGATTAGTTCGTAAAGGCTAAGGAGTGCCAACAATAACTAGAGTATCCATCGAGGTAGCAGAAGATTGAGTGCTTGGCCAGCCATTCAAGCATTTCATCGATGAAGGGAAGGGGGGAAGTGATCCTTCCGGGTAGCCTTGTTCAGCATCCGGTAATCGATGCACATCCTCCATCCAGTAACTGTCTACTCAGGTATGAGCTCATTTCTCTCATTCTGGACAACTGTCATGCCCCCCTTCTTTGGGACTACTTGAACTGGACTGACCCACTCACTATCTTGCACGGGGTACATGATGCTCGCGTGTAGTAGCTTCAGAACCTCCTTCTTCACTACCTCCCTCATCGCATCATTCAGCCGTCTTAAATGTTCTCTAGACAGCTTATGGTCCGGTTACATAGGGATGCGATGGGTGCATAGGTTGGGGCTGATCCCATTCAAGTCCTGCAGAGAGTACCCAATGATAGATCGGTACTTCTCCAGGACTGTTAAGAGCCGCCGAGTTTCACTCTCTGTTAGCTTATCACTGATGACAACTGGCGTGGCTCGATTGTTGTGGAGGAACGCGTACTTCAACCCAGAAGGCAGCGGCTATAACTCAGGCAGTGAAGGTTGCGGTTTCTCCTCTGTACTGAGCTTACTCTGGCCGTCCGATTCTGTTTCCTGGGTAAAGTGTGTGATGTGGCAGAACCACCTGAATTAATCCGGCTCAAGTGTATTAACCATCACCATTAAGGCATTCTCGGTTAACCTTACACTTCAAACGGAGTAATCCACTGGTCTGTCGGGTATAACCTCCCGATACAACCACGGTGAACGGATCGAGCGCCATACATACAAACGCTCATTCGACGATGAGCCCAGAGAATACCACATTCCAGCAAATATTACAACATTAGCATAAGTGAATATTACAGACCAAGTTTTGAGTTTAGAAACCAAGTACTTCAATTATCATAAATAAGTTCTTCAGAGTTTAAGTTGCAGCGGAAATAGAATAACGAAGCTACTCGACGATAAAGGATGTCTCGATGAAGCCCGTACGAGACATCACTCGGCATTATCTCCGTTGGACGGGGGCGCATCCCATTCCACCGACCAACCAGGGGGAAGAGTGCAGGGCCAAGTCAAGCTAGCAATCATGTCTTCGAAGGTCTCACCTGAAATGAGCCACAAGCAAGGCTGAGTATACTAATACTCAGCAAGACTTACCCGAGTAGTGGAATCTACTCCACCGACTCTAGACATGCCAGGCTTTTTGGCTCAGGGGTTTGTTTTGCCGAAAAGCATCTACAAGTGGGTCCTTACTTTCAACTTTTAGCTCCAGATTCTAGTTTCATTAACCATTCTAGATAAGCAGCTAACTAAAGCATACATGGTGAAGCATTAAATTTTTCATCCAACCAGTTCATTCATCATCATTGTTCCTCTTCTTACTCTGTGGGTAAAAATGGTTAAGCAGTCTCAATAGCCGTGAGAAACGGACGATACGAATCGAATTTCTTAACCTTGCAAGGGAAACCCAAACACACGTCACGTGGTTACTCCCTAGAGTCACACGTGCAACTTTTCCTCTTTCTTTCTGGGTCGTGGATCGGGGCTACCCTCCGAGAGTACAAGAGCCCCACGCCACGGTTCGGCGCCGGGTCGTGACCACTCTCTGCACTCGCCATATGCACATGGGACCGAAGTTCAAAGGGTAGGATGCCGTCCCCTTGCCGGGCCGATCAGGTACTTAAGCTTACCGATTCCCATAATCTCGGCATGTGTTTAGTACGTTCAAAGACTTAACCATCACTACCACACTCTGCGGCCTTAGCATTTTTCACTAGACAGACGGGCCTCAATCGTAACCATCGTTACATAACCCGTCCGTGTCCTTATGATTGCAGCGTGTAGTAGTCATTCAACTCCTATTTTCTCGCGAGTGACAGGAAATCACTCGACTTTTACCGGAGTCCTATTAGCACAGCATTCTATCGAACCTTACGGCTAGTTTTCAAGCAAGGGTTCCTGATATCATGCAACTAAGTTTTCATCCAACTCCTATAAACTTAATGCACAAGCAAAGAGTAATGAGTTGCATAATTTCGGAAAGAATGGGTTATGCTCCGGGGCTTGCCTTCGCAGTTAGCTTGGGGCTCTTCCGAACTTGGGCTCGGGTCTTCAAGAGCTTCAGTTAGGTTCGCTTGAGCTTCACGCGGCTCACTCTCGGACGCGGGCACCAGCTCGTAAGTTCCGTCGGCGAGAGTCGTCGATTCTACATGAATGCACAAGTTTAAGTCGTGGTAATGGTACTCGATGCAATTTAAGAGTAATTACTACAATGGATAGTTTCTGGTCATGAACTTTTGGATTTAGGCACATCAGGAAAAGATGTGCTTACTGTAAAATTTCCAGCCAATTTTATGTAACAAATTAATTATGAAAAATATATTACATAGTTGCTGTAACAAATTTCCAGCCAATTTTATGTAACAATTGGTGCAACAACTGAGTCTAAGATTTTTATAGAGCTTTCACTTAAGCATGCAGAAGCTACTGTAATTTTTGTAGGATTTATCATGCAGTATTCAGAGCATAGAAAATATGACATTCTACACCTAGGCTATCCAAGGATTCATTTTTATAGGACACTACACAAGGTTTTTGTCCATGGAACTTTTTACACAGCAATCACTACCATAGTGTATCTCCCAGTAAAAATTTGAGAATGTTCCAAGCTAAGATACTATTTTCTTGATTTAATGTATGTTATTAGCACATAAATCAAATAAGTAGGTTACTGTGAGATAAAAAGTCTCCTAATTTTTCTCTGGCTTCTAGGTACCCATACATTAGCATAGAAAAAGTTTCATTGGGTAATTCACCACCTAACTGCAGGGATAAAACATTTTACTTAAACATGATATGAAACTAAGTCTAATCAACAGTAAAGCTAGAGATGAAATTTGGGCCTGATCTTTTTACACAATCCTAAACATTAAGCAACTAACTTACTGACCAAAATTTAGGGTCAGCACTGTTCTACAACAGTGGGTACAAAATAAGTCCATTAAAGCTTCTATTTAATGTAGAGCAAAATATGTTGAGGTTCTGAGAAACCTTTTGTAACAAAAGTGGTAGAGTTTGTTCTGAGGATTCCAGAACAGTTGAGATTGCATTTTTCTGAATTTTCTACGATTTTATACGAATTTTACAAGTTCACTGAATTTGAATCTAGATTTGAATTTTTCTTTTACAACTAGGTCCTTGAATCTTACGCGCAGACCCTTCTAAAGATTTAAATTCTTGCAATTGGTCCTCGGGCGGCTCGGGTACGGCGGCCGGCCGAAATTCCGGCGAGGGGGCTCGCCGGCGGCGAGGGCGAGGGTCGGGGAAGGTTCAGGGGTGCGAGGGCTACCTTGTGGGGGTGTTGTTCAGGTGGGGGACGGCCGGGAAGGACTCACCGGCGTTGGAGCAGAGGCGGCGGCGGCGCGGCACGCATCGATGGCGGTGCTCCGGCGGGCTTGGGGCGGTGTGGTCCGGTCGGAGAGCTTCAGTGGTGCGTGGGGAAGCTGCTCAGGGGCTCGGCTTGGACGGAGGGGGTCGGGGTCGTGCTGTCCACGGCGAGCAGGGGCGGCGGCGGCGGCGGCAGCGCGGGCGGCGGCGCTCCGGTGGCTTTGGGCGGCGTTGGGCGGGTCGGCGAGCTTCAGGGGGATGATGTAGTGGTGGCTGGGGGCTTAGTTTGGGCAGTGGGCGGCGGCGGTGGGCTGTCCACAGGCGGGCGGCGCTCGGCGGCGGAAATGGCGACGGCGAGGGCGTTCCGGGGTGCTGTGGCTCGCGCGCGTGGCCGGGCGGGGCTTTTATAGGGGCCGGAGGGGGTGCGGAGAGGCCTGGGCAGCGCGCGGGGCGGGGGCACGGCACAACGCGCACTGGGCGCGGCGGGCGGCGGCAGAACGCCGGCGTGACGTGCGGCAGCGCGGGCGCGGTGACTGGGTGGCCGGAGATATGGCGTGGGCGCGGTGGGATAGCGCGGGGCGCGGAGTGGTGGAGCAGCAGCGGCAGCGGCTCGGGCGGAGGGCGGGCGCGGCGACTGGCGGGGCGCGGGGGCCGGGGCGGCACGGCGGAGCGAGGCGACTGGGCGGCCGGGCGGCAGGGCTGGACGCGGCTGCGTCGCGTGCACGCGCGGGCGCTCACTGGCCGCGCGGCATGGGGGCGGGGCAAAGCCGGCCGTGGCGGGGTGGCGCGGCGGCCACTGGCCTGGCGCCTCGCGCCGGTCAGGCGACGCCGGCAACCTGGCGCGCGGCGGTCGGGCGCGGAGGAGAGAGAGAGGGGGGGGGGCGAGGGGCCTGGATGCAAGAATTCGAAAAGTTTCAGGGGGCTGGGTGCAAACAGGGCGTTTTCTCCTCTTTCTGATTTGAATTTCAAAAACTTTTGAACACGAAAGTTGTTCAAAATAAAAAGTTCTACAACTTTGGTTTCAGGCAAAAACTCATTTGGCTTATGGTTTGAAAGTTAAATTTAAAAGTTCAAAAGTAACCAAATGTGCTCAAATTAAATTTGAATTCCAACTGAACTCGTTTTAATTCTTTCCACCCTTTCATTAGTTGGTTTAATCATAGAGTTAGGCTAATGACATTGATTTTGGAAATGTAATTACCAGAGTTGTCACAGCCTTCCCCCCTTAACAAGAATCTCGCCCCGAGATTCGGTAATTCTTAGTGTGGGCGTGGGTGCGCATACCAGTGGTTGAGATAAGAAACCCAGGGAAATGTTGGTTCAGGTAGCTCTCCGTTTCCCAGGTGGCTTCTTCTTCCGTGTGGTGATTCCATTGTATTTTATACATTCTAATCACTTTCCTCCTGGTCTCTCTTTCTTTTTGATCCAAAATCTTAACTAGGTGTTCGACATACGAGAGGTCGGGTTCCAACGATATTTCTTGTTGTTCCACAATCTCGGTAGGGACTCGAATACACTTCTTGAGTTGAGATACGTGGAAGACATCATGGGTGGCCGTGAGCTGAGGGGGCAGTCGTAATCTGTAGGCTACGGGTCCTCAGCTCTCAATGATTTCGTAAGGACCAATATAACGGGGGGCTAGTTTGCCTTTGATTCCAAATCTTTGCACTCCCTTGGTTGGTGAAACTCGAAGATAGACATGATCGCCAACTTCAAACTTTAGGGGCTTCCTCCTTTTGTCAGAATAGCTCTTTTGTCGAGCTTGTGCGGCTCTAAGATTTGCTTGTATTACTTTTACTTTCTCCTCTGCCTCGATCACCAGGTCGGGTCCAATTATTTTACGTTCTCCGGTTTGTGACCAGCTCAAAGGAGTTCGACACCTTCGTCCCTACAGGGCCTCAAAGGGTGCCATTTTCAAACTCGTTTGATAGCTGTTGTTGTACGAGAACTCTGCTAGGGGTAGGCATTTGTCCCAATTATTGTCATAGTGTATGACGCAAGCTCTCAGCATGTCTTCAAGAATTTGGTTTACTCTTTCCGTTTGTCCGTCAGTCTGAGGATGGTATGCTGAGCTGCGAATCAGTTTAGTCCCAAGAGACGTTTGCAGTTGTTCCCAAAAGCGTGCTACAAACTGAGGACCACGATCGGAAATAATTGTTTTAGGTATTCCATGCAGGCAAACAATACGATCGAGGTAAATCTCGGCATATTTCTTGGTAGAATAGGTGGTGTGTACCGGAAGAAAATGTGCCGTCTTTGTGAGTCTATCCACGATAACCCATATGGAATCATGTTTCTGGGAAGTGTTTGGTAGTCCAACGATGAAGTCCATACTTATGTCTTCCCATTTCCAGGATGGTATAGGTAACGGTTGTAGTGTACCTGCTACCTTCAAGTGGCTAGCTTTTACTCTCTGGCACGTGTCACATTCCGAGACATACGCAGCAATTTCTCTTTTCATAATAGTCCACCAGAAGTTTTGCCTTAGGTCTTGATACATTTTGCTACTGCCGGGGTGGATAGAGAATTTGGAAAGGTGTGCCTCATCCAGAATTTGCTTGCGGAGTTCACGATTCTTCGGAACGACTATACGACCTTCGAACCACAGAACTCCCTTATGGTCCTGGCGGAAACATTTGTACTTCTCCTCACCTAGAGAGAGTTTTTGTTTGATGATCTTAATTCCTTCATCATGTAGTTGTGCCATGACGATTTGGTCGTGAAGAGTGGGCTCAACTGAGATGTGATTTAGAGTGCCTTGGGAAACCATTTCCATGTTAAGCTTCCTCATTTCTGCACACAATGTCTCATGGTAGGACTCCATGAATAAGCAATGGCAATGGGACTTGCGGCTTAGTGCATCAGCGACTACATTAGCCTTACCGGGGTGATAGTGCACTTCAAGGTCATAATCCTTGATTAATTCTAGCCATCTCCGTTGTCTCATATTCAGATCGGCTTGTGTGAAGATGTACTTGAGACTCTTATGATCCGTGTAGATATGGCACTGTGTACCCATGAGATAGTGCCTCCATATTTTTAGAGCGTGAATGACGGCTGCAAGCTCAAGGTCATGCGTGGGATAATTCTGTTCGTGGGGCCGAAGGGCTCGTGAGGCATATGCAATTACTCGATTCTCTTGCATAAGCACACATCCTAGACCAGTACCTGATGCGTCACAATACACATCGAATGACTTGGTATTATCGGGTTGAGCTAACACAGGTGCAGTAGTCAGATGCTCTCTGAGAGTGTGGAAGGCTTCTTCACATTTCTCATCCCATACAAACTTTACTTCCTTCTTTAACAGTTCAGTCATGGGCTTAGCAATTCGAGAGAAATCTGGGATGAAGCGGCGGTAGTAACCGGCTAAGCCGAGAAAACTGCGAATCTGATGAACAGAGGTAGGGGGTTTCCAATCCATCACCTCTTGTACCTTGCTAGGGTCAACAGCTATTCCTTCGCTGGAGATCGTGTGACCTAAGAACTTTACAGTATCCAACCAGAATTCACACTTAGAAAACTTAGCATAGAGGTGATGGTCTCTGAGTCGCTGAAGAACAATGCGAAGGTGCTTGGCATGCTCTTCCTCATCCTTGGAATAGATAAGGATGTCATCGATGAACACTACGACGAATTTGTCAAGTTCGGGCATGAATACCGAATTCATGAGATACATGAAGTAGGCAGGGGCATTGGTGAGTCCAAAGGACATGACCAAAAACTCATATAGTCCATATCGTGTGGAGAAGGCAGTCTTAGGGACATCGCACGGGCGAATCTTGATCTGATGATATCCTGAACGAAGATCAATCTTTGAGAAGACTCTGGCTCCAGCTAATTGATCGAAGAGTACATCGATGCGAGGAAGGGGGTATTTATTTTTAACAGTTACCGCATTGAGAGGTCGGTAGTCCACACATAATCTTAAACTGTCATCCTTCTTCTTTACGAATAGGGCTGGACATCCCCAAGGTGACGCGCTAGGGCGAATGAAACCTTTGTCCAGTAGTTCTTGGAGTTGAATTTTCAGTTCTGCCAATTCTTTAGGGGGCATCCTATATGGTCTTTTGGATATAGGTGCAGTGCCTGGTTGTAGTTCAATGATGAACTCAATATCCCTATCCGGTGGCATTCCTGGTAAGTCATCCGGGAAAACATCGGCATACTCGTTTACCACAGGAATATCATCTAGCTTAAGTCCTTCCATCTTATAAGCACAGGAATTCGTACAATCTAGGAATGGTAGGTAGAGGGTAGTGGCTCCGTGACTAGGTGAATTTATCTCAACGGCTCGGGAAGGAAGGTCCAGTGTGACTCCATGCATAGTCATCCAGTTCATTCCCAAAATAATGTCCATGCCGTCAAGAGGTAAAAGGACAAGGTCTGTGTCGATGGTTTTACTACCCAATTTGACTGGTACTTGTCTGACCATTTGGTTTGAAGCAATTTTACCACCTGGTGTTGATATCATATATGACCCTTTGGTGTGACATCATCCAAGCCTACTTTTGCACCGAATTTTGCACTAATGAAACTATGCGATGCACCAGAATCAAATAATATAACTGCAGGCTTGTTATGGATAGAGAATGTACCCGACATCACTGGGGCTCCTTCAGGAAGCTCTGCAAGCGTGGTGAAGTTAATCCGTCCTTGCTTGACTTGCAGGGTCTGTCTCTTGCCCCTGTTCTTGGTGTTCGGGTTGGATCCTTGACCTTGGTTGGGCTGTCCCGACTGAGGGCATTCTCGTGCGAAGTGGCTGGAACTCCCGCATTTGAAACAGCGATTCGCGGGGCTAGGTCGAAGAGACTGCTGAAGAATGGGCCTCGGACCATTCTGTGGAGGCATCGGGGGTCGTACCATGCCTGGCTGCTGTGGGGGTCTGGCAATCCATCTTCCTGGCTGCGGGGCCCTTGGTGGAGCTGTGGGTGCGGCATTTTGCACGATGCGATACCTTGGTGGTTGGACACTTGATGGTCCTGCGGGTGCCTTTCTCTTCTTCTCTGCCCGGTGCGCCATGATACAGTCTTCCTGGGTAATGGCCATATTGACCAACTCGTTGTAGGTGTCAGCCCTGGCTAGGTTCAGACGTTCCTTGAGCTTGGTATTCAGACCTCGGCGGAAATGATCACGCTTCTTGGCATCCGTATCAGCGTGATAGCCCGCATACTGGCATAAGTTGTTGAACGCCTGGGCGTACTGCAGCACGGTGCGGGTGCCCTGGGTGAGTGCCAGGAACTCATTCAACTTCCTCTCCATGAGACCCTCGGGAATATGATGTGCCCGGAACGCGGTCTTGAATTCATCCCAGTCGACCACATGGTCAGCCGGGAGCATCGCAGAATAGTGGTCCCACCACAGACGAGCGGTACCGCGAAGCTGTTGCGCGGCAAAATGAGCTTTGTTGGCCTCTGAGCATGGGGCCACAAGTAGTGTGAACTTGGATTCTATGGTGCGAATCCATGCATCTGCGTCCAGGGGCTCCTCGGTCTTATGGAACAAGGGCGGCTGGGTCCCTAGGAAATTCGTGTATCCTGCAGCTTGGGGTTGGTGAGCATTGTGCCCACCCCTCTGTTGGTGCTGTCCTTGCACGATCTGACGCAGCAGTTCGGTTTGAGCGGCCATCACTTCCACCAAACTGGGCGGGGGTGGTGGCGATTGTCGCGAGCGGCTGCTACCGGCACCAAAACCCTCGGGGTTACCACGGGTTGATCCAACCATCTGAAACGTGAAAGGTTACCATTAGCAACGCGATCCATATTACTTCCTTGATTCATAAGTAATTGGTGTAGTCATAGACTTCCGAAGTCACAGCTAGACGTAGGGACAAAATCTCTGTTTGCTACGAGAAAAATCATAGCCTGCTGTGGGTCCATCCAAAACATTTCAAACTTTTGCAGTAGTCAGAGAATTTAGGAATGCACCACTTTGGTATTTAACTTCGGTGCTAGAACTATGGCTAAGGTGGTTGAAAAGCTCGTCCTTTGCCTTGCTGTCTTAGCTGTTTTTTTTTTCAGCAGATTGATCGGTACTGTTTCGCCTATATCTTAAACTAGCGAGGTCCAATGATGCTGAATTTTTTTTGTGAACCTAGATCACAAAATTTAGCACAAGTCTGGTATTCAACGCTCAGCCAAGAAATGCAAGGAGATATGGGTAAAAATTCCGACAAGTCTCAGCGATTGTGGATTTCATCGTTTACCAAATTACAACAAAATCCCAAGTTTATCGCCGTTCCTTACATGCTGAGGGTATCCACATGGTTCAGGTGTACCCAACACAAAAGAGTTACTCAACTCCTAGTTAGCCTACTACAACACTTGCCAAAAGTTAGGCTACCCTATCGAGGAGTATGTGCAAAAGTCCTCCTAGGTCGTCATCTAGAAATCATCCAAGTCGTTGACGGACGACTCGCTGTGAGCAGGAGAGTGAGCTCCCATCTGAGGTGCCTGTGGTACCTCACCCTCGAAATCCATACCGGAGATACCATCAATCTCCTGTGGCTCCTCCTCATCCTCCTCCATGTCGTCCTCATGGGGATGGTCATTCTGATCATGGTGCCACTGAATGTGCTCATTAGCATCCTCCAACTCAAGGCTCAGATCATGGAGCTGCTCCTCCAACTGTGCTATCGTGGCATCTCTCTCACCCATGAGAGTGTCCTGCTCCTGGATTTGGCCCTCAAGTTGGCCAATCTGAGCATCTCTGTCCTCAAGATCCTGACTGAGCTCCTTAATCTGCTCATCCCTGGTATCTGCCATCATGTGGTAGGCCTGAGCAAGATCAGTGAGCTGCTCCAGTGCCTGACTCTGGAGAGTCTGAAGCCGGTAGAGTGCACTCATGCACCGCACGGAGGTATGAATAGTTTCCTGGGCATGAAAGTCTACCAAATATTGTGCGTGCTGCACCCTGTTGAGCCAAAAGGGGTCGTTGCCCTGGGCAGCAGGAAACAATCCAATGGGAGTGAGTGTGACAACCTCGGGACGCTGCGCACAAAAAGTGGTGAGCGCCCGCATGGCTGCAAGCTCCCAAGTATCGGCCAAACGGCGACCAACAGCCTCAAGCTCCAAGGCGGGCCACTCCGGGTGTAGTGGGTGCGGAAAGATAGTCACGTTGACACGGCACTGGGTAACTCCATTCTCTGCAAACTCCAGTCCGTCGTAACGTGGGGGAACTAGATGGCCCGCGGTACGCAGAACATCCCACAAAATGGAGGGAAAGCCCTCCCAGTGGAGACACTGCGAGTGTACGCGTCCATCCTCATCCACCATCATAGCAACAGGCTCGGCCATCTGAACAAAAGATCAAATGGAGTGAGATAGCGAAAAACTGTGAACAGCACAAGGACAGATTCGGTATAGTGTGCAAAAATAACCATAGCTCCCACAGTTCTAATCCAAAAATTCTCAAATTTCACCAGATCACTCCTAAGGTATTTGTGAACAACTTTGCTAGTCAACTCCAGAGCTAATTAGGTCTCTAAGATGGTCTTTCTCTTCAGGTTTTACCTTACTGTCTACCCAGAATTTTCAGTGAACAGAGGGCTAGAGTTTCGTGCACCAGGGAAAATCTATCCAGCCAAAATTTACCAAATTTTAACAGAAGCTACCTGGGTAAATTTGGAACAAGTTTTGTGTTGTACTCTTTTGCAGAAAACCGCGGGAAGGGGGCCTAAAAATTTAAGAGGCAGAAGGGCTTATTCTGGACAGAATTCTGACATTCCAAGGTTTCTGTTATTTCTCACTATCCATAAGTTCAGAATTTTTCATTTTTGAACAGAAGATAGAACACGAAATTTGGAACAATTCTTTCAACATGGACTTCTCCAGAAAAGGTCATTTTCTTGGGTCAATAAATCGCTCTTTTCGGTCACGGCAGATTTCGGACAGATTCGCTAGATAGTCCTTATGCAAACCACGCTTAGATACGCAAGAACCTTACCACTCTCATACAACGCATTTTTGATTTCAGATACAAATGGTCATGATGCATGCACGTCCTATTCGTCCTCACATTTCATGAACCTTTCATGCCAGCACTCATGAAAGCGTCCGTATTCATTACCGTTTACTTATAGAAACGATATCTGTACAATTTCCGCCGTACAGACGACGTTAACATACGCTATCGAGATAGCGTATTCACGAAGGTACCGTCATGAGACGGGGGTATGAACAGCGATCGCCATACCCTGCGCCAAACCTTCTACTCCCAATATGTTCAACTAACAGTTGGCATATTGGCAGCACCTCAAGTAAGCCACTGCTTGAGGGCAGCGTTCGGTTCGCATCACCGACAGGAAGGCCAAGCTCTCTCAGTTGGCTAAGGATCCTTACCTTCTTACCTTAGCGATGAGTGCGTCGTTACAGAATTTATGGTCGGTTGTGCATGAAAGTAAGTTTTGACAGAAAGTAATGTGCTGGAAGTCAGTTGATAATATTTCATAAGTCAGACAGCCACCTAGTAAACTTTCCCATAATCCCTTAGGGCTTTACGAACTAGGCACCATCCTTAACGTACCAACGTATTTCGCAACACACATTCTAGTCAAGTTTTATGAAAATAGGTTTTTACGGCTTGTCGCATTCTCTGGCGCATGTATTTTGGCTCCGGTGCCAGCTGTTGCCAGCTATGGCACCAGCTACGGCTCTGATACCAGCTGTGGCAGAACCACCTGAATTAATCCGGCTCAAGTGTATTAACCATCACCATTAACGCATTCTCGATTAACCTTACACTTCAAACGGAGTAATCCACTGGTCTGTCGGGTATAACCTCCCGATACAACCACGGTGAACGGATCGAGCGCCATACATACAAACGCTCATTCGACGATGAGCCCAGAGAATACCACATTCCAGCAAATATTACAACATTAGCATAAGTGAATATTACAGACCAAGTTTTGAGTTTAGAAACCAAGTACTTCAATTATCATAAATAAGTTCTTCAGAGTTTAAGTTGCAGCGGAAATAGAATAACGAAGCTACTCGACGATAAAGGATGTCTCGATGAAGCCCGTACGAGACATCACTCGGCATTATCTCCGTTGGACGGGGGCGCATCCCATTCCACCGACCAACCAGGGGGAAGAGTGCAGGGCCAAGTCAAGGTAGCAATCATGTCTTCGAAGGTCTCACCTGAAATGAGCCACAAGCAAGGCTGAGTATACTAATACTCAGCAAGACTTACCCGAGTAGTGGAATCTACTCCACCGACTCTAGACATGCCAGGCTTTTTGGCTCAGGGGTTTGTTTTGCCGAAAAGCATCTACAAGTGGGTCCTTACTTTCAACTTTTAGCTCCAGATTCTAGTTTCATTAACCATTCTATATAAGTAGCTAACTAAAGCATACATGGTGAAGCATTAAATTTTTCATCCAACCAGTTCATTCATCATCATTGTTCCTCTTCTTACTCTGTGGGTAAAAATGGTTAAGCAGTCTCAATAGCCGTGAGAAACGGACGATTCGAATCGAATTTCTTAACCTTGCAAGGGAAACCCAAACACACGTCACGTGGTTACTCCCTAGAGTCACACGTGCAACTTTTCCCCTTTCTTTCCGGGTCGTGGATCGGGGCTACCCTCCGAGAGTACAAGAGCCCCACGCCACGGTTCGGCGCCGGGTCGTGACCACTCTCTGCACTCGCCATATGCACATGGGACCGAAGTTCAAAGGGTAGGATGTCGTCCCCTTGCCGGGCCGATCAGGTACTTAAGCTTACCGATTCCCATAATCTCGGCATGTGTTTAGTACGTTCAAAGACTTAACCATCACTACCACAATCTGCGGCCTTAGCATTTTTCACTAGACAGACGGGCCTCAATCGTAACCATCGTTACATAACCCGTCCGTGTCCTTATGATTGCAGCGTGTAGTAGTAATTCAACTCCTATTTTCTCGCGAGTGACAGGAAATCACTCGACTTTTACCGGAGTCCTATTAGCACAGCATTCTATCGAACCTTACGGCTAGTTTTCAAGCAAGGGTTCCTGATATCATGCAACTAAGTTTTCATCCAACTCCTATAAACTTAATGCACAAGCAAAGAGTAATGAGTTGCATAATTTCGGAAAGAATGGGTTATGCTCCGGGGCTTGCCTTCGCAGTTAGCTTGGGGCTCTTCCGAACTTGGGCTCGGGTCTTCAAGAGCTTCAGTTAGGTACGCTTGAGCTTCACGCGGCTCACTCTCGGACGCGGGCACCAGCTCGTAAGTTCCGTCGGCGAGAGTCGTCGATTCTACATGAATGCACAAGTTTAAGTCGTGGTAATGGTACTCGATGCGATTTAAGAGTAATTACTACAATGGATAGTTTCTGGTCATGAACTTTTGGATTTAGGCACATCAGGAAAAAGATGTGCTTACTGTAAAATTTCCAGCCAATTTTATGTAACAGATTAATTATGAAAAATATATTACATAGTTGCTGTTAGATCCTTGTTCTTTTTGTACAGAACAATTGGTGCAACAACTGAGTCTAAGATTTTTACAGAGCTTTCACTTAAGCATGCAGAAGCTACTGTAATTTTTGTAGGATTTATCATGCAGTATTCAGAGCATAGAAAATATGACATTCTACACCTATGCTATTCAAGGATTCATTTTTATAGGACCCTACACAGGGTTTTTGTCCATGGAACTTTTTACACAGCAACCGCTACCATAGTGTATCTCCCAGTAAAAATTTGAGAATTTTCCAAGCTAAGATACTATTTTCTTGATTTAATGTATGTTATTAGCACATAAATCAAATAAGTAGGTTACTGTGAGATAAAAAGTCTCCTAATTTTTCTCTGGCTTCTAGGTACCCATACATTAGCATAGAAAAAGTTTCATTGGGTAATTCACCACCTAACTGCAGGGATAAAACATTTTACTTAAACATGATATGAAACTAAGTCTAATGAACAGTAAAGCTAGAGATGAAATTTGGGCCTGATCTTTTTACACAATCCTAAACATTAAGCAACTAACTTACTGACCAAAATTTAGGGTCAGCACTGTTCTACAACAGTGGGTACAAAATAAGTCCATTAAAGCTTCTATTTAATGTAGAGCAAAATATGTTGAGGTTCTGAGAAACCTTTTGTAACAAAAGTGGTAGAGTTTTTCTGAGGATTCCAGAACAGTTGAGTTTGCATTTTTCTGAATTTTCTACGATTTTATACGAATTTTACAAGTTCATTGAATTTGAATCTATATTTGAATTTTTCTTTTACAACTAGGTCCTTGAATCTTACGCGCAGACCCTTCTAAAGATTTAAATTCTTGCAATTGGGTCCTCGGGCGGCTCGGGTACGGCGGCCGGCCGAAATTCCGGCGAGGGCGGCTCACCGGCGGCGAGGGCGAGGGTCGGGGAAGGTTCAGGGGTGCGAGGGCTACCTTGTGGGGGTGTTGTTCAGGTGGGGGACGGCCGGGAAGGACTCGCCGGCGTTGGAGCAGAGGCGGCGGCGGCGCGGCACGCGTCGACGGCGGTGCTCCGGCAGGCTTGGGGCGGTGTGGTCCGGTCGGAGAGCTTCAGTGGTGCGTGGGGAAGCTGCTCAGGGACTCGGCTTGGACGGAGGGGGTCGGGGTCGTGCTGTCCACGGCGAGCAGGGGCGGCGGCGGTGGCGGCAGCGCGGGCGGCGGCGCTCCGGTGGCTCTGGGCGGCGTTGGGCGGGTCGGCGAGCTTCAGGGGGATGATGTAGTGGTGGCTGGGGGCTTAGTTTGGGCAGTGGGCGGCGGCGGTGGGCTGTCCACGGGCGGGCGGCGCTCGGCGGCGGAGATGGCGACGGCGAGGGCGTTCTGGGGTGCTGTGGCTCGCGCGCGTGGCCGGGCGGGGCTTTTATAGGGGCCGGAGGGGGTGCGGAGAGGCCTGGGCAGCGCGCGGGGCGGGGGCACGGCACAACGCGCACTGGGCGCGGCGGGCGGCGGCAGAACGCCGGCGCGACGTGCGGCAGCGCGGGCGCGGTGACTGGGCGGCCGGAGATATGGCGTGGGCGCGGTGGGATAGCGCGGGGCGCGGAGTGGTGGAGCAGCAGCGGCAGCGGCTCGGGCGGAGGGCGGGCGCGGCGACTGGCGGGGCGCGGGGGCCGGGGCGGCACGGCGGAGCGAGGCGACTGGGCGGCCGGGCGGCGGGGCTGGACGCGGCTGCGTCGCGTGCACGCGCGGGCGCTCACTGGCTGCGCGGCATGGGGGCGGGGCAAAGCCGGCCGTGGCGGGGTGGTGCGGCGGCCACTGGCCTGGCGCCTCGCGCCGGTCAGGCGACGCCGGCCACCTGGCGCGTGGCGGTCGGGCGCGGAGGAGAGAGAGAGGGGGGGGGCGAGGGGCCTGGATGCAAGAATTCGAAAAGTTTCAGGGGGCTGGGTGCAAATAGGGCGTTTTCTCCTCTTTCTAATTTGAATTTCAAAAACTTTTGAACACGAAAGTTGTTCAAAATAAAAAGTTCTACAACTTTGGTTTCAGGCAAAAACTCATTTGGCTTATGGTTTGAAAGTTAAATTTAAAAGTTCAAAAGTAACCAAATGTGCTCAAATTAAATTTGAATTCCAACTGAACTCGTTTTAATTCTTTCCACCCTTTCATTAGTTGGTTTAATCATAGAGTTAGGCTAATGACATTGATTTTGGAAATGTAATTACCAGGGTTGTCACATGTGATATCTTCATCAATAATGGGCTGAGTAATCCCTTCTTGAACGATATTCACCAATTCTTCCACTAGGTCTTTATTCGGCCTTTCTTTGGCAATTGTGTTGCACGAACGCACTAAGCTGACTGGGATGATATCTTTGCCAACCTTAACCTCAAGCAGTGCTTGGTCTCTGTTCGGGTTGACAAGTGGTTCTATTGCCTATCCAATTAAGACGAACTCTTCACCTTTAGGGATATCGAAGATGTAGAAGTCCAGGAGTACCCTATTATGCCCCATCTTCAGAGGCGTGACTCAGAGAATCCCTGTACTTTCCACAATCTGGTCGTCGATCCACTTCATGTGCTTACGCGAGAAGGCTAGGGGTTCTTTTGGTGCAATGTGAAGTGCCAAGGTTTTGGACATCACATTCACCCCAACCTTCGGGTCGTAAGGAACTTCTCTTGGCACAACACCCCCAATAGTGCAGAGGAGTATTCTGAAATCTTCGTAGAGTTGTATAGTGCTGATACTTGATTCTGCCTCCTCTGTCCATTCCTTGCTCATGACCGCAGTAAGGCCCTCAATCTGCACGGTGGCTTCTGGAATGAACGCCTTAGATCCTGAGCATATACACCTATGTTTTTTGGGCAACTTTGTTGAATTGCCCAACTCCATATACTCTTCTTCTGTGAAGAGGTCAGGGACAAACATAGGCATATCTTCAATAAGTGGCTCTGGATCAAAGGTCTTGGGTGGTTCGGTGGTTCCCTCTATGTACAATGGAGGTGGATAGGATGAAGCTGAAACATGGTGTATCTGCTGCTTCTCTCTGAGCTGAACACTTGGTTCGGGTAGATCGTCGAAGACTCCCGTGTACTGAGTACTGTTGATGACTCTTTCCAGAATATCCTTTGCCTCAGACACGGTCTTGTACATGATCGATCCCTCGGAAGTGCCAAGTAGGAAATGTGCACTCTCCGGCTTCAACCCTTGAATGAAGTGTTGCATAAGCATTTCCTTTGGGATGTTGTGTGGTGGACCAGAGGTAGCAATCTGCAGGAATCTTGCCCAGGCTGCTCCGAGTGACTCATCGCCTTGTCTGAATGATAGAAGTTGGAGGTGATGTGGCACCACTTTGGAGACAGGATAGAAGAACAGGCAGAACTCGTCCTTCAATGCAATCCAATCTCCTCCAACTCTCCCTGCTCTCTAGTGGTACCAACTCTTGGCTGCTCTCGTCGGAGAGAACGGAAATAGCTTCCACCGTAGTATGTGTTGAGATATACTGGGTATAATGAGGAGAGAACAATTCTCCTCGAAATCCTGCAGGTGAGTGTAGGGACATTCGTCCTTTCTACCAGAAAAGGACCCAGCACGAACCATATCTACGAGACTGGAACGGATCTCGTAGCCACAGATAGTATGGGGTGGCAGGATGGTAGCGGTTCCAAGTACTCGCGGTATGAAATGGCCGGATAACTAGGAGCGAACTCCATGGGATAAGTGGTATGGGTGGAAAGTTGTATGGCTAAAAAAGCTCTAAAACTAGTATTGCTACCATTCCCCAGCAACGGCGCTAGAAAGCTTGTTGGCACTCCTTAGCCTTTACGAACTAACCCGCAAGAGCACAGATACCGATGTAGCTTTCACCAGGGAGTTTACCTGGGATATCGAATCCAAGGAATGGCAGACGCAACCAGATCTAGAACTAGTCAATCGGACTCTCCTAGAGAGAGGAGGTAAGAGGGTAGAGGGTCTAACTTCAGTTAGCCAGCTCGTTACCCAGATAACTAGTTATTTACTAACCGTGATCTGCTTCGGCGGCTGGTGAGGAAGGACTTCGGAAAGGGATGAGAGGGGAGTCCAACGGCACCAACAATCTACTGCTATGAAAACACCCGAAAGTGGTGGACTACAATGGACGGACAGGGCTGTCACCACCTGTCGCCTACCACATCAGTTCCATGGGGTCGAACACAACCTAAGATAACTATCTAGCCTAAGCACCATGCTTCAACTATCAAGTTACTGACTTCCGTCTCACGTTAAGGCAAGAAGAAACCCCAAATGGCCAGGCTTGCTGAACCACGCAGACAAGGGATCCCGCAGATCAAAATAAAGTAAACTAACTAGGTACTGAAAGTAAGAGAAAGACTAGCGAGATACTGAAGATAAACGAGAAACTTATTTTGATAATATTCTCATGAGGTGGATACAGAAGTGGAGTAGGACCCAGAGAAAATCCAGCTCCTCTCCTAGCTTGGCTCGTGCAAAAGCTCTCACCTCACACTCTCCCTATTCTACAACTGGAGTCGAGCAACTAAGAATCTCACTTCCCTCTGGAATGGTGTGTGTTACAATTGGGAAGTTGAGCTCTATTTATAGCAGCTAGAGGTCAATAAACGGTGAAGGGCGTCAAGACCACGCGACCTTGGTGATTAACGTAACTTCCACGCGAAGTTGAGCGCTAGTGGCCGCCATGTGGGGCCGGCCGGCCAGGGATGGTGCCACTTGGCACCGACCTTCGCGTTTTGATTTATAAATCATGAAAACCGGAGAATGTTGGCGGTAATAATCATCCAAATCGACCGCCAACAATGACACCCAGCTTGATCATCAAAAAGGACCAAGTAGATGCCACATGGTGGTCCTCTGCCGTGGCAGAGGCACAGTGGCCCACTGTTGAGTGTACGATCCCGGGAAGGCAACACCCACTTGGTACGGTTGGGCTTGACCCCCTGCGAGGTCAAGTTTACCTATTCGTCGCCAAGCGGGACTTTCCTTCTGGGGCTGCATGAGGGGTAACGAGTCAGTCGGGAGCCCAAGAGGAGGGAGAGAGGCGGTGCCGCCACACCAGGCGGAGCTCAGTCGGACTCCCGCCTGCAAGGTTACAGAGGTTACTCGACTGGGGGATTTCCTAGCCGAAGACTCGTGGGCCTTGGTCGTCCCATGATGGCCTTTTCTGCCCTTGGGCTTAGGTGTGGCATTTCGTGAGCCTTTACTCGACGAAGCGGGTCCACTAGTGCCCCCGGTTCTTGGAACCCAACCCTACCCTTCTACCCATTGATGTTGAGCAGGATTTCTCCAACTCCCACATCAATATGTGCATTTGCCATTCTCAAGAATGGTCTTCCCAATATGAGAGGGGTCTTGGTGTCGACTTCCATGTCGAGAACAACAAATCAACGGGATGAGAAAATTCCAAATTTTCACTAGAATATTCTTGGCAATTCCTGGGGGTAGAAACTGATTGGTCCGCTAAGAGAAAAAAATTTATATTGTTTTATATTATCTTGAAAGAAGTATATATCTATTTGATTTCAATAGTATTCTAAAAGTATTCTTTATAAGGTAAAAACTTTTAGAGGTGAAAACCAGCGTATTATGTTAA
Organism: Panicum miliaceum; assembly: GCA_032594955.1. Lineage (NCBI taxonomy): Eukaryota > Viridiplantae > Streptophyta > Magnoliopsida > Poales > Poaceae > Panicum > Panicum miliaceum. The sequence continues at coordinate 32,163,086 of CM064056.1, forward strand.
GGTAATAAAAAAATAAAAGATTAAATATTTCTATCAAATTTGGACCGTTCGTGCTCGTTGTACGCCCCACCCTTGTTGCCATACATTGGTGCCACCTCCGCCATACATCGCCCATGCTTGTTGCGACGCCCCGTCCATAACGTCCTGCCGTGGCTTCCCATGCTCGTTGCGAGCGCTCATCGCACCACATTCATCATTGTGGCCTATTGATGTTGTCTATCTCCACCGCGTGTTGCTAGCACTTGCCACGGTGGCCCTACAGCTACCGACTTTGAGGAAGAAGAATAAATAAGAAAAAAACTAGCATCTCATAAATGTTGATCTTTGCTTTGAAAAATGTTGAATATGTTCTACTCATATGTAGTCTATAGAAAATATTGATCATGCTACTTTTTACAAAACATTTCTACAAATATTAATATATATTTCAATAAATGTTAATTGTGTTATTTTTGAATGGTAGTATAATTTTTTAAAATTGTTAAATTTGTTAGTTGAAATATTTATGGGGTCTTTCCCCCTCTCTCCCACGGAACCGGTTGAACATGTTCGGTCCAGTGCAACAACGTCTTTAATTTTCTTCCTCCCCGCAATTGGAGAAGAGCATAATTAACAATAACCGAAAACTGAACCGAAATAAGATTGAAACCGATATTTTCAGCTCCAAATTCGGTTCCAGATCTAAATAACCTAATTAACTTCAGATTTTTTTATATTTGGACTCTGGTAACCGAATAGCCGAACTACTTATTAGACCTAATAACCAGATCTACCTATGTAAATGATTCTCACCCTCTTCAGTTCATTCATCCTGACTTCCCCACCCCATCCATCCATACCCTAGCCGCCAGTCTTCTCGTCTCTCTCATCGGCGGCGGTGGTGTCCCCTCCCCTCCTCTCCTCCCCGCAAGATCCGGTGTGCCGGCGTGCCAGCGCCTCCACCCGTGTGCCGGTGACGGCCTGACGGGCGATGCGCTGGGCGGGCCTCCGTGAGCACGAGTTCCTCTCAGCCGGGCGGCCCTAGCAGCTTACGGCTCCACCATCTGGCAGGTAGCCGGCGGCGGAGCAGCAGTGCCTTCTCCTTTGACGGGCAACACGCCCACACGGCAACGAGGCCCGCTCCTTCGGCATCGCGACCCATCTCCTCCCTTCGCTCCCCCAGCGCCGGCCGCTCTCCACGCGGTCGGCCCGTGCGCCGCCCTCCACGCTCCCCTGCCCAGCTGCAGCTCGAGTCCGGCTGGTGCGGCAGCACCCTCCCTTCCCACGACTTCTCTGTTCTTTCTCTCGGCCTCGGTCTTCCTTTCCTAGCGGCGACGACAGGGCGAGTTGCGCTGCCCGTTGTTCGTCGAGCGACGGGCGCTTCGCCGGCGACGAACATCCGACAGGGGTATGCCGCCTATTCCCCTCCCTTCCCATCCTGCTGCGCGAAATCAAACACTCAAACCCCTAACATATGGTATTTGTATTCGGATCTGACCATGATTTTACCTACTAAATTCGATCTTTTTGCAACAGTTATTGCCCCTGCCCATGATCCACGTTAAGGCTGTCACTGCTACCTTGGGTGCCAGTGCAATGCCCGGTGGATCTTCAGCTGCTGATGGTGAAATGGAGGCAGGGTTTGCAAAGCTCCAGGGTGAAGATTTTGAGTACTACATGCAGACATATTCAATCATGCTGGGCCGCAACAGCAAGAAATCGACAGTGGATGTGGATCTCTCGAGCCTCGGCGGGGGTATGAACATCTCCCGCCACCATGCCCGGATATTCTACGATTTCCAGCGTCGGCGGTTTGCCCTCGATGTTATTGGCAAGAATGGATGCCTTGTTGAGGGTGTTCTGCACCTCCCTGGAAACCCACCTGTTAAGCTTGATTCGCAGGATCTGCTGCAGATTGGGGACAAAAAGTTTTACTTTCTGCTGCCGACGCGATCCATCTTTGCCTCAGCGGCTGCTGCTCGACATGCTCCCATTATTCCTCCACCGCTCCCGCCACCATCATATGCACGTCCAGGCCGCCCTCGTTTGTCTGATTTTCACGACCGCTCCTTTGAAGGTGATTATGGCCGCGAGGTGGATGGCATTGGGACTGGTATCAGTGAAAGTGGGGCGAGGGGAAAGTTGATAAAGAGAAACAAGAAGTCCTCTGGAGAGTTGGACATCTATGGTGGGCACCGAATCAATGTTGAAGCAATAGGAACGCTAGGTGTAGGTGGTGATCCTATACTCTCCGTGTGCTTCTACTGGATATGATTTATGTTTGTTTATCCTCTTTTTTTATTGTTATTAAAGACACATATATTAAATGGTGATTGTGCTTGGACAGTAATTCAATCTAGTGGTTACATTAACCGCTGATCGCATCATATATAAAGATTTATCAACAATCCATATTAGTTGATAAGCTAGAATGTACACAGCCTAACCAAAATTCAAAGTTATCGGAATTTTAGTAACTCTTACACAACCTAACAAAAAGTGTCGGTTAAGGAAATTTAGTAACTCTTAATTGTCATAAAGGATCCATCAATACTTTCTTTGCAAGAATAAATCATCTTCTGGATGCTACTGCAAAACATGTGTAAGAAAGTCATTTTTTTTGTTACAACAGTACCTTAATCTTTTATGCATGCATTCCCACAACTGGAGGTCTCTTTTATGTTCAAATGTAGCTGCATCTCTTTTTTTTCCTTAATATGAAGTTCTAGCAATCTGAATGCTTGACCTGTGCTATTCTTAATAATATAGCAAGAAACATTAATAATTAGTACTTGATGTGATGAAAATTCTTCAATCCATTGCAATTTTCAATGGGCACTTGTACTGTATTATGATTTTTGGAGATATTTCCATTACAAGCAAACTTTTTATTCACAGTGCAGAAATAGTTCAAAACATCGTGCCTCAACTGCCTTCTTTTGGTTTTGCAGATAGTAGATCAGAAATAAGATCAAGGGGTGACAGGGATATTGACAATCAACAAATCCTTCAAGCAGAAGAGAAGGAGGTCGTGTCATCTGTTGCCACAGTGTTATCTGACCTCTGCGGTCCTGGAGAATGGATGCCCATGGCAAAACTCCATACAGAGGTTTGTTATGGGAAATCATAAATATATGCCTGTCCAATTTCGATGCTGAAGGCTTTACATTGCTTCCTAATTAGTCCAAAAAGTACTTTGTTACATGATCAACTGAATCATGGCGGCAGACCTACTGCTTTTATCATGTGTTTGACTGTTTGTAAACTGAAGGAATGGTACATGGGACTACATCATTAAGGAAAGAAAACTTTGATTGAAATTAGTGATGACATGAATAAACTATGAACTTGTGGGCAAATCCCAACTTGGATTGTAACCTTTAAGTCAAATGTTAGCCTAGCCTGTAAATCTGAACTAGATAATCCAGATCAAGAGGAACACCATCCTCACACTCATACAATCTGGACTTGAACCAGAATATGTAGCCTTTTTCTATATGTTGTGTTAGATGTCATTGTCATTTCACGGCTTTGCTCGAGCTGTATACAAGCTGACCTGAGAAAACTTGATCAGGGCTTGTTTCGGAGGGATTATTCCAACTTTGGCTTCACCTGTTCTACAGAAATCGTGGCACTGCAGTGTGAAGCCATTTTGTGAGCCCAGGCTAAAATGAACTAGAAGCCGGGTGAAGCCAGTTTTTTGGCTTCACTAGTCAAGCCGTTTTGGGAGAAGCCCTTCCAAATGGCACCTCAGTTGAAGCATTCAATTTTGTGCCTGTAGACTATAAACCTGCTTGTATATTAACACGTACATTTGTCTGCTAGCATCTAGACCCATTCCACTTACATGGGTATTGTTAAGAATTGCAATTCACGCACAAAGTATGTTGTCTATTAGACTGTTGCGAATGTTGCATGTAGCCAGCAGCAGAAGCAGTTGCACAAAATATTGAAGCAGTCATGTTGCACCGAGCTACTGTAGGGGCAAGGTCCTGTTCACAATAGCTCTAGTTTACGGATGATGATTTTTAATTGGGTTATTTGCTTTTAGATACACTCCGCATACTAGTGAATTGATTATCTTAGGTTCTGATTATGTCTTATGTCTCAAGACTCAAGACAAGTCATCCCTATAGAGGCATCACAATGTATCTACTAGGAAGCAGGGAAGAGGGATTGGTTTATTCAGTCCCCAATAATTTCTCATCCCAATGTATGTTCTAACCAATTCTCTGAATACGCTAATCCCCTTAAAGTCAGGTGATGTGTTGCTAGGTTTCAGATGTAGGAGTGATGAATGTAAGAAATCCAAAAATTAAGGGAAAAGAAACAGACGGACGAGTACAGTATAACCCATGCCTTCCGTTACTGTAGTTGTGTGCTGGGATTGTACTGTGTATATGCAGTGTGAAGCTGGGTCCTTAACAAGAGATGGTGATCTCTTGTAGTTAGGATTTGTGTTTACTATTTTATTGTAAGAGCCCTTCCCTAGCTGTTTCGAGAATTTCGAGCTATTTTGAGTTCGCCCTCTTGTGCAGCAAATATACATTATCATATTTTTTGTATCATATGTACATTATCATAGATGTTCTGTTGGTCATTGACTATTTTCTGTTTTCTGCATAAACTTGGAACCTACATATATCCCTTTTTCTACTGACTTTCATTAGGTTTTGCTTTTGAAGGATGCACATTTTTCTAAGCTTCTTGTTTCAGAGAACTATCTCATTTTGCTTGTTGCCACTTCCAAATTCTAACTCTTCGATTACTTGCAGCTTCTTGAACAGTTTGGCAACGTGTGGCACCCCAGCAGGGTCCGAAAGTACCTAACAACAGATGACTGGTCACCAACTGAGACGAAGGGCAGGCCTTGGTTTGGCCTTCTGGCCCTGCTCAGAAAGTACCCAGAGCATTTTGTCATCAACACAAGATCGAAAGGCAGAGTGACCTCTGAGTTTGTTTCGCTGGTCTCCTTGCTCTCCTAGAGGGAACTAGGGGGCTAGGGCCTAGGTGGTCACCTGCCGAGGAAATAACAGGCACGCCTGCTCCGTATCAGTCTGTTGAGAATCGTTTAATGATTGGATCATGATCATCTCTGTACTGTTTACTTGTATATGGATTATGGAAGCATGAGTTTTAACCAATGCTAGCAACTTAGCATCCGCGTTCATTCATGTATGTGCACATCCAGCAATCAACATGTAAAGGGGGAAAAATTCTGTCATGGTTGCAATCGCGGTGCTTGGGGCAGAGTGGAAAATGGTGGTGTGTGGCAGCGTGACAGATCTGTGCTGCTTGCTGCCCAAAAAAAAACAACAAAAAAAAGATCTGCGTTGGTTTTCTCGGCCTTTTGTAAAATACAGAATCGAATATTTGCAAAACACACCTTATTTTGGATTATCATGATTAATGATCGCAATTCGAACTACTAAACTAGGTGTCGTTATTTAAAATTCTGGACTAGATATTTCTATAAAGCCTTCTAGTTTAGATCGTGTTTATTAAATCTTGGTTCAAATATTTGTAAAATGCCCTCTTGCCTCGAACGGTTCCACATCCCACCGTCCAGCGACGACGGCCGCCACCGCCTGGGGAGGTAATGGCCTTAAGGGCAAGTACAACGGATAGATGGCGGTCGTCTTTTTGATGGCACGGAAGCAAAACAATCCGACGTGTTCACGATTTAATGAAGAAAGAGAACGCTCCCGTTGTCTCGTTCGGCGACGGCAGCGACTCGAGCTCCCAGGCGAGGCGACGACTTCAGCGCGCGTTGTACAAGCTCGTCGACGGCGCCGCGGATCGGGTGCGCGCGAGGCGGATTTCACCGCGCGATGGCGGCAAAATCCCCGCGCCAAATCCCTTGCGCGCGCTCCCCCTTCCTCGCTCTGGTAATCCCTTATCTGGTAATCCCTTCTGCGCGCAGCACCCTTCTCAAATCGCTCCCTTCCGCCTCCTCCTAGATCTCATCGGAACCCTAATCTCTAGCTCAACCACCATGAGCCACCATGAGAAGCAAGCTGCGGTTGCAGCACGCGAGCTGCTTGATGCAGCCGCGGCGCGTGAGCGCAAGGCCACTGCGGCGCAAGCGCGGAAGGGCGCGGCATCAGCAGGGAAGCGGAGGGCGAGTACAGCGCCGCCGCCGCGGAAGGGCGCCGGACACGCCGCGGCTGCGGCTGAGGCTGCGTCGGAGGTGAATGGCGCAGGCTTCTTCACTGGCGCCGCAGCTTCACCGACGAACTTCGCCAACGGGAGCAACTTCTTCACTGGCGCCGGGGCCGGGACCGGCACCTTCTTCAGCAGCCATGGATATAGCCCGATGGCCCAGCCATGGATGCATCCTCAATCTTCAGATCCGGCTACCTGGTATGAAACATCACTACCAATTTCTCTGTTCAGATTAGCAGGTGTTTGTAGATCGAACTGATAGATTGGTAGACATTGAAATCAACTTTATCTGTTCTTAGGAATGTGTGTATGTAGTGGTAGACATTGCAATCAACTAGATTGAGTGGATTTTGCAATCAACCAGATAGAGTGGTAGATATGTGTGGTAGATATTACATTCAATTTTGATAAATTGAGTATATTATGTGTATATTGCCCTCAATTGCGTCTATTTTGAGGATTGTTTTGATGCATTTTTATCTAGCCAAGTTCTTGACATTGCAAAATTAAATTAAGCACGGATAATGATCCAACACCGGCTGGCGGATTCAATAATTTTATCCAGCCACAATTGTCCCAGAATTTTCATTTTGTGGGGGGACCTTCTCACTATGCCCCATTCAAGGCACCACGTCCAATGGATATTCCTCCAGCACAAGAACAGGCAGCTGTGCAAAATAATCAGTCCATTGATGTTGACAGTGGGGATGAAGTAGTTAGGACTGAGAAGAGAATCCTTTGGTCACAAGCTGAAGATGTTAGGCTGGTGAATTTAAGTGCAAAAATAAAACATGGTCTGTACTCACTTCATTTCTCAACTAGTTACATAATATTTTTCTTTACTTTTCAGATGAGCTCTTGGCTGCTTAATTCGACAGACCCAACTGTTGGAGCTGATAGGAAGAATGAGCAATATTGGGATGCTGTCATTGAGACATACAACGAGACTACACCAAGTGAAAGGAGAAGAAATGTAAAGCAAGCAAAGGACCGCTGGCACAAGATTAATAGATGGACAGATCTCTTGTGTGTGAATATGCTGAATATGCTGCCATTTGTCTTGTGTGTGAACTGAATAGGTTGCCATTTATGTGTTATGTGTGAACTGAAAATAGGCTCGTGAACTGAAGAGGCTGCCATTTATGTCTTGTGAACTGAATAGGCTGCCTGTTGAACTGAATAGACTCCGAGCACATCTCAACCAGTATATAATAAGCAGGCACCCATAGTTGTAGGCATAGCAACTTATCTTATCTATATCCAGTCAATATCGTCGGGTGACTCAGGCAATGATGGAGGCACTCAGGCACTAACTTTGATCCATCTGAGGTATACTCACTTGAAGATTTCATCGCCGAGGATGACAAATTAGCAGAGATCGGTAGAAAGATTGGTGACAAGTTGAAGGCAAGAATAGAAGGGCAGTCATCTGAATCACCACGCCGCCGGCAACGCCAAAGTGGACCACGAAGGTATATACCAAGAAACCGAGAAGCTGGTCATGATGATCTTGTTGCCAATTATTTTTCTGCAAATTCTATATACACCGACGAGATGTTCTTCGAATTGTTAGAGTGCTCAGTGATTGGGATTCCTTTTTTACCCAAAGAGCTGATGCAACTGGTAGAGATGGCCACTCGCATGTATGAATATATTATAATATATATATGCTTCACTAAGAGAATCATGTGAATTATTTGAATATATCATGTCTTCTCTCATGTAACCACCAACATGACCACAAAGATCAAATTGTACTAGATCACCATGCTTAGAATGAATTAATACTCTTGCAGACAGCGAAAAAGACAGCAGCTGTCTAAACTGTTGTACGAGCTGTCTGTTTAGCTGTCTGTGTGTGCTAAAAAGATAACAATTGTCTAAACTGTGTACATGCCCTTACGGGGGTGTTTGGTTGCCTGTATTTGGTCTGGCCAGGCTCTCCGGATTGCAGCTGTCTTGATTGGCTGCCTAGATCAGCAGTTGGGCCTGGCCCTCGAGGTGCAAAAATCGTTGGCAAAGCCAGGCTCCGGAGATGCAGAAGAAATCAGCGTTTCCCCCGGGCCTGGCTCTGGCGATACAGCATGCTGAGCAGGGCTTCCATGCACACGATACAGCATGCCTTGGATAGCCTTCTGACGTGTGTGCACGAGCTACCATGCGGCTAACCAAACAAACGCTCCGAGCAGTCTGGTTACCAGGGTGTTTAGATTGAGTGTGAAAAGTCACGTCAAAGAGAATCTTATCATTTAGAAGTAATAAACGTCGACTAATAATAAAACTAATTACGGAACTCATCTGTAAATTTAATGAGGGTAACTAAGCTATGATTAACGGATGGTTACTGTAGCATCACTATTGCAAATTATGGATTAAGTAGACTTATTAGATTCGTCTCGCGATTTACAACTCATCTGTGTAAAAAAATTTATAAACAGATTTTATTTAATACTTCTAAATGGTAAGATTTTTTTAATGTGACGGGTGAAAATTTTTTGAAGGAGGAACTAAACATGCCCTGACATGCAACTAATCAAAGCGATGTTGCATGTGCTCGGCCTCACCATCAGGAGCCTAGCTCTCCAATCATGCCCTATGCATCATCGCTTCGAATGAACCACCCATCGTCTGAAGACCGGCCCGCAATAACAGCCTACGAGCGCATCTTCTTCCTTAGGAGCTCTTCTCGCTTTCGCCGCGCCTCCGTCCCCGCGCTCCTCCTCTCCGCGCCTCCGCCCCCGCACCGCTCTCTAGCTTCATCTCTGGCAGCTGCCTCCGCCAACCCGCGCAGCCCGACTCCGTCCTCTCCTCTGGTCTCCCCCGCGCCGCCCTCCTTCACCATCTCCGGTGGCTCCTGCCACCAGAGACTCGCCACCATCAGCCGCCGTAGGAGACTCTCCACCACTGACCGCTGCCGCCTAATCTAGCTTCGCGCCGTCATCCTCATATCTCCGGCGGCCGGCGGCGCCCCTCCGTCTTGCCGCTTCCGTCCACAACCCGTCGCCAGTCCACAACCTGTTGCCACCGCTAGCTACCCTCCACCCATGACCTCCCTCTACAGCTAGGAGGCTGTGACCTCCCTCTACAGCTAGGATGCTAGGACCTCACCGGAGACCCCAGCAAACCGAACCTCGGACCACCTAACCCTAGACATGGTGAGACAAGCAGAGGTGACGGTTGAAGAAGATAGCTCGCGCTTGGATTGTCGTGGGCCGCGAGAGGAAGAATGCAATAGGCCGCGCGCATGGGTGATGGGTGCGAGCGACATATAGTAACGGCAGCCGCCGCCTCAGCCCTCAGGAGTCAGGTTCCATTCCAGCCAGAAGTGCAAAAGGCCCATTATTTTCTGCTCTGCCTAGCAGGAGATCTCCACTCCTGCTCCTGCAACAAGCCGAATGAGAAGTGACGGCAGCCTACGTGGCCGTTGGTCGAGCTTTCGCCATGAAATGCTTTCTCCTCTCATCGGCTGCCTGATCTATTCATATCGAACCCAAAGGAGCAACAATCCTTGACCTCTTTTCATTATTCAGGAGGCGGCGGGGGCTGCGACAAGGATTAGTCTTTAAAAATATAAAGAGGGACCAGAATTTGGTTGCTCACGAGGTCGCTCAGCTCACAAAACGTTTGTACCATAGTGCTGTCTGACGTGACGATATGCTTCGGGGAATTAATAAAGCTTACTTTTATTCAGATTTGCTCCTTGTTAACCGATTGATATTTTATTTTTTTATCAATCGACGTTCTCTGTCATCCGATCGGCAATGGACCTTGGCTGTGCGCCCGCAGTCCAGTTTAGTTGTTATTGGTGTGAGCGACCCGTTTGGACCGTGGAGTCGGGGATTCAACTGAGCGCTTATTCTATTTCACCCTCATCTTCGTTAAAGCGAATATGGCTGAGCATATATTTCGTTAAGAGGAAGAGAATTACAACGAGACCACTACAAGAGAGCCCTCATAGGGCAGTTACAAAACTACTAAGCGAGTGGCAACAACCGAAAGCGAGCTAAAGTAAAAAGAAAGAAAGAGATGGGACGTCACCCATCCTAGCAAACCTTAAAGTGACCAACATCCCCCTGCAGAAAAGATACACCGGGACCATGATTGTCTACAGTGATTAACAAAACGACCAAGCTACAAAAAAGGTGGCAAAGCATCCATCCAGATGGCAAAGCATCGTCCCAAACCGAACAACATAACCAATGATGACATAGCAACCGCCAGAGAAGCGACGACGATGGTAAAGCTTCCGCCAAGACAACGACAGTGGCAAAGCATCCGCAAGTGAAGCACAGGTCCACGGCAAAGCATCTGATAGAGATGACCACAAACGTAGACATAGCATGGCGAAGATGCAAAAAAAAGGCACCGACAGGGATGGCCAACGATCTCGGACCGACCACCAACCATAGCGACCATCCAACACCAAAGCCTCTGGACGGTGGATGGTGCCGACTAGCGGGCCAGCGTAGGCGGCAGCGGCAAGGCAACCCAAAAGGATGGCGGCGCCACGCGTGCGTGGGGGGTAGGGGGGTGGAGCGGAGGCGTCGGCGATGAGGGCAAGCCCAGAAGGCGCCGCCCAGCTGGCTGTCGGCAACCACGGACACCGACGGGGGAGGGGGCGGCGGCAGCCCTTGACTGGTTGCCGGTGAAAGAGTGCCCCGACTAGATCGGGCTCGACGGCGGCGGCGATGACCTCGGTGCACAGGTTGGGGGAAGGAGAAACGAGAGAGAGGGAAGAAGGCAAGCAGGGCCAACATTGGCCGAGCTGCGGGCTGCCGGTGGCAGCGGCTAGAGGCGGTCTGGGGAAGGGGAGCGGGGGCGGGGCGAATCGACCCCGAGTCGCCTGGGAGGGCGACGCACCCTCGTCTTTATTGTCATCGCGAATCGACAAGTGTCCTTATTGGAATCGGCGGCGCCGACAGGCGAATCAGCGTGCTCGCGAACGCAAAAACCTTGTAGGAATGTAGGTTGTGGCACCAGGTCGAGGATGCCGGGAAGAAAACGAGCCTGGCCGTCGCCCCTGCAAATCCAAAGAAGGGATGCCTTGTCCTCTCCGTCAGTTCTTCTAAGGTACGGTTGCACTTCTAGCCGCTTCCTTTTGGATATTGTGTGCCCAATACCGCATTCCTTATCGCATCATTTGCCCTTCCTTTTCCCCGATGCAGATCACCTGAGATGAGGCAGTGGGAGGGGAACCTGTAGCATTCCTAGACTTGTTCCCATGGTGGGTGCATTAGGCGTAGGTGGGATGGTGGAAGGGGTTGATAGGCTGATATGACGCAAGTGGAGTTTTATGGATCAGCTAAATAATTACAATGCTATACCATCCTAGTTTATTTCTCCTTCTAAATTAATTACGTATAATATTATCCTAATTTATTTTATCAATTTTTTTAGTTGACCAAATGACCCAAAATAAATATAACTTGCATCCCTACTGATATAGTGATATGTGTCGATTAATTTTGTTCTGCTGATCCAGCTAGGAGTTTAATAGAGTTTGCCGGTTTGCCTGGTAGCGCGCTGTTTGTTGAATTCACTTTCACTCTGCCCTATCTTAGCATTTTTAGTTCATCAGAAAATCAAATTAATGCGTATCTGCCCTCGTAGCTGTCTTGTCAGCATTGCAACACTCCATTTAATTTGTATATGGCATCTGTTCCTTTTTTACAGTTAGATTCCAATTCAATCGTATTAATGCTTTAGATTTTTTATATATATTTGATATATTTTGCATCTCTAGTGTTGAACTGAAGTGTGTGGAGTTATCCAATTGAGATGTGTGGCAGTTTGTTTAGGTAAAAAGAAACATTCAGTTGATTGTAGTTGCCAGTTCTTTCCAAATGAATTTCAGATGACACTTTTAAAATTGAAATGACAGAAGACCATTATGGTCGTTATTAATTATTATTGAAAGAAATACAACTTCATTTCTTCTTAGCTTTGTGATTTGAATAGAATAGTTATTTTTCAATTATGATTTGCATACCCTTCTTCGGCTTCTTGGATTGTATGTGTAGTATGTTGCATAAGCTGTTTATTGATATATATAGATAGGGGAGGATAGGCAAATATGTGGATTTTTGCTCTGTTACTTTTCCCGTTACAGTTGTGTATCTATAGGATATGAAATCAGTAAATTGCTTATGTGCATCTTATGCGCTGATTGCATTTTTTTTTCTATACAAGGATTCATTTAAAGTTACTTTGCAACGCTCCTTCTAACGCCGCCTTAATGCAAGTTCCTGCATTTGCCTTTGTGACACAAACTTCCTGATATTTCGCCGTTGGCTTGTATATGAATATATGATGCTTTTCATACTAATTCTAAATTTACTGTCTTCCTGATTCTTTTGTGTGCATTATGATGAAACAATGGCATGTGTTCTGAATAAGTACTCACTGATAATTTTTTTGGGTAGTTCCTTGTCTAGCCAGTACCGCTTATGCAAAATATTTGTTGACTATTTAGTCTGCACATCATAGGGAGGGATCTCAAGTAAATGTCTGAATGTGTGTGCGCGATATAGAGAGATTGAAGTTATTTATTCACATAGTGTCTCCGGTTTGTGTTAACCAGATGTTTTATTAAGTTCCATTTGTAGAATCTTAACTAGATGTTCTACTAGGTTCCTGTGATTTGCGATTTATTTAATTTATGGTTGATTAAGGCAATATTTGTCTTAGCTTTCTAAATCATATTATTACTAATGTTGTGTAGCAAGAGATTATTTGTCTGGCATTGTTTGGGGCTTTTAAAAGGCTACAACAGAGGACCCAAGAGTACATAGAAACCGTTCATAAATATAATATGTTTCTAATTATGCTACGCAATGAATTAATATATCAAGTTTATTTTTTTTTCAAAATGATAGATGATGCGAATCAAGGAGAAAGTTCTCCATGTGGATAGGATCACGGCTGTGTCGAGCAACACATAGGATTCATTATGAACGAGATCCTGAATCCTAGAGGCGAGTTCTACCATGACAACCACATCAATAGAGAATCTGCATCGACGTCGTGAGGGGCTTAGTACTTGTAATAGAAACAAAAATGATTGCTCGTTATATTTCTACTACTTGTAATCGTGATATTTGTATATTTATAAATATTATTATATCTAAATAACTTAATTACATGATTGCTAGTGATATTTAATATTTTTATATATTATTTAACTTGAACGCGACTAGTGGAGTATAGTAGTGTATAACTTGGGTATGCATAGCAATTCTAAAAGATATAAATAATAATAAATAATTAAAATAAAATAAAATTTGAGAAAAAGCGGGAAAATCTTTGATACCGGTACTAGAGGGACCCCCAGCTTGCACCAGCACGGTGGCTCTTTTGCACCGGTTAGTCTTTCCGAACGGTGCTAAAGAAGACCTTTAGTACCGGTTATTTACCCGACGATGAAGATTGAGACTTTCGGTCTCGGTCAAGAACTGGTGCTGAAGGCTTTTGGAGCCGGTGCTGACGGACCTTTTCCAGGATTGTAGCCTCGAAACAAGCTTGAGATCCTAGGATAACAGCAGCGATAAAAGCCAAATCACTCCAGCTTTTATGTCACGCAGGCACGCGGAACTGTCAGCTTTTATTTCACGCAGGCACGCGGAACTGTCGCTAGTCGTGGGGCTGAATGATGGTGTCCAGGGTAGTTGATCTTGCCTCGACTGCGGTTGAGTTTGGGACACACTGCCTGATGTCCCGATCGATCCGAGAGAATCGGCCGGGACGGGCCACTGGCGCCTCTGGGCCGCGCCCCTGCCGCGGCGCGCCCCACGTGGATGCCGCGTGCATCTATATATATAACCCTACCCTGGATCATCGATCCATCGTTGAGCGAGTCGTCATCTTGGGAGGCGAGACTGAGGCGGCGGGCGGGGCAGCGAGTGAGAGAGATCGAGAGACAGAGAGGATGTTCGTGGAGAAGTTCCGTGTGGAGAGCTCGGGCGTGCGGTACGGCGCCGGCGAGATCGAGTCGGAGTACCGCTACGACACCACTGAGGTCGTCCCGCCGGGGGATGGCGGCGCGGGCTGGGTGGTGCGGCCCAAGTCCGTGACCTACAACTTCAAGACCAGCACCAGCGTCCCAAAGCTCGGGTGCGTATGTAAAACCAACGGACGATAAGTCTTTCTTGATCGATTTGCACGTATACTTTCTTATATTATTCCTTGTTTTTTGAGAGATCATGAGACGGGAGAGATCTTGTAGAAAAATGCGCCCTTCGTTACCTTACCTAGTCGTTTGATGATCCCTTGCGCACGTCGTTTTCAAGTGCAGGGCGATGCTCGTTGGATGGGGCGGCAACAACGGGACGACGCTCACGGCCGGAGTCATCGCCAACAGGGAGTAAGTTTCAGTAACTCCATCGCCGACATCTCTCGTCAGATCTGTGCATCAGTTCGGCGAGATGCATGCACTATTTTAATTCGATCCTTGCATCCATGACTTAAAACGCATGCCGATTTTAATTTGATCCTTGCATCCATGATTTATTTGAACATCTGTATGGCATTTCAATTTCACTCGCCGATTTATTTGATCTCATGTTTTTAATAACTCCGATATGTATGACGGTGCTCTTTTGTAGGGGAATTTCGTGGGAGACGAAAGAGAAGGTTCACAAGGCCAACTACTTCGGCTCCCTGACGCAGGCTTCCACCATCAGGGTCGGCAGCCACAAGGGGGAGGAGGTCTACGCGCCTTTCAAGAGCCTCGTGCCCATGGTGATGATCTTCTTCCTGAAATTTCGGTTAGTTAAGTAAACGGGAGGGCTACATATGTCACAATAATCCATGCATGCATGCATGTAGTACAAAATTTGTAGTGCATGGATTCTAATTATAACTAGATTAAATCAGGATCAAAACGAATGATCATGTGTATAAGACCCTAAGATATCCGTTTCTTTTTCTCGATTATCTGTAAGTAAGTAGCTGAAGATATACGTATCTTGGTTCAACCCTGCAGGTCGACCCCAACGCTATCGTGTTCGGTGGTTGGGACATCAGCAACTTGAGCATGGCCGACGCCATGGCCAGGGCCAAGGTGCTGGACATCAACCTTCAGAAGCAGCTCAGGCCCTACATGCAGTCCATGGTGCCCCTCCCTGGCATCTTCAATCCGGACTTTGTCGCCGCAAACCAAGGCGCTCGCGCTAACAATCTCATCCAGGGAACAAAGAAAGAGCAGGTGGAGCAGATCAAGAAGGACATCAGGTACTTAGAGACAGAAACTCATAAACACACAATCCTTTTCTCCCTCATGGACATTTCTATGAACTAGGTCGTGTGGCTCATGAACCAGGGAGTTCAAGGAAAAGAACAAGGTCGACAAGGTTGTCGTGTTATGGACAGCAAACACCGAGAGGTATAGCAACGTAGTCGCAGGGCTTAATGACACCATGGAAAACCTCATGGCTTCATTGGAGAAGAATGAGGCAGAGATCTCGCCATCCACCCTGTATGCAATAGCCTGCGTCTCTGAGGGTGTACCCTTCGTCAATGGAAGCCCTCAGAATACCTTCGTGCCTGGTGCGTAGCCCTGCTCTGCAGAAACTGTACAAGTGTATTCGCGTATTCGGTGCTCCATTTCTTGGCTCACACTGCTCGATCTTCTCGTTGTGTACAGGGATGATTGAGTTTGCCATCAGGAAGAACTCTGTCATTGGTGGTGACGACTTCAAGAGCGGGCAGACCAAGATGAAGTCTGTATTGGTCGATTTCCTCGTCGGCGCTGGGATTAAGGTACCATCACACTCTCAACCGTTGTTCCACACGTTGGATGTTTCAGAAGAACGGATAAGGAAATTTTTCTGTTTGTGTGATTGTAGCCCACCTCAATTGCCAGCTACAACCACCTAGGAAACAATGATGGCATGAACCTCTCTGCACCACAAGTCTTCCGGTCCAAGGAGATCTCCAAGAGCAGCGTGGTGGACGACATGGTCGCCAGCAATCCCATCCTCTACAGTCCCGGAGAACACCCGGATCACGTCATCGTGATCAAGGTCAGTCAGATAAGTTGACTTTGTTCAGACTTCAGAGTCATCTAGACATGCTAGTTTATGTTTGGTTGTTACTCATAGGTTCTTTCTTTTGCAGTACATCCCTTATGTGGGAGACAGCAAAAGAGCCATGGACGAATACACCTCTGAGATCTTCATGGGCGGCAAGAACACCATCGTGCTGCACAACACCTGTGAGGATTCACTCCTCGCCGCGCCCATCATCCTTGACCTGGTGCTCCTGGCTGAGCTCAGCACTCGGATTCAGCTCAAAGCCGAAGGGCAGGTAACAGATGATCGAACTGGATTAATCTGTGCTTCCATTGCATAGCATCTATGCTGCACTTCTTATGTGTGAAGAAACTCTGTTGACAATGTTATCCCTCTTCTCTTTGTGCAGGACAAGTTCCATTCCTTCCATCCTGTTGCTACCATTTTGAGCTATCTCAGCAAGGCGCCTCTTGTAAGCTTTTTCAGAATTAAAATACCATGATTGTTTTGTTATCTATTAATGTGTATTACCATTTATGGATTACAGAGGGCTGGTAGTTTACAACTCCACTATTACCGTTAAGTTTCACAGAAGGATTCTTATATTTCCAATACTTCCTCTGGTCAAAAATCAACTAATACTGACTAGAGAGGACAATATGACTTCGTCAATTTGATTAAAAAGGTTGATTTCTTAAATAGGTACCCCCAGGCACACCAGTGGTGAATGCATTGGCCAAACAGAGGGCCATGCTGGAGAACATTCTGCGGGCCTGTGTAGGCCTTGCCCCTGAGAACAACATGATGCTTGAGCACAAATGAAGGTGGTAACATTCACAGATGTAACCAAGGGATGAAAGGAAGGCATGGAACAAGCGAAGGTGCGGGAATAAGACGCCTCCTCTGAACCTGACCAAGAAATAACAGGAGGCCATATGAAGGAGAAGGGTCATGGAGGGAGATCAAACATAGATGATATCACATGGATCCTCTTGGAAGGCTTTCTTTTCCTTTTTCAGATTTGGATCGGTTTTGGTAATCATGAGACTAGATTATGTACTGGCTCTGCTGTGTGCGGCGTGAAGCCTTTATTTACCTTGTGTGTGATTAGAGCTGTTAGAACTGTGCAGCCCTAATTTTCAGAAAATCAGAACTCTTAGTTGCTTTATGTCCTCAATTTCTAGATGATGAACCCGTTTTACAGGTTGCTATGCAGGGATTTTGTTTTTCTTCCAGTGTGTAGTAGATCTCTTAAAATTTTCTTGATTGAAGGCTTCCTGGTAGATCTGTCAAAAGAATTATAAGAAAAAAGGTCAGTTGGAAGCCAAGCAGGGGAGAGTATAGGATCATGAAACCCCTGGAGAAAAGTGCAGTTCAGTATTTATCTTTGCGCTGTAAGTTATGCAACATAAATTACAAGGCTCAGTACTCGCTTCCAGGTTCAAGGCTCAAGCCCTTGATCATTGATTGATCCATCTTTCGACCATCATATTCTTATTGTGAAACCTTTGCTTGTATCAGTCCATCAATCGGTAAAACTCTATATGATTGCACTATATATAGTTTTTACTTGACTTCACACATTTGAGCCAGTGTTCATTAAGGTTCAGTCCCTCTCCACAGATGCCTTGCATATAGGACATCGGTTTACAGCAGCTCAACGAGCACCACAAAGCTATCATCTAAATGGTGTTATATTTCGGAAGCAAAAGATAAAACCAATACTGTCTGAACGCATGCAAGGGCAACAGAGAGGAGCTTTGCTCGCAGCGCTGTTGGCCGTTGGCTGTTTGCTGATCAAACATGGTGTATGATGCTCATGTTTACATCTTGTTGAAATCTTGGGAAACCACCATGAATAGCTTAACTTCTAGATTGCTGATGGGGTGTCTCGCTTGGAGTACAGCTTCAACATTACTTGAGAGTTTCTTTTCTCTGCATCAGTCAGTCTTGTATAACTTAAATTTCTGAAGTCCGGACAATTGATACAACAACGGCTATATCATCCAGTTTGCCCCCACTGAAACCAAGGTACCCAACTGAGAGAGCAGCATCTGAAAATGGGCTTCTCCCTGCTCCAGACCTACCCACTTCCTGGGCCTTCGCAGCCAAGTGTTCCGCGATCTCCTGCAAGTGGAATAAAAATGTGTACTCAAGTCTTTTTGTTTCACGTTGGGCATTTCTATTTATGAAGACAATTGATTCTGACCGTTGGTTTTAGATCTGCCTGCAATGATTTGGAGATAATTGCAGCTAATTCATGCTCATAGACATTATCGAAAAGGCCATCTGTTGCCGCCACAATTACATCGCCTTCCTCTAGATCAATACTATAATTCTGAAATAAGAGTAAAAAATTAGCCCAAATTTTAAATTTTATCATGTGGTGGAATACAGTTCATGTTAAATTATTTGTACCTGTACAAGTTTAAAGGGGTCATCTCCCTTCTCAATTTGTAGTGGAAAATTGAAACCGTAAACCATAGGTTTTGATTTCTCATACACTTCTCCGTTTCTTATTACCAAAAACCCAGAGTCTCCGATGTTTGATGCTTGAAGGACCTGTAACATTGACAAGTGCAATGAACACTAAGAAAATGGCCAATGAGAAAATGGAAAAATGTTGATCAATAGAACAGACCTGGCCATCAAAGTGAGCAACTAATACAGTGGAAGAACCAGGAGAGCATGCTTCATCTGCTGCCTTGGAAAGGATTTGCTCCGGTCTAAGATCTGAAGCCCCTTGATTCTCAGTAACGGATTTGTTACAACCATCCATTAGTTCTCTTGCATAAAGCCCCACGTTGATTCCTGAGCACAGAATTTTCATCAACACTTGCTGTGGTTCCATGAACAATTTTGATGCACTTAAAATTCAGCTAGCACAGATTTATGACACAAAAGAAGGCTCAATTATGATGACTACGAATACAGTTATCTGGCAACCAAATTCTTCTGGGTGTTGCCAACACAACAACTGATATTAACACTACCGAAGAAGTTATTTGCCAAGGCTGTGTTGGGTGCCTTGACATTTCAAATAACATTTTCTCCTAATTAAAACAGTTGAACACTTCCATTTTCTTACTTACTCAATAGAAGCAGGCTTGCAATATTTTAATACAATTATAGTTTTTGGCTGGGAGTAGGTGTGGAGTCCTAGAGATAAAGAAATCTCCCAGCTCCTGTCGTTTTCAACCTTTTGTACGTCAACTTGTCAGTCTACATGCTTATGTACACCTGGTTTGGATATATATATATATATATATATATATATATATATATATATATAGCCATACTGTATCTCAAACAGTCAAATCTTCCGAATTATTAATGTGAGTATGTTGTATATTGATATCAAGTTTAATCTCTTTTAATGGGTGCATTTGTCATGCCATTTGCATCAAGGCATTAAAATTGAAAAGCAAAGGTAATTATACTAGCATCCTTCAGTTCAATGGTCAGACCTTGTCATTTCTGGTCTTGTTATTTTCATGTATTTGATGGCAATGGATTTAGTTTACTTCCCATTCAACTAGCTGAAATCTATTACGGAAGTAGCTTAAGATGGTTATCACTAAGCTTTTGTATGTGATTTCATAAAAAAGTAAAGAATTTAGATTCCTGGAATCTGGGCCTTATAAATATTCTAGGAGGATGAAAACAAAAAACTTCTACCATGGGGATTTGCCATCGAGATGGCTGTCTTAAAGGAGTACTGAACCCTGGCTGGCTAGGAAACTAGCTGAAATAAGTTCTCAGAGAGGTACACATTTTACGAGCATGTGGGCAGGAGCCTGGGTGGGCGGTCTCCTTGAAGTGGAAAAAAAAGGTTCCGAAATGTGCCTGAGCCCAGTTAGAACATGTGGGTCCATGACAATCCTGCTAGGATGCTTATTCCTACAATCCAAGCTTCTTAATACAATTTAGAATTTGGCAATCTATTTCTTGTTGTATGTCCAAATCATAACAAATTATTTGTTCATGGATTTTCTCTGAGGTCTGTACTGCTTTTATCCCTCCATCCAGTATCCAAAGAACATTGAATACCAAGCAGTGTTCTCCGATTAACAAGATGCCCTCAACGTCAGGGGCGCGATTCACCAAGCAAGGCCAAACAAAGCTGTCTTGTCTTTTTTAGAAAAGACTTCCCGCTTGATAATTGCTTTGCCGAGGTGTCGTTGCATTAATTTAGTTCCACACCTCTATTAGTTTTCTAAAGAACAAGCACTGTATGAGTCTGGTAAATAATGAACTTCTTTTTAAGCATGCATATATAACTACATACTATGGCTAGAAATGCAGTGACAAAACTTGGCATCAGAAGGCTGGAGCATAGTATATAAGGCTGAAATAGAAAATCAGAGAACCAATAAATCTTGTGCTTTTACCTTCAAATGACCACTGGCCAACTCCATCTGCTACACCAAACCAGCCATTGTCTGCAATAAAATACGCATCTTCTCCACCTGTTGCTACCTGGAAATAGTTATATAAGTTTCATAACTGAAGCATCGGTGGAAGTATGGATTCATTTTAAGATGAAATTTTGCAGCCAAGGGGAGTTTATTCCGTAGAAATGATGAAGTATGTGGAACTTTGGAGCACCAATAGATCTTGCAAGTAAAATTGCTTTCTGTCCTTCGGTGAGATGTAACAAATGCATAGATGGCAAAAGAGAATACAGAGAAATTATTACCTTAGAAGGATGAGGCAGGATTGCAGCACCTGACGACAACACAAGTGTTGATCGGGCTATTTCAACCATCCTAGAAGTAAATTGAAACACTAAAAAATCATTAAAGAACTTGTTGAAGGTCTGAACTACAGCATACATGCCTTTACTACAGGGCATAAAGGCAGGAAAAGACATAAGGTAGGCTTGCATGACAGACATAACTAAATGAAGAGAAAACATGTACCATGTACAGCTTTAACAGCAATAGAAACCATTGCAGCATAAGCTATTACTGACCACTTTATGGTCTGAAACACTTGAAATCAGAGTAAGAAACAAAGTAATACCTAACAGAATCCTTCACTTCTGAAGCGCCTTTTTTCCAATCTACCTCCTTGCTTACTTGTTCCTATAGGATGAAAATGAGCATGTTAACCCCAAACAAGCATATACCCGAGAGTCTAATTCAATACCGCAAACAGATATCCAACAATAACATGACTTCAGAAGGTTTCTGCCCACTAGACACATAATGTTCACTACGATTTTCCCATTTTGCACCCAAAGTCCACAGACCATTGTACTTAAAGGATACATATGTGTTACCTGATATAAAGACTATGTCTTTTAGTTTAAGGTGTGGTCCCTTGCAAGCTACAAGATATGGTCACAATGCGATGAACCAACCAAAACAGAAATACCACGACAGCAACACATGATACAAAACATGGTCGAGAATGTGAACAGAAGGGGAAGGGACAGTATAACAGCTAATTCCGCCAAAAATAAAATAAAGATGCTGCTGTCAGGTGAGCTTTAGATATATGAAAAGGAAAACAGGGACTATGTGACAAAAGCTGGATGTTTGTGTTCACATTTCTAGCAAGCATACAGGTAATACTCAACAATATCTTTCAATTTGTGCTACTATTAAGTTTTCACTTCATCACAAACATGAACCAAAGGAGCAATCCTCACCAAGTTGAACTCTACACCTTACTGAATGGACAGCCAATACTAGAAGAAATTAGCCATTTTCTAATCAGCAATTGATCATTTTCTGTAATTGCTTAAAACAGTCCATGGACTAACACCTTCGTTTAATTTTGGGAATGTATTCGTGAAACATAGTAACAATTAATGATATGCAACAAGACTAGTCATCTGAATTCGGAAGATTAGTGTAAGAGCGCAGTTGCATACCACTGTTGGTAGGGGGACCCCGAACTCGGCTCCCTGCTCGTCGCCGCTGGATACCGTCTCAACGTCGGTGTCTAAATCGTGAAAAGTGGAGCCTTCTGATGCGGCCTCAGAGTCCTCCAAACCGGCCGTCCCTGTCGCCTCCTTGCAGCCACCACTCGCATCAGTGGCTGAGGCGTCCTTTCTCCCCTCGCGCTGCTCCAAACCCGTCCATGTCGTCGTCTCCACGGCAGCACCACTCGTCAGCACGCCTGCCCCAACTGCGACGCCGTCGCCCTCCGGCTCATACTCAGATTCGGCGGCTGCAATCGCCTCGACGGAGGCCGACCTAGCCTCTGCCTCCTCAACGCCGGCATTGGAACCCGCCGCCTGTTTCGGTTCCTCCTCATCCGCGGCGGAGGCGGCACCGGCATCAGGAGGGAGAGGTGCGGGCGAAACCACCGCTGCGGCGTTCGGGCGCGACAGCTCGACCGCTGCCGGGGCGCCCAATCCCGCGCCGGTGACTCCCTGCTCAGAGTAAGGCTCCGGTTCCGTCTCGCCGCCGCTGACAGCGCCCGAAGCAGGGGAGACTGTGGAGTCGGGGCTGGTCGCTGCGACCGCTCCCAAACCACGGCTCGCCGGCTCCGCCTGCGGCTCCAGCACGTCGGGCTTTGGTAGGCCGAAGCGGAAGACGATGCTACCATCCGCCAGCTCTGCGCGCGGCGATAGCACAGTACAGCACAGCCGAATCAGCCACCGAGACGAAGGGGAACGGAGGGAAAGCAAGTAACACTTATTACCGGTGGTGGAGTGGAGTTCTGGAACCGCGTGGCGCGGCGACGGGACCGCCGCAGCGGCCGCGGTAGCATGCGTGCGGCGGCGCGCAGGGAGTGGCAGAGGGAGCGGCGGGGGTGGTTTCGGTGAGAGCTTGCCGGGTCGCAGGTCCAGCAGCTCTGCCGCCAGCGGCAACTCCGCCATGGCTCACCTTGAGTCCTCGCTTGCAGAGAGAGAGAGGGAGAGAGATATTTCAATATTGTGTGCTAGGTGGGATGGGAGAGGCTGTGAGTGACTCTAGATTCTGGAGCTCCTGCCCTTAAAAAAAAAACTCTGGAGCTCCTGCTGTGGAAGGAATGAAATGGATTATACTGTGTTTGTTTAGATCAAAAAATTTTGATAAAAAATATCACATCAAATATTTGGATACATAAATGGAGTATTAAATATATTGCACAGATGGGTCGTAAATCGCGAGACGAATATAATAAGCCTGCTTAATCCATCTATGCTTTGCAGCAGTGATACTACAGTAACCATCCGCTAATTATTCACTGATCATGGATTAATTAGGCTCATTAAATTTATCTCACGATTTATAATCCATCCATGCAAAAAGTTTTGTAAATAGATTTTATTTAATACTCCTAAATAGTAAGATTCCGTTTAAAAAAATTTAGCAAAGTGATCTAAACACGCCCCGCTTGAGGAGACAACAAGGGCAGTACCCTCGGGCCCAGGAGTTCTTTGTAAAATTTTGCAGTTTAGTTTTTTTTTAAGTTTTTTACACTTGAACCTCGGTGAAAAGATTTGCAAAATAGAGCCTCTATACGGCGCCAAAGGTCACAGCGCCAAGCATTAACGTTACGGGGCCGTCAATTTCCACGTGGCAACCCTAGGTGGACGAATTCAGAGAACGACGCCAATTATCATGGCACCTTGGGTAAGGGGCTCGGCGCCAAAGGTTGTGACGTCATACCGTTTAGGCACAGTACTAAGGGGCATAGCACCGTGACCCAAAATATATGGGCTGTCGGCCTTTCTTCCCCACACGCCCTTCCTCCTTTCCCTCGTGCTGCGTCCGAACAGAGGTGCTCTCTCTATCCTCTCCTCCCCCTCACCGCCCCTCCCAGATCTGGCCGAATTCAAGCTCATGGGCTAGGGGTGGCTTCGGATCCGGGTTAAGGAAGGTAAACTCCCTTCCCTCCCTCAATTTTGTCTATAGGAAACGTGTTTTTTGCTCACATTGTGATGCAACCAGAGATGGAGTGATGGATGTATAGATGTGTACTTGATTTGGTTTTTGATTCAATTGAAGTTATCGTTAGCTCATTTAGGTGGTTGTAGATGTGTCCCCCCTCCGGCATTATTCAATTTGAGTTAGTTTAGAATCAGGTTGGGATGAACCATATGATGCACATGTAGTTTAGTGAGACTGAGATGAACTTGATCATGTTTAGTAGCAATGAGATGAACGAAATGATGTGTTCCCCTTCCGGGATTAGAATACAATTTGATGTGAATGAATTGATAAAGTTTAGTTAGAATGGCCACTTTTACTATTAGTATATGTGTATTTTTTTGTTTGGGATTGAGTTAATTGAGCCAAAATTGCAATGATGCACTGATGATTTAGATGTCTACTTGTTGACATATATTTGTGACATATTTCATATAGTTACCTTGTGATATTTTGAGAACATTATTTTTTAAAGTTGGTTTCTTTGTTATTGATTATGGTAGGTATATTGAAATTGCATATTACAAGGTCCGATATAGTTCGATGATAGCTTTTCTCTTATTTTGTAATTTATTAGAAGTTTATATTTAGATTAAGATGGATGCTAATGGTTAGTTTACTTATGGCCAAATTTCCAGTATTATGGTGCAATAATGTGGTTTGTTATGTTGGACAGATGGATAAACTTGTTACGTTATACCATGGTGGTGATGTGAGGAGGAATGAGCTAGGTGGTATTGATCTAGAGAACATGCAAGAATTGCAGATTATGTTCAGTTATAAGCCAACATTCAGTGGTATTGTGGATAAAGTGAAAGAGAAATTGAGGTGGACGGGGATGGTTTGAATGTCATAGTACAAGGGGTCCTTGATATTGGGTCGAAGGGTCCGCGCAATAGGAGGCTGATCTCAATTAGTGGGCGAGATGAGTGGGAGAATTACATTTCAGTTGTCCACTCTGCCCTGATTTTTGGTGCAAGAGCCCGTACCACATGGAGAAGAATCAACCGCCTCCATCTCCACCTTCCTCGGGTGGAGGTGAAAAACCCTCAAGTACTCTGGTGGAGGTGGAGGCTATGATGGAGCTGGACTGTCACAGTACTCTCAGAGCCAGTATTACTAGACAATCCAGTTAGGTTGCACCCATGTTATTTCAATTACCTAAGAAGTGTTAGGTTTAGAGAGGCGGCGTATGTTCACACTACAAGTTGTTGTACATGCCACTATTTAGTTTGCATTAGATTGTTTACTTTAAAGGTCGATGGTTTCACCATGTTGCATAGTATACCGTAGTCTATGCATCATGTAGAGTGAACCAAAACCTTTCGGTCATGTAATTTGAATGCATTTCGAAGTCGGGGATGCCTAATGTAATTGTTCTTATTTTCATCAACTCTATAAAATACATCATGCATGACTTTGGAGTGCAATAAAAAAATTAAGTAAAAAATTTGACCAACAAATACACCATTGAGTACAGAGATGCTTGGAGTACTAAAATATGCTATTTGTTTTTCTAGAATGCATCACCGAGGTGTCTAAATTTACATTCAAAAATAGGAAGTTGCTTAGGGGAAAATACACGGTGCCATGATCCTCGTCGCCGCGCCTATGAAGCACGACATCTTGTTCTTTGGCGTCGTATTTCTGCAGCACGGCGCCGCTTTTTTTGGCGCCATGGTTTCCCCCCTGCCACGCTGGAATCCACGTGGAAACTGATGGCGCCAAAGGTTACGGTGCCGTGATGTTAATGCTCGGCGTTATGACCTTTGGCGCCGTATCGAGGGTCCAAATCTGCAAAACTTTCCACCGGGGGTCCATATGTAAAAAACTTTTCAGAAAAGGACTAAATTGTAAAAAAAATATACGAGTTCTTGCCTGGACGGTGCAGGTCGCGGGTGGGTCTGCGGGATGTGGTTGGGTCACTAGCGTGTGGGTCTGACCTTATACGTCAGTGATAAGACACTGATAGGAAAGTACTACAGAAGATTATATGCAATACTTTGTCCTGCATTCGGATCTTCCACACGTCGGTGATAGCAAAGTACTTCATTTTTATTTACATGTCGTGCTAGGTTTGTCCTAAGTCAAATCTGACTAACTTTGACCAAACTACCTAACATGATGCACCATCAACATATATTTTATGGTGGATTCAATGAAATAAATTTGGTATTGTAAATGTTATTTTTTTTTTTATAAATTTGGTTAAAGTTGGCCAAGTTTAACTTAGAACAAACCTAATATGACATGTAAATAAAAATAGAGAGAGTACTGAAGAGGAATATTGTCCGGATGCAACATCCTGTTCGGACATAAAGCGGGCACCACGGTTTTGATGAGAGTAGTTATTGGTGGAATGAAGGGTTCTTGGCATTTCACATCTTTCATCGTGAAGAAATTTGATCTTAATTTGTATGACTTTTATGATTTGGATCTCAATTTGCGTGTCTTTTAGAATTTGACATTGGACATATGAATTATTTGAGCGAAATAAACTTCTTCGACGTTCCTGTTGACTTGGACCTGATACTGATAATGTTGTCGTGTAGATGGTATTGGAAAGCTTATCTCCTTAGCTTTTCCGTGCATATATAGAACGTTGAAAGCGGACTCGCTATGTGGCCTAGGCGGCATTTTTAAGACGGCCTGGTCCAGAACTCCGAGTTGGACTCGAATTTGGTATGTTGTGGGCCTCCGGACGCTCGGGCTGGTATTCTACTCCATGTCTCACTCAAAATAATTCTTGTGCCTCTCCATGGTTCCTAATAACAATAATTTTATTAGCGGCATTTTTAAGATGGCCTGGTCCAGAACTCCGAGTTGGACTCGAATTTGGTATGTTTTGGGCCTCCGGCTTGGCTTGGACGCTCGGGCTGGTATTCTACTCCATGTCTCACTCAAAATAATTCCTGTGCCTCTCCATGGTTCCTATTAACAATAATTTTATTAGGTAGCAAACCATTCTCAAAATTACTAAAATTGCATATGAACATGCTTACCATATGTTGTTCTGAAATGACCGTATCCATGTGTTGACGTTTCCCAGCGTCACGAAATAAATCTGCAAGCGCACGGATACCGTTGTAGCTTTCACCCAGGAGTATTCCAAGGGTATCGTATCCACCGAGGAACGTGTGTATATTCTCTAAGGTTCAGGTTCATCCAAGGATACCGCACCAATTAGAGGCAAGGGCCAGAGAGGATTCCTAATGCTAAGAGTCAAAGATAAGATAGAACTATCCTAGTCGCTCGCGTCGGGCTATTGGCTTCTCATAGAATATGACTGGTGAGTTTCAGTAATACGGCACTGGGATATACCTGAACGGGAAGGATTCCTAATGCTAAGAGTTAAAGATAAGATAGAACTATCCTAGTCGCTCGCGTCGGGCTATTGGCTTCTCATAGAATATGACTGGTGAGTTTCAGTAATACGGCACTGGGATATACCTGAACGGGAAGGATTCCATTGGATAGACAGGGCTTAGCTGGATCAATAGTTCACTAGTTTATAGTGGGTGCTCTAGTCTAAGGCCATAGGCTAGAGTAGTAACGATAGTGTAGACATGGTGTCTAGACTAGACTTACCTGTTGGTTGTGGTATTTCCCCTGGTTAGATGAGGTAGGTAGCAGGTGGTGATAGCCCTGTCTATCTAGCGGAACCCTCCCCGTTCGGTTATATTCCAATGCTGCAGTACTGGGGCTCATCAATCTTATTCTGGGGGAAGCCAATAGCCCAAAGGGAGCAGCTAGGACAGTCCTATCTTATCTCTGAAATCCAGCCTTAGGAAACCTCTCTACCCTCACCTCTAGCGGGTGTGGTGTCCTTAGACGAACCTGAACTGTAGAGAAAGTACACATGTTTCCTCAGTGGATATGATACCCTTAGAATACTCCTGGGTGAAAGCTACAACGGTATCCGTGCACTTGCGGATTTATTTTTGTGACGCTAGGAAACGTCAACAAGGTTTCTGGCGCCGTTACTGGGGAACGGTTGTTATTTTCTCTTCGAACCTGATTCGCCCTCGTACCTTTTTCTTTTTCTTTCATTCTAGCTCTACCCCCGCTATCCATGGAGCAGCCATCCATTTTTCAGCTCTCCGCACCCAAGAGTGAATTTTGTGAACCAGCCTCATCTTCTGATCCAATCCTTTCACCTAGTTACAAAATTCCCTCCGGATTCATAAACAAAGTTCAGGAGAGTACCTTCTCAAGATGGGGTGATGAAAATCCTTACCATCATCTGCACGAATTAGAGCTAATGTGTTCGTGTCTGAAGATCTCAGGCATGACACACGAAACTCTTAAGTGGAAATTGTTCCCCATTTCCCTTATAGGGAAGGCGAAGCAATGGTACACATATAACGTAAGCTGTGCAAATGGAGATTGGAAGATATTGCGAGATCACTTCTATCTCGCATATTTCTCAATCCCTCGAATCTTTGCCTTACGAGCAGAGATTCCGACTTTTTGTCAGAATGAGGGGGAATCCCTTGGTCCATCTTGGGCCAGATTGTCCCTTCTAGCTCGATCTGGTCCCGACTTGTCTCTACCCGACCATTTGTTGCTTCAACGTTTGTACGCGGGACTAAACAAGGACGATGCATAGTACCTTGACATCACAGCCGGAGGTTCATTCTTGTACAAGACTCCATTAGAAGGGAGAGAGATCCTCAATAAAATCTTAGAGAGGACTTCCTTCGTCTCTTTCCAGGAACCACCTCAGGTAGAACAAGACGTACCACAAGAGGAACCCATGGCAGTCGAATCCAAGCCCATAGAAGTCCAACCTTTAGATTCGACTCCCGCATCTTCTCCTGAACCTGAATCCGAAACACCCGAGGCAGAGGATCCTCTACCTTCAGAACTTGAGCATTGATTCGAGGAGAATCTCTTTGAAGATCTAGGAAACACCTCGAAGTATCTATGCCAGAAACGACCACCAGTCCCGGTCACTCCTTTAGAACCATACAAGAAGGACTACCTTTTGGAAACCATTGAGGAGTTGACAACCATAATGAGCAGTGAATGGTCAAGAGAAGGAGAATTATCCTCATCTCCCATTCTAATTAGTCATCCTTCCTCTGTCATTCGCTGCCGCATCAAGAACGAAGAGGTGAACGCTCTTTACAACCCCGCTGTTGGAGCCAACATAATGTCAGATAACTTTGCGTCCGCCCACCTGGGTGGCGTACCTTTAGCTCCAACAGGCAGAACCCTCAGAAGCTCTTCAGGTTCTTCTGTGATGAGTCATGGGGTACTATAGCAGGTGTCAGTATGACACAATGATGTTAAGGTAAATCTAGATTTCCATGTGTTCGAAGCTCTTAACTTCGACATTATCATCGGCCATCCAATCGAAAAGCTTCTCACGGATGTGCTGAATTCGGGAACCCTTAACATCAAATTGGGGAAGGAAACCCTCTCTGATCCTATCATTCGATCGGTAAATTTAGTGGCAGAGGTTCTCCCCATAGTAGAGCCAATCGAGGAGGTGCTGGACACAAACCCTCTAGATTCATCAGAAATGGCTCTCGAACAAGAAGCTGAAGAGTTCATCGAAGAAGAGGAAGATTCTGATGAAATCTTAGAGTTCACAGAATTCGAGGTTCCAGCCCGGCCTCCAGTTAAGCTTAAGCCTTTACCTTCTAGCCTCCGATACGCCTTCCTAAACAGTGATGTAGAAACTCCCGTGATCATTAGTGACAAACTCTTAGAAGAGGAGACATCAAAGCTCATCGCTGTCTTAGGAAAGCATCGAGTTGTTCTTGGTTACGCCCTCCAAGACCTCAAGGGCATTATCCCTACTCTTTGCACTCATCGCATTCCCATAGATCCCGCTATGGCATCCTCCAGGGAGCCTCAACGGAGGTTGAACAATGAGATGCGTGAAGTGGTGAAGAAGGAGGTCCAGAAACTTCTACATGCCGGAATCATCTATCCAGTCCCGTATAGTGAGTGGGTGAGCTCAATACAAGTACTGCCCAAGAAAGAAGGTATGACGGTCGTGGAGAATAGCAAGAACGAGCTGATTCCACAACGAACCATCATGGGATGGAGAATGTGCATCGACTACAGGAAGCTCAACAAGGCTACAAGGAAGGATCACTTTCCGCTTCCCTTCATTGACGAGATGCTCGAAAGGTTAGCAAAGCACTCCTACTTTTGTTTCCTTGATGGCTATTCTGGTTTTCATCAGATCCCAATCCATCCCGAGGACCAAAGCAAGACTACGTTCACATGCCCCTATGGAACCTACGCGTACCGACGGATGCCATTCGGTTTGTGTAATGCGCCCGCTTCGTTCCAAAGGTGCATGATGTCTATCTTCTCGGACATGATCGAAGAAATTATGGAAGTCTTCATGGACGACTTCTCAGTTTACAGTAAGACCTTCGATCATTGCCTCATAACTTGGATGGGTCTTGCAGAGATGCCAAGAGAAGGACCTGGTGCTAAATTGGGAGGTGTGCCACTTCATGGTTCGTGAGGGCATCGTTCTCGGACACCTCATCTTCGAGAGAGGAATCGAGGTGGACAAGACAAAAATCGAGGTCATTGAACGACTTCCGCCTCCCACCAACGTGAAAGGAATCCGAAGCTTCTTAAGTCATGCAGGGTTCTACCGGCGTTTCATAGCTAATTTCTCCCATATTGCTAGATCCCTCTCAAACTTGCTAGCCAAGGATGCCCCTTTCCAGTTCGATGATGAGTGCCTAAAAGCCTTCCACACACTCAAAAAGGCACTCATCTCATCTCCAATCATTCAACCCCCAGATTGGAAGCTGCCCTTTGAGATCATGTGTGATGCTAGCAATTATGCGGTGGGGGCTGTACTTGGGCAAACTAAGGACAAGAAGCATCACGCGATCACCTATGCGAGCAAGACACTAACAGGAGCTCAGCTTAACTATGCCACAACTGAAAAGGAGCTCCTAGCAGTCATCTTCGCTATAGATAAGTTCAGATCTTACTTAGTAGGTGCAAAGGTTATTGTATACACTGACCATGCAGCTCTGAAGTACCTTCTCACTAAGAAAGATGCGAAACCAAGGCTCATAAGGTGGATCCTTCTACTCCAGGAGTTTTATTTAGAAATTAAGGATAAAAAGGAGTAGAAAATTTAGTAGCAGATCATTTGTCGCGTATGAATATCTCTAACATGCAGGAACTGCCGATAAATGATTTCCTCCAGGACGACATGCTACTCAAGGTAATGGCTTCAAACCCCTGGTATGCAAATATTGTCAATTTTATGGTTTCAGGATACGTACCACCTGGGGAGAACAAGAAGAAGCTAGTGTTTGAGAGCAAACAAAATCTATGGGATGAGCCATATCTCTACAGAGTCTGTGCAGATGGATTACTTTGAAGATGTGTCCCCACAACAAAAAGGGATCAAGATTATTGATAAATGCCATGCAACACCATATGGAGGGCGCTATTTTGTGTTTCGCACTCAAGCGAAAATATGGCAAAGTTGTTTCTATTGGCCAACCATGTATGAAGACACCAAGGATTTCATTCGAAGGTGTTCCAGTTGCCAGAAACATGGAGGAATCTCAGCTTGCGATGCCATGCCTCTCACATATAACCTTCAAGTTGAGCTTTCTGATGTATGGGGCATTGACTATATGGGACCCTTCCCGAAATCCCATGGCTGCGAGTATATCTTGGTCGTTGTGGATTATGTCTCCAAATGGGTAGAAGCAATGCCATGCAGGGCTGCTGATGCAAAGCACATCCGAAAAATGTTTTAAGAGGTAATCTTTCCAAGATTCGGGACACCCCGGATGGTAATTAGTGACGGAGAATTGCATTTCATCGATGCGGCTTTCCGGAGCTTCCTCAAAGAACTCGGGACAATGCATAACATCGCAACCCCATATCATCCTCAGACAAGTGGTCAGGCTGAAACATCGAATAAGCAAATCAAGAATATTCTGCAGAAGACTGTCAATGAGATGGGTAAACAATGGAAGCCTAAGCTAGCGGATGCATTATGGGCATATCGCACGGCTTACAAGACTCCCATTGGTATGTCACCTTATCAACTGGTCTATGGGAAGATGTGTCATCTACCCGTCGAGTTGGAGCATAGAGCACATTGGGCTATCCGAAGATGGAATATGGACTTGGATCTAGCAGGAGTGCACAGGAAGAGGCAGATAGAATTGGAAGAGTGGAGAGACAAAGCCTATCACAGTGCTGCATTATATAAAGAAAGAACCAAGAGATGGCACGATAAGAGGCTAAAGTCGAAAGTGTTCACGCCCGGAGATAAGGTATTACTTTTCAATTCCAGGGTAAAACTCTTTGGCCACGGAAAGTTAAGAAGCAAGTGGATGGGACCGTATCGTCATCGACACATCAACGCATGGGGCCATAACGATCCAAGATGATCAAGGTAACATCCACAAGGTAAATGGCCATCGTCTGAAATTATTTTTAGATCATGATACAACTACTGATGAAGATAGACGTGATTGAACTCGTTCAACACGACTATATACTTGATTAAAGGCTGTATAGGCCATATCCTAATGTAAGCCACTTGTATAAACTTTCTAGACTCTCTCCACTGCTGTCCAGAGAGGAGAGGAGGCCAGCTGGGCCAAGCCCAGTTCGGCCGAACCACCTAGGTCGGATGAACCAGGGTGGCAGCCCTAGCAGCCCATCTTCGGCAGGCCAGGCCATCATCACATCCTGACTCGAGATCTGGCTGCCTCGAGTGTTTCTGACAACAGAAAATAGGGTTCCTCTCCCTTTCCTTCTCCCTTGAAAACCCCTCCTCCTCCTCTTAGCCTCTTTCTATCTACCGTCACCTCTCCACCTCCAAAACCCTTCTACTCCACCTGAAACTTCCCATGGCTGGCAAGGAGATCGTCGCGTTCGTCAACTGCACCGCCGTCGACCAACTGATGGCAGCACCAACTCCGGCAAACAGAGCCCAAGAGCCTGCGGCCGGAGGACCAGATTTCGGTGTTCACCCCTTCACGTGCTGCCAAGGGGAAGGGTCAGGAGCAGCAGGTTCCCCCAGAGTGGGTCAGACGACATCGGTCACAGCCTGCAACCAAGAGAATCGGAGGCTACTTTAAGAGCAGCGATGTAGAAGCCCCTAACCAAGAGAACCGGAGACTACTTTGAGAGTAGCGATGAAGAAGCCCCTTAGGAGCTCACACTAGCTGACCTCACAGTTATGGTTTGGGAGCTTCGCCTGGAGAACAGGCGGCTCAAGGATCAACTAGCTGAGCGGAAGCCAGAGTTCGAGGAGCTCCACGACGACCTCGGCTCTTTCCACCGTGGCCTGAGCTCTAAGCTCAAGCGCCTCTACACGAGGATAGGACAGGAAGACCTATACTAGCATAGATCTACCTTAGTTTAATTTAGTTGGGTGCTAGGATCAGGTTTAGTTTCCTTCAATTAGTTTGCTTCATCTCAGTTGTTTTCATTGTAAGTGTCCCCATTTGCTTTGAATGATTTAAAGTTTGGCTCCTTGGTGTTAATGCCGGCAGAGCCCCTTTGCATTTTACGTTTTGCTTTGATTGAATAAAGACAGGACGGATCCATACGCAAGCGGATATCCAATACCGTCTCGTTCTCAACTCACGGTTTGCACATCCTCACTCATTTTCTCCCTCTTCTCTGAGTTCTAAACATGCTATTGAAACTGCCTAATCCAAAAATGGTTAAACTCATGATAATCCACCATGCTGCTCTGTGATTCATGCATAAATTTTATTCTTTACCATGCTTGAGTTTGCGAACCACCAGTTAGGGAACTCATAATGCTAAAGTTGTTGTTTGATGAGATATGGTTTTGATGAAAGTTTCTCTGCCTGTTTCTCTTGCTGAACCTGGGAATTTTTTCTCTAACTTAAAAATAAAACTATCCCATGGTCTGTTTATGCTTCTACCTACCACAGCCATATGTAGTTGCTCTATATTTTAAAGAAACCCCTTATAAAAGCATCTTGCTATTACATTGAGCTCTATCAAATGTTGTGACCCAAGCGAGATCTGTTTCTCTATGTGTTTGATTGAGAGGCACGTACACGAATTAGTCTCAGCACTTGAGATTAATTATCATCCAGTATCATTAATAAAGTGTCCTCAGAAGATATATGATTGCTCTCCAATTATTCCCCTGAAAAAAAGAGAAAGAAAAGATGGAATGCCAAAGAAGCATGACCCAACAGAGAGAGAGAGAGAGAAAAGGGGAAAAGAAGAGAGGAAGAAGATCAATACCAAAAGAGTTCACATCCACCACACGTGCAATCTCTTGATCAAGCATGTAAATAATATAGAATCTCTGTGGATCCGACCTTTGATGTTGCAACAGATGTACCTTCAAGAGTGCATTTATATACCTCCTACCAAGCTCCACTTCAGCCTTACACAAAAGGAGAGAGGGTTACAACTATAAACTAGACAAACAAATGAGTGACTGCACGAAGGTAAGACCATGGAATATTTCTTTTTCAAAAACATCCAAAGGTCAGCAGGTGAGCGGAAGAGGATACCTAAGTCATCGTCATTCCATCCTTCAACCGCCTATAGCATAATGGTAGACACTTCAAGGTTCGTGAACAAAGGTAAGGGTTTAAAATAACTTTTATGCAGGAACCTTACTAGAGCAGCTGTTCCTTCTTGGTTCTGTCGCCTTCACTAGAGGACGAGCAAAGGGCCAAGTATGGGGGATCTTGTTGACGCTCGCTACGGACCACATTTCGACCATCAAAACCTGCATAAAAGAAACATATATCCAAAGATCAACACTAGAATAGGTTGTTATCTAATGAATTCCACGAGTGCTGGTCGATTTCTGTATGCAGGCAATTACAGGGCAAAATTGCAGGAAATGAGCGACTAAGATCCAAGGCATAATTCCAGAATGCGCAAACTGGCAAGGCAAGAGGAAAAGTGGCCCAACAAGACAAGAAACCAACTTCAACCAGGGCCCACTCACCTGCCACGAGCCCTAGGACCCACTTGCAGACCACGTGGCAGAAGGAGAGGCTGAACCGGGCTGAGGCCGGTTCGGCCGACCTAGCCGGGTTGGCCGACCCATGGAAGAACCACCAACCTTCGCCCTTGAACGTGGCCCCTCCTGATTGGTCCCATAGGTCGGTTTGGGCAAGCCTCGGTGCGTTGCATGGCAGGAGCACCTCTCACACACCCCTATAAATATATGGGGGGTGCTTCTAAGAGAGACACACCTTCACATCCCTCTCAACTCCCTCTTGGAGTTTCTCTTGTGTACATGAGCTATAGGCTCATCTCTAGAGGTGATTAGAGTTAGGGAGAGAGTGGGGAGGAGTTTGGGGAAGTGCCGAGTTTGTCGGCACTCTTCTCCAGCTTGTACCTCGACGGATGCTTGTCAATCAAAGTAAGTGTTCGTACTTTCTTATGTGCTTAGTTTCTTAGTTAAGTTATAGTTCTAGCTCTTTAGTTGCTTAGCTGGATCAATAGTTCACTAGTTTATAGTGGGTGCTCTAGTCTAAGGCCATAGGCTAGAGTAGTAACGATAGTGTAGACGTGGTGTCTAGACTAGACTTACCTGTTGGTTGTGGTATATCCCCTGATTAGATGAGGTAGGTAGTAGGTAGTGATAGCCTTGTCTATCCAGCGGAACCCTCCCCGTTCGGTTATATTGCAATGCCCTAGTACTGGAGCTCACCAATCTTATTCTAGAGGAAGTCAATAGCCTAAAGTGAGCAGCTAGGACAGTCCTATCTTATATGTGAAAACCAGCCTTAGGAAACCTCTCTACCCTCACCTCTAGCGGACGTATTGATGTGGATGATGATGATCAGAACGTTTGTGAAGGTGCAGAAGGTGATCATGATGATGGCGTCTCAGCCACTGGACCGCTTTCATCCCTAATTAGTGGTGCCATACATGGTGAAATTAAAGATACTGAGCCAAATGAGTCAGCAAGAAAATTTTTCAAATTAATGGAAGAGGCTAGGAAAGAACTATACCCAAGTTGCAAGGAGGCTACCCAGATATCTTTTATTGTGAGGCTATATCAGATTAAGTGCATGTTTGGTATTAGCAACAATGCTCTAGAGCAACTATTGTTATTATTCTGCCATGTGCTCCCCAAGGACCATTGCGTTCCACATACCCTGGACAAAGTTCAAAAGGTAGTTCGAGTCCTTGGCTTGGACTACCAAAAGATTTATGCTTGTGTTAATGACTGTGTGTTATTCCATGGTGAAGAGTACGAGAAGCTGAATGCATGTCCAAAATGTGGGGAGAGTAGGTGGAAGAATACAGATTCAGAGTGTGGTGGTGATGGCACTGATGGAGTAAAGAAGAGGCTCTTACCTCGTAAAATACTAAGGTATTTTCCACTTATTCCTCGACTGCAACAATTATATATGAACAAGACCACATCAGCGAATATGCGTTGGCACAAGGAAGAATTGGTTGAGGATGGGAAAGTGCGGCACCGAGCTAACTCAAAGGCATGGAAGCACGTAGATGCCAAGTACGAGTCATTGGCAAGTGATCCATGTAGTGTCAGGCTGGGACTTGCATCGGATGGCTTCAATCCATTTGGGATGTTGAATGTGACTTACACTACATGGCCAATGATCCTAATTCCTTATAACCAACCTCCTTGGTTGTGCTTCAAACAATCCTATTGGATGATGTCGATGCTAATTCCTGGGCCTAAATCTCCAGGAATTAACATTGATGTATATTTGTAGCCTCTAATCGATGAGCTTAAAGAGCTATGGGACAATGGAGTTGATACTTGGGATGCGAAAAAAAGGAAAAATTTTACTCTGCGTGCAATGCTACTTTGGACAATTAATGATTTTCCTGCATATGCGATGTTGTCTGGTTGGAGCACAGAAGGCAGGTTTTGCTTGTCCTTATTGTCACAAGGATACTGATAACTTGTGGTTAAAATATGGTTCAAAGCATTGCTACATGGGCCATCGTCGTTTCTTGCTTGTGAACCACAGGTGGCGGAGGAACAAGGTCAGCTTCAATAACAAGGTTGAATTGAGGGAGACTCTAGTGCCCCTTAGTGGTGCACAAGTAGTGGAGGAGTACAAGAGTTTCGAGCAAGTCAATTTTGGAGCAACTACTTCAAGGAAGAGGAAGCAGCACGATGAAGATAATAGATGGCACAACTGGAGGAAGAAGAGTATTTTCTTTGACCTTCCTTACCAGGATTATCTGCTTATACGCCATAATCTCAATGTGATGCATATTGAGAAGAATATATGTGAGAGCTTGCTAGGGATTTTGCTTGAATTGGCTGGTAAAAGTAAGGACAGTGAGAAAGCTAGACTCGATATGCAAGAATTGGGTATAAGGAAGGATCAACATCTAGTGTTTGATGATAAAGGAAAATACACTTTGCAATCAGCGTTCTACAAGTTAGGTGATGATCAGAAGGAAATTCTGTGCAATTTCCTTCAAGGTGTTAAGATGCCCGATGCTTGTGCCTCAAATATCAAGAGATGTGTTGATGTCAATGGTTGCAAGGTTGCTGGACTTAAAAGCCATGACTACCATGTTATATTACAAAAACTTTTACCCTTGGTCGTGCGCCAAATATTGCCTGAAGAAGTAGTGATCCCATTGATCAATCTCAGCAGGTTTTTAGTTCGGTATGTTCAAAGGAGCTTGAGGAAACTGAGATGAAAGAACTTACGAAATCTATTGGAGAGACCCTTTGTCGTCTTGAGATGATATTCCCTCCAGCATTTTTTGATATTATGATGCACCTACGTACCCTCAATAGCAGAAGGATACATCTCGGAGGAGTGCCTTACATTCTGTTCTCGGTTCTTTGAAGGTGTTAGTAGAAAGCTAAATCAGCCAGAGCGTCAAGAAAGGAGCACAATTAGTGAACCACCAGCTGGTCTAAGTGTATTTGCGAGCATGGACTGCAGTAGAAAGAAAAGTAGTCATAGGCATAATATGCACATACCTTCTTCTGATGACTTGAGCAGGATGAGGCACTACATAATATCCAACTGTGATGAGGCCACTCCATGGGTAAACTAAGCAACATGTAATCCTATATGTGTTTCTTTTATATTGTGTTCACTATCTAACTGAGATAAGTTTATTGTTTCATCAGTGAGCACATGGACGAATTGAGGAACACGAGGTCGCATAATGTTGATGGAAGGCACATTGGTTCGAGCATAAAGTGAGTCATATATATTTCTATTCAATTTTATTCATCACACTTGATTATGTTCGTAACATATTTTCCAAACATTTCTGAGTGTAGATCAGGAACCTATGTGCAGCGGGAAAGGCAGATGATATGATTTATTCTCTGTTTCGTGGTCCAGAGCCAATAGTTAGTGTGAGGAACAAGTGTTCCATCAATGGGTTTTTCTTCCGGACATCACATGTAGAGAAAAATCTATCAACACAGAACAGTGGTGTCGTCGTCAAGGGCGATGATGGCATGGAATGGTATGGAGTGATTAAAAGAATCCTCATCCTTGATTTTCCTAACCAGCAGGAAGTCACATTGTTCGAGTGTGACTGGTTTGATGTTCCGACACCAACTAAGAGCAAAGCAAGAGGGTACAGTAAAGATAAATTTGGGATTATCGATATTGATGCCAGTCGGTTTCGCTACTCAGATGATCCATACATCCTGGCAACACAAGGGGAGCAAGTGTGTTATGTGAAAGGCGGGAAGAAAGATACTAATTCGTGCAGTGTCCTTAGAATGAAACCTAGGACCCTGTTTGCCATGCCTGAAGTAGAGGACAATGATAATAATGTTGGTGATACCAATGTGGACTCGGTTATCACAGGAGTGGAACAAATTACTGTTGAGGATCAGCAGGAGGCTTTGACAAACTGGATTAGGCCAGACATGCAAGGGTTAAGTGGTGATGCTTCTGTAGTTCAAAAGGTGGTGCCCATGCCTGAACCGGATCATGAAGGCCTACCAGAAGACGAAGATGATTGTGATGACACCTACATTGGTGATGGATTTGTTGCTCCAGTCAATGTACCTGCAGAAGATGACGATATTTTCTTTGTGTAATTTGGTGTTGCACAGTTTACTTCATGAACTAATCACACCATGTATTTATGTTTAATAGTTTACTTAAGAACTAATTACACCATGTATTTGTGTGCAATAGTTTTCTGCAAAACATTGAGATATTCTACCATGAACAATGATCAACTTTATGAACTGCAAAACCAAACGAGATAGAGCTCCCATAAATAGAAGGAATTCATTCAAACCAACTGCATCCATTATATACAAGTGCATGGATCAGACAAAAGCAGGAGGTTCATGCCTCTCATTACATCTACATCCATTACATATAACTAAGAGTTCATGCCGCTCATTACTTCTACATAACTAAGATAATTAAGATGACTAAGATAACTGCGGCCTTCATCTTCACTCGTTGGAGCCGCCGCGTCTCAGCTTGTCCCACTTCCGAGAATTCATGTAGCGCTTGATCATGAGCCGAAGCTTCTCGGCTACATCCCAAACCTGACATTATAGAAGGAAACCAATTAGCATTAAGAAATCAGGGATCGCTAGCATAATGAAGGGAATGACCATCACCTCCTTGCAAGTAGGAAGAGGAGTTCCATCCTCTTCGGGATCGCTGTCTGGGTAGTGGTACATTTCACGAGGAACTACCTTCGAAAAAGGACCTTATACTTTTCACCTTCCTTCAATTTATTAATGCATGCACACGTTAGTTTATAAATTCTTTCATCACAGGATTTATCTAAGAACACCTTAGGCTACATTTAGTATAACACGCAAGATTGATCTAAGAACACCTTAGGCACATTTAGGATACTATAATGTTGGAAAAACAGAGTATAATGTTGACGGCTATAATGTTGGAAAAATAGAGTATAATGTTGACGACTAGAATGTTGGAAAAATAGAGAATACTAATCTTAGAGAAAATAATATTCCAATCTGACAGTGGTATATTAATCCTATGTGCAAATCAAACAAGAACTCACCACGAAGGCCTCGTGCATTGGGGGCGCCAACTGCCGAGGCGAATCTTCATCGGAATCGCCATCTGGAAAGACGACGATCCTCGACGGGAAGCGGCGGTTCCGCGGCGCCGGAATGTACGGAGGCGCGGGTGGGGAGGGAGGAGCCTTGGCCCTCTTAGCTATCTCATTAGAGGAGCAGTACAACTCTGTTTGCAGCGCAGACAGGACGGAGCGCTTTCGCTTGGGGGATAACGGGCCGCCGTCGACGTTCCGCTTGGGGTATGGCGGGCCGCCACTCGACGGCGGCTCCGAGGCCGCACCAGGGCTCAGCGCGGACTGGTCTAATTCCTTGTCCATTGGAGGGGAGAGGATGCGGCCAGCAATGGGAGGGGAAAGAGGATTCGTCGACGATATGAGAGGGGAAGAGGATTCGCTGGCGATGGGAGGAGGAGAAAACCCTCTCTTCCGGACTTGGGGGAGAATGCGAACGGTTTGGAGGACTCCGGACTTGGCGATTCATTAATAAAAGGGATGTGGGGACAAGAGGAAAAGTTTCCATTCCATCCACTCACAACCGCTCCAGTCCGGTCAGTAGATATCACTAACGTGTGGGCCTGCTAGCGATTGGGCCCACACGACAGTCAAACAAGTCACTCTGCGGAGGAGGCGCATCCAGGAACGGGAGGGGATAATGAGTAGATTTTGTTTCTAAAAGCGTAGAATCTTTTCATACCTAGAGCCACTTACATGCGGGTCCCACTTGTATATGACATGCGGGACCGACCTTTTGGCGCCGACCCCATGATCAGTTCTTCCTCAGTGCTTCATTGATCTTTTTTTTGTATTTTGATTTGTAATAAAAACTTCAAACATGTATAGAATTCACATATGATGTCCAAATCATGTGGTTTTTTTGTGCCTTCTTAGAACAACATTATCTATCACATGGACTCATCTAAATCGTGTTAATCGAGTAGAATTTAGTACCTTGTTACAATCACATTTTCCTTATTTTATGCAACAATTAATATCTAGCCAATGGAGCTGTATTTTCACAATGTGCTTTTGTGCCTTAGCACAACTTAGACCTCCCTGCGTATAGGAGTTATGATGCACCTTTAAAAAGAACCCACACTTGGGAATATTCATTTCTCATTGGATTTTACTTGAAGGATCATATGTACATGGTGAGTTAGTCATCCATCCTCCCACCCACATTCATGAATAATCAGAACACAAATATAGATGAAGTGGTGGATATGTTGGTTTTTAGAAACAAAATAGTGCAAACCAAACAAGAGTTCAAAAAGAATAGTGAAATCAAAAGGACACTTCTCTTTTAAATTGAAAACAATTGCAAACTGCGTCTTCTCCGTATGAAAGCGCAATCCTATGTGTCCCCGACTGGTGGGACCAACTACATTCGGCAAGAGAAAATGTAATTTATCATTGCAGACAGGTGGGCCTCTGAGGCAACAGGCCCACTGCACAGGGAGACACTCCCTCTGCCAAACCGTCGCCTACTCATTTATTATACGTGATGTCCAAATGATGTGGTTTTTTTTGTGCCTTCTTAGAACAACATTATCTATCCTATAGAGCTGTATGGAGCTGTATTTTCAAATATCAGAACTTTCACTATATATAATGCATTTATAAGAATGAACCATGTAAAACAAATAAACAAGCATATACAAGTGCCAGCCATGATGATTCACATAAAAGCATCCATTACAAGTGCATATAGTTTGAGACATCCATTACAAGGACATAAAGTTTGAGACATCCATTAACACTACTACTAGTTGAACTAAGGTAAGCCAAAAGCATCTGCTGCCTGCATATGCATCTTCAGTCTGGCAGCACAGGGAGACACTCTTATCTGCATGCATCTTCAGTCTTCATTGGGGGCAAAGTGCCAGCGTCCTTGCCTCATCTTGGCCTTGACAGCAAGCTGGAGCTCCTCCACTATAGTTTCGATCTGACATTTTATATCAAAATGAGTTATATTAGCATATATAAATGCAAATGAGGGACGACATATATCTTAAAGGAGGACCATCACCTCCTTTGTGCGCTTAACCGCACCATGGCCCTCATCGTCACTGTCCTCGGATAAAGTCATTGAGAATTTGATTTTACCAAAATTGAGGGTATACTCTAGTCCATCCTTCAATTTTACATGCATGCACAAGACATATGTTAACTCTCCAGTCGGATAAATGCATGCTACAAAATCATCTGACTCTCCAGTCAAATACATCTTACTAGCTTACCTGAAAGAAGCGAGAGGATGACGCTCTCGTTACCTTCGCCTTCACCTTCGCTGCGACGTACTTGTCTGACCAGCAATGCAGCACTGGTGGCACTGCAACTGTCATCTGTTGATAGGACAAAATGATTAAATTGTGCCTTCTATATTTTGTCTCATCTTGATTAAATTGTGCCTTCTATATTTTGTCATCTTGATTAAATTGTGCCTTCTATATGCTGCTTTAGGGAGACAATGTGAATCTTGTGGTGACATTAATCCTCATGTAACACTAGCATATGTGAACCATGCAATATCTACTTCTTGCTGCATCTAGCAAATGTGAATTTGTACCTAATCTGACCGTATGCATGACATATGATAGTGAGACTAGCAATACATCATCAAGACACCACACAGATGAACACTCAAGCATCGTATATCATTATCTTAATCAAGCCATCACCATCGTATATCCTCTTGTGCTCTAGTCAATAACATCTAAGCCAATGGAGATATGGGAAAGGTCTGGCTCACCGTCTTCCCCTGATTCCTCTGGGGGCCGGCGTCGCTTGCTTGAAAGCCCACTGGCACAGGGCCGAGGTTGGGCTTGATGTCCTCGTCGGAGTCCACCGCGGGCGGCGAGTCGATGACACGCCGACGGCTCCCCTCCCTCCTGGATGAGTGGCGACGCTGCGACGATGAGGGCCTCGATGAACCAGGGTATGCGTGAAGCGACCATCTTTGTGGCGCGGCTGCCTCCAGGAGATGTGCTCGTCGGAGGCCACCGTGGGTAGTGAGTCGATGACGCGCGGGCGGCTCCGCTCCCTGCTGAATGAGGTTCGATGCTGCGACGATGAGGGCCTCGAGGAACCAGTGGTATGCGTGAAGTGACCATCTTTGTCGCGCGGCTGCCTCCGGGAGATGTGCTGCTTGGGCATCGTCGCCCAATGATTGGATAGCTACTAGAGGGGATGAAGGTGATGGAAGGGCGATTTGTAGGGGTCGAAGGCAAAGCGGCGGCCGGGGATGGAGAGCGAGGAAGAAAACCCCAGGTGTGATGGGACATTTTGGGGGAGAGGGGGGGGGGGGGGAGAGGATGTTTTGGGGGAGAAGATTGTGGGGACTGGCAATTTTCATCCAAAAGAGGAACACCTCATGTCCCCGACATGTGGGACCCACCGACCCAGGCCGCACGAGCCGGGAGGCGCGGACGAGTGGCGCAATCCTCACGTGCGCTTTAGTATGTGCGATTGCCACGCGGGGCCCACCTATCGGCGCTGGGTTCTTGGCTAGGTCTTCATCAGTTCTTGATGGATCTACGTATTTTGTGATTTGATTCATAATAAAAACTTTAAACATGGTTAGATTTCTCATTCCTTGTCCGATTCAGTTCGTTCTTTTTGCTGACTTCGTATAAAATCATTATCTATCTCATGGGTTCCACTACGCATAGTGACTCCAGTTTGATGTTGTACCTTACTAGCATTGCAAACACTAAGTCCTAAAAACTGTACAATGTAGGTGTATTTGCCAATAAAATTTTGTGTATATGCCATTCTATCACACATGTACATTTAGAATTATATGATGGAATGTTTAAATGTACCATATAAACCACATGTTCCACTCTCATTGGATATAGACTATAAGGGCCAT
The DNA here is from genome assembly GCA_032594955.1 of Panicum miliaceum. Classification (NCBI taxonomy): domain Eukaryota; kingdom Viridiplantae; phylum Streptophyta; class Magnoliopsida; order Poales; family Poaceae; genus Panicum; species Panicum miliaceum. The sequence goes on from CM064056.1 coordinate 32,206,996, forward strand.
ATGGCATAGGTCACGTAGTCATCTTACATGAACAAATTCAGTCCATAAATTTAAACGTGTTGTATGTAGGTTCAATTTTGAAAAGACCAATTTCATCAGAATCCATGAGGCTCAAAACTCCAAATATTTGCCAACAACACAGTGAATTACAGTGGAGATTTCACTTTTGTGTATTTTCCCAGCTGCATTTACGTCTTCTCTCTTTTGTGTATTTTCCCAGCTGTGTTTTCACAATGCGCTTTTGTGAATGTTCATTTCTCATTGGATTTCACTTTGGGAATGTTCATTTCTCATTGGATTTCAATTGAGGGATCATATGTACATGGTGCGTTAGTCATGCATCCTTCCACCCACATTCATGAATAATCAGAACACAAATGTAGATGAAGTTGTCGATATGTTGGTTTTTAGAAACAAAATAGTGCAAACCAAACAAGAGTTCAAGAAAATAGTGAAATCAAAAGGACAATTCTCTTTTAAATTGAAAACAATTGCAAATTGCGTCTTCTATTTATGAAAGCGCAATCCTACGTGTCACCGACTGGTGGGACCCACTGCATTCGGCAAGAAGAAAACGTATTCACCACCAGAAAAGTTTTCGATGCGGCACAGTTCCGCGTGCCTACAACAGGTGGGACCCACTACATCCCGCCAGGTTGTACCTCAAACTTTTAGATCAAGTGCAATGTTCCCTCCATTAGTTTCTCCAAAACCCTCAAATACATATCTCAGCCTCCTCCCTACTTCACCCAAAACTGCGGCGGTTCCAATTTGCCCCAGCGACTCCATCCACGGCGACGCGCAACTTCTCCTTCCAGCAAGGCAACTTCATCCACGGCAATGACTTCTCCTTCCATGGCGACTCCTTCCATGGCTGGCGATGGAGAACCCAGCACACGACCAAGGAGGGTCCCTATCGACGAAGCCGAGAATGAAGACGCAGGATTCGGGTTCGCATCCACATGTAACGCCTTCCAGGGTTAGGGCAGAAGATTTGCGTGCAATCAATTTCTTCTTGCGTCCATTCAATCGAGTTGATGTTACCTCTAAGGCCATCTAGGGTTTTGGCAGAAAAATTGCATGCAATCACTTTTTTCTTGCTTTATTCAATATATTACTTTTTGCCTCACAGTCAACAGAGTTGATGTTACCTCTATTGCCATCTAGGGTTTTGGAACTAGGTCCTATCCTGGGAGCACTTGTCTATCCCCCAACAGACGAATCCATTAGAGTTTAGTTCACAGTTTTTTCTCGAGGAGACAAAGGGGCAGACCCCTATTTTCATGTATTTCCTGGGAGCACTTGTCTCATTGGCGCATGCTTTTATAAATCACAGAGTTGTTTAGTACTGATTAGTTTTTCGTATTGCACTAGTAGTACTACATCTTCATTAATTGATGCTGGCGTTTTGATATCTATGTGCACATACAGATCTGCAGGCCAGTTGATAGGTGACATGTGGAACATAAGGGTATAGTGCATGGAAGGACAAGATGTTGTGCGCTTGGTCCATGCTACTCTTGACAGGGGACAAATAGACTTTTACAGCTTGTGCACTTTCCAAGATCTGCTTGGATATGGATTGCGGGACTACTACTACTACAAGAAGAGAATAGGAGATGCTGATGCATCTGTTCAGGCAATTGATTACAACAAAGATGTAGAGTACATGCTTGAGTACATGGCTGAATCCGAAGAAAGGAAAGTAAGGTTGATACTATCAAAACGAGAAGTAGTTGGACCTATCAACATTACACCCCTAAAACGACCAAGGGCTAATTTGGATGATTATAGTACAGATGATGATCATGATAGTAGTAATGATGAAACAATTAACCAATACAAAAATTGGGTCCAGATTCTGGTATGTATGATGTTTGTACTACACTATCCACATGTATCTATAACTGTGCAATGTACTCACAGAATTATTTTGTTAACCTGCAGAGCTATTCGATGACTACAGGGAATCAATAGTAAAAACATACTCTAAATAGTTAAGGCACCGAGGCCTTCTTAGAGAAATTTGTAAATCCTTTTCTCTCTGAACTACTTGTTTGTGATGAAAATTGGGAATCCACTAAGTGCACTTGTTTTTTCATTTTTTCAGTGGCTTATAACAGAGGTCAAGCTCAGCCTACAGAAGTACATGATGAGAGCAATGGTAGTAGCATCACGCCGCTGTCACAATGGCCAGCTCATGCAAGGAAACCAAAGCAGACAAAAGGTTCTAAAAGCTAAACAACCTTCTGCAATTTTTGATGCTGTTATTGTGCACGAGTTAATGTAAGCTTCTATTTTTTATTGTAAATAGGTGGCAAGAAAATGGGCCGTGGTTGCTTGAAATGGCTAGCTGCAGTGGCCAAGAGATCGAAGCCTCGGTCATAGAAAATGAAAATCCAATTTTCTGAAAATATGGGTGGTCCCTGTGGAGACAATAGACGTACCTTTCTGGATGAGGTTGTGCTGCTTACAAAGCAGAAGGCTCCATTAATTGGAGTTAGATATTGGAGAGATGTGTCTCGACATGCCAAGGAGGATATAGCAGAATGTATAATGGTATGTCAATGGCCATCTCATGCTGCATTCTAATGTTATATATTAGTCTTGTTCCCTCTATGTTCTTGGAAACAAATATTATGAATGAAGCATACATTACGAGTTTTCGTTCCCACTAGGATCATTGGGACCTTGAGACCAATGAGGATCCGAAGAAAAAGATATGGAAGGTTGCCATGGAACGCTACAAAGGTTGGCGATCCGCTTTGCATCCTATGTACAAGGCATACAACAGTTATGATAAGAGAATGAAAAATAAGCCTGAAGACGTAGACATTGTGGAGTGGCACTATTTGAACAAGTACTTTGCAACTAGGAAGTTCAAGGTACAACCTCTTTTGTAAGTATAGGAACACAATCATGAGTTCAACTTTTCATCTCTAATCTTTACTTTACGGGATGACTATGTGCAGAGTAAGAGCAGCAACAACTCTAAGAATCGCAAACAAATGAAAACGAGTCACTCGGGGGTTCCAAACCTTTCTCTCAGTGGAGTTGGGAAAAGGTAAAGTTTTGTTTCATTATTCTCAACTTTCAGTACATTACACAATGATATATTAATGGCGTTTCATGTTCCAATCATAAAGAGATCCAGTAACTGGTGCTGAGCCATGCCTTTTGGAAATTTGGAGGACCACTCACACTACTAGGGAAGGAGAATTGATAGATGAGGTGGCTGAGAGTATTTATGTGAGTACTGAGTACTAATTTGATCATAACCTTGCTTGAGCCTTAGAAGCTAATTTTTGTATGAAACAATGACCAAAATTCATGTAATACAATTAATTTTTTCTTGCCATCAGACTAGTACAACCAGGATGCTATCTGTATCATCACAATCAGATGAAGAAGACTCAACAAGTGACACTTGTGGACCTGCCAAGGAAGACCAATTTTTCCAGCAAACGTACAAGGAAACAACAGGAGCCAAATACACCAGGTCACGTGGCCATTGTTACTTGTCGAATCCAAAAGGAAAGCAGCAAATCCTTCAGGAGAGGATGATTCAGGAGCGACTAGAGAGGCTCGAAGAACAATAACATCAGTTCCAGGAAAAAGTTGAAAAGCATGAAGCTGATAAGGTAGCAGAGCTGGAACAACTTAAAGCCACACTTAGACAAGAATTGATGGGGGAGGTTGAAACAGTGATGACACCTTATCGTCAGACATTACTGCCAGAGGTAACTATAATATAATATAATTTATGCATGTTTATTTCTCTTTTGCTCTTAACTTGCACAATGTCGCTAACATCTAGCATCCCCTCTTTTAGAATGCATAGCCTATCCCGGCAACCAGCAATAATACAACTGAAGTTGATGCTAGGAGCACTGGTGATAACCCTGATGCAACGCCAGTACCGCATAACCAAGAAACAAGGAACCATGTATATCCACAATAATTGGTTGCGATTGAAAAAATATATATGTCGCTAATCTCTTGCTCGCCTGCTTTTAAATTGTGCATCATACCCCCCAAACCAACAATAATACAACTGTAGATGAAGCTGAGAGCACTGAGGATAACATTGCTGCAACACAAGTTGTGCATAGTCAACAACTAGAGAAACAGGTAACAACATCAAACAATGATTCCAATCTTGATGGTTTTGTGCATTTAGAGCTAACATTGTTCCAAGAACTTTATTATGATCCAGATTGCTCCAAGAAGCATCCTCACAACCGAAAGAAGCAATTTGACACCTAGCAGCAAAAATGCTAGCACTGCCAATGTTGCAAAGAGTCTGTTCAATGAGGATCGTGGTAGAGGTGCAGGAGCTGCTGTAGGATCCAAATACATTAGTTCACAGCAGCATGTATCTGGTGCTAAAACACGAGCAAGCAAAAAGAAAGCACAACAGGTATGAACTGGAATTGTGTTTTCAATATGCTATTACTATTTTCTAATGTTCCTGCATATTGATTCTAAGACAAAGTAGCTTCACAAATTTTAATTCACTTTGTTTCTCTTTGCTTCAGCATGCCAGTCAAACTATGTAGGAGCAGGCGATAAGACTCAAGGTTTTGCCTATAGGTTACAAGCAAGCCTTCAAGAAGCAAAGTTGATCATCATGAATGCTTGGAGTGATCAAGATTATAGATGTGTGCGAATAATATAGGTGTTGATCTAGATATTTCATTATTGGGAGTCATGTGGATGAATGGACAAGAGTTAGTTTCATATGTTGAATATTCTGTCATTAATGGTGTGCGTGAATGATGAATTGATTTAAATAATGATATATATGTGGCATCAGTTTGTTTTGGATCTTCCGTTGCATTAAATAATATGCTTATGGTGACGAGCCAAATTTTTGTTGCGCTACTGCATGAGCGATGGTGACAAAATATTTTCCGTTGCGATATCCGTTGAACGTATAGCCACGAGCCATATTGTGTTGCGCTACCTTGTAAGCATATAGCCACGACATATTTTGTTGCGACATGACTGAAGCATATAGCGACGTCACGTACCTCGTTGCGATACCTTGTACGCATATAGCGACACTGTCTCGTCCGTTGCGATATCCTTGAGAATATAGTGATAGCATATGGTTCGTTGCGCTACCCTTTACGTGTAAAGCGATGACATATGTTGTTGCGATATGACTGTACCATATAGCCATGCCTCGTACGTTGTTGTGATACACTCTACGCATGTAGGGACGACCTATATTTCATTGTGATACCATTTAAGCATGTCACAACGCCATATTACGTTGGGATATGGTTGACGCATATAGCAATGACTAGTACTTCGTTGTGATATTCTGCTAGCATATTGCAACAACATTCTTGCGTTGTATTAACCCTTGTTTGCAACAGTGCAATGTCATTGCAATAGCCACTATAGCAATGACGGCTAGCGCTGCAATTACTAATCTTGCAACGACAATGGCCGTTGCAATTTCCACTTATTGCTATGACATACGCCATTGCAACAACACACAATCGTCGCACTAGATTGGTATTGCAACGAAATGACCCCTATTGCAATGATTTTGTGCCGTGGCGCTAGTGACAAAATGTTGTAGTGAGTTCTAGCTCTTTAGATGCTTAGCTGGATCAATAGTTCACTGGTTTATAGTGGGTGCTCTAGTCTAAGGCCATAGGCTAAAATAGTAACGATAGTGTAGACGTGGTGTCTAGACTAGACTTACGTGTTGGTTGTGGTATATCCCATGGTTAGATGAGGTAGGTAGCAGGTGGTGACAGCCCTGTCTATCTAGCAGAACCCTCCCCGTTCAGGTATATCCCAGTGCCGCGGTACTGGAGCTCACCAGTCTTATTCTAAGGGAAGCCAATAACCCAAAGCGAGCAGCTAGGACAGTTCTATCTTATCTCTAAAACCCAGCCTTAGGAAACCTCTCTACCCTAACGTCTAGCGGGTGTGGTGTCCTTGGACGAACCTGAACTGTAGAGAAAGCACACACGTTCCTCAGTGGATACGATACCCTTGGAATACTCCTGGGTGAAAGTTATGACGGCATCCGTGCGCTTGCGGATTTATTTTCGTGATGCTAGGAAACGTCAACAATAATCCAGGTTATCTCCCGGTAGTGCTTTGTTTATGGTCAGAAGCTCAACCATGGGAACTTCCTTTTGCAGCTATCATTGATGATGTCATTCCCCTCTCACCACCAATTGTTGATGTCATGAAGCTTTAGCTGCAAAGTTAGCAATACAGATCATCCACGAAATTTTCAATGCTTATGATAAACATATGCATCTACAACCAACCTTCTGAAGATTTTGCAAAAGAGTACCTTAAGGTGGTTGTAGTCCACGTGCGTGCTCGGGGCACAAAAGCATGTCTGACTTTGGAGAGGTATTGAATGAGCATGATTCGTGTGGTGCTTCAAGAATGAAACTTCCATGCTCACTTAAATAATCCTTCTTTTCGGACTCCAGAGTCGGCGCCTCACCACATTCCATGGCCCATGAGATCTCCATCTCAAGAGATTCATCGTGAGAGATTGTAGTTGAATCTCGATCGTGGTCGAGAACAACGTACTCTGGGCCCGCGGGAGGAGGCTCACGCTCGATCGAGGGTGATATGATGATCGTTCATCTTCACAAAGGTGAAGAGTTTCTTTCGAAGCGTACTCTGTAGGAGTGGCAGATTTTGCAACTTCGAAGAGAATAGGTTCGGATGATATGAACGGAGATGTATGCATCATCTTCTCGAGCATGTCTCACTCAGGAAATGGCTTCGCCGTAGGATTTTCTAAACATGAGGTAGCGATGGCAGAAACTGTAACACCTCAGGTGTTTTAATTGTTAAACAAGTCTTACTGGCGTAATAAAATGCATCGCTAACCAAGAAAATAAAAGGAATGGATTAAGTTTGGTTTTGCTTTTACCTTTAAAAGTTTGTATGCGCATAAATGCATGTACTTTAGTGAAACAAATTGGATAACTTTCACATCAAAGCAAATATGGCTATGAAATTAAATGAGCACACCAGTATTAGCATGACCAATAAAAGTTTAGTTGAAGTCTAGGGAAGAAAATGAAATTTTAAAATAAGATGACGCGCCCTCCGAATAGAGTTTTCTTTAAGTTTTTAAAATAACTTTGGAACTAAAGCTCAAATGAACTTTGGCCTAAAACGAAACTTGTAGAACTTTTTATTTTCAACAACTTTCATGTTCAAAAGATTTTGAAATTCAAATTAGAAAGTGGAGAAAACGTCCTGTTTGCAACCAGCCCCCTGGAAATTTTTGAATTCTCGCACTTAGGCCCTTGCCCCTCCTCTGCTGCACCGCACCCTCGCCCGACCGCCACCGGCCACCTGGCCCTCGACGCCTGCGCGGCACCAGGCGCCGAGCCAACCCCCGGCGCCCTGCCTGCTGCCCGCCCCCGCTCGCCCAACCGCGGCCGCGCCTTTCTTCTCCACGGCATGCCCCTGCCCAACCCGGCGCCCTGCAGCACCGCACCGCCGCCCAGTCGCTGGCCGCCGCCCCCTCCACCCAGTGCCCCGTCGTGCCGCCCCAGCTCGCCAACCACACGACCGCGTCGTCCGCACGCGACGTTGCGCCCCAGTGCGCGCCCAGCGCGCGCACGCCACGCGCATGGCGCGCCTCTGGCCACTGGTCACCGCCGGCCGCCCCCAATGGCGCCCCGCCTCGCCGCCCCCTCCACCCCGCGTTCTGGCCGTGCCAAGCCCGCCCCCACGAGCTCCACCGGCTATAAAGCCCGGCGCAGCGCCCCTCCCTCCTCTCCCTGTTCCTCTTTCTTCCCCGCAGAACAGAGCAAAGCAGAGCCGAGCTCCGCCCCACGCCGCCACCGTGGAACCCCCTCCTCCGCCCTCCTCGACCCGAGCTAGGCCCCAAAATCACTCTCCTACCTCCGCGCGAAGCTTCCCAGCCCAAGCCCCGCCGCCTAGCTTGCCGGAGCAGAGCTCCACCCGCCGCCGCCCCCCCTGGTAGCTGTGGGCAGCTTTGCTCAGACCGCCTCCGCCCCAACCGTGACCACCCAAAGGTAGCCCCCAACCTCCTCTTGCCCCTCCCGCACCTTGCCCTCGCCGCCGGCGACCGAGCTCGCCGGAATTCGGCCGGACAGGATGATCCCCGCCGCAAATCGCGACCAGGGACTACATTGCAAACGCCCAAATCTTTCTAGGGGGTTTTCTGCTAGTTTTCAGGGACCCCTCTGTAAAGAAAGTTTTAACCAAATCAGTGAACTTGTAAAATTCGTATAAAATCTTAGAAAATTCAGAAAAATGCAAACTCAACTGTTCTGGAATCCTTAGAAGAAACTCTACAACGTTTGTTAGAAAAAGTTTCTCAGATTCTCAATATATTTTGCTCTACATTAAATGGAAGATTTAATGGACTTCTTTTGTACCCACTGTTGTAGATCAGTGCTGACCCTAAATTTTGGGCAGTGAGTTAGTTGCTTGATTTTTAGGGCTGTGTAAAAAGATCAGGACCAAAAGCCATCTCTAGATACACCTTTTGTCCAACCTTGTTTTATGCCATAAAGTGATAGAACTAAATTTTCCTGCCGTTCTGTGATGTTTAATGTCATGAAATTTTTTTTGTGTTGTTGTAGAAATACCTAGAGGCCATAGAAAAATTTAGAAACATTGTTACTATATGTAACCTGTTCATATGAATTTGTGGTAGGAAAACTTCACTAATTCAAAATAATTAGTAAAGCGCTTAGAAAATGTTCATCTTTTTACTATGAAACACATTAGAGTAGCTCAAGCTGTACAAAAAGTTTCATACATAGAAACCCTGTATAACATCCTGTAGAAACTAATCTTTAATAACATGAGTGTAGATTGTCCCATTTATTATGCTCTAAATCATGTACAAAAAAATTTGAAAAATTTACAGTAGCACAAATATGGTTATAGCAACACCCTATAAAATTTTTAGCATCAATACTTGCATGGTTTGTTCTGTATAAAAATAACTAGATGCTAGCAGTGGCTGTGTATTACATTTTTCATATTTAACATGCTACACAAAAATGTCTGAAATTTTTACAGTGACCTTATCTCTGCATAATGTACTTTGAATAAAAATTTTATTACCAGAAGCTAACTAGATTAGTAATTGTGTTCAACTCATGTTTGTGTTTAAAAAGAAACTAAGTTTTCAATATAACACAACCCCTTCTTCTTTAATGAAGTTAAATAGATTAAGATAAACTCTATTAACGATTGCCCAGGAAATGTTAAAGTAAATAACTTCACAGCAAAACTTATGCCCTATGAACTGCAACTTTATCGTGAAGGAAATAATGTCGTTTACTATCACCACTATTTAAACTTGTGCATTCATGTAGAATCGACGACTCTCGCCGACGGAACTTACGAGCTGGTACCCGCGTCCGAGAGTGAGCAGCGTGAAGCTCAAGTAAATCTAACTGAAGCTCTTGAAGACCCGAGCCCAAGTTCGGAAGAGCCCCAAGCTAACTGTGAAGGCAAGCCCCGGAGCATAACCCATTTCTTTTCCTAAAATTATGCAACTCACTACTCTTTTGCTTGTGCATTAAGTTTATAGGAGTTGAATGAAAATTTAGTTGCATGATGTTAGGAACCCATGCTTGAAAACTAGACGTAAGGTTCGATAGAATGCTGTGCTAATAGGACTCCGGTAAAAGCCGAGTGATTTCCTGTCACTCGCGAGAAAATAGGAGTTGAATGTTTACTACACGCTGCAATCATACGGACAACGGACAGGCTATGGTACGATGTTTACAATTGAGGCCCGTCTGTTTAGTGAAAAATGCTAAGGCCGCAAGGTGTGGTAGTGGTGGTTAAGTCTTTGAACGTACTAACCACATGCCGAGAATATGGTAATCGGTAAGCTTAAGTATCTGATTGGCCCGGCAAGTGGACAGCAACCTACCCTTCGAACTTCGGTCCCACTATATGGCGAGTGCACGAGTGGTCATGACCCGGCGGCGAACCGTGGCGTGGGACTCGTGTACTCTCGGAGGGTAGCCTCGATCCACAACCCGGAAAGAAAGGGGAAAAGTTGCACGTGTGACTCTGTGAGTAACCACGTGACGTGTGTTTAGGTTTCCCTTGCAAGGTTAAGAAATTCGATTCGAATCGTCCGTTTCTCACGGCTATTGAGACTGCTTAACCACTTTTACCCACAGAGTAAGAAGAGAAACAATGATGATGAATGAACTTGTTGGATGAAATTTAATGCTTCACCATGTATGATATTGGATAGTTGCTTACCTAGAATGGATAATGAAACTAGAATCTTGAGCTAAAAGTTGAAAGTAAGGATCCACCCGTAGATGCTTTTTGGCAAAACAAACCCCTCAAGCCAAAAGCCTCGCATGTCTAGGAGTCGGCTAAGTATACCTCAATAGTCGGGTAAGCCTTGCTGAGTATTAGTATACTCAGCCTTGCTTGTGGCTTGTTTTCAGGTGAGACCTTCGAAGACATGATTCCTAGTTTGACTTGGCCTTGTACGCTCCCTCCTGGTTGGTCGGTGGAATGGGATACGCCCCCGTCCAACGGAGATAATGCCGAGTGATGTCTCGTACGGGCTTCATCGAGACATCCTTATCGTCGAAGTAGCTTCCGTTGTTTTATTTTCCGCTGCAACTTAAACACTGAAGAACTTATTTATGATCATTGAAGTACTTGGTTTCTAAACCCGAAACTTGGTCTGTAATATTTACTTATGCTAATATGGTAATATTTGCTGGAATGTGGTATTCTCTGGGCTCATCTTCGCATGAGCATTTGTATGTATGGCATTCGATCCGCTCTACCGTGGTTGTATCGGGAGGTTATACCCGACAGACCAGTGGATTACTCCGTTTGAAGTGTAAGGTTAATCGAGATTGCCTTAATGGTGATGGTTAATATACTTGAGCCGAATTAATTCAGGTGGTTCTGCCACAGCTGGTATCAGAGCCGTAGCTGGTGCCACAGCTGGCAACAGCTGGTGCCACAGCTGGCAACAGCTGGTGCCAGAGCCAAAATACATACGCCAGAGAATGCGATAAGCCTTAAAAAAAACCCGTTTACTAAAACTTGACTAGAAGGATGTGTTGCAAAGTACGTTGGTGCGTTAAGGATGGTGCCTAGTTCGTAAAGCCCTAAGGGATTATGGGAAAGTTACTAGGTGGCTATCTAACTTCTATATATTATCAACTGACTTCCAGCACATTACTTTCTGTCAAAACTTACTTTCATGCACAACCGACCTTAATTTCTGTAACGACGCACTCATCGCTAAGGTAAGAAGGTAAGGATCCTCAGCCAACTGAGAGAGCTTGGCCTTCCTGTCGGTGATGCGAACCGAACGCTGCCCTCAAGCAGTGGCTTACTTGAGGTGCTGCCAATATGCCAACTGATAGTTGAACATATTGGGAGTAGAAGGTTTGGCGTAGGGTATGGCGATCGCTGTTCATACCCCCGTCTCATGACGGTACCCCCGTGAATACGCTATCTCGATAGCGTATGTTAACGTCGTCTGTACGGCGGAAATTGTACAAATATCGTTTCTATAAGTAAACGGTAATGAATACGGACGCTTTCATGAGTGCTGGCATGAAAGGTTCATGAAATATATATATGCTTTGTCAATCTTCTGCAGGTACACTAACCGCGATTACGATAAGTTAAGGAACGATTAGAAAGACTCGACTAGCTATTATAGTGAGAGCCGTATTGTGTATGCCACCGAAACTATCTTCGTAAGACCAAAATTATTTGGCGATTATTTTATTTTGTGAGGACGAATAGGACGTGCATGCATCATGAACATATATATTGGAAATTGAAAATGCGTTGTATAAGAGTGGTAAGGTTCTTGCGTATCTATGCGTGGTTTGCATAAGGACTATCTAGCGAATCTGTCCCAGATCTGCCATGACCGAAAAGAGAGAATTATTGATCAAAGAAAATGACCTTTTCTGGTAAAGTTCATGTTTAAAGAATTGTTCCAAATATTGTGTTCTATCTCCTGTTCAAAAATAAAAAATTCTGAACTTATGGATAATAAGAAATAACAGAAACCTTGGAGCGTCAGATTTCTGTCCAGAATAAGCACTTCTACCTCTTAAATTTTTAGGCCCCCTTTCCTGCGGTTTTCTGCAAAAGAGCACAACACAAAACCTGTTCCAAATTTACCCGGGAAGCTTCTGTTAAAATTTGGTAAATTTTGGCTGGGTAGATTTCCCCTGGTGCACGAAACTCTACCTCCCTGTTCACTGAAAATTTCTGGGTAGACAGAGAGGTAAAACCTGGAAAGAAAGACCATCTTAGAGACCTATCTAGCTCTGGAGTTGACTAGCAAAGTTGTTCACAAATACCTTAGGAGTGATCTGGTGAAATTTGAGAATTTTTGGATGAGAAGTATGGAAGTTATGGTTATTTTTGCACTCTATACGGAATCTGTCCCTGTGCTTTTCACACTTTTTCTCGGCCTCATCCATTTGATCTTTCGTTCAGATGGCCGAGACAGCTGCCGTGATGGTGGATGAGGATGGACGCGTTCACTCACAGTGTCTCCACTGGGAGGGCTTTCCCTCTATTTTGTGGAACGTGTTGAGCACCGTGGGCTATCTAATTCCCCCACGTTACGCCGGACTGGAGTTTGCAGAGAATGGAGTTACCCAGTGCCGTGTCAACGTGACCATTTTTCCGCACCCGCTACACCCGAAGTGGCCCGCCTTGGAGATCAAGGCTGTTGGTCGCCGTTTGGCCGATACTTAGGAGCTCACTCTCCTGCTCACAGCGAGTCGTCCGTCAACGACTTGGATGACTTCTAGATGACGACCTAGAAGGGCTTTTGCACATACTCCTCGATAGGGTAGCCTAACTTTTGGCAAGTGTTGTAATAGGCTAACTAGGAGTTGAGTAACTCTTTTGTGATGGGTACACCTGAACCATGTGGATACCCTCGGCACGTAAGGAACAGCGATAAACTTGGGTGATTTCGTTGTAAGTTGGTAAACAATGAAATCCACAATCGCTGAAACTTGTCGGAAATTTTATCCATGTTTCATTACATTTCTGAGCTGTGAGTTGAATACCAAACCTGTCAGGAATTTTGTGGTCGTGGTTCTCACAAAAATTCAGCATCATTGGACCTCGCTAGTTTAAGTTATAGGCGAAACATTACCGATCGATCTGCTGAAAAACAGCTAAGACAGTAAGGCAAGGGACGAGCCTTTCGACCACCTTAGCTATAGTTCTAGCGCCGAAGCTAAATACCAAAGTGGTGCATTCCTAAATTCTTTGACTACTGCCAAAGTATGAGATATTTTGGATGGACCCACAGCAAGCTATGATTTTTCTCGTAGCAAATAGAGATTCTGTCCATACTTCCGGCTGTGATTTCGGAAGTCTATGACTACACCAATCATTTATGAATCAAGGAAGTAATATGGATCACGTTGCTAATGAAGAACATTCGCCTTTTCAGATGGTGGGAGCAACCCGTGGTAACCCGGATGGTTTTGGTGCTAGCGCAAGTGGATCACAACCACAGCCGCCACCACCACCTGGTTTAGTGGAAGTAATGGCCGCTCAAACCGAGTTGCTTCGTCAGCCTGTCAAGGGGCAAGAAGCGATTTTTCAATGCCTGCAGCCACAACACCATCAAGGGGATGGGTGCAATGTCCACCATCCTCAGGTTGCTAGCTATCCAGAGCTCAATAACAAGATGATGGACACAAGAGACGTTTACTCAGACTCCTTATTGCCCCCATCACAACTTCCGATGAAACTTAAGGATCACCAAGTAAAGCGTTGGACTCTCAAGCCTGACCCATGCAGCATAGACTTGACTGGATGGGAAATTACCTGCACAGAATTCATCCCACGGGGCCGACGTCAAGTTAGCAAAACTACTGACGCCGGCACAGTCCTTCGAACACAAACTCGCTCACCTGTTCTGGAAAAGATAGACCCTGCCAAATGCACCACACCCAAGGGAGGTTCATTGGGTATGCCAGTAGCGATATCTTCAGATAACAAACAACCCCGTCGTCCAAGTGACAAAAACCGTTACTTCAATTGTAGCAGTGCTAACCATTTTGCTCGAGAATGCCCTCAGCCTAGGAAGCCAAAGCAGGGCCAAGGTTCTAGCCAAACCCATCAGAACAAGCGTAAAAGACAGAGAACAAGAGCAAAGGACAGATTGATCAGCTTGAAGCGCTCCCTAAAGGTGCACCCTTAATAACACGCACATCCTCTATTTAATAACAAGCCTGCAGTTATATTATTTGATTCTGGTGCATCGCATAGTTTCATAAGTGCAAAATTCGGTGCAAAAGTAGGCTCGGATGTTTGTCACACAAAAGGGTCATATATGACATCAACACCGGGTGGTAAAACTGTTCAAACCAAATGGTCAGACAAGTACCAGTCAAGTTGGGTAGTAAAACAAAAACCATCGACACAGACCTTGTCCTTTTACCTCTTGACGGCATGGATATTATTTTAGGAATGAACTGGATGACTATGCATGGAGTAACACTGGACCTTTCTTCTCGAGCCGTTGAGATAAATTCACCTAGTCACGGAGCCACTACCCTTTACCTACCATTCCTGGATTGCACGAATTCCTGTGCTTACATGATGGAAGGACTTAAGCTAGAGGATATTCCTGTGGTAAATGAGTATGCCGATGTCTTTCCGGACGACTTACCCGGAATGCCACCAGACAGGGATATTGAGTTCATCATTGAATTACAACCGGGCACTGCACCTATATCCAAAAGACCATATAGGATGCCCCCTAAAGAGTTGGCAGAGCTGAAAATTCAACTCCAAGAACTGCTGGACAAAGGTTTCATTCGCCCTAGCGCGTCACCTTGGGGATGTCCAGCCCTATTCGTAAAGAAGAAGGATGACAGTTTAAGATTATGTGTGGACTACCGACCTCTCAATGCGGTAACTGTTAAAAATAAATACCCACTTCCTCGTATCGATGTACTCTTCGATCAATTAGCTGGAGCCAGAGTCTTCCCAAAGATTGATCTTCGTTCGGGATATCATCAGATCAAGATTCGCCCGTGCGATATCCCTAAGACTGCCTTCTCCACACGCTCTGGACTATATGAATTCTTGGTCATGTCCTTTCGACTCACCAATGCCCCTGCCTACTTCATGTATCTCATGAATTCGGTATTCATGCCCGAACTTGACAAATTCGTCGTAGTGTTCATCGACGACATCCTTATCTATTCCAAGGATGAGGAAGAGCATGCCAAGCACCTTCGCACTGTGCTTCAGCGACTCAGAGACCATCAGCTCTATGCTAAGTTTTCTAAGTGTGAATTCTGGTTGGACACTGTAAAGTTCTTGGGTCACACGATCTCCAGTGAAGGCATAGCTGTTGACCCCAGCAAGGTACAAGAGGTGATGGATTGGAAACCCCCTACCTCTGTTCATCAGATTCGCAGTTTTCTCGGCTTAGCCGGTTACTACCGTCGCTTCATCCCGGATTTCTCTCGAATTGCTAAGCCCATGACCGAACTGCTAAAGAAGGAAGTAAAGTTTGTATGGAATGAGAAATGTGAAGAAGCTTTCCACACTCTCAGAGAGCATCTGACTACTGCACCTGTGTTAGCTCCACCCGATAATACCAAGTCATTCGATGTATATTGTGACGCATCGGGTACTGGTCTAGGATGTGTGCTTATGCAAGAGAATCGAGTGATAGCATATGCCTCATGAGCCCTTCGGCCCCACGAGCAGAATTATCCCACTCATGATCTTGAGCTTGCAGCGGTCATTCACGCTCTGAAAATATGGAGGCATTATCTCATGGGTACACAGTGCAATATCTACACGGATCATAAGAGTCTCAAGTATATCTTCACACAAGCCGAGCTAAATATGAGACAACGGAGATGGCTAGAATTAATCAAGGATTATGACCTTGAAGTGCACTATCACCTCGGCAAGGCTAATGTAGTCGCGGATGCACTAAGCCGCAAGTCCCATTGCCATTGCTTATCCATGGAATCCTACAATGAGACATTGTGTGCAGAAATGAGGAAGCTTAACATGGAAATAGTTTCCCAAGGCACTCTAGATCACATCTCAGTTGAGCCCACTCTCCACGACCAAATCGTCATGGCACAACTACATGATAAAGGAATTAAGATCATCAAACAAAAACTCTCTCTAGGTGAGGAGAAGTATAAATGTTTCCGCCAGGACCATAAGGGAGTTCTATGGTTCGAAAGTCATATAGTCGTTCCGAAGAATCGTGAACTCCGCAAGCAAATTCTCGATGAGGCACACTTTCCAAATTCTCTATCCACCCCGGCAGTAGCAAAATGTATCAAGACCTAAGGCAAAACTTCTGGTGGACTAGAATGAAAAGGGAAATTGCTACGTATGTCTCGGAATGTGACACGTGCCAGAGAGTAAAAGCTAGCCACTTGAAGGTAGCCGGTACACTTCAACCGTTACCTATACCATCATGGAAATGGGAAGACATAAGTATGGACTTCATCGTTGGACTACCAAACACTTCCCAGAAACATGATTCCATATGGGTTATCGTGGATAGACTCACAAAGATGGCACATTTTCTTTCGGTACACACCACCTATTCTACAAAGAAATATGCCGAGATTTACCTCGATCGTATTGTTTGCCTACATGGAATACCTAAGACAATTATTTCTGATCGTGGTCCTCAGTTTGTAGCACGCTTTTGGGAACAACTGCAAACGTCTCTTGGTACCAAACTGATTCGCAGCTCAGCATACCATCCTCAGACTGACGGACAAACGGAAAGAGTAAACCAAATTCTTGAAGACATGCTGAGAGCTTGCGTCATTCACTATGACAAGAACTGGGACAAATGCCTACCCCTAGCAGAGTTCTCGTACAACAACAGCTATCAAACGAGCTTGAAAATGGCACCATTTGAGGCCCTGTACGGACGAAGGTGTCGAACTCCTTTGAGCTGGTCACAAACCGGAGAACGAAAAATAATTGGACCTGACCTGGTAATCGAGGCAGAGGAGAAAGTAAAAGTAATACAAGCAAATCTTAAAGCCGCACAAGCCCGACAAAAGAGCTATTCTGACAAAAGGAGAAAGCCCCTAAAATTCGAAGTTGGCGATCATGTCTATCTTCGAGTTTCACCCACCAAGGGAGTGCGAAGATTTGGAATCAAAGGCAAACTAGCTCCCCGTTATATTGGTCCTTACGAAATCATTGAGAGCTGCGGACCCGTAGCCTACAAATTACAACTGCCCCCTCAGCTCACGGCCACCCATGACGTCTTCCACGTATCTCAACTCAAGAAGTGTATTCGAGTCCCTACCGAGATTGTGGAACAACAAGAAATATTGTTAGAACCCGACCTCTCGTATGTCGAACACCCGGTTAAAATTTTGGATCGAAAAGAAAGAGAGACCAGGAGGAAAGTGATTAAAATGTGTAAAGTTCAATGGAATCATCACACTGAAGAAGAAGCCACCTGGGAAACCGAGAGCTACCTAAACCAAAATTTCCCTGGTTTTCTTATCTCAACCACGGGTATGTACACACACTGCCCACACTAATCTTATTGTCCGAATCTCGGGGCGAGATTCTTTTTAAGGGGGGAAGGCTGTAACACCTCAGGTGTTTTAATTGTTAAACAAGTCTTACTGGCGTAATAAAATGCATCGCTAACCAAGAAAATAAAAGGAATGGATTAAGTTTGGTTTTGCTTTTACCTTTAAAAGTTTGTATGTGCATAAATGCATGTACTTTAGTGAAACAAATTGGATAACTTTCATATCAAAGCAAATATGGCTATGAAATTAAATGAGCACACCAGTATTAGCATGACCAATAAAAGTTTAGTTGAAGCCTAGGGAAGAAAATGAAATTTTAAAATAAAATGACGCGCCCTCCGAATAGAGTTTTCTTTAAGTTTTTAAAATAACTTTGGAACTAAAGCTCAAATGAACTTTGGCCTAAAACGAAACTTGTAGAACTTTTTATTTTGAACAACTTTCATGTTCAAAAGATTTTGAAATTCAAATTAGAACGTGGAGAAAACGTCCTGTTTGCAACCAGCCCCCTGGAAATTTTTGAATTCTCGCACTTAGGCCCTTGCCCCTCCTCTGCTGCACCGCACCCTCGCCCGACCGCCGCCGGCCACCTGGCCCTCGACGCCTGCGCGGCACCAGGCGCCGAGCCAACCCCCGGCGCCCTGCCTGCTGCCCGCCCCCGCTCGACCAACCGCGGCCGCTCCTTTCTTCTCCCTCCCGCACGGCATGCCCCTGCCCAACCCGGCGCCCTGCAGCACCGCACCGCCGCCCAGTCGCTGGCCGCCGCCCCCTCCACCCAGTGCCCCGTCGTGCCGCCCCAGCTCGCCAACCACACGACCGCGTCGTCCGCACGCGACGTCGTGCCCCAGTGTGCGCCCAGCGCGCGCACGCCACGCGCATGGCGCGCCTCTGGCCACTGGTCACCGCCGGCTGCCCCCAATGGCGCGCCTCTGGCCACTGGTCACCGCCGGCCGCCCGGCGCAGCGCCCCTCCCTCCTCTCCCTGTTCCTCTTTCTTCCCCGCAGAACAGAGCAAAGCAGAGCCGAGCTCCGCCTCATGCCGCCGCCGTGGAACCCCCTCCTCCGCCCCTCCTCGACCCGAGCTAGGCCCCAAAATCGCTCTCCTACCTCCGCGCGAAGCTTCCCAGCCCAAGCCCCGCTGCCTAGCTCGCCGGAGCAGAGCTCCACCCGCCGCCGCCCCCCTGGTAGCCGTGGGCAGCCCTGCTCAGACCGCCTCCGCCCCAACCGTGACCACCCAAAGGTAGCCCCCAACCTCCTCTTGCCCCTCCCCCACCTTGCCCTCGCCGCCGGCGACCGAGCTCGCCGGAATTCGGCCGGACAGGATGATCCCCGCAGCAAATCGCGACCAGGGACTACATTGCAAACGCCCAAATCTTCCTAGGGGGTTTTCTGCTAGTTTTCAGGGACCCCTCTGTAAAGAAAGTTTTAACCAAATCAGTGAACTTGTAAAATTCGTATAAAATCTTAGAAAACTCAGAAAAATGCAAACTCAACTGTTCTGGAATCCTTAGAAGAAACTCTACAGCTTTTGTTACGAAAAGTTTCTCAGATTCTCAATATATTTTGCTCTACATTAAAAGGAAGATTTAATGGACTTCTTTTGTACCCACTGTTGTAGATCAGTGCTAACCCTAAATTTTGGGTAGTGAGTTAGTTGCTTGATTTTTAGGGCTGTGTAAAAAGATCAGGACCAAAAGCCATCTCTAGATACACCTTTTGTCCAACCTTGTTTTATGCCATAAAGTGATAGAACTAATTTTTCCTGCCGTTCTGTGATGTTTAATGTCATGAAACTTTTTTTGTGTTGTTGTAGAAATACCTAGAGGCCATAGAAAAATTTTGAAACATTTTTACTATATGTAACCTGTTCATATGAATTTGTGGTAGGAAAACTTCACTAATTCAAAATAATTAGTAAAGCGCTTAGAAAATGTTCATATTTTTACTATGAAACACATTAGAGTAGCTCAAGCTGTACAAAAAGTTTCATACATAGAAACCCTGTATAACATCCTATAGAAACTAATCTTTAATAACATGAGTGTAGCTTGTCCCATTTATTATGCTCTAAATCATGTACAATAAAATCTGAAAAATTTACAGTAGCACAAATATGGTTATAGAAACACCCTGTAAAATTTTTAGCATCAATACTTGCATGGTTTGTTCTGTATAAAAATAACTAGATGCTACACAAAAATGTCTGAAATTTTTACAGTGACCTCATCTCTGCATAATGTACTTTTAATAAAAATTTTATTACCAGAAGCTAACTAGATTAGTAATTGTGTTCAACTCATGTTTGTATTTAAAAAGAAACTAAGTTTTCAATATAACACAACCCCTTCTTCTTTAATGAAGTTAAATAGATTAAGATAAACTCTATTAACGATTGCCCAGGAAATGTTAAAGTAAATAACTTCACAGCAAAACTTATGTCTTACGAACCGCAACTTTATCGTGAAGGAAATCATGTCGTTTACCATCACCACTGCTCAAACTTGTGCATTCATGTAGAAACGACTACCCTCTCCGACGGGACGTGCGAGTTGGTGCCCGCGTCCGAGAGTAAGCAGCGTGAAGCTCAAGTAAATCTAACTGAAGCTCTTGAAGACCCGAGCCCATGTTCGGAAGAGCCCCAAGCTAACTGTGAAGGCAAGCCCCGGAGCATAACCCATTTCTTTTCCTAAAATTATGCAACTCACTACTCTTTTGCTTGTGCATTAAGTTTATAGGAGTTGAATAAAAACTTAGTTGCATGATGTTAGGAACCCATGCTTGAAAACTAGACGTAAGGTTCGAAAGAATGCTGTGCTAATAGGACTCCGGTAAAAGTCGAGTGATTTCTTGTCACTCGCGAGAAAATAGGAGTTGAATGTTTACTACACGCTGCAATCATAAGGACAACGGACGGGCTATGGTACGTTGTTTACAATTGAGGCCCGTCTATTTAGTGAAAAATTCTAAGGCCGCAGGGTGTGGTAGTGGTGGTTAAGTCTTTGAACGTACTAACCACATGCCGAGAATATGGTAATCGGTAAGCTTAAGTACCTGATTGGCCCGGCAAGTGGACAGCAACCTACCCTTCGAACTTCGGTCCCACTATATGGCGAGTGCACGAGTGGTCATGACCCGGCGGCGAACCGTGGCGTGGGACTCGTGTACTCTCGGAGGGTAGCCTCGATCCACAACCCGGAAAGAAAGGGGAAAAGTTGCACGTGTGACTCTGTGAGTAACCACGTGACGTGTGTTTAGGTTTCCCTTGCAAGGTTAAGAAATTCGATTCGAATCGTCCGTTTCTCACGGCTATTGAGACTGCTTAACCACTTTTACCCACAGAGTAAGAAGAGAAACAATGATGATGAATGAACTTGTTGGATGAAATTTAATGCTTCACCATGTATGATATTGGATAGTTGCTTACCTAGAATGGATAATGAAACTAGAATCTTGAGCTAAAAGTTGAAAGTAAGGATCCACCCGTAGATGCTTTTTGGCAAAACAAACCCCTCAAGCCAAAAGCCTCGCATGTCTAGGAGTCGGCTAAGTATACCTTAATAGTCGGGTAAGCCTTGCTGATTATTAGTATACTCAGCCTTGCTTGTGGCTTGTTTTCAGGTGAGACCTTCGAAGACATGATTGCTAGTTTGACTTGGCCTTGTACCCTCCCTCCTGGTTGGTCGGTGGAATGGGATACGCCCCCGTCCAACAGAGATAATGCCGAGTGATGTCTCGTACGGGCTTCATCGAGACATCCTTATCGTCGAAGTAGCTTCCGTTGTTTTATTTTCCGCTGCAACTTAAACACTGAAGAACTTATTTATGATCATTGAAGTACTTGGTTTCTAAACCCGAAACTTGGTCTGTAATATTTACTTATGCTAATATGGTAATATTTGCTGGAACGTGGTATTCTCTGGGCTCATCTTCGCATGAGCATTTGTATGTATGGCATTCGATCCGCTCTACCGTGGTTGTATCGGGAGGTTATACCCGACAGACCAGTGGATTACTCCGTTTGAAGTGTAAGGTTAACCGAGATTGCCTTAATGGTGATGGTTAATACACTTGAGCCAGATTAATTCAGGTGGTTCTGCCACAGAAACGGTTTCCCTAAGCAATTCATCTAGGCTCCATTGATGAGAAGTGAGAAATTTTTCAAGTGGGTAGCCTAGGAGAGGATCAAGATCAGGGATATCAAAGATATGAAAGTCTAGGTTGACCTCGATCTTGTCTATTAAGAGCATCACGGCACTTGTGAGCCCCCGACATTCAAGAATGTTTCCAAAGGGACAAGTCTTGATGAGATTGTCGGATGGTCTTAGCGCACCATCGCCCAAAAGTGTGTACGCTAAGTGCCCTGGCATGATGTTAACCTCCATGAGGGAGTTAAGATGGGCTTCTACGGTAATTCCCCTAATAGAGCAGGGGATGATCGTGGGGGGTCAACTAATCCAAATTTCTTTTGAAAAGCATCTTACTCCATCTGACCATTCCTCCTTCATGACCTCCTCGAGAAATACTTCGTTAAGAGGATCAAGAGGTGAAAGAGGTACCGTAGGCCTGAGGGAAGGTTCCGTTAAGGGGTGTTGAGATTGATCTGCATGAATAGAAGAAAGTTCCTCCCCTAAGGGATTCGAGGTGTTTTTGGGATATCTAGATGAATCATCCTCGAATTGAGAAGAGAACTCCGAAGGTTGAATTTCTTCTTCGTTCGATGTTCGTGGTTTGGGAGAGGGCTCACAGACGAATCTTGGGATGTGGGAGATGAAAGATTGGATTTGGCTGTTGAGAGACTCCCATGGCTTGACTCGGAATATATTTAGCCGACTCCTAGACATACAAGGCTTTTGGCTTGAGGGGTTTGTTTTGCCGAAAAGCATATATAAGTAGGTTCTTACTTTCAAATTTAGCTCCAAGTTCTAGTCTTCTTTAACCATTCTAGGTAAGCAACTATCCAATATCATACATGGTGGAAGAATTAATTTGCATCCAACAATATTAATCATCATCATTGTTCCTCTTCTTACTCTATGTGGTAAAAGGGTCCAGCAGTCTCAATAACCACGAGAAACGGACGATTCGAATCGAATTTCTTAACGTTGCAAGGGAAACCTAAACACCCGTCACGTGGTTACTCCCAGAGTCACACGTGTAACTTTTCCCCTTTCTTCTTGGGTTGTGGATCAGGGCCACCATCCGAGACTATAGAGCCCGGCTCTGTACCCACCATGTGCGCGCATGGAACCGAAGTTGAGATGGTGGGATGTTGTCCACTTGCCGGTCCGGTTAGGTACTTAAGCTTACCGATTACCATATTCTCGGCATGTGGTTAGTACGTTCAAACGCTTAACCACCACTACCACACACTGCGGCCTTAGCATTTTTCACTACACAGACGGGGCCTCAATCATCAACATAAACATCGTACCATAGCCCCGTCCGTCGACCTTATGATTGCAGCATGTAGTAAACATTCAACTCCTATATTCTCGCGAGTGACAGGAAATCACTCGACTTTTACCGGAGTCCTATTAGCATAGCATTCTATCGAACCTTATATCTAGTGTTCAGAGCATGGGTACCTAGGATCATGCAACTAAGTTTTCATTCAACTCCTATAACTTAATGCACAAGTAGAATAGAGTATTAAGTTGCATAATTTAGAAAAACAGGGTTCATGCTCCGGGGCTTGCCTTCTTGGGTAAAGTTAGCTTGGGGCTCGTCCGAACTCGGGTTCGGGTCTTCAAAAGCTTCAGTTAGATTCACTTGAGCTTCACGCTGCTCACTCTCGGACGCGGGCACCAGCTCGTACGTTCTGTCGGCGAGAGTAGTCGATTCTATATGAATGCACAATTGTAAGTTGTAGTGATGGTACATGACGATTATTTTTTTCTTCATGATAAAGTTGCAGTCCGCAAAACATAGTTGTGAAGTTACTTAGTTACGATTTTCTTGGGCAATCGTTAATAGAGGGGGTTGTGTTGTATTGGAAATTTAATTTTCGCAGTATAAGCATGGATTAAGCATAAACACTGATCTAGATAACTTCTGGAGATGAAATTTTTATTTAGCGTACATTATGCAGAGATAAGACTACTGTAAAAATTTCAGAAATTTCTGTGTAGCAGAATAATTATGAAAAATGTAATACACAGCCACTGCTAGAACCTAGTTATTTTTATACAGGACAAACCATGCATGTTTTGCTGCTAAAACTTTTACAGGATGTTAATATATCCATATATGTGTTACTGTAAATTTTTCAGATTTTATTGTGCACGATACAAAGCATAATAAATAGGACAAGATACACCTATTTCAATAAAGGATAATAAATAACAAAGCATAATAAAGATTAATCTAGGACAACTTTTTATACAGCATAAACTACACTAAAGTGTCCTAAAGTAAAAAAATGAGCATTTTCAAAGCACAGAAACTAATTATTTTTATTTAGTGCATTTTTCCCACCACAAAATTATATAAATAGGTTACAGAGAGGAAAAAGGTTCCAAACTTTTTCGGTGGTATTTAGGTATCAATATAACAGCTCTGGAAAAGTTTCACCACATGAATCATAATATAACAGCAGTTAAAAATTAGTTTTATTATTTCATGGCATAAACAAGGTTTAACAAAAAGTTTAGCTAGAGATGGGTTCTGGTCCTAATATTTTTATACTGCCTACAAATCAAGCAATCAATCTACTGTTAAATTTTCAGGTTTAGCCTTTGTCTACAACAGTGGGTACAATTAAAGTCTATTAAACCTTCTATTTAATTTATAGCAAGATTTAGCAAGCAACTGAAGAAATGCATGTAACAAAAGTTGTAGATCTTCTTCTAAAGATTACAGAACAGTGGAGTTATTATTTTTACGATTTTTCTACGATTTTATATGAATTTTACAAGTTCACTGTTTTTGAAACTAGGTTTAAAACTTTTTTTTACAGAGGGGTCCCTGGAAACTTGCGTGCAGGCCAATGGGAAGATTGCAATCAAAGCAATGTGGTCCCTGGCGGCCGACCGGCAAGCTCGAGCTCGATTCCGGCGAGGGGAGGGGCCGGCGGTGAGGGCAAGGTGGGGGAGGAGCATGGGGAAGGCATGGGCTACCTTGGGGAGGTCTCAGTTGGGGCCGAGGTGGCCGGTGGCGGGCTTGCCACGGTGGAGCAGGGCAGCGGCGCTTGGAGCTTGGCTCCGGCGAGGTCCGGCGATGTGGAGCGGCAGCGCTTGGCTGGGGAGCTTTGGTGGATGGCGGGGGACCAATTTCGGGGGTTGGATTGAGTGGAGGCGGGGCGGAGGGAGGGGCTCAGCGCTGAGCTCCGAGCGGCGGCATCAATGGCGGGAGTCGGCGGGTCTACGCGCGAGCAGGGGCGTGCTTCCCCTTTTATAGCGAGCCAAGGGAGGGGAGAGGGTTGGTGCGGGCCGGGCATGGCAGGGGTGCGCCATTGGGCGCAGCCGGCGGTGACCAGAGCCGTGCGGCGTGCGGCACGCCATTGGGTGTTCTACTGGCCGTGCGGGATGCCGCGTGAGGAAGAAGGAGGACGCGACCGCGGGTTGGGCGAGCTGGGCGGCGAGCAGAGGCGTTGTGGGATTGGCTTGGCGCGACGCAGCGGCAGGCATCGCCGGCGACGTGGCGGGCGGGTTCTCCTGGGCTGACGGGGCAGAGCAAAGGAGAGAGGTGATGGAGGGACCAAGATGCGAGAATTTGATAAATTTTAAGGGTCTGATTGTAAAACTGATATTTTCTTACATTTCTGTGTTGCAACTCAAAAACCTCTGAACACGAAAGTTGTTCAAAATGAAAAGTTCTACAAGTTTCATTTCAGGCCAAAGTTCATTTGAGTTATAGTTCTGAAGTTATTTTAAAAACTCAAAAAGCAATTTTTGGAGGGCACGTCATTTCCTGGGCCAAAATTTGTATTCTCTCCTAGGCTTCAACTAGACTTTTGTTTATCCTGTCATCGATGGTGTGTCCATTAAATTTTCGCCGCCAAGTGCGTGGAAGTGAGAGTTATTTAATTTGTTTGATTAAAGTACATGTATTTATGCACATATACACATCTATTTTCAATTCAAAGCAAAACCAACTCATAATTTATTTCCTTTAAATTTTTCTTAGTTAGTTAAGCATATTGTTATGCTAATGAGGCTAATTTCGTAATTTAAACACCCGAGGTGTTACAGTGCTCTCGGCCGGCAAACTCGCCAACTCAGGCAGAACCGACATTAGGAAGCAATCAGGAGGCGCCTCGTGGAAGCTGTAAGGCGGTGGACGCTAGGCCCGGTTCGGCCGCACCACCTGGGTCGTCCGACCCAAACTTGGCCCCAACCGTGTTTAGATTTGCTTGGGTAACTGGTAAGTGGGCCCTATGGTCCCTGGTTGATGAGTTGGTGTGGTCCTATGTTTGTTGTATGCTCTGGTGGGCCCTTTGATCCATGTGACTCCAAACGGTGCATTCTGATTGGTCGGAGTGGTGTTGCCTTGGATTGAGAGTGTTTGGGCTGCCATGTGGGTCCTTCAATGTACTTGCTCATGATTGGTCGGTGTTTTGTGGCTTGGATCCTGGAGCTTGTTTTACCTGCATTTCTTGCCCAAATTCCTACGTTGCAAAATGTCCAAGGAAAATGTGGAAATCATAGTATTCGGGTTAGATATGCAGGTTAAGTATGTATGTCATCCCCATTTCCGGGTCAAATTGATGCTCAAAATTGGTCCATAGCGAGCGTAAACGCCATGCATGTCATGCCCAAATCATTATCCCCTTCTTGCAAGCGAACCATCCGCAATTTAGCTATAGTTGTTGAAGATGTCATAGGTAACAACCAATAATGCTTCCCTTCTTTGAATTTAATTTGTTTCTTTAAAATCAAAATAGAGGAACTTGATATGACAAAATTAGTAGTATGACAGCCCTCTGCTTGATTGCATTGTTGTGCAACCAAAGCAAATTTCAAATCTGAACTAATATAAACTTGATGTACCATACATTCTCCTCTGAAGTTATCTTTGCCAATAATAAAGTGATATGTATTCCTAGACAACCATGAAAAATCATGACATGCAAACAGTCTCTCCTCCAAACAACTTAGATTACATAGAATATCAAATTCAATATAACCCAAAGTATTTAAAGAAGATAACAATTTCAGTTCATTTTCTGCATTAGTAATGAGAAGTAAAGGTTTATTTTTAGCATAATTATATAGTTCCAAAGCAAGAGTATCACACTTATTCACTAGTTGTGGCATATGGCTAATACAAGTATCAACACACAACTCCTATTTATCATAGAAAAGAACAGGAAAATCTTCTTGTAATGAAGGTAAATCATCTTGTAATGAAGATAAATAATTTAAAGAGTAAAATGCACCAGAGGTCCACCAACTTGTAAGGGTGTGTCATCTAGGTCCACGAACTCCAAAAGTGCATTTTTAGACCCATCAATTTGTGTCACTTAGGTCCATAAACATTAAAAACATAGGTCCATAAACTTTGAAAGTGCATTTTTTGGACAATAAACATGTAATTTGTGTCACTTTGGTCCATAAACTCCGAAAGTGCATTTTTAGATCCATGAACTTCATCCATGAGTAATCGTGTGGCTACAGACGCGCCCACAAAGGTTGCCCCGAGGTGCCCATGAATATCTTTCAACCCCTTACCGAGAACCACTCTGGGTTGACCCAAGTCTAATGTTGTCACAAGATTTTTTGTCACAACACCTGGCGCCACCATATCTGGCCACCCACTCCACTGAGGACATAATATCCTCTACCATAGTACACATGTTGTTAAGTCCTACTGTGATCTCCTCCACTTTTCCCAAGCCATCACCCCCTCCTCTCCACCCATATTACGAGGTCATATCTAGATCTAAGCTCTAGAACTCACCAATGGCAGTCCGGAAATCCCCCCTTTGAATCCTAATACATGTCAATAACCTCCAAGATATAAGTCTTTCATCCCTCCTCTCTTGTCTCCCTATGCACTTGATTCGAACTTGGGGCTCAAATTTGACCCTTCTGGTGAAACTCCAGCAACGTGCGGGCACTGTGTAGATTCATAATGGTGCAATATCAGTGCATGAAGGCTAGGTGTAAGGGTATGGACCTAGGTGACACAAATTACAAATTTATGGATATAGGAATGGACTTCAAGAGTTTGTGGACCTAACTGACACAAATTATAAGTTTATGGACCCATAAATGTAATTTCGAAGTTGATGGACCTAAGTGACACCCTCTTACAAGTTGATACACCTCTGGTGCATTTTACTCTAAATTAAAGGTTCCACTAAATTTTGTTCTATGATAGAATGATTTGTGGAGAAATTTCACAGATCAATAGAATTCTCACCTTACATGAGGATAGCACCCTTTTTATTACCTTCATTCTTATATTTAGAAATTGTAGTTGCATGATCAGTTGATAATTCCAAAAGTTCAAATGATATTTAAGGTACTTCATTTTTTTCCATGGTTTGCTGTTGTAGTAGATGTAGCAGCAGCAGTATGGTCCATCTTTCGCTTGGCAATATCTTTAGCGATCTCCTTCTTAACTGTGGCAGAACCACCTGAATTAATCCGGCTCAAGTGTATTAACCATCACCATTAAGGCATTCTCGGTTTACCTTACACTTCAAACGGAGTAATCCACTGGTCTGTCGGGTATAACCTCCCGATACAACCACGGTGAGCGGATCGAGCGCCATACATACAAACGCTCATGCGACGATGAGCCCAGTGAATACCACATTCCAGCAAATATTACAACATTAGCATAAGTAAATATTACAGACCAAGTTTTGAGTTTAGAAACCAAGTACTTCAATGATCACAAATAAGTTCTTCAGAGTTCTAAGTTGCAGCGGAAAATAAAACAACGAAAACTACTCGACGAGAAGGATGTCTCGATGAAGCCCGTGCGAGACATCACTCGGCGTTATCTCCGTTGGGCGGGGGCGTATCCCATTCCACCGACCAACCAGGGGGAAGAGTACACGGCCAAGTCAAGCTAGCAATCATATCTTCGAAGGTCTCACCTGAAAACGAGCCACAAGCAAGGCTGAGTATACTAATACTCAGCAAGACTTACCCGAGTAGTGGAATCTACTCCACCGACTCTAGATATGCAAGGCGTTTGGCTCAGGAGTTTATTTTGCCGAAAAGCTTCTACAAGTGGGTCCTTACTTTCAGATTTTAGCTCAAGATTCTAGTTTCGTTAACCATTCTAGATAAGCAGCTATCCAAAAGCATACATGGTGAAACATTAAGTTTTCATCCAACCAGTTCATTCATCCTCATTGTTCCTCTTCTTACTCTGTGGGTAAAAATGGTTAAGCGGTCTCAATAGCCGTGAGAAACGGACGATTCAAATCGAATTTCTTAACCTTGCAAGGGAAACCTAAACACACGTCACGTGGCTACTCCCAGAGTCACACGTGCAACTTTTCCCCTTTCTTTCCGGGTTGTGGATCGAGGCTACCCTCCGAGAGTACAAGAGCCCCACGCCACGGTTCGGCGCCGGGTCGTGACCACTCTCTGCACTCGCCATATGCACATGGGACCGAAGTTCAAAGGGTAGGTTGCTGTCCACTTGCCGGGCCAATCAGGTACTTAAGTTTACCGATTCCCATAATCTCGGCATGTGTTCAGTACGTTCAAAGACTTAACCATCACTACCACACCTTGCGGCCTTAGCATTTTTCACTAGACAGACGGGCCTAAATCGTAACCATCGTTCCATAGCCCGTCCGTGTCCTTATGATTGCAGCGTGTAGTAGACATTCAACTCCTATTTTCTCGCGAGTGACAGGAAATCACTCGACTTTTACCGGAGTCCTATTAGCACAGCATTCTATCGAACCTTACGTCTAGTTTTCAAGCAAGGGTTCCTAACATCATGCAACTAAGTTTTCATTCAACTCCTATAAACTTAATGCTCAAGCAAAGAGTAATGAGTTGCATAATTTAGGAAAGAAACGGGTTATGCTCCGGGGCTTGCCTTCGCAGTTCGCTTGGGGATCTTCCGAACTTGGGCTCGGGTCTTCAAGAGCTTCAGTTAGATTCGCTTGAGCTTCACGCTGCTCACTCTCGGACGCGGGCACCAGCTCGTAAGTTCCGTCGGCGAGAGTCGTCGATTCTACATGAATGCACAAGTTTAAGTCGTGGTAATGGTAACCGATACGATTTAAGTGTAACTACTACAACAAATGGTTTCTGGTCCTGAAATTTTGGATTTAGGCACATCAGGGAAAGATGCGCTTACTGAAAACTTTTCAGCCCATTTTGTGTAACAGATTAATTATGAAAAATATATTACATAGTCGCTGTTAGATCCTTGTTCTTTTTGTACAGAACAATTGGTGCAACAACTGAGTCTAAGATTTTTACAGAGCTTTCACTTAAGCATGCAGAAGCTACTGTAATTTTTGTAGGATTTATTATGCAGTATTCAGAGCATAGAAAATATGACATTCCACACCTAGACTACTCAAGGATTCATTTTTACAGGACCCTACACAGGGTTTTTGTCCCTGGAACTTTTTACACAGCAACCCCTATCACAGTGTGTCTCCTAGTAAAAATTTGAGAATTTTCCAAGCTAAGATACTATTTTCTTGATTTGACGTATGTTATTAGCACATAATTCAAATAAATAGATTACTTTGGGATAAAAAGTCTCCTAATTTTTCTCTGGCTTCTAGGTACCAATACACTAGCAGAAAAAATGTTTCATTAGGTGATTCATCACCTAACTGCAGGGATAAAACATTCTACTTAAACATGGTATGAAACTAAGTTTAATAAACAGTAAAGCTAGAGATGGAATTTGGGCCTGATCTTTTTACACAATCCTAAACATCAAGCAAATAACTCACTGCCCAAAATTTAGGGTCAGCATTGTTCTACAACAGTGGGTACAAAATAAGTCCATTAAAGCTTCCATTTAATGTAGAGCAAAATATGTTGCGATTCTGAGAAACTTTTTGTAACAAACATGGTAGAGTTTGTTCTAAGGATTCCAGAACAGTTAAGTTTGTATTTTTCTGAATTTTCTACGATTTTATACGAATTTTACAAGTTCACTGAATTTGAATCTAGATTTGAAACTTTCTTTTACAACTAGGTCCTTGAATCTTACGCGCAGACCCTTCTAAAGATTTAAATTCTTGCAATTGGGTCCTCGGGCGGCTCGAGTACGGCGGCCGGCCGAAATTCCGGCGAGGGGCTCGCCGGCGGCGAGGGGTGAGGGTCGGGGAAGGTTCAGGGGTGCGAGGGCTACCTTGTGGGGGTGTTGTTCAGGTGGGGGACGGCCGGGAAGGGCTCGCCGGCGTTGGAACAGAGGCGGCGGCGGCGCGGCACGCGTTGACGGCGGAGCTCCGGCGGGCTTGGGGGCGGCCTGGTCCGGTCAGCAAGCTTCACCGGCGCGTGGGGAAGCTGCTCAGGGGCTTGGCTTAGACGGAGGAGGTCGGGGTCGAGCTATCCACGGTGAGCAGGGGCGGCGGCGGCGGCGGCAGCGCGGGCGGCGGCGCTCCGGCGGTTCTGGGCGGCGTTGGGTGGGTCGGCGAGCTTCAGGGGGATGATGTAGTGGTGAAGCTTCAGTTTGGGCGGTGGGCGGCGGTGGAGGGCTGTCCACGGCGGGCGGCGCTCGGCGGCGGCAATGGCGGCGGCGAGTGCGTTCTGGGTGCGGGGCTCGCGCGGGCGGTCGGAGCTCGGCCTTTATAGGGGCAGGAGGGAGTGTGGAGGGGCCTGGGCAACGCGCGGGGCGGGGGCACGGCACGACGCGCACTGGCCACGGCGGGCGGCAGCGGAACGCCGGCGCGGCGTGCGGCAGCGCGGGCGCGGTGACTGGGCGGCCGGGATATGGCGTGGGCGCGGGGGGATAGCGCTGGGCGGGGAGTGGTGGAGCAGCAGCTGCAGCGGCTCGGGCGGAGGGCGGACGCAGTGACGGGCGGGGCGCGGGAGCCGGGGCGGCACGGCGGGGCGTGGTGACTGGGCGCGGCGGGCGGCGAGGCTGGGCGCGGCTGCGGCGTGCGCACTGGCGGGGTGGCCGTGGCGGGTTGGCGCGGCGGCCACTGGCCTGGCGCCTCGCGCCGGTCAGGCGTCGCCGGCCACCTGGCGCGCGGCGGTCGGGCGGAGAGGAGAGAGAGGGGGGGGTGCGAGGGCCTAAATGCGAGAATTTGGAAAACTTTAGGAGGCTGGGTGCAAACAGGGCGTTTTCTCCTCTTTCTGATTTGACTTTCAAAAACTTTTGAACACGAAAGTTGTTTAGAATAAAAAGTTCTACAACTTTGGTTTTCATTTGGCTTATGGTCTGAAAGTTAAATTTAAAAGTTCAAAAGTAACCAAATGTGCTCAAATTAAATTTGGATTCCAACTGAATTCGTTCTAATTCTTAGTGTGGGCGTGGGTGCACATACCAGTGGTGGAGATAAGAAACCCAGGGAAATGTTGGTTCAGGTAGCTCTCAGTTTCCCAGGTGGCTTCTTCTTCCGTGTGGTGATTCCATTGTACTTTATACATTCTAATCACTTTCCTCCTGGTCTCTCTCTCTTTTTGATCCAAAATCTTAACTGGGTGTTCGACATACGAGAGGTCGGGTTCTAACGATATTTCTTGTTGTTCCACAATCTCAGTAGGGACTCGAATACACTTCTTGAGTTGAGATACGTGGAAGACATCATGGGTGGCCGTGAGCTGAGGGGGCAGTCGTAATCTGTAGGCTACGGGTCCGCAGCTCTCAATGATTTCGTAAGGACCAACATAACGGGGAGCTAGTTTGCCTTTGATTCCAAATCTTCGCACTCCCTTGGTTGGCGAAACTCGAAGATAGACATGATCGCCAACTTCGAATTTTAGGGGCTTTCTCCTTTTGTCAGAATAGCTCTTTTGTCGAGCTTGTGCGGCTCTAAGATTTGCTTGTATTACTTTTACTTTCTCCTCTGCCTCGATTACCAGGTCGGGTCCAATTATTTGACGTTCTCGGGTTTGTGACCAGCTCAAAGGAGTTCGACACCTTCGTCCGTACAGGGCCTCAAATGGTGCCATTTTCAAACTCGTTTGATAGCTGTTGTTGTACGAGAACTCTGCTAGGGGTAGGCATTTGTCCCAATTCTTGTCATAGTGGATGACGCAAGCTCTCAGCATGTCCTCAAGGATTTGGTTTACTCTTTCCGTTTGTCCATCGGTCTGAGGATGGTATGCTGAGCTGCGAATCACCTTAGTGCCAAGAGACGTTTGCAATTGTTCCCAAAAGCGTGCTACAAACTGGGGACCACGATCGGAAATGATTGGTATAGTCAAAGACTTCCGAAATCACAGCTAGAAGTATGGACAGAATCTCTGTTTGCTACGAGAAAAATCATAGCTTGCTGTGGGTCCATCCAAAACATCTCAAACTTTTGCAGTAGTCAGAGAATTTAGGAATGCACCACTTTGGTATTTAACTTCGGTGCTAGAACTGTAGCTAAGGTGGTCGAAAGGCTCGTCCTTTGCCTTACTGTCTTAGCTGTTTTTCAGCAGATTGATCGGTACTGTTTCGCCTATATCTCAAACTAGCGAGGTCCAATGATTCTGAA
The DNA here is from genome assembly GCA_032594955.1 of Panicum miliaceum. NCBI lineage: Eukaryota > Viridiplantae > Streptophyta > Magnoliopsida > Poales > Poaceae > Panicum > Panicum miliaceum. The sequence continues at coordinate 32,240,160 of CM064056.1, forward strand.
TTTTTATGAGAACCTAGATCACAAAATTTAGCACAAGTTTGGTATTCAACACTCAGCCAAGAAATGCAAGGAGACATGGATAAAAATTCCGACAAGTCTCAGCGATTGTGGATTTCATCGTTTACCAAATTACAACGAAATCTCCCAAGTTTATCGCCGTTCCTTACATGCTGAGGGTATCCACCTGGTTTTGGTGTACCCAACACAAAAGAGTTACTCAACTCCTAGTTAGCCTATTACAACACTTGCCAAAAGTTAGGCTACCCTATCGAGGAGTATGTGCAAAAGTCCTCCTAGGTCGTCCTCTAGAAATCGTCCAAGTCATTGACGGACAACTCGCTGTGAGCAGGAGAGTGAGCTCCCATCTGAGGTGCCTGTGGTACCTCACCCTCGAAATCCATACCGGAGATACCATCAATCTCCTGTGGCTCCTCCTCATCCTCCTCCATGTCCTCCTCATGGGGATGGTCATTCTGATCATGGTGCCACTGAATGTGCTCATTCGCATCCTCCAACTCAAGGCTCAGATCGTGGAGCTGCTCCTCCAACTGTGCTATCGTGGCATCTCTCTCACCCATGAGAGTGTCCTGCTCCTGAATTTGGCCCTCAAGTTGGCCAATCTGAGCAACTCTGTCCTCAAGATCCTGACTGAGCTCCTTAATCTGCTCATCCCTGGTATCTGCCATCATGTGGTAGGCCTGAGCAAGATCAGTGAGCTGCTCAAGGGCCTGACTCTGGAGAGTCTGAAGCCGGTAGAGTGCACTCATGCACCGCACGGAGGTATGAATAGTTTCTTGGGCGTGAAAGTCTACCAAGTACTGTGCGTGCTGCACCCTGTTGAGCCAAAAGGGTTCGTTGTCCTGGACAGCAGGAAACAATCCAATGGGAGCGAGTGTGACAACCTCGGGACGCTGCGCACAAAAAGTGGTGAGCGCCCTCATGGCTGCAAGCTCCCAAGTATCGGCCAAACGGCGACCAACATCCTCAAGCTCCAAGGCGGGCCACTCCGGGTGTAGCGGGTGCGGAAAGATAGTCACGTTGACACGGCACTGGGTAACTCCATTTTCTGCAAACTCCAGTCCGGCGTAACGTGGGGGAACTAGATAGCCCGCGGTACGCAGAACATCCCACAAAATAGAGGGAAAGCCCTCCCAGTGGAGACACTGCGAGTGTACGCATCCATCCTCATCCACCATCATAGCAACAGGCTCGGCCATCTGAACAAAAGATCAAATGGAGTGAGATACCGAAAAACTATGAACAGCACAAGGACAGATTCTGAATAGGGTGCAAAAATAACCATAACTTCCATAGTTCTAATCCAAAAATTCTCAAATTTCACCAGATCACTCCTAAGGTATTTGTGAACAACTTTGCTAGTCAACTCCAGAGCTAGATAGGTCTCTAAGATGGTCTTTCTCTTCAGGTTTTACCTTACTGTCTACCCAGAATTTTCAGTGAACAGAGGGCCAGAGTTTCGTGCACCAGGGAAAATCTACCCAGCCAAAATTTACCAAATTTTAACAGCAGCTACCTGGGTAAATTTGGAACAAGTTTCGTGTTGTGCTCTTTTGCAGAAAACCGCAGGAAGGGGGCGTAAAGCAGAAGTGCTTATTCGGGACAGAAATTCTGACATTCCAAGGTTTCTGTTATTTCTCACCATCCATAAGTTCAGAATTTTTCGTTTTTGAACAGAAGATAGAACACAAAATTTGGAACAATTTCTTCAACATGAACTTTATCAGAAAAGGTCATTTTCTTGGTTCAATAATTCGCTCCTTTCAGTTAGGGCAGATTTGGGACAGATTCTCTAGATAATCCTTATGCAAACCATGCTTAGATACGCAAGAACCTTACCACTCTCATATAACGCATTTTCAATTTCCGATATATAGGGTGATGATGCATGCACGTCCTATTCGTCCTCACAAACTAAAATAATTGCCAAATACTTTTGGTCTTACGAAGATAGTTTCGGTGGCATACACAATACGGCTCTCGCTATAATAGCTAGTCGAGTCTTTCTAATCGTTCCTTAACTTATCGTAAGCGCGGTTAGTGTACCTGCAAAAGATTGACAAGCATATATATTTCATGAACCTTTCATGCCAGCACTCATGAAAGCGTTCGTATTCATTACCGTTTACTTATAGAAACGATATCTGTACAATTTCCGCCGTACAGACGACGTTAACATACGCTATCGAGATAGCGTATTCACGGGGGTACCGTCATGAGACGGGGGTATGAACAGCGATCGCCATACCTTGCGCCAAACCTTCTACTCCCAATATGTTCAACTAACAGTTGGCATATTGGCAGCACCTCAAGTAAGCCACTGCTTGAGGGCAGCGTTCGGTTCGCATCACCGACAGGAAGGCCAAGCTCTCTCAGTTGGCTGAGGATCCTTACCTTCTTACCTTAGCGATGAGTGCGTCGTTACAGAATTTAAGGTCGGTTGTACATGAAAGTAAGTTTTGACAGAAGGTAATGTGCTGGAAGTCAGTTGATAATATATAGAAGTTAGATAGCCACCTAGTAAACTTCCCATAATCCCTTAGGGCTTTACGAACTAGGCACCATCCTTAACGTACCAACGCATTTCGCAACACACCTTCTAGTCAAGTTTTATGAAAATAAGTTTTTACGGCTTGTCGCATTCTCTGGCGTATGTATTTTGGCTCTGGCGCCAGCTGTTGCCAGCTGTGGCACCAGCTACGGCTCTGATACCAGCTGTGGCAGAACCACCTGAATTAATCCGGCTCAAGTGTATTAACCATCACCATTAAGGCATTCTCGGTTAACCTTACACTTCAAACGGAGTAATCCACTGGTCTGTCGGGTATAACCTCCCGATACCACCACGGTGAGCGGATCGAGCGCCATACATACAAACGCTCATGCGACGATGAGCCCAGAGAATACCACATTCCAGCAAACATTACAACATTAGCATAAGTAAATATTACAGACCAAGTTTTGAGTTTAGAAACAAAGTACTTCAATGATCACAAATAAGTTCTTCAGAGTTCTAAGTTGCAGCGGAAAATAAAACAACAAAAACTACTCGACGATAAGGATGTCTCGATGAAGCCCGTGCGAGACATCACTCGGCGTTATCTCCGTTGGGCGGGGGCGTATCCCATTCCACCGACCAACCAGGGGGAAGAGTACACGGCCAAGTCAAGCTAGCAATCATATCTTCGAAGGTCTCACCTGAAAACGAGCCACAAGCAAGGCTGAGTATACTAATACTCAGCAAGACTTACCCGAGTAGTGGAATCTACTCCACCGACTCTAGATATGCAAGGCGTTTGGCTCAGGAGTTTGTTTTGCCGAAAAGCTTCTACAAGTGGGTCCTTACTTTCAGATTTTAGCTCAAGATTCTAGTTTCGTTAACCATTCTAGATAAGCAGCTATCCAAAAGCATACATGGTGAAGCATTAAGTTTTCATCCAACCAGTTCATTCATCCTCATTGTTCCTCTTCTTACTCTGTGGGTAAAAATGGTTAAGCAGTCTCAATAGCCATGAGAAACGGACGATTCGAATCGAATTTCTTAACCTTGCAAGGGAAACCTAAACACACGTCACGTGGCTACTCCCAGAGTCACACGTGCAACTTTTCCCCTTTCTTTCCGGGTTGTGGATCGAGGCTACCCTCCGAGAGTACAAGAGCCCCACGCCACGGTTCGGCGCCGGGTCGTGACCACTCTCTGCACTCGCCATATGCACATGGGACCGAAGTTCAAAGGGTAGGTTGTTGTCCACTTGCCGGGCCAATCAGGTACTAAGCTTACCGATTCCCATAATCTCGGCATGTGTTTAGTACGTTCAAAGACTTAACCATCACTACCACACCCTGCGGCCTTAGCATTTTTCACTAGACAGACGGGCCTAAATCGTAACCATCGTTCCATAGCCCGTCCGTGTCCTTATGATTGCAGCGTGTAGTAGACATTCAACTCCTATTTTCTCGCGAGTGACAGGAAATCACTCGACTTTTACCGGAGTCCTATTAGCACAGCATTCTATCGAACCTTACGTCTAGTTTTCAAGCAAGGGTTCCTAACATCATGCAACTAAGTTTTCATTCAACTCCTATAAACTTAATGCTCAAGCAAAGAGTAATGAGTTGCATAATTTAGGAAAGAAACAGGTTATGCTCTGGGGCTTGCCTTCGCAGTTCGCTTGGGTATCTTCCGAACTTGGGCTCGGGTCTTCAAGAGCTTCAGTTAGATTCGCTTGAGCTTCACGCTGCTCACTCTCGGACGCGGGCACCAGCTCGTAAGTTCCGTCGGCGAGAGTCGTCGATTCTACATGAATGCACAAGTTTAAGTCGTGGTAATGGTAATCGATACGATTTAAGTGTAACTACTACAAAGTATGGTTTCTAGTCCTGAAATTTTGGATTTAGGCACACCAGGGAAAGATGCGCTTACTGAAAAATTTTCAGCCAATTTTGTGTAACAGATTAATTATGAAAAATATATTACATAGTCGCTGTTAGATCCTTGTTCTTTTTGTACAGAACAATTGGTGCAACAACTGAGTCTAAGATTTTTATAGAGCTTTCAATCAAGCATGCAGAAGCTACTGTACTTTTTGTAGGATTTATTATGCAGTATTCAGAGCATAGAAAATATGACATTCCACACCTAGACTATTCAAGGATTCATTTTTACAGGACCCTACACAGGGTTTTTGTCCCTGGAACTTTTTACACAGCAATCTCTATCACAGTGTGTCTCCTAGTAAAAATTTGAGAATTTTCCAAGCTAAGATACTATTTTCTTGACTTGACGTATGTTATTAGCGCATAATTCAAATAAATAGGTTACTTTGGGATAAAAAGTCTCCTAATTTTTCTCTGGCTTCTAGGTACCAATACACTAGCAGAAAAAAAGTTTCATTAGGTGATTCATCACCTAACTGCAGGGATAAAACATTCTACTTAAACATGGTATGAAACTAAGTTTAATAAACAGTAAAGCTAGAGATGGAATTTGGGCCTGATCTTTTTACACAATACTAAACATCAAGCAACTAACTCACTGCCCAAAATTTAGGGTCAGCATTGTTCTACAACAGTGGGTACAAAATAAGTCCATTAAAGCTTCCATTTAATGTAGAGCAAAATATGTTGCGATTCTGAGAAACTTTTTGTAACAAACATGGTAGAGTTTGTTTTAAGGATTCCAGAACAGTTAAGTTTGTATTTTTCTGAATTTTCTACGATTTTATACGAATTTTACAAGTTCACTGAATTTGAATCTAGATTTGAAACTTTCTTTTACAACTAGGTCCTTGAATCTTACGCGCAGACCCTTCTAAAGATTTAAATTCTTGCAATTGGGTCCTCGGGCGGCTCGAGTACGGCGGCCGGCCGAAATTCCGGCGAGGGGCTCGCCGGCGGCGAGGGGTGAGGGTCGGGGAAGGTTCAGGGGTGCGAGGGCTACCTTGTGGGGGTGTTGTTCAGGTGGGGGACGGCCGGGAAGGGCTCGCCGGCGTTGGAACAGAGGCGGCGGCGGCGCGGCACGCGTTGACGGCGGAGCTCCGGCGGGCTTGGGGCGGCCTGGTCCGGTCAGCAAGCTTCACCGGCGCGTGGGGAAGCTGCTCAGGGGCTTGGCTTAGACGGAGGAGGTCGGGGTCGAGCTATCCACGGCGAGCAGGGGCGGCGGCGGCGGCGGCAGCGCGGGCGGCGGCGCTCCGGCGGTTCTGGGCGGCGTTGGGTGGGTCGGCGAGCTTCAGGGGGATGATGTAGTGGTGGCTGAAGCTTCAGTTTGGGCGGTGGGCGGCGGTGGAGGGCTGTCCACGGCGGGCGGCGCTCGGCGGCGGCAATGGCGGCGGCGAGTGAGTTCTGGGTGCGGGGCTCGCGCGGGCGGTCGGAGCTCGGCCTTTATAGGGGCAGGAGGGAGTGTGGAGGGGCCTGGGCAACGCGCGGGGCGGGGGCACGGCACGGCGCGCACTGGCCACGGCGGGCGGCAGCGGAACGCCGGCGCGGCGTGCGGCAGCGCGGGCGCGGTGACTGGGCAGCCGGGATATGGCGTGGGCGCGAGGGGATAGCGCTGGGCGGGGAGTGGTGGAGCAGCAGCTGCAGCAGCTCGGGCGGAGGGCGGACGTAGGGACGGGCGGGGCGCGGGAGCCGGGGCGGCACGGCGGGGCGCGGTGACTGGGCGCGGCGGGCGGCGAGGCTGGGCGCGGCTGCGGCGTGCGCACGCGCGGGCGCTCACTGGGCCGCGCGGCGTGGGGAGGGGGCAAAGCCGGCCGTGGCGGGGGTGGCGCGGCGGCCACTGGCCTGGCGCCTCGCGCCGGTCAGGCGTCGCCGGCCACCTGGCGCGCGGCGGTCGGGCGGAGAGGAGAGAGAGGGGGGGGGGGGGGTGCGAGGGCCTGAATGCGAGAATTTGGAAAACTTCAGGGGGCTGGGTGCAAACAGGGCGTTTTCTCCTCTTTCTGATTTGACTTTCAAAAACTTTTGAACACGAAAGTTGTTCAGAATAAAAAGTTCTACAACTTTGGTTTCAGGCAAAATCTCATTTGGCTTATGGTCTGAAAGTTAAATTTAAAAGTTCAAAAGTAACCAAATGTGCTCAAATTAAATTTGGATTCCAACTGAATTCGTTCTAATTCTTTCCACCCTTTTATTAGTTGGTTTAAACATAGGGTTAGGCTAATGATACTGATTTTAGAAATGAAATTTTTACCAGGGTTGTCACATTAACTGCTATAAACACCTGGTTCATGACCTTCTCTAAGTTGTACCTTATCTCTCTGCGAAGACAATTTTTAAAATCTTCCATGCTTTTATTGTTCCCTGACATTATCTCTAAGAAAATAGGAAAACACATTGTGTTATCCCTATCAACCACAACTCCCATAGGGTGGAAAAATAGCAACTTGTATACGTCTTATGAAACTCTTTCAAGGTTCTTACCACCGCAAAGCATAGGATGGGACAATCGGTGGCTGAGTCTTACCTTAAGAGAATGGTACCATGATTGCAATGCTCGAATACTTGTAGAAACCAAAGTAATATGTGGAGCTTGGGAAGGCAACAATATGAGTTTATATGTGGAAGATAATTTAGAAGCAGATAATAATGATGAATAAATGTCCAAAGCACTTGTCTAGTTGCTAGCCTAAACCTGTTCATAGGATGCACCCATTGTTGCAAAGGAAGAAAGAAGGCACAGGCAAGGGCAAAAGATAGCACAACTCAGTACATCAAGTGTCTCCTCTTATGTGCTCTGCACTTTTTTTCTTCATGCCTTTTTTTCTTTTATTTTTCTAATATTTTTCTTTCAACCAGGAGCATAAGAGAAGGAACCACAAAAAGGTTTCACAACAATTAGATGTAGACCCTGGTATACAGAAAATTAGGAAGATGCTCTGAAAAACAAATTGGAACTTGTTTGATAAAAAAAATCAATCTTCTCATCGAATTTTGGAATTCCAATTTTGGCCAACCCGACAACGTGGGTCAGCAACATATGGAAAATTTTAAATTTTATATAGATATCCATGAAAAATAGTTTGCCATATTCGAGCCTGTACGCAAAAGTTATGACTGTTTTAAGGAAGGACATCCAAATAATAGTTTTGAGAGGGGTTGCAGGTAGGGTTTGATTGAAGGAACAACAACAGATGTATGGATGAAAATAAATGTAAACCAGAAACCAAGCTAAAGCTTGGACACAAATTCAACTCTACAGATTCTGAAACTAAATTATGCAAAAGACAAAAGATACTATGGTTGTAGGTCAATGGGAAAACAATGGTGATGAAGCAATGTATAGCTTCTGTGGGCCATGGGATGAAGGCAAAAATACATCTAAACAAAAATGGAGACATGCAAACCTGATGGTACACCAAAGTCTCTGATTACCACCATCAGTTGATGCCCAACCTTCCATCAATATGATAACTATCGATTTGTCGACAACCCGACACAAGCGATTCGGCTCCGATCAACAAGACCCGAGCCCGCAATCGAAGCACCACGTCGTATCTTGGTTATCCACTGTGCGCTATCCGGATGACCTCACCACGAAGGCTAATCCTTGCTTGAGAATCAAATAACACAAGAAAGAACGAAGAAGAACACAACAAGATTGCAAATGATAGATTATGTTCTTGAATTAGGGTCTTACAAACAAATTACGATGAAACTATTCTTGACAGATTAAAATAAGCAAAACTCAACCCTAACTTGGGTGAAGGCTACTGAATATAAAGGTTTAGGCCCATCCATGAAACCATAGACACGTCCCTAATGGACCCCAACTCGATAAATAGCTCCACAGCCCAAAAGATGGCGTTGCATCACCGTGACAGATTCTAGATGTCCACTTGTTTTAATGATTTCCAATGACTCAGAACTCATAATGATGTGGGATTGGTGGCATTAGAAGTGTGGCGTTTGTGGCATTGGAAAGTTTATATCTCTAGCTTTCCATACATTTGTAGAACGTCGAAAACGAACTCCATTTGTGGCCAGGGCGACGTTTTTATGGTGGCCTACTGATGAGGACATCCTCCACTATTACCCGCTGGCAAAGACGCAACAAAGGGGGACGAGTGGCCCAGTTGTAGTCGGGCGGCGACCGTGTGAGTCTCTGAATAATCCCACCTTGCTTAGATTGGGAGGAGAAAGCCACCTTAAAAGGGAGAGCCACCCTTCCCCTATTGGACTAGTCTTTTAGGGAGATTGGGTCTTTCCCCGAGTGGGTGTGCCTAAGAACTGTTGGGGTCCGGGCAACCTTAATTTATTGGGTCTCGGCCAACCCCACCTGGACCGGATGCATCATTTGGTATCAGAGCTGGGCCCTTGTTTAAGGGGGTGGGAATGATGAGGACATCCTCCACTATTACCCGCTGGCAAAGATGCAACAAAGGGGGCCGAGTGGCCCAGTTGTAGTCGGGTGGCGACCGTGTGAGCCTCTGAATAATCCCACCTTGCTTAGATTGGGAGGAGAAAGTCACCTTAAAAGGGAGAGCCACTCTTCTCCTATTGGACTAGTCTTGTAGGGAGATTGGGTCTTTCCCCGAGTGGGTGTGCCTAAGAACTGTTGGGGTCCGGGCAACCTTAATTTATTGGGTCTCGGCCAACCCCACCTGAACCGGATGCATCACCTACTCCAGAACTCCGGGTTCGACTCAAATTTGGTATATTGTGGGCCTCCGGCTTAGCTTGCATGCCCGGGTGGTATTTTCCTCCTTCATACCTCTCTCGAAACACTTCCTAGACCTCTCCATTATTCCTAATGATAATAATTTTATTAGGTAGCAAACCATTCTCAAAATTACTAAAATTGTATAGGAACAAGCTCACCTTATGTTCTTAAATGGTCTTATCCATGCATGTCATACCCCCATCACTCCCCATCCTTGAATGCAACCTCTCTGATCATGGCGCGTTTGCTGCTTACCTTTTAGGCCCTCATCGAGAGAGTCAGCTTCATGCGCACCTGGGTACCTTCTGCCACAAGTAGGGTGTCGAACTGCACAACCCCGAGGCATATTTAGAACAGGAGGAGAACTTCTGAAGAACAAGCACCATCGCAAGACCGTGAGCCTTGCTATCATCATGCTCCTCATCGCTGGCGAGCATGAATGAGTTAGGAAGGAGAATGAAGGGGATAAGTCAGGGGCAAAATTGTCCATTCACCTGAATTGTAAAAGGAAAGAATGAAAATGAGAAGAAACACTTGAAGCAAGAATTCACATGTGAAAATGAGAAGAAACACTTGAAGCAAGAATTCGCAAATTTTAGAAGGACTACGAATTAGGTGACAAAATTGTCCGTTCATTAACTGTGTTTTTAGCATAGCGTCTGATCCACTGTGTTTTGTCACACATAGTGTTGTGCATTGGTGCTGGTACTAGTTTCTGCTGCTCACCTTGATTTGTTGCTTGTCACCTACTAATCCACTGGTGAATCTTGAATATACAAGTGAGAATACTTGTATTCCATTGTGATGTTGGGAACATCTGTTATCATACCAGGTGTTATTGTTCCCCAGATGGGAGGAGGAAATCTGAGTCCCTTGATCACCCTGGAAAGAACTGACTTCCCCATGTTCTGGATCTGAGATTTGGAGCCCTTTATTTTTAATGGTGTATGCATGCCAAAATACTGAACTCCCTGTTGCTGTATTGCCTTTTGTCGGGAGAAGGCTCTGGTGATTCAGATTGCTGGGCTAGGATTGTGATGGCAGGTTTGTAGCATATCCACAAACATGACTTTGTGTATTCCAAATTAAACTGTTGGCTTCTTAGACATGTTGCTTTTCCAGTATTGGCCCAATTATTATGACATTTATTTTCAGCTCAGATGGTTAGGTTCGGATAGTAATTCCTCTAGTTATTTTGCTTCTTATTTGCGTTTGAACTGGGAATAGCCTATTTGGCTTTCTAGTATACCCTACATACTTAGCACATGTATTTGCTCTGCTTAATTAGCTGAGTTCTCCACCTCTTAATTTTGAAGAAATCAACCAGTAAATAAATCGTAACTTAGTTGGCTTTTAATTTGCTAATCCATTTGCCTCTTCATCTCAATAAAATTCCTTATTCTGATAATTATTACTTTGTCTGTGTTAATGTGATAGGTCGGTGCCCCCGATACTTAGGTCATGGGGGTGTGGTCATGTCTTGTTTGTTGTAAGAGTCGTTCTAGTGGCGTGTGTTGTACTGAGTACATGGGTTGTCTAACCTCTGTACTCATTCCTTTCTTCTTTCTTAAATGAAATGACGCACAATCCTCTTGCGCCATTCGAGAAAAAAATCTTTTTAATTGAGGGAGCTCTTAAGGTTATTGCTATCTCTACTACCTGAAAAGAACATAAGTAAGAACCACATCTAATCTTCTCTAATTATGTGTTTTTAACTCTTCAACAGGGTTTGTGTATCAGACTGAGGGAGGGTGCACAGATGCACCAACCCAGACACCCAGCTAGCAGAAGCGCTCTTCCTGCCAGTGGAAATGGGACAATTATACCCTGACCTACTTTAACTTCTTTTTTCTGTTTTTTCTTTGACTTCTGAACCTATGTAACTGGTAACCCAGTTTTAACATACCCTTGTGAAAATTATAAATGAAGAGCTCAAGTTTATCTTATCGCGCCACCCACAGGTAGGCCAGTGAGCCCCACTAGCAAGAGATGTTAGACAAACAGCTGCGCCATTTGAGGATGCAAATTGCTTGTTGCTTTCGACAGCCTTGTTCAAATGTGGTATATATGCATATTTGTTGAATTTAGTAACTGTTACCAGTAACTCAGATATTTCTAAGAAAAGTCTATCAATCTTACTGCTCATTTGATTTGGCTAATCAGTTTATGCAGCTGATTGAGCCTATATATACCTAGGGCTTAGGGCCTATTTGGATCAATCTAGCTAATAATCCACTAGCTAGCTAATGGCTAGAGTTTTTTTTTAGCCGATAGCTAACTATTAGATAGGGTGCGTTTGGATTCATCAACTAAGATAGTTGGATTGAGATAATTGACTATCCTACTGTTCTTTAATTGCATAATTTTTTGGCACCAAACACTAGAGGATGATATAGGTAATTTGGTTCAACGTAAGGGGTATTTAGTTTTTTTACTCTAGTATCTACTATCTAGTTCAGCTGAGTTGAACCAGCTGACTAGATAGTTGCGTTCCCGCTATGAAGGTATTACCTTGTCCATTAGCTATCATATTTGGATCCATCATAACTAAAATTAGCTAGCTAATAATTAGCCGGTGGATCCAAACGACCTAGTATGCATCTCTTCCTGGTATTGGGGTACCTATTTATTTTTCAAAAAGGTGATTCATATGAAGGCTGTCATTTCAGAATGATTAGATAAGTTGGTTTAAATATCGTTTGCAACATTGCAGTCTGAAATGGTCACTTTCTTGTCAACATCGACCAACAAAATGAATGTTTTCAAAGTGGCTGTAAGATATAACTTAGCCATAGCACAGCGCCCAACGATGAATTGTCAACCAAGGAACTATGTTTCTCTGATGATGAATAATTTTGGCACATTGTGTTGCAGTAATCCTGCTAGCGCCAACCCCTGGAGTCGATACTAACAAAAATTTAAACAATGTACATTGGAAGGAATATCCGCACAGTACAACCGGCCGCACAGGTTCAATTTCACCTTGCTTCTAAGAAAAAGCTACACTTATATATTAATTCTACCATTCCGTGGCTGTGCTACAACTACAAAAAGAAACTAGGTGTGTAATATTGAAATGTTGACACGAAAAATCAAGTACCTCTCTTTGATACATTAGGCAAATGATATGCTAGTAAAATAATAATTTGAATTAGATATCAATTTATTCTATCTCAAGGTGACGAGGCTTGACCCTTTCCTAATTGTCAAACTCAAGAATACACCCGTAGGCCGTAGCGGAGCTAAGATCACCCCCACCCCCCTAACAACAAGTCAATTAACACAAAGGAACTTACCTACTTCACGAGCAAGCTTTTATTCTTATCCATGTGAGGTGTACCACTAGTGTACACAGTACACATGTTCTTAGAAAGCTATAACTGGCCTTAGTGAAGTTACAGCTCACCTTCACAAGGCTCCCGGTGGAAGATTTTTATTGCCATTACATGTGCCCCTGCATGTGCAATAACATATCCATAAATTCCTTAAAGTTAATGTGGCAGCATCGGCTAATCCCTGGATCTATACTTTGTCAAGCAGTAGTGAATAATGTGTTATGCTCATGTGATGTGTCCCATCAACATTTAAATGCTTTGATTGCAAGTTTCTCAAGTGTGTTTCCATTAAAATTATCACACTACTATCAACAGTTTTCAAGTGGAGTACATAAAAAAAATCGACCGGCTGAGGTATGACGGCCCCAACCGCTTTTTATTAAGAGAAAGCAAGCGGCTTCCCGATCGAGAAAACCCCCGAATCCTGACCGCGCCAGCGACATGGATTTGTTTTAACCTCAGCCTGAAATTCGCTACAATGGGGAGTCGAACCCAAGACTTGAGGAGTGCATACCATCATGTCGTCCAGGCTCATTTCCAGCATGCCATTAGATCTGAGCTTATTTTTAAGAGAGGTTAACCTTGTGAGCTAACATGTCCGTACCCATGTGGTAATCACTGTGGATTAAGCAAATATTCACGGTATTAGGACATCCAATGAGACAAACACAACAAAGTAGTGGTGCGCCCCCCAATCATTTGCCATAACTATATATAGTCACTAGTACGGAACCCTAAATTAGTTCCGGTTGGGAAACCCCATTTAGGACTACTAATCCAGGACAAAAGACCTCGGCCTTTAGTTCCGGGTCAGGCACCAGGGACTAAAAGGGACCTTTAGTCACAGTTGGTAAGCTCCGCGCCACGGCGTGGCAGGGGCAACCTTTAGTCCTAGTTGTTGTTACCAACAACAACCGGGACTAAAGGTCCCCTTTTCTTTTCTTCTTTTTCGTATTTTCCATTCCATTCATTTTTTTTTATTTCAATTATATTTTCGTATTCAAAATTAAGAAATCTCCTACACGCTTGTTCGAGGTGAGAATAAAATACGTACAATACATATAATACACACACACACACACAATGTGGATTCACCGGGTTCTAATAAAGTGCAACAAAATGAAACATAGATATATACATGTACATACCAAGTGAATCAAAGTTTTATCTATCATGCATCTATGCTATATTTACTACTTGAATCAAGGATGTGCCCATTGTAGTAGAATTCACCATCTGGACTGACCACTTGTTCATAAATAAATCCTGCCAGGGCCTCTTGAATCGTCAAAACTCTTTCCTGTGGAATAAGCTGATCGTGCATCCTTGATACCTATTAAGAAGTGAACAATACCAATTATAATAATTTGTAACATTAATTAGCTGAAATATTGGAAAATGTTGTTTATTACTTACTTCCGCTTCCCAAGCAGTATATGTCTTGTAAGGACCTACCAAATTGTGAAGGAACTCGCAAACATAGTATGAGCATAAATTATTACCCTGTGTCTGCCTCAAACACTTTAAGACAAAAGAAGTCATTAAGTGTCCATATGAAAATATAATGAAATAAATAAAGCGTGCAAAGAAGCATCCAAGTACATACTGGAAAGTCGGTCTTCAATCTAAGTTCGCCTGTGAAATTATTTGGATACTTTTTACTTAACTTTTTCCAAACACTGCGCATGACCTGAGAAATAGATAAATATATTTATCGCTAAGCACATGTCTGGAATTATCATAATTAGTAATTACCTTTTCAACATGTTGGTCATGTCTTTGTAATCTTCTGGATCTTTCCTTAATGTGTCCATAATAATCGCTAATCGCATGTCAGGAATTATACAAACTAGTATCCATTGATTTCTGCAAGATTATACAGCCACATCACATCCTCACCACGAAAGTAATCATCATCTTTAATAAGTACACCCCACATAATGTCGCTTTTGGAAGCCGCAAGCATGTACAGATCATGTAACCTGCGCAACTGCGTTGGAAGCTCGGGTATGATTTCCTGGGAAACAAGGGGCTTCTTCAACTCAAATGTCCATCTAGCAACTATGTGGTAATTTTCAATTTTACACCCTGCAACCTGAGCCGTCGAGAGACGAGAGCTAGCTAGAAAATCAATTAGCCCTGGTTGTACTATTGGTAGCACCATGAGGCGGTTCAATTGATTGCTTCTTTTGGTTTCCGAGCTGTGGAACATCAAACGATGACCCAACAGATCTCTTCTTCTTCTCGTATGACATGGTAATCGAGCGGTCGTAGTCTGATGGCAGAATGAATTTATGTTGATTTGCATCCGTCTTTTTAAAAAAAGCTTTATCCTTTGGATCTATGGGTATCTTCTTCTCTAGCTCCTTGTTTTTGAAGTGCTCGTCCGCTCTTTGAGCTTCCGCAGCACATTCCTCATAAGTTTGCTCCCACGGTAGCTTCACTGGCTCCTTAGGTTGCTTCTTCTTTGACTGCTTCTTCTTTGGAGGCTCTTTATGAAATGGCTGATTCTTGGGTGGTACCTTTCGCTTCTTTGCCGGCGGTGGTGGATTTGATGAAGGAGGAGACGTGTGCCTAGGAGAAGGTGAAGCAGGAGACGCCGGCTGGCCAGGAGATGATGGTGAAGGAGAATGTTGTGCTGCAGCTAGCGGAGATGGTGGACTCATGCTGGGTGCCTGTTGACGCTCGCTACGGACCAATTTCAAGCGTCAATTTGATCAGAAAATTGGGATGATTAGCATACTTAACTTGCATATTGGTCTAGAATAATATTGTTTCCACATTCCACTTGGAGAATTCGCAATGCATGGAAATTGAGCAGAAATCAAGTGTTAAACAAGTACCTCAATCCAAGGCAAGTGACATCGACCAATCAGAGCGCACCATTTGGCCTCCCATGGATTGGAGGGCCCACCAAGGCATGCAACTGAATTAAGAAGGACCCAAGCCACGTGCAGGGGTGACAAGGGCCCACAGGGCAGCCACCCAGAGGCGGCCGAGCCCGGTTTGAGCCGGCCCTGGTTCAGCCGAACCAGGTGGGTCGGCCGAACTAGGAAAAGGCCACCATCTTACCTCCTTCGATGTGGCGCTTCCTCATTGGCTCCCAACGTCAGTTGCAGCTGCGAGGGGCTGAAACACCGGCCGTGCAGCTCCTTGTTAGAATTGCTATCCTTATGTACTTGATGATATATTCATCAATTGTAACAGACCATGCCTGCGTGCGTGGATATTCTTGTGTTCTTGTGTACTCGGTTAGGATAGTGTTTGATAGAGATAAGCTAGTTCAAACTGAGTACCTTGGAGATCAAGTTGTAATCAATCATTGTATGTTTGTTGAGCCATTGGGCCATATATATTAACACGTAACGCCGGTGAGCTAAGATAGGCAACCGTGCTTAACCCTAGCGGCACGAGTTCTTTCATGGTAATCAGAGCGTTCTTCTTTTTTCTCATCAATTGCCATGGCCTAGTCTTCCTCCTCCACAAATCTCTCATCCCCTGGACCCTCTGTCCCGGAAAAGTTAACCCGTGACAACTACCTTCTATGGAAGGCCGAAGTTCTACCTCCCATGAGGGGCGCTCAGCTAGAAGGCATCCTAGATGGATCTATCAAAGCCCCACCGAAGATCATCGAGCTGATTAAGGAGGACAAGTCCAAGGAGATAGTGCCGAATCCGACATATGCAACTTGGGTGGCGCAAGACCAGCAGATTCTTGGCCATCTGCTCAACTCCCTCACCAAAGATGTGTTGGGGCAGGTGGCCATGGCATCTACAACAGTTGAAGCATGGGCGACTCTGGAGGGTATGTTATCGGCACAATCTTGTGCACGGGTAACAAACCTCCGAATGCAACTGTCCACCCTCAAGAAGGGACCGCGGTCTACTTCAACAAGATGAAGAACCTTGGTGATGAGCTTCCAGCTGCAGGCAAGCGGGTGGATGAGGACGAGATGGTATCGTTCATACTAGCTAGTCTAGATTTTGAATATAATCCTATTGTATCCTCCGTACTTGGGCGTGCAGATCCAAGTCCTTTAAGTGATCTCTATGCCCAAGTCACCTCCTATGAGACAAGGTTGTAGATGCTTCAAGATCATCACAGCAACGGCGGTCAGCAGTTCCAGTCATCAGCAAACATGGCCTCAAGGGGCCGTGGAGGAAACTACAACAATCGCGGCAGAGGAAACTTTGGCCGTGGTGGCAAGGGAGGACGTGGCTCCGGTGGACAAAGGAACAACAACATTGGCGCCATGACAGGAGGACAAAGCACTTCCAAGGAGAAGTGTCAAATCTGTGGCAGGCCTAACCACACCGCATTAGAGTGTTGGTATAGGTTTGAGGAGGACTTCCAGTCAGGCAACAACAACAAGGGCGGAGGATCCTCGTCAGCGGCATATGGTGTCGACACAAATTGGTACGTTGATAGCGGTGCTTCCCATCACGTTACCAGCGACCTCGAGAAGTTGTTCTTCAAGGAGAAGTATGAAGGACGTGACCAAGTTCATGCAGCCAACGGGTCAGGTATGAATATTAGCAATATTGATCATACTATCCTACGTTCTCCTACTTGTGAACTTCAGCTTAATAATATTTTGCATGTACCTAATGCTTGCAAGAGTCTTGCGTCTGTTCATCGCATTGCTTCCGATAATAATGTCCTTCTCGAGTTTCATCTGAATTTTTCCTCATCAAGGATCGGGCAACGAGGACAACCCTTCATCGGGGAAGATGTGAAGGATGACTTTATCCTTTAGTTTTGAGTCAGCCAGGAGCGAGTCAGAACAAGCAAGCCCTTGGAGTCTATAAGCTGTCCACATCTAGATGGCATGATCGTTTGGACACCCAGCTTTCCCTATCGTGTCTAGAGTTCTTAGAGAGGACGAACTTCCTTTTGTTAATGATAGTCACGTCGATTCTGTGTGTAACTCTTGCCAAAGAGCAAAGAGCCATCAACTTCCTTATAGTTTGTCGAATAAAGCTTCATCTGCTCCGCTTGAATTAATTCACTCTGATGTTTGGGGTCCTGCACCTACATCCGCTGGTCGTTTTTCATATTATGTTAGCTTCATCGCCGACTACAGTAGGTACACGTGGATTTATCTACTGCGACAAAGTCCAACGTGTTCTCTATCTTTCACAATTTCCAGGCTCTAGTTGAAAGGAAGTTCAACAAAAAAATCTTAACCATGCAAACCGATTGGGGTGGGGAATATGAGCGCCTAACCTCCTTTTTTCAGCAAATAGGGGTAGCTCACCGTATTTCATGTCCACACGCCCATTAGCAGAATGGGGTGGCTAAGAGGAAGCACAAACACATTTTTGAAGTAGGCTTGTCTCTTTTAGCTCGTTCCTCTATGCCTCTAAAATATTGGGACGAAGCTTTCTTGACCGCCACCTATCTGATCAATATTCTACCCAGCAGAGTTGTCCATTACAAAATCCCCGTCGAGCTACTCCATGGAGAAAAGCCTGACTACACATCCCTTTGCGTTTTTGGATGCGCGTGCTGGCCAAACCTTAGGCCCTTCGACCGTAGAAAGCTTGCTTTCCGTTCTACAAGATGTGTCTATCTTGGAAATAGTCCTCTTCATAAATGGTTCAAGTGTCTTTATATTTCTACTGGATGCATCTATGTTTTACGAGATTTAGTCTTCGACAAGGAAGTTTTTCCCTTTGCAGCACTACATAGTAATGCTGGTGCTCTCCTTCGCCAAGAAATCTCGCTTCTTCCTGAACATCTCCTTGGTTCCAACCACGGGGGCGTAGATAGTCATGATCAATATTTTGCTAATGACCCTTCTATGAGTGACATGATTGGTGAGCAGGATTATCTAGGAAATGATCATGAAGATGTACAAGAAAGTCTGGGCAAAAATGACGCACAGGACGCTCAAAATTCAGCTTCAAGAGGAGTTGCCGGTGCACAGCTACACGACGAGCCTGGCGCTGAATCAGAGGATGATCCTCTGACCGGATCGGGTGAGATCCTGTCTCCTCTGACGCAGGCAACCTGGGATCGGGAGCGGATCCGCTCCCGGCCGCCTAGCATCCACCGTGTGGATCGCCATGCTCAGCTGGGACGCGTGGCGGTACTGGACAGGAGTGCAGGCGCGTGGAGGAGATCACGCCAAATGAAGCTGCATCAGGATCCAGTGTGACGACCAGAAGCTCGTTGAATTCTCCCAGGCGCTTGCGACCAAAAACCAGGTTACAAAGTGGAATTACTAGACCTAAAGTGTTCACCGATGGTACTATACGCTATGCATTGTTCGGTTCTACGGAAGAACCAGTGAACCTAGAGGAAGCTCTTGGCGATTCAAGATGGAAGAATGCAATGCAGGAAGAAATCAATGCGTTGCACAAGAATGAGACGTGGCACCTTGCTCCTATGAAAAAGGGTGTCAATGTCATAGATTGCAAGTGGGTTTACAAGATCAAGAAAAAGGAAGATGGTAGTATAGATTGATACAAGGCCAGATTGGTAGCCAAAGGTTTTAAACAACGTTATGGCATTGATTATGAAGACACTTTCAGCTCGGTTGTCAAAATAGCAACTACAAGAGGCTGGTGTCTACGGCAATTAGATGTTCAAAATGTGGTTTTGCATGGCATTCTTGAAGAAGAGGTGTACATGAGGAAGCCACCAGGTTTTGAGGATCCTAGAAAGCCCAATCATATTTGTAGGCTAGACAAGGCAATCTACGGATTGAAACAGGCACCTCGAGCTTGGTATGCAAGGCTGAACTCAAAGCTATGTAATCTTGGGTTCAAGGCGTCAAAGTCAGATACGTCCTTGTTTATATATTCCAAGAATAGCATTACAATATTTATGTTGATTTAGGTCGATGATATTATAGTAACAAGTTCTTCTGCAGAAGCTATCTCGGCTCTATTGTGAGATCTAAAGATAGACTTTGCTCTCAAGGATCTTGGAGAATTGAATTACTTCTTGGGGATAGAGGCAAATCAAATGCAGAGAGGCATATTGCTAAATCAAGAGAAGTATGCTGGTGAGTTATTAGAAAGGGTTGGCATGTTGAAATGCAAGTCATCTCCAACGCCACTGTCATAAACAGAAAGGCTGTCAAAGGAAGACGGTGAGTTACTATCCCCAGATAATGCCACCAAGTATAGAAGCATTGTAGGAGCATTGCAATATCTTACACTTACCTAGCCAGATCTAGCATTTGCTATTAACAAAGTATGCAAGTTTTTACATGCTCCTACTACTTCGCATTGGACAGTAGTAAAGAGGATCTTAAGGTATGTAAAGGGTACTACAAGTATTGGGATCATAATAAGGAGTTCTACGTCTTCTTTGTTAAGTGTGTTTTCATATACCGACTGGGTAGGAAATGTCGATGATAGACGGTCGACAGGAGGATGTGTGTGGCAGAACCATCTGAATTAATCCGGCTCAAGCGCACTAACCATCACCACAAGGGCAATCAGGGCTAACTCGCACTTCAAACGGAATAATCCACTGGTCTGTCGGGTAACCTCCCGATACAACCACAGTTTTTGCCGATCGAAACCACACATACATGTACTCACACGAAGGTGAGCCCAGAGGATACAACATTCCAAAAATTTTACATCACAGGTTCATCACAAATTATTATTACAACGGAGTTCAAATTTGTAAAACAACGTACTTCAGAGTTCTAAATAATTGAGTTCTTCAGAGTTCAATGCAGCGGAAGAAATACGACAACTACTCGACGATACAAGATGTCTCGATGAAGCCTGTACGAGACATCACTCGGCATTATCACCGTTGGCCGGGGGCGTATCCCATTCCACTGACCAACCAGGAGGAAGGGTACAAGGCCAAGTCAAACTAGCAATCATATCCTCGAAAGTTTCACCTGAAAACAAGTCACACGCAAGGTTGAGTATATTAATACTCAGCAAGGCTTACCCGACTAGTGGAATATACTTAGCCGACTCCTAGACATGCAAGGCTTTTGGCTTGAGGGGTTTGTTTTGCCGAAAAGCATATATAAGTAGGTCCTTACTTTCAAATTTTAGCTCCAAGTTCTAGTCTTCTTTAACCATTCTAGGTAAGCAACTATCCAATATCATACATGGTGGAAGAATTATTTTGCATCCAACAAGATTAATCATCATCATTGTTCCTCTTCTTACTCTATGTGGTAAAAGGGTCAAGCAGTCTCAATAACCGCGAGAAACAGACGATTCGAATCGAATTTCTTAACCTTGCAAGGAAAACCTAAACACACATCACGTGGTTACTCCAAGAGTCACACGTGCAACTTTTCCCTTCAATTCCCGCTTCACGAAACAAGCCCACCGCCCTCAACTACACGTCCCCACAGACCACCGTACATCGGGCCGTGGTGGCAAATGCACCCGCCATTAGCTAGATGTGAACGAATTCAAGATGGTGGGGAGTATATTCCGGCCTTGGTTCAATCCGGTACTTAAGCTTACCGATTACCATATTCTTGGCATGTGGTTAGTATGTTTAAAGACTTAACCACCACTACCACACACTGCGGCCTTAGCATTTTTCACTAAACAGATGGAGCCTCAATCATCAACATAAACATCGTACCATAGCCCCGCCCGTCAACCTTATGATTGCAGCATGTAGTAAACATTCAACTCCTATATTCTCGCGAGTGACAGGAAATCACTCGACTTTTATCGAATCCTATTAGCATAGCATTCTATCGAACCTTACATCTATTGTTCAGAGCAGGGGTACCTAGGATCATGCGACTAAGTTTTCATCCAACTCCTATAAAGTTAATGCACAAGTAAAGTACAGTAATAAGTTGCATAAGTTTAGGAAAATAGGGTTCATGCTCCGGGGCTTGCCTTCTTGGGAAAAGCTAGCTTGGGGCTCGTCCGAACTTGGGCTCGGGTCTTCGAGAGCTTCAGTTAGATTTACTTGAGCTTCACGCTGCTCACTCTCGGACGCGGGCACCAGCTCGTACGTTCCGTCGGTGAGAGTAGTCGATGTTATATGAATGCACAAGTGTAAGTTATAGTGATGGTAATGACAATTATTTTCCTTCACGATAAAGTTGCAGTTCACAAAACATCGATTTGGTTGTGAAGTTACTTAGCTAAGATTTCTTTGGGCAATTGTTAATAAAGTATAACTTAAACTGTTAACTTCATTAAACAAGAAGGGGTTGTGTTATATTGGAAACTTAATTTTCTAAGCACAACATGGATTAAACACAACTTCTGGTGATGAAATTTTTATTTAGAGCACATTATGCAGAGACAAAAGCACTGCAAAAATTTCAGACATTTTCACGCAGCAGAATAATTATGAAAAACGTAATACACAACCACTCCATTCAAGTATTGACACCAAAAATTTTGTAGGGAAATAATCTATCCATATGTGTGTTACTGTAAATTTTTCAGATTTTATTGTGCAAGATACAAAGCATAATAAATAGGACAAGATACACCTAGTTTAATAAAGATTAATTTCTATAGAATGTTTTACAGGGTTTCTGTGTATGAAACTCTTTACACAGCAAGAGTTACTCTAAAGTGTGCTAGAGTGAAAAGTTGAACATTTTCCAAGCACAGAAACTAATTATTTGAATTAGTGCATTTCTCCTACCACAAAATTATATAAATAGGTTACAAAGAGGAGAACGGTTTTAAACTTTTTCTGTGGTATTTAGGTATCACTACAACAGTCCTGGAAAAGTTTTACCACATGAATCACAACATAACAGCAGTTACAAATTAGTTTTATTACTTGATGTCATAAACAAGTTTTATTAAGAAGTTTAGCTAGAGATGGGTTCTGGCCCTAATATTTTTACACTGGTCTACAAATCAAGCAACCAAACTACTGTTAAATTTTCAGGTTTAGCCTTTGTATACAACAGGGGGTACATTTAAAGTTTATTAAACCTTTCATTTAAGTTATAGCAAGATTTATCAAGCAACTGAAGAAATGCATGTTACAAAAGTTGTAGATTTTCATCTAAAGATTCCAGGACAGACGAGTTTGCGTTTTTTTCAATTTTTCTACGATTTTTCATGAATTTTACAAGTTCACTGATTTTGAATCTAGGGTTAAAACTTTCTTTTACAGAGGGCTCCCTGGAAACTTGCGTGCAAACTCTTTTAAAGATTTCAATCGATGCAATTGGGTCCCTGGGCGGTGCTGGCACGGCGGCCGGCCAGATTCCGGCGAGGGGAAAAGGGTCGGGGAGATCCAGGGAGGTGAGAGCTACCTCGGGATGGCCTTCGTCGGGGTTGGGGGTGGCCGGAGGTGGCTCGTCGGCGCGGAGCAGAGGGGCGGCGGCGGGGCGGAGCGTCGACGACGGTGCTCCGGCTAGAAGGGGAGAGCGTGGGTTGTTCGAGGAGCCTCGCGGCGTCGAGGGGAACCCGTTTCGAGGCTTGTCTGGGTCGGAGGAGCTTCGGGGTGAGCTATCCACGGAGCTGTAAGGAGCGGCGCCGGCGCGGGCGGCGCTGGCAGTGCTCCGGCAGTTTTGGGCGATGATGGGTGGGGCAGTGAGCTGCGGTGGGGTGCTGTGGTGGTGGTGGAAGACTCAGCTCTGGTAAGGTGTGGCCGGAGAGGTGAGCTCCACGGTGAGCTGGGCATGACGGCGGTAATGGTGGCGGCAGCGGCGTTCTGGTGTCTGGGCGCGCGAGGGGGACTCAGTGCGGCCTTTTGTAGGCAGCAGAGAGGCGGGAGGAGGGGCGGGACTGGACTGCGAGGCGCGGGCGCGGGCGGCAAACAAAGCTGGCGCGGCATGCGGCAGGCGCGGGCAGGGAATTGGGAGCTGAGGATTTGGCGTGTGGAGCTGGAGATCACGTGGTGCGCGGGTTGGGCGACGAGCTGCAGTAGCTGTCTTGCCAGGTGGCAAGCGCGGCGACTGGCGGGACGCGGCGGATACACAGGCACGACGCGACTGGCCCATTGGGTGCGGCGGGCGGCGAGCAGGGGCACGCGTCACCGGCGTGCGCGTGGCGTGCGCGGACTGGGGGGAGCGTGGCGTGCGGGCGCGGCGTGTGGGCGCGGCTAGGCATTGGCTTGGTGCCTAGCGCTGGTCAGGCATCGCCGGCCAAGTGGCGTGCAGCGACTACGCGGCGTTGGAGGGTCGGGCGAAGCCGCGGGTCGGGCGTAC
Source organism: Panicum miliaceum (assembly GCA_032594955.1). Classification (NCBI taxonomy): domain Eukaryota; kingdom Viridiplantae; phylum Streptophyta; class Magnoliopsida; order Poales; family Poaceae; genus Panicum; species Panicum miliaceum. Next base: position 32,263,801 of record CM064056.1, read on the forward strand.
AAAGGGTCGGGCGAATGAAAGGGTCGGGCGAAGCCGAGGGTCGGGCGAAGCGGCTAAAGAAGGGTCTGCAGTGTTAATAGAAGAAAAGGCAGGGACTGGTTTGCAATTTCAAGTGTTTCTCAAATTTTCGTGTTGCAACCAAAAAATCCATGAACACGAATGTTGTTCAAAAAGAAAAGTTACACAAGTTTTGTTATATGGGAACTCTGCTAGGGATAGGCATTTGTCCCAATTCTTGCCATAGTGAATGACACAAGCTCTAAGCATGTCTTCAAGAATTTGGTTTACTCTTTCGGTTTGTCCGTCAGGTTGAGAATGATAGGCTGAGCTTCGAATCAATTTAGTACCAAGAGAAGCTTGCAATTGTTCCCAAAAGCGCGCTACAAATTGAGTACCACGATCGGAAATAATAGTCTTCGGTACTCCATGTAGGCAAACAATGCGATCGTGATAAATCTCGGCGTACTTCTTGGTAGTATAGGTGGTGTGTACCAGAATAAAATGTGCCGTCTTTGTGAGTCTATCAACGATAACCCATATGGAATCGTGTTTCTGTGCGGTACTTGGTAATCCAAAAATGAAATCAATACTTATGTCCTCCCATTTCCATGAGGGTATAGGCAAAGGTTGAAGTGTACCGGCTACTTTCAAGTGGCTGGCTTTTACTCTCTGGCATGTGTCGCATTCTGAGACATATTTAGCGATTTCTCTTTTCATTCTAGTCCACCAGAAATTTTTCCTAAGGTCTTGATACATTTTGTTACTGTCGGGGTGAATAGAAAATTTGGAAAGTTGTGCCTCATCCAGAATTTGCTTACGGAGCTCATGATTCTTCGGAACGACTTTGCGACATTCGAACTATAGAACTCCCTTATGGTCTTGGCGGAAACATTTGTACTTTTCTTCTCCTAGAGAGAGTTTTTGTTTGATGATCCTAACTCCATCATGTAGTTGTGCCATGATGATCTGGTCGTGAAGAGTGGGCTCGACTGAGATGTGATTCAGAGTGCCTTGGGAAATCATTTCCAAACTGAGCTTCCTCATTTCCGAACATAATGTCTCATTATAGATTTGCACTGATAGGCAATGGCAATGACCCTTACGGCTGAGTGCATCCGCTACTACATTAGCCTTGCCGGGGTGATAGTGCACCTCGAGATCATAATCCTTGATTAATTCTAGCCATCTTCTTTGTCTCATATTCAGATCGGCTTGGGTGAAGATATATTTGAGACTCTTCTGATCGGTGTAGATGTTATAATGAGTGCCCATGAGATAATGTCTCCATTTTTTTAGAGCATGAATGACTGCTGCTAACTCGAGATCATGGGTCGGATAATTCTGCTCATGGGGCCGAAGGGCTCGTGAAGCATAGGCGATAACTCCATTTTCTTGCATAAGCACACAACCAAGACCAGTGCCAGATGCGTCACAGTAAACATCGAACGGCTTGGTGTTATCGGGTTGAGCTAACACAGGGGCTGTAGTCAAACGTTCTCTGAGAGTGTGGAAAGCATCTTCGCATTTCTCATCCCACACAAACTTTACTCCCTTTTTCAATAGTTCAGTCATAGGCTTAGCAATCCTGGAGAAATCCGGAATGAAACGGCGATAGTAACCGGCTAAGCCAAGAAAACTGCGAATCTGATGAACAGAGGTGGGAGGTTTCCAATCCATCACTTCTTGTACCTTGCTGGGGTCAACGGCTATGCCTTCGCTGGAAATAGTGTGACCCAGGAACTTCACACTATCCAACCAGAATTAGCACTTACAAAATTTAGCATAGAGCTGATGGTCTCTGAGACGCTGAAGAACAATGTGCAGGTCTTCAGCATGCTCTTCCTCATTCTTGGAATAGATAAGGATGTCGTCAATGAAAACTACGACAAATTTGTCGAGCTCGGGCATGAATACCGAATTCATGAGATACATGAAGTAGGCAGGGGCATTGGTGAGACCAAAGGACATGACCAAGAATTCATATAGTCTATATCGTGTGGAAATGGCGGTCTTAGGAATATCGCATGGACGAATCTTTATCTGATGATATCCGGATCGAAGATCCATCTTGGAGAACACTCTAGCTCCAGATAATTGATCAAAGAGAACGTCGATGCGGGGAAGTGGGTATTTATTCTTAACGGTTACCGCATTGAGAGGTCGGTAGTCCACACATAACCTTAAACTGTCATCCTTTTTCTTTACAAAAAGGGCTGGACATCCCCAAGGTGATGCACTAGGACGAATGAAACCTTTGTCCAGTAGTTCTTGGAGTTGTGTTTTCAGTTCGGCCAATTCCTTAGGTGGCATCCTATAGGGTCTTTTGGAGGTAGGTGCAGTGCCTGGTTGCAGCTCAATAACGAACTCAATATCCCTATCCGGTGGCATTCCTGGTAAGTCATCCGGAAAAACATCGGCATACTCGCATACCACTGGAATATCATCTAGCTTGATTCCTTCCATCACGAAAACACAAGAATTCATGCACTCCCGGAAAGGTAGGTAAAGGGTAGTGGCTCCGTGACTAGGTGAATTTATTTCAACAGCACGGGAAGAAAGGTCTAGTATGACTCCATGCATAGTCATCCAATTCATTCCCAAAATAATATCCATGCCTTCAAGGGGTAAGAGAATGAGGTCCGTGTTGATGATTTTACTACCCAATTTTATCGGTACTAGCCTTATTATTTGGTTGGAAGCAATTTTTCCACCCGGTGTTGATATCATATATGACCTTTTTGTGTGACAAACGTCCAAGTCTACTTTTGCACCAAACTTTGCACTAATGAAACTATGAGATGCACATGAATCAAACAATATAATTGCAGGCTTGTTATGGATAGAGAATGTACCCGTCATCACTGGTGCTCCTTCAGGAAGTTTTGCAAGGGTGGTGAAATTGATCCGTCCTTGTTTGACCTGAAGGGTCTGCCTCTTTCCTTTGTTCTTATTGTTCTGGTTAGAGTCCTGGCCCTGATTTGGCTGCCTGGGCTGAGGGCATTCGTGAGCAAAATGACTGGAACTCCCGCACTTGAAACAACGATTAGTGATGCTCGGTCGAAGAAACTGCTGAGTAGCGGGCCTTGGTCCAGTTTGTTGAGGCACAGGGGGTCGTGCAACACCTTGCTGCTGTGGGGGCCTGATAATCCATCGCCCTGGCTGAGGGGCCTTCTGTGGACCTGTAGGCGCAGCATTTTGCACTAATCGATACCTTGGTGGCTGAGTACCCGAGGGTCCAGCTGGTGCCTTTCTCTTCTTCTCGGCACGGTGAGCCATAATACTATCCTCTTGGGTAATGGCCATGTTGACTAGCTCATTATTTGTACCGGCCTTGACCAGGTTCAGTCGCTCCTTGAGTTTAGTACTCAGACCTCTGCGGAAACGATCACGCTTCTTAGCATCCGTGTCTGCGTGATAGCCCGCGTACTGGCACAGGTTGTTGAAGGCCTGAGCATACTGAAGCACAGTGCGGGTACCCTGAGTGAGTGCCAGAAACTCATTTAGCTTTCTTTCTATAAGACCTTCTGGGATGTGGTGTGCTCGGAACGCAGTTTTGAATTCGTCCCAGGTGACAACGTGATTAGCAGGGAGCATAGCAAGGTAGTGGTCCCACCAAAGATGAGCTGTACCGCGAAGCTGCTGCGCGGCAAAGCGAGCCTTGTTTGCATCCGAACATGGGGCCACGAGTAGAGAAAACTTGGACTCGATTGTGCGAATCCAAGCGTCCACATCCAAGGGTTCCTCCGTCTTGTGAAACAAGGGAGGCTGGGTCCCAAGGAAATCCGTGTAACCGGCAGCTTGAGGTTGGTGAACATTGTGTCCACCCCGTTGTTGAAGCTGTCCTTGCACGAGCTGGCGAAGCAACTCGGTTTGAGCGGCCATTACTTCCACGAAGCTAGGTGGTGGTGGTGCCTATGGTTGGGATCCACTAGCACTAGCACCGAAACCATCCGGGTTTCCACGGGTTGGTCCAACCATCTGAAATGTGAATGTTTATCATTAGCAATGTGATCCATATTGCTTCCATGATTCAAAAAGGATTAGCGTGGAAAAGTAGACTTCCGAAGATCAGGGATAGGATTGTGGACATAAAACTATCTGCCATAAGAAATTTATGACTCCTGGTAGGCTCTTCCAAAATTTCTCATATTTTGGCAGTTGGTAGGGAATTTAGAGATGTACAACTTTGGTATTCAGCCAAGATGCTAAATCGATGGCTAAGATGGTCGAAAGATTCATTCTTTGCGTCACTGGTTTAGCTGTTTTTCAGCAGAACGAGTTATAGTATCTTGCCTATAACTCAAACTAGCAAGATCCAATAGTGCTTAAATTTTTTGAGAACCTAGACCACAAAATTTAGGACAAGTTTGGTATTCAACACTTAGTCCAAAAATGTAAGGAGACATGGGTAAAAATTCCGACAAGTTTCTGCAATCGCAGATTCAACTACTCTCCAATATCACAATCAAACCACCAAGTTTTTAGCCATGGCCTACATGATTTGAGTATCCAATGGTCAAGTTGTACCCATCACAAAAGAGGTACTCAACTCTTAGTTAGCCTATTACAACACTTGCCAAAAGTTAGGCTACACTAACGAGGAGTATATGCAAAAGTCCTCCTAGGTCATCGGCTAGAAGTCGTTGAGGTTGTTGACGGATGACTCGCTGTGAGTAGGAGAGTGAGCTCCCATCGAAGGTGGCTGTGACAACCCTTGTAAAAACTTCATTTCTAAAATCAGTATCATTAGCCTAACCCTATGCTTAAACCAACTGATAAAGGGGTGGAAAGAATTAGAACGAGTTCAGTTGGAATTCAAATTTAATTTGAGCACATTTGGTTACTTTTGAGCTTTAAATTTAACTTTCAAACCATAAGGCAAATAAGATTTTGCCTGAAACCAAACTTGTAGAACTTTTTATTCTGAACAATTTTCGTGTTCTAAGTTTTTGAAATTTAAATTAGAAAGAGGAGAAAACGCCCGGTTTTGCACCCAGCCCCCTGAAGTTTTTCAAATTCTCGCAATCAGGCCCCTCGCGCCCCCTCTCTCTCTCCTCCCCGCCCGACCGCCGCGCGCCAGGTGGCCGGCGACGCCTGACCGGCGCGAGGCGCCAGGCCAGTGGCCGCCGCGCCACTCCGCCACGGCCGGCTTTGCCCCCTCCCCACGCCGCGCTGCACAGTAGCCGCCCGCGCGGGCGCAAGCCGCTGCCGCGTTCCGCCTCGCCGCCCGCCGCGCCCAACCACCGCACACCGCCGTGCCGCCCCGGCTCCCGCGCCCCGCCCGTCGCTGCGCCTGCCCTCCGCCCGAGCCGCTGCAGCTGCTACTCCACCACTCCACGCCCCGCGCTATCCCCTCACGCCCACGCCAAATCCCGGCCGCCCAGTCGCCCGCGTCCGCCCGCCGCACGCCCCGCCGGCGTTCTGCTACCGCCCGCCGTGCCCAGTGCGTGCCGTGCCGTGCCTCCGCCCCGCACGTTGCCCAGGCCCCTCCGCACCCCCTCCTGCCGCTATAAAAGCCGAGCCCCGACCGCCCTCGCCGCCGCCATTGCCGCCGCCGAGCGCCGTCCGCCGTGGACTGCCCTCCACCGCCGCCCACCGCCCAAATTGAGCCTCCAGCCACCACTACATCATCCCCCTGAAGCTCGCCGACCCACCCAACGCCACCCAAGACCACCGGAGCGCCACCGCCCGCACGGTCACCGCCGCCGCCGCCGCCCCTGCTCGCCGTGGACAGCTCGACCCCGACCTCCTCCGTCCAGGCCAAGCCCCTGAGCAGCTTCCCCACGCGCCACTGAAGCTCGCTGACCGGACTAGGCCGCCCCAAGCCCGCCGGAGCACCGCCGTCGACGCGTGCCGCGCCGCCGCCGCCTCTGCTCCAACGCCGGCGAGCCCTTCCCGGCCGTCCCCCACCTGAACAACACCCCCACGAGGTAGCCCTCGCACCCCTGAACCTTCCCCGACCCTCACCCCTCGCCGCCGGCGAGCCCCTCGCCGGAATTTCGGCCGGCCGCTGTACCCGAGCCGCCTGAGGACCCAATTGCAAGAATTTAAATCTTTAGAAGGGTCTGCGCGTAAGATTTAAGGACCTAGTTGTAAAAGAAAGTTTCAAATCTAGATTCAAATTCAGTGAACTTGTAAAATTCGTATAAAATCGTAGAAAATTCAGAAAAATGCAAACTCAACTGTTCCGGAATCCTTAGAATAAACTCTACCCATTTTGTTACAAAAAGTTTCTCAGAATCTCAACATATTTTGCTCTACATTAAATGGAAGCTTTAATGGACTTATTTTGTACCCACTGTTGTAAAGCAATGCTGACCCTAAATTTTGGTCAGTAAGTTAGTTGCTTGATGTTTAGGACTGTGTAAAAAGATCAGGCCCAAATTCCACCTCTAACTACACTGTTTGTTAAACTTAGTTTCATACCTTGAGTGGCTAGATATATTTTATCCCTACAGTTAGGTGATGAATCACCCAATGAAACTTTTTTTATGCTAGGGTATTGGTACCTAGAAGCCAGAGAAAAATTGGGAGACTTTTTATCTCACAGTAACCTACTTATTTGATTTATGTGCTAATAACATACATTAAATCAAGAAAGTAGTATCTTAGCTTTGAAAATTCTCACATTTTTACTAGGAGATACACTGTGGTAGAGGTTGCTGTGTAAAAAGTTCCATGGACAAAAACCCTGTGTAGGGTCCTGTAAAAATGAATCCTTGAATAACCTAGGTGTGTAATGCCATATTTTCTATGCTCTGGATACTGCATAATAAATCCTACAAAAATTACAGTAGCTGGTGCATGCTTAAGTGAAAGCTCTGTAAAAATCTTAGACTCATTTGTTGCACCAATTGTTCTGTACAAAAAGAACAAGGATCTAACAGCAACTATGTAATATATTTTTCATAATTAATCTGTTACATAAAATTGGCTGAAACTTTTACATTAAGCACATCTTTCCCTGATGTGCCTAAATCCAAAATTTCATGACCAGAAACCATCCATTGTAGTAATTACTCTTAAATCGTATCGATTGCCATTACCACGACTTAAACTTGTGCATTCATGTAGAATCGACGACTCTCGCCGACGGAACTTACGAGCTGGTGCCCGCGTCCGAGAGTGAGCAGCGTGAAGCTCAACGACCCTTGCTTGAAAACTAGAAGTAAGGTTCGATAGAATGCTGTGCTAATAGGACTCCGGTAAAAGTCGAGTGATTTCCTGTCACTCGCGAGAAAATAGGAGTTGAATGTCTACTACACGCTGCAGTCATAAGGACACGGACGGGCTATGGGACGATGGTTACGATTGAGGCCCGTCTGTCTAGTGAAAAATGCTAAGGCCGCAGGGTGTGGTAGTGATGGTTAAGTCTTTGAACGTACTAAACACATGCCGAGATTATGGGAATCGGTAAGCTTAAGTACCTGATTGGCCCGGCAAGGGGACGGCATCCTACCCTTTGAACTTCGGTCCCATGTGCATATGGCGAGTGCAGAGAGTGGTCACGACCCGGCGCCGAACCGTGGCGTGGGGCTCTTGTACTCTCGGAGGGTAGCCCCGATCCACGACCCGGAAAGAAAGGGGAAAAGTTGCACGTGTGACTCTAGGGAGTAACCACGTGACGTGTGTTTGGGTTTCCCTTGCAAGGTTAAGAAATTCGATTCGAATCGTCCGTTTCTCACGGCTATTGAGACTGCTTAACCATTTTTACCCACAGAGTAAGAAGAGGAACAATGATGATGAATGAACTTGTTGGATGAAAATTTAATGCTTCACCATGTATGCTTTTGGATAGCTGCTTATCTAGAATGGTTAACGAAACTAGAATCTTGAGCTAGAAGTTGAAAGTAGGGACCCACTTGTAGAAGCTTTTCGGCAAAACAAACCCCTGAGCCAAAAGCCTTGCATATCTAGAGTCGGTGGAGTAGATTCCACTACTCGGGTAAGTCTTGCTGAGTATTAGTATACTCAGTCTTGCTTGTGGCTCGTTTTCAGGTGAGACCTTCGAAGATATGATTGCTAGCTTGACTTGCCCCTGCACTCTTCCCCCTGGTTGGTCGGTGGAATGGGATACGCCCCCGCCCAACGGAGATAACGCCGAGTGATGTCTCGTACGGGCTTCATCGAGACATCCTTATCGTCGAGTAGCTTTCGTTGTTTTATTTTCCGCTGCAACTTAAACTCTGAAGAACTTATTTATGATCATTGAAGTACTTGCTTTCTAAACTCAAAACTTGGTCTGTAATATTTACTTATGCTAATGTTGTAATATTTGCTGGAATGTGGTATTCTCTGGGCTCATCGTCGCATGAGCGTTTGTATGTATGGCGCTCGATCCGCTCACCGTGGTTGTATCGGGAGGTTATACCCGACAGACCAGTGGATTACTCCGTTTGAAGTGTAAGGTTAACCGAGAATGCCTTAATGGTGATGTTTAATACACTTGAGCCGGATTCATTCAGGTGGTTCTGCCACTGCTGGTATCAGAGCCGTAGCTAGTGCCACAGCTGGCAACAGCTGGCGCCAGAGCCAAAATACATACGCCAGAGAATGCGACAAGCCTTAAAAACTCGATTTACTAAAACTTGACTAGAAGGATGTGTTGCGAAATACGTTGGTACGTTAAGGATGGTGCCTAGTTCGTAAAGCCCTAAGGGATTATGGGAAAGTTACTAGGTGGCTATCTAACTTCTATATACTATCAACTGACTTCCAGCACATTACTTTCTATCAAAACTTACTTTCATGCACAACCGACCTTAAATTCTGTAACGACGCACTCATCGCTAAGGTAAGAAGGTAAGGATCCTCAGCCAACTGAGAGAGCTTGGCCTTCCTGTCGGTGATGCGAACCGAACGCTGCCCTCAAGCAGTGGCTTACTTGAGGTGCTGCCAATATGCCAACTGTTAGTTGAACATATTGGGAGTAGAAGGTTTGGCGCAGGGTATGGCGATCGCTGTTCATACCCCCGTCTCGTGACGGTACCCCCGTGAATACGCTATCTCGATAGCGTATGTTAACGTCGTCTGTACGGCGGAAATTGTACAGATATCGTTTCTATAAGTAAACGGTAATGAATACGGACGCTTTCATGAGTGCTGGCATGAAAGGTTTATGAAATATATATGCTTTGTAAATCTTCTGCAGGTACACTAACCGCGATTACGATAAGTTAAAGAACGGTTAGAAAAACTCGACTAGCTATTATAGTGAGAGCCGTATCATGTATGCCACCGAAACTAACCTCGTAAGACCAAAAGTATTTGGCAATTATTTTATTTTGTGAGGACGAATAGGACGTGCATGCATTATAACCATATATATCGGAAAGTAAAAATACGTTGTATGAGAGTGGTAAGGTTCTTGCGTATCTAAGCGTGGTTTGCGTAAGGACTATCTAGCGAATCTGTCACAAATCTGCCATGACCGAAAAGAGAGATTTGTTGACCAAAGAAAATGACCTTTTCTGGTAAAGTTCATGTTGAAAGAATTGTTCCAAATTTTGTATTCTGTCTCCTGTTCAAAAATGAAAAAATTCTGAACTTATGGATAGTAAGAAATAATAGAAACCTTGGAATGTCAGGATTCTGTCCAGAATAACCACTTCTGCCTCTTAAATTTTTAGGCCCCCTTGCTGCGGTTTTCTGCAAAAGCGTACAACATAAAACTTGTTCCAAATTTACCCAGGTAGCTGCTGTTAAAATTTGGTAAATTTTGGCTGGGTAGATTTTCCCTGGTGCACGAAACTCCAGCCCTCTGTTCACTGAAAATTCTAGGTAGACAGTAAGGTGAAACCTGAAAAGAAAGACCATCTTAGGGACCTATCTAGCTCTGGAGTTGACTAGCAAAGTTGTTCAAAAATACCTTAGGAGTGATCTGGTGAAATTTGGGAATTTTTGGATTAGAACTGTGGAAGTTATGGTTATTTTTGCACACTATACAGAATCTGTCCCTGTGCTGTTCACAGTTTTTCGCTATCTCACTCCATTTGATCTTTTGATTCAGATGGCCGAGCCTGTTGCTATGATGGTGGATGAGGATGGACGCGTTCACTCGCAGTGTCTCCACTGGGAGGGCTTTCCCTCTATTTTGTGGGATGTTCTGCGTACCGCGGGCTATCTAGTTCCCCCACTTTACGCCGGACTGGAGTTTGCAGAAAATGGAGTTACCCAGTGCCGTGTCAACGTGACCGTTTTTCCGCACCCGCTACACCCGGAGTGGCCCGCCTTGGAGCTTGAGGCTGTTGGTCGCCGCTTGGCCGATACTTGGGAGCTTGCAGCCATGAGGGCGCTCACCACTTTTTGTGCGCAGCGTCCCGAGGTTGTCACACTCGCTCCCATTGGTTTGTTTCCTGCTGCCCAGGACAACGACCCCTTTTGGCTCAACAGGGTGCAGCACGCACAGTACTTGGTAGACTTTCATGCCCAGGAAACTATTCATACCTCCGTGCGGTGCATGAGTGCACTCTACCGGCTTCAGACTCTCCAGAGTCAGGCGCTTGAGCAGCTCACTGATCTTGCTCAGGCCTACCACATGATGGCAGATACCAGGGATGAGCAGATTAAGGAGCTCAGTCAGGATCTTGAGGACAGAGATGCTCAGATTGGCCAACTTGAGGGCCAAATTCAGGAGCAGGACACTCTCATGGGTGAGAGAGATGCCACGATAGCACAGTTGGAGGAGCAGCTCCATGATCTAAGCCTTGAGTTGGAGGATGCTAATGAGCACATTCAGTGGCACCATGATCAGAATGACCATCCCCATGAGGAGGACATGGAGGAAGATGAGGAGGAGCCACAGGAGATTGATGGTATCTCCGGTATGGATTTTGAGGGTGAGGTACCACAGGCACCTCAGATGGGAGCTCACTCTCCTGCTCACAGCGAGTCGTCCGTCAACGACTTGGATGATTTCTAGATGACGACCTAGGAGGACTTTTGCACATACTCCTCGATAGGGTAGCTTAACTTTTGGCAAGTGTTGTAATAGGCTAACTAGGAGTTGAGTAACTCTTTTGTGTTGGGTACACCTGAACCATGTGGATACCCTCAACTTGTAAGGAACGGCGATAAAACTTGGGTGATTCGTTGTAAGTTGGTAAATGATGAAATCCACAATCGCTGAGACTTGTCGGAATTTTTACCCATGTCTCCTTGCATTTCTTGGCTGAGTGTTGAATACCAAACTGGTGCTAAATTTTGTGATCGTGGTTCTCACAAAAATTCAGCATCATTGGACCTCGCTAGTTTAAGTTATAGGCGAAACAGTACCGATCAATCTGCTGAAAAACAGCTAAGACAGTAAGGCAAAGGACGAGCCTTTCGACCACCTTAGCTATAGTTCTAGCGCCGGAGTTAAATACCAAAGTGGTGCGTTCCTAAATTCTCTGACTACTGCCAAAGTATGAGATATTTTGGACGGACCCACAGCAAGCTATGATTTTTCTCGTAGCAAACAGAGATTTTGTCCATACTTCTAGCTGTGACTTCGGAAGTCTACGACTACACCAATCATTTATGAATCGAGGAAGTAATATGGATCGCGTTACTAATGGTAACCTTTCACGTTTCAGATGGTTGGATCAACCCGTGGTAACCCCGAGGGTTTTGGTGCCGGTAGCAGCCGCTCGCGACAATCGCCACCACCCCCGCCCAGTTTGGTGGAAGTGATGGCCGCTCAAACCGAACTGTTGCGTCAGATCGTGCAAGGACAGCACCAACAGAGGGGTGGGCACAATGCTCACCAACCCCAAGCTGCAGGATACACGGATTTCCTAGGGACCCAGCCGCCCTTGTTCCATAAGACCGAGGAACCCCTGGACGCAGATGCATGGATTCGCACCATCGAATCCAAGTTCACACTACTTGTGGCCCCATGCTCAGAGGCCAACAAGGCTCGTTTTGCCGCGCAATAGCTTCGCGGTACCGCTCGACTGTGGTGGGACCACTATTCTGCGAGGCTCCCGGCTGACCATGTGGTCGACTGGGATGAATTCAAGACCGCATTCCAGGCACATCATATCCCCGAGGGTCTCATGGAGAGGAAGTTGAATGAGTTCCTGGCACTTACCCAGGGCACCCGCACCGTGCTGCAGTACGCCCAGGCATTCAACAACCTATGCCAGTATGCGGGCTATCACGCTGAGGTCTGAATACCAAGCTCAAGGAACATCTGAACCTAGCCAGGGCTGACACCTACAACGAGTTGGTCAATATGGCCATAACCCAAGAAGACTGTATCATGGCACACCGGGCAGAGAAGAAGAGAAAGGCACCCGCTGGACCATCAAGTGCCCAACCACCAAGGTATCGCATCGTGCAAAATGCCGCACCCACAGCTCCACCTAGGACCCCTCAACCAGGGAGATGGATTGCCAGACCCCCACAGCAGCCAGGCATGGTACGACCCCCGATGCCTCCACAGAATGGTCCGAGGCCCATTCTTCAGCAGTCTCTTCAACCTAGCCCCGCGAATCGCTGTTTCAAATGCGGGAGTTCCAACCACTTCGCACGAGAATGCCCTCAGTCTGGACAGCCCAACCAAGGTCAGGGATCCAACCCGAACGCCAAGGACAGGGGCAAGAGACAGACCCTGCAAGTCAAGCATGGACGGATTAACTTCACCATGCTTGCAGAGCTTCCTGAAGGAGCCCCAGTGATGTCGGGTACATTCTCTATCCATAACAAGCCTGCAGTTATATTATTTGATTCTGGTGCATCGCATAGTTTCATAAGTGCAAAATTCGGTGCAAAAGTAGGCTTGGATGTTTGTCACACCAAAGGGTCATATATGATATCAACACCAGGTGGTAAAATTGCTTCAAACCAAATGGTCACACAAGTACCAGTCAAATTGGGTAGTAAAACCATCGACACAGACCTTGTCCTTTTACCTCTTGACGGCATGGACATTATTTTGGGAATGAACTGGATGACCATGCATGGAGTCACACATGACCTTTCTTCCCGAGCCGTTGAGATAAATTCACCTAGTCACGGAGCCACTACCCTTTACCTACCATTCCTAGACTGTACGAGTTCATGTGCTTACAAGATGGAAGGACTTAAGCTAGAGGATATTTCCGTGGTAAACGAGTATGCCGACGTTTTTCCGGATGACTTACCAGGAATGCCACCGGATAGGGACATTGAGTTCATCATTGAACTTCAACCAGGCACTGCACCTATATCCAAAAGACCATATAGGATGCCCCCTAAAGAATTGGCAGAACTGAAGATTCAACTCCAAGAACTACTGGACAAAGGTTTCATTCGCCCTAACGCGTCACCTTGGGGATGTCCAGCCCTATTCGTAAAGAAGAAGGATGACAGTTTAAGATTATGTGTGGACTACCGACCTCTCAATGCGGTAACGGTTAAAAATAAATACCCACTTCCCCGTATCGATGTACTCTTCGATCAATTAGCTGGAGCCAGAGTCTTCTCCAAGATTGATCTTCGTTCGGGATACCATCAGATCAAGATTCGCCCATGCGATATTCCTAAGACTGCCTTCTCCACACGATATGGACTATATGAATTCTTAGTCATGTCCTTTGGACTCACCAATGCCCCTGCCTACTTCATGTATCTCATGAATTCGGTATTCATGCCCGAACTTGACAAATTCGTCGTAGTGTTCATCGACGACATCCTTATCTATTCCAAGGATGAGGAAGAGCATGCCAAGAACCTTCATATTGTTCTTCAGCGACTCAGAGACCATCAGCTCTATGCTAAGTTTTCTAAGTGTGAGTTTTGGTTGGATACTGTAAAGTTCTTAGGTCACACGATCTCCAGCGAAGGCATAGCTGTTGACCCCAGCAAGGTACAAGAGGTGATGGATTGGAAACCCCCTACCTCTGTTCATCAGATTCGCAGTTTTCTCGGCTTAGCCGGTTACTACCGCCACTTCATCCCGGATTTCTCTCGAATTGCTAAGCCCATGACTGAACTGTTAAAGAAGGAAGTCAAGTTTGTATGGAATGAGAAATGTGAAGAAGCTTTCCACACTCTCAGAGAGCATCTGACTACTGCACCTGTGTTAGCTCAACCCGATAATACCAAGTCATTCGATGTGTATTGTGACGCATCAGGTACTGGTCTAGGATGTGTGCTTATGCAAGGGAATCGAGTGATTGCATATGCCTCACGAGCCCTTCGGCCCCACGAACAGAATTATCCCACTCATGATCTTGAGCTTGCAGCCGTCATTCACGCTCTGAAGATATGGAGGCACTATCTCATGGGTACACAGTGCAATATCTACACGGATCATAAGAGTCTCAAGTATATCTTCACACAAGCCGATCTGAATATGAGACAACGGAGATGGCTAGAATTAATCAAGGATTATGACCTTGAAGTGCACTATCACCCCGGTAAGGCTAATGTAGTCACGGATGCACTAAGCCGCAAGTCCCATTGCCATTGCTTATCCATGGAGTCCTACCATGAGACATTGTGTGCAGAGATGAGGAAGCTCAACATGGAAATGGTTTCCCAAGGCACACTAGATCACATCTCAGTTGAGCCCACTCTTCACGACCAAATCGTCATGGCACAACTACATGACGAAGGAATTAAGATCATCAAACAAAAACTCTCTCTAGGTGAGGAGAAGTATAAATGTTTCCGCCAGGACCATAAGGGAGTTCTATGGTTCGAAAGTCGTATAGTCGTTCCGAAGAATCGTGAACTCCGCAAGCAAATTCTGGATGAGGCACACCTTTCCAAATTCTCTATCCACCCCGGCAGTAGCAAAATGTATCAAGACCTAAGGAAAAACTTCTGGTGGACTAGAATGAAAAGGGAAATTGCTACGTATGTCTCGGAATGTGACACGTGCCAGAGAGTAAAAGCTAGCCACTTGAAGGTAGCCGGTACACTACAACCGTTACCTATACCATCATGGAAATGGGAAGACATAAGTATGGACTTCATCGTTGGACTACCAAACACGTCCCAGAAACACGATTCCATATGGGTTATCGTGGATAGACTCACAAAGACGGCACATTTTCTTCCGGTACACACCACCTATTCTACCAAGAAATATGCCGAGATTTCCCTCGATCGTATTGTTTGCCTGCATGGAATACCTAAGACAATTATTTCCAATCATGGTCCTCAGTTTGTAGCACGTTTTTGGGAACAACTGTAGACGTCTCTTGGTACCAAACTGATTCGCAGCTCAGCATACCATCCTCAGACTGATGGACAAACGGAAAGAGTAAACCAAATTCTTGAAGACATGCTGAGAGCTTGCGTCATCCACTATGACAAGAATTGGGACAAATGCCTACCCCTAGCAGAGTTCTCGTACAACAACAGCTATCAAACGAGTTTGAAAATAGCACCATTTGAGGCCCTGTACGGACGAAGGTGTCGAACTCCTTTGAGCTGGTCACAAACCGGAGAACGTCAAATACTTGGACCCGACCTGGTAATCGAGGCAGAGGAGAAAGTAAAAGTAATACAAGCAAACCTTAGAGCCGCACAAGCCCGACAAAAGAGCTATTCTGACAAAAGGAGAAAGCCCCTAAAATTCGAAGTTGGCGATCATGTCTATCTTCGAGTTTCACCAACCAAGGGAGTGCGAAGATTTGGAATCAAAGGCAAACTAGCTCCCCGTTACGTTGGTCCTTACGAAATCATGGAGAACTGCGGACCCGTAGCCTACAGATTACGACTGCCCCCTCAGCTCACGGCCACCCATGATGTCTTCCACGTGTCTCAACTCAAGAAGTGTATTCGAGTCCCTACCGAGATTGTGGAACAACAAGAAATATCGTTGGAACCCGACCTCTCATATATCGAACACCCAGTTAAGATTTTGGATCAAAAAGAAAGAGAGACCAGGAGGAAAGTGATTAGAATGTATAAAGTACAATGGAATCACCACACGGAAGAAGAAGCCACCTGGGAAACCGAGAGCTACCTAAACCAATATTTCCCTGGGTTTCTTATCTCAACCACTGGTATGTGCACCCACGCCCACACTAAGAATTACCGAATCTCGGGGCGAGATTCTTGTTAGGGGGGAAGGCTGTGACAACCCTTGTAAAAACTTCATTTCTAAAATCAGTATCATTAGCCTAACCCTATGCTTAAACCAACTGATAAAGGGGTGGAAAGAATTAGAACGAGTTCAGTTGGAATTCAAATTTAATTTGAGCACATTTGGTTACTTTTGAACTTTAAATTTAACTTTCAAACCATAAGCGAAATAAGATTTTGCCTGAAACCAAACTTGTAGAACTTTTTATTCTGAACAACTTTCGTGTTCAAAAGTTTTTGAAATTTAAATTAGAAAGAGGAGAAAACGCCCGGTTTTGCACCCAGCCCCCTGAAGTTTTTCAAATTCTCGCAATCAGGCCCCTCGCGCCCCCCCTCTCTCTCCTCCCAGCCCGACCACCGCGCTCCAGGTGGCCGGCGACGCCTGACCGGCGCGAGGCACCAGGCCAGTGGCCGCCGCGCCACTCCGCCACGGCCGGCTTTGTCCCCTCCCCACGCCGCGCTGCCCAGTAGCCGCCCGCGCATGCGCAAGCCGCTGCCGCGTTCCGCCTCGCCGCCCGCCGCGCCCAACCACCGCACACCGCCGTGCCGCCCCGGCTCCCGCGCCCCGCCCGTCGCTGCGCCTGCCCTCCGCCCGAGCCGCTGCAGCTGCTACTCCACCACTCCACGCCCCGCGCTATCCCCTCGCGCCCACGCCAAATCCCGGCCGCCCAGTCGCCCGCGTCCGCCCGCCGCACGCCACGCCGGCGTTCTGCTGCCGCCCGCCGTGCCCAGTGTGCGCCGTGCCGTGCCTCTGCCCCGCATGTTGCCCAGGCCCCTCCGCACCCCCTCCTGCCGCTATAAAAGCCGAGCCCCGACCGCCCGCGCGAGCCACGCACCCAGAACGCCCTCGCCGCCGCCATTGCCGCCGCCGAGCGCCGTCCGCCGTGGACAGCCCTCCACCGCCGCCCACCGCCCAAATTGAGCCTCCAGCCACCACTACATCATCCCCCTGAAGCTCGCCGACCCACCCAACGCCGCCCAGGACCACCGGAGCGCCGCCGCCCCTGCTCGCCGTGGACAGCTCGACCCCGACCTCCTCCGTCCAGGCCAAGCCCCTGAGCAGCTTCCCCACGCGCCACTGAAGCTCGCTGACCGGACCAGGCCGCCCCAAGCCCGCCGGAGCACCGCCGTCGACGCGTGCCGCGCCGCCGCCGCCTCTGCTCCAACGCCGGCAAGCCCTTCCCGGCCGTCCCCCACCTGAACAACACCCCCACGAGGTAGCCCTCGCACCCCTGAACCTTCCCCGACCCTCACCCCTCGCCGCCGGCGAGCCCCTCGCCGGAATTTCGGCCGGCCGCCGTACCCGAGCCGCCCGAGGACCCAATTGCAAGAATTTGAATCTTTAGAAGGGTCTGCGCGTAAGATTTAAGGACCTAGTTGTAAAAGAAAGTTTCAAATCTAGATTCAAATTCAGTGAACTTGTAAAATTCGTATAAAATCGTATAAAATTCAGAAAAATGCAAACTCAACTGTTCTGGAATCCTTAGAACAAACTCTACCCCTTTTGTTAACAAAAGTTTCTCAGAATCTCAACATATTTTGCTCTACATTAAATGGAAGCTTTAATGGACTTATTTTGTACCCACTGTTGTAGAGTAATGCTGACCCTAAAGTTTGGGCAGTAAGTTAGTTGCTTGATGTTTAGGACTGTGTAAAAAGATCAGGCCCAAATTCCACCTCTAACTACACTGTTTGTTAAACTTAGTTTCATACCGTGAGTGGCTAGATATATTTTATCCCTGCAGTTAGGTGATGAATCACCCAATGAAACTTTTTATATGCTATGGTATTGGTACCTAGAAGCCAGAGAAAAATTGGGAGACTTTTTATCTCACAGTAACCTACTTATTTGATTTATGTGGTAATAACATACATTAAATCAAGAAAGTAGTATCTTAGCTTGTAAAATTCTCAAATTTTTACTAGGCGATACACTGTGGTAGAGGTTGCTGCGTAAAATGTTCCATGGACAAAAACCCTGTGTAGGGTCCTGTAAAAATGAATCCTTGAATAACCTAGGTGTGTAATGTCATATTTTCTATGCTCTGGATACTGCATAATAAATCCTACAAAAATTACAGTAGCCGCTGCATGCTTAAGTGAAAGCTCTGTAAAAATCTTAGACTCATTTGTTGCACCAATTGTTCTGTACAAAAAGAACAAGGATCTAACAGCAACTATGTAATATATTTTTCATAATTAATCTGTTACATAAAATTGGCTGAAACTTTTACAGTAAGCACATCTTTCCCTGATGTGCCTAAATCCAAAATTTCATGACTAGAAACCATCTATTGTAGTAATTACTCTTAAATCGTATCGATTGCCATTACCATGACTTAAACTTGTGCATTCATGTAGAATCGACGACTCTCGCCGACGGAACTTACGAGCTGGTGCCCGCGTCCGAGAGTGAGCAGCATGAAGCTCAAGTAAATCTAACTGAAGCTCTTGAAGACCCGAGCCCAAATTCGGAAGAGCCCCAAGCTAACTGTGAAGGCAAGCCCCGAAGCATAACCCATCTCTTTCCTAAATTGTGCAACTCACTACTCTTTGCTTGTGCATTAAGTTTATAGGAGTTGAATGAAAGCTTAGTTGCATGATGTTAGGAACCCTTGCTTGAAAACTAGAAGTAAGGTTCGATAGAATGCTGTGCTAATAGGACTCCGGTAAAAGTCGAGTGATTTCCTGTCACTCGCGAGAAAATAGGAGTTGAATGTCTACTACACGCTGCAATCATAAGGACACGGACGGGCTATGGGACGATGGTTACGATTGAGGCCCGTCTGTCTAGTGAAAAATGCTAAGGCCGCAGGGTGTAGTAGTGATGGTTAAGTCTTTGAACGTACTAAACACATGCCGAGATTATGGGAATCGGTAAGCTTAAGTACCTGATTGGCCCGGCAAGGGGACGGCATCCTACCCTTTGAACTTCGGTCCCATGTGCATATGGCGAGTGCAGAGAGTGGTCACGACCCGGCGCCGAACCGTGGCGTGGGGCTCTTGTACTCTCGGAGGGTAGCCCCGATCCACGACCCGGAAAGAAAGGGGAAAAGTTGCACGTGTGACTCTAGGGAGTAACCACGTGACGTGTGTTTGGGTTTCCCTTGCAAGGTTAAGAAATTCGATTCAAATCGTCCGTTTCTCACGGCTATTGAGACTGCTTAACCATTTTTACCCACAGAGTAAGAAGAGGAACAATGATGATGAATGAACTGGTTGGATGAAAATTTAATGCTTCACCATGTATGCTTTTGGATAGCTGCTTATCTAGAATGGTTAACGAAACTAGAATCTTGAGCTAAAAGTTGAAAGTAAGGACCCACTTGTAGAAGCTTTTCGGCAAAACAAACCCCTGAGCCAAAAGCCTTGCATATCTAGAGTCGGTGGAGTAGATTCCACTACTCGGGTAAGTCTTGCTGAGTATTAGTATACTCAGTCTTGCTTGTGGCTCGTTTTCAGGTGAGACCTTCGAAGATATGATTGCTAGCTTGACTTGGCCCTGCACTCTTCCCCCTGGTTGGTCGGTGGAATGGGATACGCCCCCGCCCAACGGAGATAACGCCGAGTGATGTCTCGTACGGGCTTCATCGAGACATCCTTATCGTCGAGTAGCTTTTGTTGTTTTATTTTCCGCTGCAACTTAAACTCTGAAGAACTTATTTATGATCATTGAAGTACTTGCTTTCTAAACTCAAAACTTGGTCTGTAATATTTACTTATGCTAATGTTGTAATATTTGCTGGAATGTGGTATTCTCTGGGCTCATCGTCGCATGAGCGTTTGTATGTATGGCGCTCGATCCGCTCACCGTGGTTGTATCGGGAGGTTATACCCGACAGACCAGTGGATTACTCCGTTTGAAGTGTAAGGTTAACCGAGAATGCCTTAATGGTGATGGTTAATACACTTGAGCCGGATTAATTCAAGTGGTTCTGCCACAGCGGCTACGGTGCCTCATCCTCAAAGTCCATACCTGAGACACCGTCAATCTCCTGTGGCTCCTCCTCATCTTCCTCCACAGCCACCACGTCAGGAGGGGCATTCTGATCATGGTGCCACTGAATGTGCTCATTAGCATCCTCCAACTCAAGGTTCAGATCATGGAGCTGCTCCTCCAAGTGTGCTATCATGTCATCTCTCTCGCCCATGAGCGTGTCGTGCTCTTGAACTTGGCCCTCAAGTTGGCCAATCCGGGTGTCTCTATCCTTGAGTTCCTCACCGAGTTCCTTAATCTGCTCATCTCTGGTATCTGCCATCATGTGGTAGGCCTGTGCAAGATCAGTGAGCTGCACAAGCGCCTGACTCTGGAGAGTCTGAAGTCGGTACAGTGCATTCATGCACCGCACGGAGGTCCCGATGGTCTCCTGGGCATGAAAGTCTACCAAGTACTGTGAGTGCTGCACCCTGTTGAGCCAAAAGGGGTTGTTGTCCTGGGCAGCAGGAAACAAACCAATAGGAGTGAGCATGAC
The DNA here is from genome assembly GCA_032594955.1 of Panicum miliaceum. Lineage (NCBI taxonomy): Eukaryota > Viridiplantae > Streptophyta > Magnoliopsida > Poales > Poaceae > Panicum > Panicum miliaceum. The sequence goes on from CM064056.1 coordinate 32,284,335, forward strand.
GGCCTCGGGGCACTGCGCACAGAAAGTGGTGAGCGCCCTCATGGCAGCAAGCTCCCAAGTATCGGCCAAACGGCGACCAACAGCCTCAATCTCAAAGGCGGGCTACTCCGGATGTAGCGGGTGCGGAAAAATGGTCACTTTGACACGGCACTGGGTAACTCCATTCTCTGCAAACTCCAGTCCGGTGTAACATGGGGGAATTGGATAGCCCGCGGTGGAGATAGAGGGAAAGCCCTCCCAGTGGAGATACTGCGAGTGAACGTGTCCATCCACATCCACCATCATGGCAACAGGCTCGGCCATCTGAACAAAAGATCAAATGGGTGAGATAGCGAAAAACCGTTAACAACACAGTGATAGGTTCTGGACAGTGCACTAAAATAGTCACAACTTCCACAGTTCTTGTCCAAAAATTCTCAAATTTTACCAGAACATTCCCAAGATATTTGTGAACAACTTTGCTTGTCAAGTCCAGAGCTAGATAAGTCTCTAAGATGGTCTTTCTCTTCAGGTTTTACTTTACTGTCTACCCAGAAATTTCAGTGAACAGTGGGCCAAAGTTTCGTGCACCAGGGAACATCTACCCAGCCAATAATTACCAAATTTTAACAGTAGCTGCCTGAGTAAATTTATAACAAGTTTTGTGTTGAACACTTTTGCAGAAAACTGTAGTAAGGGGGCATAAAAATTTATGTGGCTGAACTGCTCATTTTGGACAGAAAACTGAGATCTCAAGGTCTTTGTTGTTTCTCATTATCCATATGTCCAGAATTTTTCATGTTTAGACAGGAGGTGGAATACAAGTTTCGGAGCAAAACTTTCAACATGAGTTTCTCCTGATAGGGTAATTTTCTGAGCTCAATAAATTCATCTTTTCAGATATGGCAGAAATGTGACAGATTTGCTAGATAATCCTTATGCAAAGTCAAATGTGTAGGCGCATGAACCTTACCACTCTCACGCATCGTATTTTCAATTTCAGATTTATATAGCCATGATGCATGCATGTCCTATTCATCCTCACAAAATAAAACAATTGCCAAATAGCTTTGGTCTTACGATGTTAGTTTCGGTGGCATACACAATACGGCTCTCACTATAATAGCTAGTCGAGAAATCTCTAGCCGTTCTTAAACTTATCGTAATCGCGGTTAGTGTACCTGCAGAAGATTGATATAGCATATATATATCCATTGAACCTTTCATGCCAGCACTCATGAAAGCGTCCGTAATCATTACCGTTCACTATAGAAACGGCATCCGTAATATTCCCGCCGTACCGTCTTGAGACGGGGGTATGAACAGCGATCGCCATACCCTGCGCCAAACCTTCTACTCCCAATATAATCAACTAATAGTTGGTATATTGGCAGCACCTCAAGTAAGCCACTGCTTGAGGGCAGCGTTCGGCTCGCATCAGCGACAGGAAGGCCAAGCTCTCTCAGTTGGCTGAGTATTCTTACCTTCTTACCTTAGTGATGAGTGCATCGTTATGGAATTTAAGGGTCGGTTGTGCATAAAAGTAAGTTTTGACAGAAAGTAATGTGCTGGAAGTCAGTTGATAATAATCAAGTTAGATAGCCACCTAGTAACTTTCCCATAATCCCTTAGGGATTTACGAACTAGGCACCATCCTTAACGAACCAACGCATTTTCCAACACAATTTTTGTGGTCAAGTTTTAGGAAAACAAGTTTTTAAGGCTTGTTGCATTCTCTGGTGTATGCATTTCGACTCTGATACCAGCTGTGGCAGAACCACCTGAATTAATCTGGCTCAAGCGCGCTAACCATCACCACAAGGGCAATCAGGGCTAACTCGCACTTCAAACGGAATAATCCATTGGTCTGTCGGGTAACCTCCCGATACAACCACAGTTTTTGCCGATCGAAACCACACATACATGCACTCACACGAAGGTGAGCCCAGAGAATACAACATTGCACAATTTTACATCACAGGTTGAACACAAATTATTATTACAACGGAGTTCAAATTCTTAAAACAAGGTACTTCAGAGTTCAAAGCAGCGGAAAAATAACGATAACTACTCGATGATACAGGATGTCTCGATGAAGCCCGTACGAGACATCACTCGGCATTATCACCGTTAGCCGGGGGCGTATCCCATTCCACCGACCAACCAGGAGGAAGGGTACAAGGCCAAGTCAAACTAGCAATCATGTCCTCGAAAGTTTCACCTGAAAACAAGCCACAAGCTAGGCTGAGTATACCAATACTCAGCAAGGCTTACCCGACTAGTGGAATATACTTAGCCGACTCCTAGACATTCAAGGCTTTTGGCTTGAGGGGTTTGTTTTGCCGAAAAGCATAAATAAGTAGGTCCTTACTTTCAAATTTTAGCTCCAAGTTCTAGTCTTCTTTAACCATTCTAGTTAAGCAACTATCCAATATCATACATGGTGGAAGGATTAATTTTTCATCCAACAAGATTAATCATCATCATTGTTCCTCTTCTTACTCTATGTGGTAAAAGGGTCAAGCGGTCTCAATAACAGCGAGAAACTGACGATTCGAATCGAATTTCTTCACCTTGCAAGGGAAACCTAAACACACGTCACGTGGTTACTCACAGAGTCACACGTGCAACTTTTCCCCTTTTTTCCTGGGTTGTGGATCAGGGCCATCATCCGAGACTATAGAGCCTAGCTCTGCACCCACCATGTGCGTGCATGGAACCGAAGTTGAGATGGTGGGATGCTGTCCACTTGCCGGTCCAATTAGGTACTTAAGCTTACCGATTACCATATTCTCGGCATGTGGTTAGTACGTTCAAAGACTTAACCACCACTACCACACACTGCGGCCTTAGCATTTTTCACTAAATAGACGGGGCCTCAATCATCAACATAAACATCGTACCATAGCCCCGTCTGTCGACCTTATGATTGCAGCATGTAGTAAACATTCAACTCCTATATTCTCGCGAGTGACAGGAAATCACTCAACTTTTACCGAGTCCTATTAGCATAGCATTCTATCGAACCTTACATCTAGTGTTCAGAGCATGGGGTACCTATGATCATGCAACTAAGTTTTCATTCAACTCCTCCAAATTTAATGCAAAAGTAAAGTAGAGTAATAAGTTGCATAAGTTTAGGAAAAATAGGGTTCATGCTCTGGGGCTTGCCTTCTTGGGTAAAGCTAGTTTCGGGCTCGTCCGTACTCGGGTTCGGGCCTTCGAGAGCTTCAGTTAGATTTACTTGAGCTTCACGCTGCTCACTCTCGGACGCGGGCACCAGCTCGTACGTTCCGTCGACGAGAGTAGTCGATTCTATATGAATGCACAAGTGTAAATTATAGCGATGGTATATGACGATTATTTTTCTTCACGATAAAGTTATAGTCCACAAAACATCGATTTGGTTGCGAAGTTACTGAGTTAAGATTTCTTTGGGCAATTGTTAATAGAGTATATTATTAACTTCATTAAACAAGAAGGGGTTGTGTTATATTAGAAACTTAATTTTCTAAGCACAACATGGATTAAACACAACTTCTGGATTAGGTAACTTCTGGTGATAAAATTTTTATTTAGAGCACATTATGCAGAGACAAAAGCACTCCAAAAATTTCAGGCATTTTCACGCAGCAGAAAAATTATGAAAAAGGTAAAACACAACCACTGCTAGAACCTAGTTATTTCTATACCGAACAAACCATTCGGGTATTGACACCAAAAATTTACAGGGAAATAATCTATCCATAAATGTGTTACTGTAAATTTTTCAGATTTTACTATCAAGATACAAAGTATATTAAATAGGACAAGATACACCTACTTTAATAAAGATTAATTTCTACAGGATGTTTTACAGGTTTTATGAGTATGAAACTTTTTATACAGTAAGAGCTACTCTAAGGTGTGCTACAGTAAAAAGTTAAACATTTTCTAAGCACAGAAACTAATTATTTGAATTAGTGCATTTTTCCTACCACAAAATTATACGAATAGGTTACAGAAAGGAAAAAAAGGTTCTAAACTTTTTCTGTGGTATTTAGGCATTAATACAACAGCTCTGAAAAAGTTTTACCACATGAATCACAACATAACAACAGTTACAAATTAGTTTTATTACTTCATGTCATTAACAGGTTTTATTAAGAAGTTTAGCTAGAGATAGGTTCTGGCCCTAATATTTTTACACTAGCCTAAAAATCAAGCAACTAATCTACTGTTAAGTTTTTAGGTTTAGACTTTGTCTACAACAGGGGGTACATTTAAAGTCTATTAAACATTCCATTTAATTTATAGTAAGATTTAGCAAGAAACTGAAGAAATGTATGTAACAAAAGATGTAGATTTTCATCTAAAGATTCCAGAACAGTTGAGTTTGTATTTTTCCGATTTTTCTATGATTTTATACGAATTTTACAAGTTCGCTGTTTTTGAAATCAGAGTTTAAACCTAGGTTTACAGATATGCCCCTGGAAACTTGCGTGCATACTCTTTTAAAGATTGCAATCGCTGCAATTTGGTCCCTGGGCGGCGCTGGCACGGCGGCCGGCCAGATTCCGGCGAGGGGGCTCGTCGGCGGCGAGGGGAAAAGGGTCGGGGAGATCCAGGGAGGTGAGAGCTACCTTGGGATGGCCTTGGTCGGGGTTGGGGGTGATCGGAGGTGGCTCATCGGCACAGAGCAGAGGAGCGGCGGTGGGGCAGAGCGTCGGCGATGGTGCTCCGACGAGGAGGGGAGAGCGTGGGCTGGTCGACGAGCTTTGCGGCGTCGAGGGGAACCTGTTTCGAAGCTTGGCTTGGACGGAGGAGATTCGAAGTGAGCTGTCCACGGAGCAGCAAGGAGCGGCGGTGGCGCAGGCGACGCTGGCGGTGCTCCGGCGGTTCAGGGTGATGATGGGTGGGGCAGTGAGCTGCGGTGGGGTGCTGTGGTGGTGGTGGGAGACTCAGCTCTAGCAAGGGGTGGCCGGAGAGGTGAGCTCCACAGGGAGCTCGGCACGACGGCGGTAATGGTGGCGACGGCGGCATTCTGGTGTCTAGGCGCACGAGGGGGACTTAGTGCGGCCTTTTGTAGGCAGCAGAGAGGCGGGAGGAGGTGCGGAACTGGGCTGCGAGGCGCAGGCGCGAGCGGCATGACGGGAGCGTGTGACTGGCTGGCGGTGGGCGGCGAGCAGAGCCGGCGCGGCGTGCGGCGGGCGCGGGCAGGGGATTGGGTGCTGAAGATTTGGTGTGGGGAGCTGGAGATCACGCGGCGCGCGGGTTGGGCGATGAGCTGCCGCAGCTATCTTGCCAGGCGGCGAGTGCGGCGACTGGCAGGATGTGGCGGAGACACGGCACGGCGCGGCTTGTCCATTGGGCGCGGCGGGCGGCAAGCAGAGGCTCGCGTCGCCGGCGTGCGCGTGGCGTGCGCGGACTGGGGAGGAACGCGGTCGTGCGGGCACGGCCAGGCATTGGCTTGGCGCCTAGCGCTGTCAGGCATCACCGGCCAAGTGGCCTGCGGCGACTGCACGGCGGCGGAGGGTTGGGCGAAGCGAGGACCGTAGCGAAGCCGAGGGTCGCGCGAAGCGAAGGGTCAGGCGAACGTAGGGTCGGGCGAGTGAAAGGGTCGGCGACGCGAGGGTCAGGCGAACGACTGCGCGTCGGAGGGTCGGGCGAAGCCGAGGGTTGGGCGAGTGAAAGGGTCGGGCGACGCGATGGTCGGGCGAGGCAGAGAAGAGGGTCTGCAGTGGAATAGAAGAAAAGGCAGGGACTGGTTTACAAATCCAAGTGTTTCTCAAATTTTCGTGTTGCAACTCAAAAATCTCTGAACATGAAAGTTGTTCAAAATAAAAGGTTCTACAAGTTTCGTTTCAGGCCAAAGTTTGTTTAAGTTCTAGTACAGAGGTTATTTTAAAAACTCAAAAGGATAAATCGGAGGGCTCGACATTTCCTGGGCAAACTTTATATTCTCTCCTAGGCTTCAACTAGACTTTTGTTTAACATGTCATTAACGACGTGTCTATTCAATTTTGTAGCCATGTTTGCATCATGGTGAAAGTTATTTATATGGCTTGATTAAAGTACATGTACTTATGCACATATACACAACTATTTCCAATTTAAGGCAAAACCAATTTATAACTCATTTCATTGAAACCTTTATTAGTTATTTATGCATCGTGTTAAGCTAATGAGGCTTATTTCGTAATTTAAACACCTGAGGTATATCTTATCTGAAATAAGGAATAAACCCACAAAAATATACAGTATATAACACTTGTACAGTATACAAATTTCTAGAATTGTTTCTAGTCACTAAGGTATATATACAAATTTCTAGAATTTTTTCTAGTCTCCAATGTACATATATAAATTTCTACAATTTTTTGTAGTCTCTACTATAGATATAAAAATTTCTAGAACTGTTTCTAGTCTCTAAGGTACATATATAAATTTCTACAATTGTTTCTAGTCTCTAAGATAAGATATACAAATTTCTAGAATTTTTTTCTAGTCACTAAGGTACATATACAAATTTCTAGAATTTTTTCTAGTCACTGAGGTACATATACAAATTTCTACAATTTTTTCTAGTCTCTAAGATACATATAATTTGTTTTGGGGTAGGCGGCCTACTCCTCATCACCACCTATTTGCTAGATAAACATTACACATGAATACATGTTTCACAACTTACGACATATAAATCTATACTCATGTTGCCCAATGCTCATAAATATCTTGTACACGCGTTGTCTCTCTGCACGTGGGGAAGATGTGTTCATTGATTTTTCGGAACCACCTACTAACACAAACAATTCGCCATCCAGGTCCTTAAACTTGACATGCATGATTGTTTACTGTTTTCTTTCTTATTTTCATGAGTTCAAGTGTAAGTGTATTAGTGTAAAGCCTCTCTATATTGTTGTAATAAATTCACCCATTGTTAAAACCGTCGCACCGGTTACTCAAAAAAATACTTTCAAACATTTAAGTTATTGGAGATTTTCATGAGATGTGGGGAAAATTATATTATTTGTCCTTTATTTAGCCAAATAAGTAATGGCGCTCAGACACTTAATTATGAATTAAGATTTATTACTAACTCAGTTGTTACAAAACAAGTCACTTATCTTAAAGAAATTTCCTACAGTTCACTTCTGATTGCCCTCAAGCTGAATTAACAATAATTTACAAATGCCACGATATGCATTAGGTCACAAATCAATCAAAGTCTTTTAATTGGAAGTATCTCTGGAGCATAAATACATGCAACAATGTTGAAACTAATACGCATAATAGTAGAATTTAGCAACTGCAGCAGATGTGCTCCACAGCTTATAAACATGAGATCCAAGAAACACAGTGGCAATGCAATACCTTTTGTAACAATAATCGATCTATACAAAGGCTTTGTACAGGTATCATAGTGAGGATGGGGCGCCACAGCGGCCGGTGAGGACATATGTGGCAGAACCACCTAAATTAATCCGGCTCAAGTGCACTAATCATCATCTTAAAAGACGAAACGACTACTATGAACTTCAAACGGAGTAATCCGACAGTCTGTCGGGTAAATCCCGATGCGACCACTGAAAATTTCGATCGAAACAAAGTATACACATAATTCACACGAAGGCAAGTCCAGAGTTCACAACATCCCGCAAATTTTACAACACAGAGTCTAACATTTTACTATTACAAGCCGAGTCTATAAAACAAGCTCATAAAGCAAGTTCTTCAGAGTTCAACATAAAAACTTTATTCAGAGTTCACCAGCACCGAAAATAAAACACGTTCATCTAGCGTCGATGCAGATACCACGATGAAGCCCGTACGTGACATCACTTGGTAGAGTTATCATTGGCCGGGGACGTATCCTATTCCTCGGACCAACCAGGAGGCAAGGTGCAAGGCCAAATCAAACCGGCTATCATATCCACAAAAGACATACCTGCAAACAAATCTACAAGCAAGGCTAAGTATACTAATACTCAGCAAGGCTTACCTGACTATTGGTATATATTTAGGTGACTCCTAAACATGCATGGTTCTAAAGCTCTAGGTTTTCTTTTGCTGAAAAGCAACAAAGAGTAAGTCCTTATTTTCAGATTTTAGCTTTTAAAATTCTAGTTTATGTTAACCATTCTTAGTGAGCATCTATTTCTACTCAAACATGGTAGAAACAATTATGCATCCATCAAGATTAATCATCGTTGATGGGGACATCACTCCTTTGGATACAAACAACACTCCTCACATGGATATGCAAGGACCAATAACTAGAGCTCGTGCACGTCACTTAAATCAATAGGTGAGCTCGTTCCTATGTACATTTAGTAATTATGAGAATAGTATGTTGCCTAATGATATTATTGTACTTAGGAATATCGGAAAGGACCAGGAAGTATTTGGAGGAGGACTTGGAGGAGGAGAAGATCAGACAGGGCATCCAAGTCAAGCCGGAGGCCCACACCATCCCGAGTTCAAGTCTGCCTCGGAGTCTAGGAGCAGTGTGCACTAAAACTGATACCCAGGTGGTATACGGAGTCCAATTCGACGTTCTATATATGTATGGAAAGCTAAGGAGATAAGCTATCCAATGGCACTGGTCCCACCGCATTATCAGGTTTGAGTCAAAGGGAATCATCAAAACAAGTGGACACCCAGAATCTATTGGGGTGCTGCTCCCCCGTCTTTTGGGCAGTTGGCCCGTGTATCGTGTTGGAGCCATTAGGGGTGCGTTCAGGGGTCTTGCACGCCCCTAAACACTTTATATTCAGTAGAGTCACTCAAGTTAGGGTTTGGGTTTTGCTTAGATTCAATCTGTCATAGAATAGTCCCCGTTCATCGGTTTGTGAGACCCCACTTCGTGAGCTTAATCTGTTTTCAGCAATCTTGTTGTGTTATTCTTTGTTCTTGCTTGTGTTCTTTGATTCGCAGGCAAGGATTAGCCTTCGTGGCGAGGTCAACCGGACAGCGCACAGTTGATAACCAAAAGATGACATGGTCCTTCGATTGTGGGCTTGGGTCTTGTTGATCGGAAGCCGGATCGCTTGTGTCATGTTGTCGACCAATCGATAGTTATCCTCCTGACGGAAGATCGGGCACCCTCGCGTTCCCATTAAGAGGTATCAGAGACTCAGGTATACCGTCAGGTTTGCAATTCCACCATCCTTGTTTCGATTTCATCCTATAGTCCACAATCAGCCATGTCACTAATTTTATTTTTTCCTCGTCCCACAACCACTGTCTTTAGCCTTTGCATTATTCTCTTTCTGACTACGTAGTGTTGAGTTTGTGTCCTAGTTCATGTCATTGCTGCTGGTTTGGATCGTGTTTTAGTTCAGTTGTCTGACCCCTTTTTCCGCTGCCATCATACCACAATTTTTCCCCCACTCGAGTCGCATCCGATTCCGTTCGACCACCAGCAAACCCTAAGTCGGAGGGTCCTCCTTAAAACGGGCATAACTTTTCTCTCGGAACTCCGATTGAGGCGTTCTTTTTTTCCTAGAAAGATTGCGAAATTTTCCACATACGATTCATCGGCTTCGCCGGTTTTGCCAAATTCCAAAAAATCTTGTAACTTGTGCTAAAAGAAAAAAGAAAAATAATTCTGATTTCTACTAGTGCTAAAAGACGAAAGAGGAGGCACATAGAAAGGATACACTTACTAACTTGTGTGCGCTGCTGGATACTTGCTAATTTTTGTGTCTTTGCTGCTCATCCTTTACATCCTTGTTCCTTCCTTGTTGACACTACTGTTCTAAGGACACGAGTAGACCAGCAACTAAGGACATTTAACTTTGGACATTTATTCAACATTACTATCTGTTATTGAATTGTGTTCCAGGTATACTCACTTTGTTGCCTTCCCAAGCTCCACATATCTTTCTGGTTTCTGCAAGAACCTGAGCTTTGCAATCATTGTATCACTCTCTTGAGGTAAGAACGAGCCACCGGTTGTCCATCCTGTGCTTTGCAATGGTAAGAATCTTGTAAGAGCTTGGTAAGACGCTTCATTTTGCTGTGTTGAGAGCCACCACTGCACCTGAATAGTAGTTGATAGGGATAACCTTAACTGTTTGTTCTTGTTTCCTTTTTGTTCATCAATGGCAGGTGCAGATGGTGATGGCAGTCCCAAGGATTTCAATGAATTTGTCATCCAAGAGCAATTTCAAGCTGCTGTCGAGAAGGCTCAGCAAGGCCAAACTGAAGCAATCACAAAGGCAATCACTGACGCGTTGAATGGACTCAACATTGGCAACAACATGGAGAGGTTGGATAAATGGATATCCACACTAGCAAATAAGGTTACCGAGCTGGAACACCGTATGACAACCAACGACGATGTCCCAAAAAACACGGTGTTTGATGCCAATGGTAACAAAGATCACGCAGCTACACGACAGGAACGACTACGTCGCCGTCTTCACAATAACACTCACTGTATGGGTGGCCAAAACCATCATCAAGGTATGGATGATCCTTCAATACCATCTTTTTCGGGCAATTATGATGCTGAGGGATACCTTGATTGGGAGATGACAGTAGAATAGAAGTTTAGCGCTCACCTTGTTCCTGAGCAGCATAGAGTTTGACAAGCCACTAGTGAATTTAAGGATTTTGCTATTATCTGGTGGAATAGGCTAGCTTCATAGGATACTTTACCTGTTACATGGGAACAACTTAAGGTTGCTATGCGTGATCGTTTTGTCCCACATTCCTATCATAGAGACTTGTGCAAAAAATTGCAACGCTTAGAACAAGGAGAAAAATCTGTACAGGTGTGGCAGAACCACCTGAATTAATCCGGCTCAAGCGCGCTAACCATCACCACGAGGACAATCAGGGCTAACTCGCACTTCAAACGGAATAATCCATTGGTCTGTCGGGTAACCTCCCGATACAACCACGGTTTTTGCCGATCGAAACCACACATACATGTACTCACACGAAGGTGAGCCTAGAGGATACAACACTCCACAAATTTTACACCACAGGGTTCATCATAAATTATTATTACAACTGAGTTCAAATTCGTAAAACAAAGTACTTCAGAGTTCAAAATAATTGAGTTCTTTAGAGTTCAGTGCAGCGAAAAAAATGTCGATAAACTACTCGACGATACATGATGTCTCGATGAAGCCCGTACGAGACATCACTAGGCATTACCATCGTTGGCCGGGGCCGTATCCCATTCCACCAACCAACCAGGAGGAAGGGTACACGGCCAAGTCAAACTAGCGATCATATCCTCGAAAGAATCACCTGAAAACAAGCCACAAGCAAGGCTGAGTATACTAATACTCAGCAAGGCTTACCCGACTAGTGGAATATACTTAGCCGACTCCTAGACATGCAAGGATTTTTGGCTTGAGAGCTTTGTTTTGCCGAAAAGCATATACAAGTAGGTCCTTACTTTCAAATTTTAGCTCCAGATTCTAATTCTCTTTAACCATTCTAGGTAAGCAACTCTCCAATATCATTCATGGTGAATGAATTAATTTTTCATCCAACAAGATTAATCATCATCATTGTTCCTATTTTTACTCTATGTGGTAAAAGGGTCAAGCAGTCTCAATAACCGCGAGAAACGGACGATTCGAATCGAATTTCTTAACCTTGCAAGGGAAACCTAAACACACGTCACGTGGTTACTCCCAGAGTCACACGTGCAACTTTTCCCTTCAATTCCCGCTTCACGGAATAGGTTCACCGCCCTCGACTACACGTCCCCATGGACCCGGCCATGGCGGCACATGCACCCGCCATTAGCTAGATGTGAACGAATTCAAGACGGTGGGGAGTATATTCCGGCCTCGGTTCAATCCGGTACTTAAGCTTACCGATTACCATATTCTTGGCATTTGGTTAGTACGTTCAAAGACATAACCACCACTACCACACACTGCGGCCTTAGCATTTTTCACTAAACAGAATATCGTACCATAATCCCGTCCATCGACCTTATGATTGCAGCATGTAGTAAACATTCAACTCCTAAATTCTTGCGAGTGACAGGAAATCACTCGACTTTTACCGAGTCCTATTAGCATAGCATTCTATCGAACCTTACATCTAGTGTTCAGAGCATGGGTACCTAGGATCACGCAACTAAGTTCTCATTCAACTCCTATAAACTTAATGCACAAGTAAAGTAGAGTAATAAGTTGCATAATTTAGAAAATAGGGTTCATGCTCCGGGGCTTGCCTTCTTGGGTAAAGTTAGTTTGGGGCTCGTTCGAACTTGGGTTCGGGTCTTCGAAAGCTTCAGTTAAATTCACTTGAGCTTCACGCTGCTCACTCTCGGACGCGGGCACCAGCTCGTACGTTCCGTCGGCGAGAGTAGTCGATTCTATACGAATGCGTAAGTTGTAGTGATGGTATATGATGATTATTTTTCTTCATGATAAAGTTGCAATCCACAAAACATAGATTTGGTTATGAAGTTACTTAGTTAAGATTTCTTTGGGCAATCTTTAACAGAAAGTGTGGTGTTGTATTGGACATTTAATTTTCAAAGTATAAGCATGGATTAAGCACAAACACTGATCCAGGTAACTTCTGGTGATGAAATTTTTATTTAGAGTACAATATGCAGAGATAACACCACTGTAAAAATTTTAGGCATTTTTATGCAGCAGAATAACTATGAAAAATGTGTTACTGTAAATGTTTCAGATTTTACTGTGCAAGATACAAAGCATAATAAATAGGACAACATACACCTATTTTAATAAAGATTAATTTCTATAGGATGTTTTACAGGATTTCTGTGTATGAAACATTTTATACAGAGAGAGCTACTCTAAGGTGTCCCACGGTAAAAAGTTGAACATTTTCCAAGCACAGAAACTAATTATCCTTATTTAGTGCATTTTTCCTACCACAAAATTATATAAATAAGTTACAGGAAGGAAAAAGGTTCTAAACTTTTTCTGTGGTATTTAGGCACCACTATAACAGCTTTGGAAAATTTTCACAGCATGAAACACAATATAACAACAGGTACAAATTAGTTCTATTATTTCATAGTATGAAAAAGGTTTAACAAAAAGTTTAGCTAGAGATGGGTTCTGGTCCTATTATTTTTACACTGGCCTACACATCAAGCAACCAATCTACTGTCCAAAAATCAGATTCAGAATTGGTCTACAACAGTGGGTACAATTAAAGTCTACTAAACTTTCCATTTAATTTAGAGCAAGATTTAGCATGCAACTGAAGAAAAACATGTAATAAAAGTTGCAGATTTTCTTCTAAAGATTCCAGAACAGTTGAGTTTGTATTTTCCTGATTTTTCTATGATTTTATAAGTTCGCTGTTTTTGAATTCAAAGTTTAAATACAGGTTTACAGTTATGCCCCTGGAAACTTGCGTGCAGACTCTTTTAAACATTTCAATCGTTGCAATTGAGTCCCTAGGCGGCGCTGGCATGGCGGCCGGCCAGATTCCAGAGAGGGGACTCGTCGGCGGCGAGGGAAAAAGGGTCGTGGAGATCCAGGGAGGTGAGAGCTACCTTGGGGTGGCCTTGGTCGGGGTTGGGGGTGGCCGGAGGTGGCTCGTCGGCGCGGAGCAGAGGGGCAGCAGCGGTGCGGAGCGTCGGCGTGGAGCAGAGGGGCGGCGGTGCTGCGGAGCGTCGGTGACGGTGCTCCGGCGAGGAGGGGAGAGCGTGGGCTGGTCGATGAGCTTCGCGGCGTCAAGGGAAAATCGTTTCGAGGCTTGGCTTAGACGGAGGAGCTTCGGACTGGGTTGTCCACGGAGCAGCAGGGGAGCGGTGACGGCGCGGGCGGTGCTGGCGGTCCTCCGGTGGTCGAGATGGCCGGGAAGAGGCCGGTGAGCTTCAGTGGAGGGAGGGCAAACTCGCTGGGTGATGGGTTTGGGTAGTGGGAGGCTGGCGCATGGGACTCCACGGGCGGGTGGTGCACGGCGGCGGCAATGGCAGCGGCGGTGATGTTCTGGGGGTTGAGGCGCGCGCGAGCGGCCTTGTGTCGCCTTTTATAGGCTGCAGGAGGGAGGGAGAGAATCGGGCAACGTTGGGGAGGGGCGGCACGACGGGGGCGCGTTACTGGTCGCGGTGGGCAGCGAGCAGAGCCGGCACGACGTGCGGCGGGCACGGGTAGGGGATTGGGCGCTGAGGATTTGGCGTGGGGGAGGGGGAGATCACGCGGCGCGCGGGTTGGGCGAGGAGCTGCAGCAGCTGGCTGGCCGGGCGGCGAGCGCGGCGACTGGCGGAACATGGTGGGGACACGGGCACGGCACGGCTTGTCCATTGGGCGCGGCGGGCGGCGAGCAGAGGCGCGCGTCGCCGGCGTGCGCATGGCGTGCACGGACTGGGAGGAGCGCGGCGTGCGGGGCGCGACCAGGCATTGGCTTGGCACCTAGCGCCGGTCAGGCATCGTCGGCCAAGTGGCCAGCGGCGACTGCGCGGCGGTGTAGGGTCGGGCGGGGTGGAGGGTCTGTAGCGACTGCGGAGGGTCAGCGGCGAAGCGGAGGGTTGGGTGAAGCGTAGAGTCAGGCGAAGCGACTGCACGGCGAATGGTCGGGCGGAACGGAGAAGGATGGGTCTGCAGCGACGTCGCGTCGGAGGGTCGGGCGGGGCGGAGAAAGAAGGGTCTGCAGTGAAAATAGAAGAAAAGGCAGGGGCTGGTTTGCAGATTCAAGTGTTTCTCAAATATTTGTGTAGCAACTCAAAAATCTCTGAACATGAAAATTGTTCAAAATGAAAAGTTACACAAGTTTTGTTTCAGGCCAAAGTTCATTTGAGTTCTAGTTTAGAAGTTATTTTAAAAACTCAAAAAGTATGATTCGGAGGGCACGTCATTTCCTGGGCAAAAATTTGTATTCTCTCCTAGGCTTCAACTAGACTTTTTGATTATCATGTCAATAACGATGTGCCTATTCAATTTCGTAGCCATGTTAGCATCAATGTGAAAGCAGTTTAATTTGTTTGATTGACGTACATGTACTTATGCACATATACACATCTATTTTTAATTCAAAGCAAAACCAATTTATAATTCTTCTCTTTTAAACTTTTCTTAGTTATTTATGCATCGTGTTAAGCTAATGAGGCTTATTTCATAATTTTAAACACATGAGATAATACAACAGGATTACTATGGGGAACTTCAGAAGGATTTGATGCACTGTAGTATCGTAGAGGGGACTTTAACACTGTTGATTATAAAGACTTTAACACTATCAACCAGTTGTTTCAGTTTGCTATGCTTGAAGAAAAGGAATTGTAGGGATGCGCTTTGCAGAAGGACAAGAGTAAATTTAGCACCTCCTTTGTGCCACGACCGACGATGACGATGGGATCGACCATGATACCATCGAGCAGATCTACACCACCAGCAACCATTCGTTCTACATCATCTACACCGCCCACTACTGCTGCAGCACCTTTGTCTTCACCTTCGGTAGTAGACAAAGGCAAAAATCAAGGTTCTACTTCAGGTACTTCCACTGGTCGCAGCGGACTTCAGTGCCACAAGTGCCAAAGGTGGGGACATGTGCAGCGAAACTGTCCCAACCAGCGGGCATACTTAGCGACAATAGATGGAGGCTACGTGAGCACTTCTGATGTTGAGGATGACAGCGACCACGACGCCGATGAGGAGGATGAGGATGGCGATGCTTTTGGCTCACAGGTGACAGCCACCTACAGGATTATTATCGTCAAGCGTGTTCTTAGCACTCAGGTGGAGAAGCCGGACAAGCAGCAGCGCCACAACTTGTGCCACACCTTCTTCGTCATCAACAACCGGCGTGCATGAGTCATCATCGATAGCGGGAGTTCCAACAACTTGGTGAGTTCTGATTTGGTCAAGAAGCTTGGCTTGACCACATGCAAGCATCCACAACCATACAATGTCGAGTGGCTCAACGTTTCGGGCAAGGTAAAGGTAACACAGGCAGTAAGGATATACTTTTCTATTGGCTCCTATTCTGATTCTGCTGATTGTGATGTCGTGCCTATGCAAGCATGCTCTCTTTTATTGGATCACCCATGGGAATATGATACTGATGCACTTCATCATGGTAGAAGAAATAAGTACACTCTTATGCATAAAGGAAAGAAAATTACTTTGCTACCAATGACCCCTACTGAAATTTTGCATGATGATAAAGAAAGAGCTAAACTTGATAACAAAGAATCCCATGTTAAATCTGAAAATCAGCAAGGTATTAAATTGAAGGGTTCTGTTTTGCTTGCCACTAAATCTGACTTTGCTACTATTGATAATGGGGTGTGTTATGCTTTCATATGCAAGAATGCTTTATATTCCATTGATGATATAGCTAGCACTTTGCCTCCTGTTGTCACTAACCTTTTGCAAGAGTATGAAGATGTGTTTCCCGATGAGATACCCCCGGGGCTGCCACCATTGAGGGGGATTTTGCATCAAATTGATTTGATTCCGGGAGCTAGTTTGCCAAATTGCGCTGCGTACAGGACGAACCCGGAAGAGACTAAGAAAATTCAGCGACAAGTCCAAGATCTTTTTGGACCACGGGTATGTACGAGAAAGCCTTAGTCCTTGTGTTGTTCCTGTTCTTTTGGTTTCTAAGAAAGATGGTACATGGCGTATGTGTGTTGATTGTCGTGTTATTAATAACATAACCATACGTTATCGTCACCCTATTCCTCGTTTAGATGACATGCTTGATGAATTGAGTGGTGCTATTATCTTTACAAAGATTGATTTGCGTAGTGGCTACCACCAGATAAGAATGAAATTGGGTGATGAATGGAAAACCGCTTTTAAGACAAAATTTGGGTTATATGAGTGGTTACTAATGTCTTTTGGTTTGACTAATGCACCTAGTACTTTCATGAGATTGATGAACGAGGTTTTGTGTGCTTTCATTGGCAAATTTGTGATGGTTTACTTTGATGATATCTTGATTTATAGCAAATCGCATGTTTAACATATGGACCACCTACGTGCTGTTTTTGATGCTTTGAGGGCAGCACGTTTGTTTGCTAACCTTGAGAAGTGCACCTTTTGCACCGATCGAGTTGGTTTCCTTGGCTATATTGTTACTCCACAGGGAATTGAAGTGGATGAAGCTAAAATTGAAGCCATCAAGAGCTGGCCGACCCCTCAATCGGTTTCGCAGGTGAGAAGTTTTCATGGTCTTGCAGGGTTTTATCAGCGCTTTGTGAGAGATTTCAGCACCATTGCTGCCCCGCTGAACCAGTTAACAAAGAAGGGAGTTACATTCCATTGGGGGACAGCACAAGAACAAGCTTTTGAGAAGTTAAAAGAGAAACTTACACATGCACCACTACTCCAACTTGCTGATTTTGGTAAGACATTTGAGCTAGAATGTGATGTGAGCGGTATTGGGATTGGAGGAGTGTTGCTACAAGGACGTAAACCTATTGCATATTTTAGTGAGAAGTTAAATGGTCCATCGCTGAATTATTCCACTTATGATAAAGAATTATATGCTTTTGGTGCGAGTTTTGGAAACATGGCAACATTATCTTTGGCCCAAAGAATTTATTATACATTCTGATCATGAATCATTAAAACATATTCGTAGCCAAGCAAAACTGAACAAAGGTCATACTAAGTGGGTTGAATTTATTGAATCTTTTCCTTACATCATCAAACATAAGAAAGGGAAAGATAATGTGATTGCTGATGCTTTGTCTAGACATTACACCATGTTGTCTCAACTTGATTGTCGTATTTTTGGTCTTGAATCGATTAAGGGACAATATGAACTTGATGCTGATTTTGAAGATGTGTTTGAAAATTGCAAAGAGGGTCATTCATGGAATAAATATGTGATGAATGATGGGTACTTGTTTAGAGCTAACCGCCTATGCATTCCAATTGGTTCCGTTCGTCTTTTGTTGTTGCAGGAGGCGCATGGAGGCGGTTTGATGGGACATTTTGGTGTCAAGAAGATGGAGGAAGTTTTGGCCACACACTTCTTTTGGCCAAAGATGAGACGAGATGTAGAGCGGTCCGTGACTTGCTGCACAACATGTCAAAAGCTATGTCTCGTTTGAATCCACATGGTTTATACATGCCTCTTCCTGTTCCTTCTATTCCTTGGGGTAACATCTATGAATTTTCTATGAATTTTATTTTAGGATTGCCTAGGACTAAGAGGAGGGAGGGATAACATCTTTGTTGTGGTGGATCGTTTTGCTAAGATGGCACACTTTATACCATGTCATAAAAGTGATGACGCTGTTCATATTGCTGACCTCCTTTTCAAAGAGATTGTTCGTTTGCATGGTATGCCCTCTACTATTGTTTCAGATCGCGACGCTAAATTCTTGAGTCACTTTTGGCGCACATTGTGGACCAAGTTGGGGACAAAGTTGCTGTTTTCTACAACATGTCACCCACAAACGGATGGCCAAACCGAGGTTGTGAATAGAACATTATCTACAATGTTGAGAGCGATTCTGAAGAAAAATTTGAAGATGTGGAAAGAGTGTTTGCCACATGTGGAATTTGCTTACAATAGGGTGGAACACTCCACCACTAAGGTAAGTCCTTTTCAGGTAGTGTATGGCTTTAACCCATGAGCTCCTATTGTTCTTTTACCTCTACCTACTGCTGAACGAATTCACCTCAATGCTAAGGAACGTGCTGATTTTATTCTGAAAATTCATGAAACAACTAGAAAAACATTGCGAAGATGAATGAAAAGTATAGAATTGCTGGTAGTAAGGGTAGAAAGGAAGTTAATCTTGATATAGGTGATTTGGTATGGTTGCACTTGAGAAAAGATAGATTTCCCGAGCTAAGAAAGTCTAAGTTAATGCCAAGAGCTGCTGGTCCATTCAAAATAATTGAGAAAATAAATGACAATGCATATAAACTTGAGTTGCCTCCCGAGTTTGGGGTTAGTCCCTCCTTTAACATTGCAGATTTGAAACCATATTGGGGAGAAGATGATGAGCTAGCATCGAGGATGACTTCGTTTCAAGATGGGGACGATGATGAGGACATCACTCCTTTGGATACAAACAACACTTGTCACATGGATATGCAAGGACCAATAACTAGAGCTCGTGCACGTCGCTTAAATCAAGAGGTGAGCTCGTTCCTATGTACATTTAGTAATTATGAGAATAGTATGCTACCTAATGATATTATTGTACTTAGGAATATTGGAGAGGACCAGGAAGTATTTGGAGGAGGACTTGGAGGAGGAAAAGATCAGACAGGGCGTCCAAGTCAAGCCGGAGGCCCGCACCATCCCGAGTTCGAGTCTGTGTCGGAGTCCAGGAGCAGTGTGCACTAAAACTGACGCTCAGGTCGCATACAGAGTCCAAGTATTAAGAAGTCTCATATACCACGAGAAACGAACGATTCGAATCGAGTTTATTAACCTTGCAAGGCCAACCTAACACACAAGCCTAGAGTACCGAAGGGTCACCCCAAGCAACTGTTCGCCTTTCTTTTCGGGTCATGGATCAGGGTCACCATCCTCGACTACAGGGCCTAGCCCTGCACCCGCATGTTGCAAGCATGTGAACCTAGTTCAAGTAGGGTGAAAGTAAACTGCACTCGCCGGACCAATCAGGTAATTAGCTTACCGAGTACCATATTTTTGGCATGTGGCTAGTACGTTCAAACGCTTAACTACCACTACCACACACTGCGGCCTTAGCATCTTTCACTATACAGATGGGGCCTCATCCAAGAGTATTGTATCACAGTCCCACCCGTCGACCTTATAGTTGCAGCGTGTAGTAAACAATGAACTTCTAAATTCTCGCGAGTGACAGGCAATCACTCGACTTCTACCGAACCTATTAGCATAGCATCTACTCGAACTCCAGTTCTAGTGTTCAACACATAGGTACCTAGGATCATGCATCTATGGTTTCAATAAACTCCTATAAACTTAAATGCACAAGTAAATAGGAACATAAATTGCATAAATCAAAAATACTGGGATCATGCACCTGCGCTTGCCTTCATGAGCGACACTAGCCTTGGCCTCTTCTGAAACTTGGTTTGGGTCTTCAACGGCTTTAGTTAGATTCACTTGGGCGTCGTGCCGCTCGTTCTCAGGTTCCGGCACTAGCTCGTACGTTCCGTCGGCGAGTACGGTCGTTTCTATATGGATGCACATGTTCAAGTTATTGACGTGATACATGATATTATTTCCTTCACGATAAAGTTGCAGTCCAACCAAACATAGATTTTGTTGTAAGGTTACTTAGCTAAGATTTCTTGGGCAATCGCTAATAGAGTATATCTTAAACTAATTAACTTCATTAAGCAAGTGGGGGTTGTATTATTTTGAAAGTTCTATTTTGTAAGCATAAATATGGATTAAACATAACTGTTGTTCCAGATAACTTCTGGTGCTGACATTTTTATTTTGGGTACTTTATTCAGAAACAAACTTACTTTAAAAATTTCAGATACTTTTATACAGCAGATTAATTATAAAAAATACATTAAACAGCTATTGCTAGAAATAAAAATCTATTTATACAGAACAAACTATGACAGAACTAGTGCTCAAATTTAACTGAGTACCTCTAATCTGCTGCAAGGCGGCGGATCCAACCCTTCAGCAAATCTCGCCACCCACGGTGGACGCGGCGGCGGGAACACTCGTGGTCACGGCGGCCACGGCGGTGGTCGCGGCCGTGGCCGTGGCACTGGATGCCATTGATCCAACTCCGAGCGTGCTATCACCTGCCAGCTCTGCGGGAAGGAAGGCCACTCCATCATCCGCTGCTACAAGCGCTTTGACGCCTCATTCCAGGGTGCTGAGCTCTCCAGGTTCGCGGCGCCAACAAACATCACCTCTGCCTACAACATCGACACCAACTGGTACACCGACACAGGCGCGACGGACCATGTCACTGGAGGGCTTGAGAAGCTCAACGTGAGAGACAAGTACCTCGGCAGTGATCAAGTCCACACTGCGAGCGGCGCAGGTATGGAGATCAAACAGATTGGTCATAGCATTGTGCATGCCCCTGCCGGTGACCTTGTTCTCAACAATGTCCTTTATGTTCCTCAAGCTAACAAAAATTTAGCTTCTGTTCATAAACTTGCCAAAGATAATGATGCCTTTTTTGAATTTCATCCAAACTATTTTATCATCAAGGACCGAGCAACGAGGACGGTTCTTCTTCAAGGTAGATGTGAAGGAGGCCTCTACCCCCTAAAATCTTCTCCAACCTCAAATAAAAGGGTGCTTGCAACCGCCAAGCCGTCGTCATCGCTGTGGCACAAATGCCTCGGCCATCCCTCTTCTTCTATCGTTCAACAAATCCTTAATAAAAACAATTTGTCTTTTGTTTCTGATTCAAACAATGGAACCATTTGTGATGGGCAAGAGCCATCAACTCCCGTACCCTCGCTCATCAACTGTGTCAAGTAGTCCACTAGAACTTGTTTTTTCACTTGTTTTTTCTAATGTATGGGGGCCCGCACCAACTTTTGTTGGAAGAAACAATTTCTATGTGAGTTTTATTGATGATTTTAGCAAGTTCACGTGGATCTACCTCTTGTGACACAAATCTGAAGTTTTTCAGTGCTTTCATGATTTCCAAAATCTTGTTGAGAGGCTCTTTAATCGCAAAATTCTTGCTGTTCAAACAGATTGGAGTGGTGAGTATCAAAAATTGAATTCTGTTTTCCTACGCATTGGAATCTCTCATCATGTCTCATGCCCACATGCCCATCAACAAAATGGTTCAGCTGAATGAAAACATCGACACCTTGTCGAAGTAGGGCTATCACTCTTGGCCCAAGCCTCTATGCCATTAAAATTTTGGGATGAAGCTTTTAGTAGAGCCACTTACTTGATTAACAGATTGCCTAGAAAAGTTATTCAAGATCAAACTCCTTTTGAACGCTTATTTCATCAAACCCCAAACTATGACATCCTTCTCACTTTTGGTTGTGCTTGTTGGCCGAACTTGCGTTCCTATAATACAATCAAATTACAGTTTCGGTCTAAACAATGTACCTTTCTTGGTTACAGTACTATGCACAAGGGATTCAAATGTCTTGATGCTGCCACAGGACAGGTTTACATTTCTCGAGATGTAATCTTTGATGAAACAGTCTATCCTTTCTCTAAACTTCATCCTAATGTTGGTGCTCGCCTCCGATCAGAGATTCTTCTTCCACTACAATCCTTGAAAAATCCGAACAATCCTCATGGGGCTAACAATGGCTATGATTTTTGTGTTGTTTCTCCTAACCCTAACAGTGCCTCTGAGTTTGTGGATGCAGCAACAGATCATGTGCTTCTTGATGCTAATGAAAATCCAGATGCCAACCATGGTCATTTCATGTTTCCTGGTGGTGCGTTTGGTTCCCATAGCACTAGCACTACCACAAGTCCCGGAGTTGTCGTTCCTGCTGTTGTCGGTTCTTAAGTCAGAAATGAGACCGTCAACTCCTGCATGACTTCATATCTTTTAATAATCAAACTTAGTTAATAGGGCTTGATTCTAACTAGTTCCACAAGTTTTGGTGATTATTGATTTGTAGGAACCCATACGTAAAATAAGATGAAAACACAGCGAGGATGCAACACAAATGCATAGAAGATCCCATCTAGCATCACACTTACAAAGAGGGCCCACAAGAAAGAGCAAACGGGTTGGCCGATCCTGGCTTGACTCCCGTCCAGGTGCATCTTGGGAAGGAGTAGCGTCCACGCTTCCTGATCACAAATGATAAGGTTTCCTTATAAGAAATGGCGGGAACCGACCTCCTCACACTATATAAAGGGCTCCCCTCACCCCTCTCAACACACAACAATTGGAGAAGAAGAGAAGGTTAGACTCCACCCACTTGTATCTTAGGATAGGAAGTGTGTGAGGGAGAAGCGAAGGAGAAGAGCCGGACTTGTCGGCCTCTCTCCGACCTTGTACCTCGATGGATACGATTCGTTTGAGTAAGTATCCAGGTTTGTTCATTGGTAAGCTCTTGGTAGGGTTAGTCTTGTCTTGTTATTCGTTTACGGGTTCATCATCTGTTCTCGTAGCAGTTGCTCTGGTAGAGGGCCCCTAATAAAGACGGGTAACCCTGCGTGACGCTGGAGTAGTAGACGACAAGCGTAGACATGGTGTCTAGGCTCTAGTTTTACCTTTGTTTGCTGCGAGCCCAGCTCGCATTGTGAGGTAGACGACAGGTGGTGACAGCCCTGTTCATCCGCTACGAAGCTGCTTCATGGTTAGTGTAGTCCTCCCCGCCTAGGTTTGGAGTAGAGCTAATAGCCGGAGGTCCTTAGTAGACTAAGGTCAGACCGGTGCCTGAAGTAAACGATTAGCAACCCAAGTTTATCCTTCTTTGAATCTTTCCCTTCAGATAAACCACACTACCCAGGACATTCTATCTCTTGTTCTTCCAAGGGTAAAACTAGTTAGAAGGTCGTTACACCTCCGTTCCCTGAGAAAATACGATACCCTGGATAGACTCCGGGTGAAGTGCTACAACGGTATCTTCCGTGCACTTTCGAATTTATCTGTGAATGTTAAGAAATACCAACAAGCATTTCTGGTGCCGTTGCCGGGGAATGGTTGCTGTTTCTATCTTCGAACCTAGTTTGCCCATGTATCTTTTCTTTTACCTTTTCTTTTCTTTTACCTTTTCCTCTTACCATGGAGCATATGTCTATCCAAAACCTTTCCGCTCCCATGGGCAAGTTCATAGAGCCACTCCAGTCATCCAAGCCCATCACAGCCTCAGGCTTTGAACTCCGCTCTGGCTTCATAGCCATGGTTTGGGAACAACCCTTCTCAGGTTACGAAAACGAAAACCCTTATCACCACCTACGAGAGTTCGAGCAGTTGTGCTCATGCCTAATCATTGCAGGCATGGCACAAGAAACAGTGCGGTGGAAATTGTTTCCTTTCTCCCTAAGTGAGAGAGCAAAATAATGGTATGCCCATAACGTAGGCAAGGTAAATGGATAATGGGACGAACTGCGAGATAGATTCTGTCTTGCATTTTTTCCTATTTCTCGCATTGCTTCCCTACGAAAAGAAATCCTCGACTTTCGTCAGGATGAGAAGGAAACCTTAGGTGCAGCCTGGGCCAAGTTTTCACAGCTAACCCATTCTGGCCCAGACTTGTCTATACCCAACCATGTGTTGCTTCAACACTTTTGGTTAGGGCTTAGCAAGGAATCTGCCCTACAACTTGACGACTCCGTTGGGGGATCTTTTTCACACAAAACTACAGCCAAAGGAGAAGCTTTGTTAGATCGTATCTTAGAAAACACCTCCTTCACCGAGCCCTACCCAGCTAAGGAGCCGTCAGAAGAAACGGAAGTTTCGTTGGTTGCTTCTACACCTTTACAGTCATCCAATTCTGAACCAACTACTGTTCCTTCCCTCGAACCAGGAACAATAGAGGAAGAAGAAACTCAACCTCTAGAGTTCCCGTTTAACATCGAGGATAATCTTTTGCAAGATTTCAGAAACACCTCGCTTTACCCACGTGAAAAGAGACCTCCAGTCCCGGTAGAACCTTCTGACGAGCTTAACCGCTGTCATGAGTAGTGAATGGGTCGAAGAGGGAGAACTCTCTCCCGAAGCCATTCAGATTCAACCTCCCTCTTCAACCATTCCTTGCTTTGTCCAGGGAATGTCGGTCTCAGCCCTCTATAGCCCCATGGTAGGAGCAAACATCGTTTCTGCTTCCTTCGCGCTTAGTCACCTAAGCGAGTATCCCTTGCTCCCTACCGCTAGAACCCTTAGAAACGGATCTCGTTCCATCATAGAAGGGATTGGGGTTATTCATAATGTACCAGTCTGGTACGAGAAAAGTGAGATAGCTCTAGACTTTCATATCTTCGAAGTTCACGACTTCGATGTTTTGATAGGGCATCCCATACAAAGTCTGTTCCTAAACATTTCTGCTCTAGGAACCTTAGACGTAAACCTTCGGGGTAGAACCTACACTTTACCGATCAACCAGTCAAAAAACTATTTGGCCAAATCTAATTCCCAAGAAGAGCCGATAGAAGACATAATGACCATCTTCCCCGAAACTTCCGAACCTTCTTTAGAAAAGATTGTTGAATCCTTCATCCAGGAGGAGGACGAGTCGGGAGAAACTCTTGAGCTACCCACGCACGAACAGCCTACACATCCACCTATCGAGCTAAAACCGCTTCCTTCTGGCCTTCGCTATGTCTTTCTAAACGGCGACACAGAAACCCCCGTCATCATTAGTGATAAGCTTTCTGACGAGGAAACAACCAAGCTCATAGCCATTTTAGAAAAGCATAGGCCTATTTTTGGGTATTCGCTCCAGCATCTCAAAGGAATCAGTCCTACCCTCTTCACTCATCGTATCCCTATAGACCTAGCCAGCTCTTCTTCTAGGGAACCTCAGTGTAGGCTAAATAATACGATGAGAGAGGTTGTGAAGAAAGAGGTCAGTAAGCTCTTGCACGCCGGGATCATCTATCCTGTGCCTCATAGCGAGTGGGTAAGTCCCGTCCAGGTTGTGCCAAAGAAGGGAGGCATGACGGTTGTTGAGAATAATAAAAACGAGCTTATACCCCAATGAACCCTCATGGGATGGAGAATGTGCATTGATTACCTGAAACTCAACTCGGCAACAAAGAAAGATCACTTCCCGCTACCCTTCATTGATGAAATGTTAGAGCGGTTGGCAAAGCACTCTTTCTTCTATTTCCTTGACGGGTATTCAGGTTATCATCAGATTCCCATCCACCCCGATGATCAGAGCAAAACCACGTTTACATGCCCTTATGGAACCTATGCCTATTGAAGAATGTCGTTCGGGTTATGTAATGGTCCTGCATCCTTCCAACGGTGCATGATGTCTATTTTCTCCGACATGATCGAGGAAATCATGGAAGTTTTCATGGACGATTTCTTCATCTATGGGAAAACCTTTGATCATTGTTTGGAGAATTTAGAAAAGATTTTGCAGAGATGCTAAAAAAGGACCTAGTTTTAAACTGGGAGAATGTAATTTTATGGTCCGCGAAGACATCGTTCTAGGACACCTTGTGTCTGAAAGAGGGATTGAGGTGGACAAGGCTAAGATTGAAGGCATAGAACAGCTTCCACCTCCCGTCAACGTCAAGGGCATCCGTAGCTTCCTAGGTCATGCGGGGTTCTACCGTTGATTCGTTAAGGACTTTTCGCAGATCGCTTGACCCCTCACGAACCTTTTGGCTAAGGTTGCGCCTTTTGAGTTTACTGATGAGTGCCTGAAAGCGTTTCACATTTTGAAAAATGCACTCATCACAGCTCCAATCATTCAACCACCCGATTGGAGCCTGCCGTTTGAAATCATGTGTGATGCTAGTGATTTTGCTGTTGGAGCGGTCCTTGGCCAATCCAAAGATAAAAAGCATCATGCAATCGCTTATGCTAGCAAAACTCTTCCAGGAGCTCAATTAAATTATGCAACCACTAAAAAAGAGCTCCTCGCTGTCATTTTTGCTATCGATAAATTCAGATCTTACTTGGTTGGAGCAAAGGTTATTGTTTATACTGACCAAGAAGCTTTAAAATATTTGCTCACCAAGAAGGACGCCAAACCTCGGCTAATAAGATGGATTCTTCTACTCCAAGAATTTGACCTTGAGATAAAAGATAAGAAAGGAGTAGAAAATACTGTTGCTGATCATTTATCACGTATGCATGTCACTAACACGCAAGAACTACCGATTGATGACTTCTTACGTGATGACATGCTACTCAAGGTGACGAACTCAACTCCATGGTATGCAAATATTGTGAATTTTATGGTTTCAGGATACATACCACCGGCGGAAAACAAGAAGAAGCTCATCTACGAGAGCAAACGTTACCTTTGGGACGACCCGTACCTGTATAGGGTATGCACAGATGGTTTGCTAAGGAGGTGTGTACCGGCAGCGGAGGGATTCCATATCATAGAAAAATGCCACACCGCAGCATACGGGGGCCACTTTGGAGCATTTCGTACCCAAGCAAAGATTTGGCAAAGTGGGTTCTTTTGGCCAACAATGTATGAAGACACTAGATAATTCATTCGAAGGTGTCGAAGGTGCCAGCTGCAGGGAGGCATCACGGCTCGCAATGCAATGACCCTCACATACAACCTGCAAGTTGAATTGTTTGACATGTGGGGCATTGACTACATGGGACCCTTCCAGAAATCCCATGACTGCGAGTACATCCTGGTTGCTATGAACTACATCTCCAAATGGGTGGAGGCACTTCCGTGCGGAGCTGCAGGCGCCAAGCACGCTCGCAAGATGTTCCATGAGATCATTTTCCCGTGTTTCGGAACACCGAGAATGGTTATAAGTGACGGAGGGTCTCACTACATCGATAAGACCTTCTGAAGTTTTCTCAAGGAACTTGGCACCAAGCACAACATTGCCACACCTTACCACCCTCAAACCAGTGGTCAAGCAGAAACTACAAATAAACAAATCAAAAGCATTCTGCAAAAGACGGTCAATGAGATGGGAAAAGGGTGGAAGAACAAGTTGCCTGATGCACTATGGGCATACAGGACAGCTTACAAAAACCCCATCGGCATGTCACCATATCAACTCCTCTACGGGAAAACTTGTCATTTGCCTGTCGAGCTGGAACATCGGGCCCATTGGGCCATCCGACAGTGGAAAATCGATGTCAGGATGTCCGGAAGGAACAGAAAGATCCAGATCGCAGAACCAGAAGAGTGGAGAGAGAAGGCATATCACAGTGCCAAGATCTACAAAGTCATAACCAAAAGATGGCACAATAAGAGGATCAAGCTCAAAGACTTCAAGAAAGGAGATAAGGTATTATTATTTAATTCCAGGGTCAAGCTCTTCAGACATGGGAAACTACGCAGCAAATAGAAAGGATCGTACACCATCATCAACACGTCGACCCATGGAGCAATCACACTCCAGGATGATGACGGTAACATCTTTAAGGTAAACGGTCAGCGTTTCAAAGTTTTTCATGACAAGTTTACTCCAAATGAGGAAGTAGATGTCATAAATTTGACAGATTTCAACTCTCCTCATCTTTTTCACGAGAGACCCAAAACAAAAACCTTATCCCTTGAAAACACCTGAGCCCACACAGCCCATGGACTAAAGAAGGGGCCTAGAAGAGCCAGGGCTGGGTCGGCAGACCCCACCTGGTAGCCATTGGCCCTCCGCTTTTGAATTCAAATCATTTCAACGGCCCTCTTCACCTTCCTTTCATGCTAGCTTGAAAATTAGGAAGTTCTTGCGCGAAAATGATCCTTCATCTCTTTAAATGGGCACCCCCATTCTCTTTTCTTCCTCACCTCAACATCTTGATCCATCTTCCACCTATCTTTACCTCTGCTCCACCACATTCCTGCACACCAATGGCTGGCAAGCCTCCCGTCCCGATCACCGCGTCCACATCAACATTCGTGCTTGACGGGGAGCTCTTGCCGGCCAATCAAGCCATGGCAACCATGGGAGTTGAAGAAGAGGCCAACCACATCGCCACAACACCGCTAGCGATCCTGCCTGCCACCTTGCCAAAGGAGAAGGCAACAGGAGCCGAGGAGGGGTCGGCGGGCCAACCTAGGGAGAAGGCCGACCGACGCCTCATTCAGCTCCACAGTCCACCAAGTCCTCTGTGTCCAAGAAGGGACGGGGCGGCCGCACCGGCACTGCACCACGACCGACGACAGGCGAACTTCGTCTCAAGGAAGTCGGCAAACGTCACTTCACGGATCCCTTGCCGCCTCTTCCCTTGGAGGAAGGGCAACAATACGCCTATTTTGTAAAAACAGCGAGCGGCAACGTAGCTAGCCACAACTACACAAGCACTCCCACACGCACAAACCCTAGCCCGCCACCACAACATTTTCATGTCGTAGGGATTCGCACGCCGGGGGGAGGATACAGCAAGGGGCTCATGCCCAGACCATCCCCCAAGAGAAAGGAGAGGGACGAGTCCATTGACTCCTCTCCTCGGGCCACTAAGATCAGGAGACATATCTCGCCGCCTCCGATCACTCGCCCCGGCGGGCAATATGAGAGCGAGGATGATAAGGCCCTCAAGGACCCCAAGGTCGTATAGCTGTTGTGCACCATCGTTAAGATGCGCGAAGAGCACAAAAAGCTCAACGACCAGGTGGCGGAACTCGCTCTAGACCTCAAGTCCGTTAGGGACGACTACGACACACTCCGCCGTAGCCTAGGAGTCAAGATCGAACGCCTAGAGAACAAAGTTGGGAAGGGCAACTAATGGTTTGCACATCTCCCTTCACATTTATTCTTAGGCACATTACACATTTCCTTTTTCAAGATTATTTGTAGTGTGCCTCAATTCAATTTGAATAAAAATCAACTCCCCAGTTTCGAATTGGCAGAGTTTTGTTTGTTTCCATATGTTTGAATCAAGATCGCAGGTATAGATTTAGTCTTGGGGAGCAACATGTACCCAAACAAAAACACAAGTTCGAGGCACGCAGCACACGGAAGGGACGGACCAGAGAGCCCACCACAGGGTCGGCCGACCCCTGGGTTGCCCGACCCCAGGTGTGGCCCACCTGGCCCCATCCACCTCTCCTCGGATGGTTTGCACTCCACACTCACCTTTATGTTGATTTTCCATGGAAATTAAAACCTGAATATGATAAAAATAATCTAAATTCAAACTCACGTGCCATGCGCTCTCATGAATAAAACTCGCATACTCTTTATTCCTTGCGAACCTCTGATCTTGTGAACTGCATTTTCATAGGGAACGCATGCTTTCTATGTATTTGACTCATGCGATATTATCATGATGAATGGAACCTTGCTCTAGCTGCAAAGAACTTGGGATTTCTTTTACAAAATAAAAAAACAAAATAGCTTGTATCCTCAAAGTAAAATAAAATCTTACCAAAGCCAAAGTCAGATCTTCATGAAAAACCTTTATGCAGCTTAACTTTGCTTTGAGCTTGGTCAAATTCTTTGACCCTTGTTAGAAATTCTTTATGACCTCTTGATCAAGATCACGAACACTCCACATACATACGCCAATCTCTACACTAGAGATTGCGCAAAACATGCCATCCATCAAATAAAGCTCTATATAAAATAATTCTCTCCAGAGATAATTGTTGGGCTATACAAAAAGAAAACAAAAAGATGCATACCCAAACAAGGTATGCCACATGCTCATAAGGCATGTCAAAAAAAGAGAGAGAGAGAGAAAAAAGATGCATACCCAAAGAAGCTATGTCACATGCTCACAAGGCATGACAAAAAAAAGAGAGATAGTCCATTAATTCAAAAAGAGACAGAGCCAATTAAGAAGGATCTTTTACAAAATTCCCATGCACTTACACATTCTTGATCATATTGCATAGTTAATTTCTTCTTGGATCTCGTCTTTGACTCAGTAAAATAAGCAAGGTAAGCATGCCTCTCTTCCATACCCCAAGCTCCACAAAAAGCATAGATGACAGGAAAGAAGGCAACAACTTTGTCTTGGTGAGGATCCAGAAAATGACAAAGAGTGATTCGAGAGAATAATTTGAGGAGCAAGGCTATCTCTTTTACAAAACTCCAAAAAACCCAAGTTTCTGAGCAGCAAAGAACTAGGAACCTGAAGTCTGCATCATTCCATTCTTCAAACACTCAAGAAAGGATGGTAGCCACTCAAAGGATTCACAAGGTTTGGAACAAGCTTGGAATAACTTGTATGCAGGTTGCATTCAGAAGTAGAAGCCACCTTATTCCTCACACCTTTACTCCGGGACGAGCAAAGGGCTAAGTGTGGGGGTGTTGTTGACGGTCCTTAAGTCAGAAATGAGACCGTCAACTCCTGCATGACTTCATATCTTTTAATCATCAAACTTAGTTAATAGGGCTTGATTCTAACTAGTTCCACAAATTTTGGTGATTATTGATTTGCAGGAACCCAGACGTAAAATAAGATGAAAACAAACCGAAGATGCAATACAAATGCATAGAAGATCCCATCT
Source organism: Panicum miliaceum (assembly GCA_032594955.1). NCBI lineage: Eukaryota > Viridiplantae > Streptophyta > Magnoliopsida > Poales > Poaceae > Panicum > Panicum miliaceum. The sequence continues at coordinate 32,315,246 of CM064056.1, forward strand.
AGCATCACACTTACAAAGAGGGCCCACAAGACAGAGCAAACAGGCGCAACAAGGAAGCAACCACAGAGAATATTCACCTGGGCCCACCTGCCAGTGTACCAGAGGAAGGAGCACCTGGGGGAGTGCCACCAGGGGTCGGCCGATCCCTGGGGTTGGCCAAACCTGGCTTGACTCCCGTCCTGGTGCATCTTGGGAAGGAGTAGCGTCCACGCTTCCTGATAACAGATGATAAGTTTTCCTTATAAGAAATGGCGGGAACCGATCTCCTCACACTATATAAAGGGCTCCCCTCATCCCTCTCAACACACAACACATTTGGACAAGAAGAGAAGGAGGGACTCCACCCACTTGTATCTTGGGATAGGGAGTGTGTGAGGGACAAGCGAAGGAGAAGAGCCGGACTTGTCGGCCTCTCTCTGACCTTGTACTTCGACGGATACGATTTGTTTGAGTAAGTATCTGGGTTTGTTCATTGGTAAGCTCTTGGTAAGGTTAGTCTTGTCTTGTTATTCGTTTACGGGTTCATCGCCCGTTCTCGTAGCAGTTGCTCTGGTAGAGGGCCCCTGATAAAGACGGGTAACCCTACGCGATGCTGGAGTAGTAGACGACAAGCGTAGATGTGGTGTCTAGGCTCTAGTTTACCTTTGTTTGCTGCGAGCCCAGCTGGCATTGTGAGGTAGACGATAGGTGGTGACAACCCTGTTCATCCGCTACGAATCTGCTTCTTGGTTAGTGTAGTCCTCCCCGCCTGGGTTTGGAGTAGAGCTAATAGCCGAAGGTCCTTAGCAGACTAAGGTCGGACCGGTGCCCGAAGTAAATGATTAGCAACCCAAGTTTATCCTTCTTTGAATCCTTCCTTTTAGATAAAGCACACTACCCAGGCCATTATATCTCTTGTTCTTCCAAGGGTAAAACTAGTCAGAAGACCGTCACACCTCCGTTCCCTGAGAAAATACGATACCCTGAATAGTCTCTGGGTGAAGTGCTACAATGGTATCTTCCGTGCTTGCGGATTTATCTGTGAAAACGTTAAGAAATACCAACACCTGCGCCATCTGCAGCACCTGGTTTGGTATCAACCTCGGATCAAGTGCCTAGCAGCGCTGCTGGGCCAACAATGACACCACCAGCGGCCATCTCGCCTGCTGCCACGTCTCCCAACCCGCTTGGCTCCCCTCCGTCTTCAACACATGTGGGGTCAGGTGGATCCGCCTCGACACCGGTGCAAGCAGCGATCGGATCCTCTACACCGGCTCCCTCTATGGATCCTGGCGTGGATGTGTTGGCTCCTGAAGCTTCTCCAACAGCAACACTGCCTGCTTCCTCGCCGATCAATGAATCTACACCAGCGCCTTCTACAGAATTGTACCAACGGCTTGTGACACGTCTTCAACATGGCATACGACAACCCAAGGTATTTACTGATGGAAGAGTTCGTTCGTGTAATTTAGCTGCTACTACTGAACCTGCTACACTTAAAGAAGCCTTGAGCAATACTGATTGGAAGTTAGCCATGGATAAGGAGTTTGAAGCATTGATAAAGAAAAAGACCTGGCATTTAGTCCCTACACAACCAGGCAAAAACATTATCGATTGCAAATGGGTTTACAAAGTTAAGAAGAAAGCAGATGGCACAATAGACAGGTATAAGGCATGCTTAGTAGCTAAGGGGTTTAGGCAAAGATATGTCATTGACTATGAGGATACATTTAGCCCAGTGGTCAAACCTGCCACCATTCGTCTTGTTTTGTTTATGGCTGTTTCACAGGGCTGGTATTTCCGGCAACTGGACGTGCAAAATGCCTTCCTGCATGTGATTCTAGAAGAGGAAGTTTATATGCATCAACCCTGAGGCTATGAAAGTGTAAAGCACCCGAATTCCGTTTGTATGTTGGATAAGGCTCTCCATGGACTGAAACAGGCTCCACGAGCATGGTATTCCCATTTAAGTATTAAACTCCAAGAGCTTGGTTTCACTCCATCTAAAACCGACACATCACTATTATTTTATTCAAAGGGCAAGCAAACAATCTTTGTTCTGATGACATAATTGTCGCTAGCTCTTCTCCAGATGCCGTACAAGCCTTACTCAAGAATTTGGAGAAAGATTTTTCTCTAAAGGACCTCGGTGACTTGCATTATTTCCTTGGTATACAAGTACAAAGGTCAAACAAAGGTCTTCTGTTGAATCAGGGGAGATATGCAAATGAAATTCTTCAGCGTGTTAACATGATCTCATGCAAACCAGTAAGCACACCAATCTCCACAACTGAAAAATTGTCCAGAACAGAAGGAGAGGCACTTGGGGTTGATGACTCAACAAGATACCGAAGTATAGTAGGAGCATTGCAATATCTCACATTAACTTGACCAGATATCTCTTTCTCGGTCAACAAAGTGTGCCAGTTTTTGCACTGTCCTACTACTGCTCACTTTGCTGCTGTCAAAAGAATATTAAGATATGTGAAAGGAACACTAAACCTTGAGTTAGAAATCAGAAAGTCACCATCCATGCTACTCAGTGCCTTTGCAGATGCAGATTGGGCAGGTTGTCCAGATGATCGAAAGTCAACTGGGGGGTTTGCTATTTTTCTAGGCCCTAACTTGATCTCATGGAGTGCTAGAAAACAAGCAATTGTCTCAAGGTCCAGTGCAAAATCAGAGTATAAGGCACTTGCCAATGCCACAGGAGAGCTTATGTGGGTTCAGAAACTCTTGGGTAAGTTAAAAATCCCTCATCCTCCAGCAGCACGTCTTTGGTGTGATAATATAGGAGCAAAGTACTTATGTGAAAATCCAGTGTTTCATGAATGCACTAAACACATTGACATAGATTATCATTTTGTGAAAGAACAAGTGGCGCGGAAATTACTGGAGGTCAGGTTCATTTCATCTGAAGATCAGGTAGCAGATGGATTCACTAAAGCATTGCCTACACAACGGTTGCTGATGTTCTCACATAATCTCAACTTGATGGACAGTTGTGATTAATGGGGGGTGTTGGCATATGGAATGCATCTCTACCTTTGTAATGCTACGTCTGATTGATTGAGGATCAGTCGTACTAGGAAGCTTAGCAGAGGTTCTTTTCTTTCCTAATGTGTGTAACTTGTAATCCAAGATGACCCTTGTACAAGCCACGCCAGGGGCTGTTCCTGGCTATTTAACACGGAATCGTGAGCTCCAGAGAGCATCACGTTTTACCCAGTTCACACACCGCATACGGGGCATGCATCCAAATTCTCGTACTCATCACTGCGGTAGAGGATGCAGTCATTGGGATATGCATGTATCTTCTGTACCTCCAAACCTAGAGGGCAAACAAGTTGTTTTGCTTCGTATGTTGTGCTAGGCAACTCATTATCCTTAGGAAGCAATTTTTTATAAGTTTTAGTAATTCACCAAATCCCTTATTAGATACACCATGCGTTGCCTTCCATTATAGCAACTCCAGAGTGCTACCAAGCTTCTTCAAGCCATCTTCACAACCTGGGTACAACAACTTGTGGTGGTCCTTTAACATCTGTTGGAACTTTATCCTCTCCATCTCACTTTCACAATCTTCACGCGCATCGAGCAACGCCTGCCCAAGATCGTCGGTGGGAGCATGATCTGACATCTCTCCTCCTGGCTCTTCCATTGCAGTATCATCATCAAAGGCACAAAATCCAAAGGGGCCAAGAAAGTTTTTGTGACAATTTTCTTCTTCATTGTTCTCCATTATAACCCCTCTTTCTCCGTGCTTGGTCCAACAAATGTATTTGGGCACGAAACCATGAGCAAAAATATGGCTGTGAAGGGTGCTTGAAGAGGAGTAATCCTTTTGGTTCTGGATAATTTTGCACGGACAACACATGAAACCAATCTGCTTGTTTGCCTCGGCCACATCCAAAAAATAATGCAGGCCATCAATGAATTCCTTGGAACGTCGGTCAGGATACATCCATCACCGATCCATTTGCATTGATTTCACCACTTCAGTTCGCATATTTAGAGTTCAAATTGATAAATTTTATGATACAGTATGAAAAATAAATTGAGAAGTACAGAATTAAAAGGTCGACATGATCCATTACACAACATGATTAATTTTAAGAACTACATGATCCACTACACGACATGATTACATAAAAGGACTACAAGATCCATTACACAACATGATTTCATAATAGGACAGCATGCAAATAAAAAATACTCATGAGACCTATTAACCGATGCCTCATGAATCGCCGCGCAAACTCTCGGCACAGAACGGTCAATTTCTGCCATCCTGGCGCTTCGCAACTTGCATTATGTCAAGCCATCAACTCATGGTCATCATCAGTACCATGCAACTCGACATCAAATTCACGCTCAAATTTGCCGAGCGCGAGGCAATGGAATGCTTTCTTAATCCAACGACGAATAGGACCACTAACAAGTCCAAGGCGCTCTTCAAGGCGGAACTCAAGGGAATGACCGGTGCACTTCAAATTATTATGTACCGATGCACGAGCAGACGCACGGCGCTCCAACCCATCATGTTGCAAAGTCATTTCTACGGATTAAACATTAACATTCCATTTGATGTCGTAATACAAATTAAATACCAAGTACACACATTTTCAAAAATAAAAAATTCTACTATACTCATTTTCATTCATATTTATTTTGCTAAATATCCATATTCATATCCATTCAAAAATAAACATTAAACTCAATATACCCATTTTCATCAACTAATACAAGTAAATCACATCTACACATGCATAAAAAAGTTATTTCTAAAATCTAATTATTTTGATACTCTTCAGTTTGAGGCGAACACTCATCGTCCCATGTCATATGGGATTCAATAATGGTTCAGAACATTTATTCAGGCTCTTTATGCAAAAACCATCAAAAGAAAAAAATCCTTATTTAGGATCTGCATATCCTCGACACGGTGCGGTATACGGATGTGATGAAGGAGTACGGCCTTGGTCCTAACAAAGAAGTCCTCAGCTAAAAAGTTGAGGATTTCTTCATTGGGACCAAGACCGTACTCCTTCATCACATTCCTGTACCGCACTGTATCACAGATATCGATGTTGGTCCTGAATGGCCGTATCAACACCACAGGATCAATGTTAAGGGCATATACATATCCGAAACAAAGGTTTTTTAACTTTGCGATGGTTTCAATGGGAGCCTAAATAAATATATCATTAGAATATCAAAATAGTTTCTTCATAATACAAATTAAGTACCAAGTATACACCTTTTTTCACTTCATTTTGAAAATGCACATTCGAGCATTCTACTACACATTTTCATTTCACTAATAAATCCACATATATACATACTCATTTTGCAAAAATAAAAATTCTACTACACTCATTTTCATTCATATTTATTTTGCTAAATATCCATATTCATATTCAATCAAGAAATAAACATTCAACTTAATATACTCATTTTCATCAACTAATACATGTAAATCACATCTACACATGCAAACCTTAGTTAACTTTGAGCTCAAATGGTGTATGGATTGAAAAATCATGAACATTTTACCATATCTAAATATCCTCAAATATCTCTATTTCTAACGCATGAAATGAGCTCCACTAGCAATGGAAGTTGAGAGGATGAAGTTTCTCACCTTTGGATGGAGGGAAAATCAAAAAGCTTCACAAATCTTGGAGGAAATAGGCATGAACTCTCCTCACCCGAGAGCCAAGAGCAAGAACGCAAGGAGAGAGGAGAAGAGAATGGCGCTCAGGCAGGGAGGAAGAAAGGGGATAAAAAGGCCTAGGAATTTAGTCCCGGTTGGTGGCTCCAACTGGGACTATGCCAACCTTTAGTCCCAGTTGGAGCCACCAACCGGGACTAAATGTGTTGCGCGCATTTTATCCCGGTTGGAGCCACCAAGCGGGACTAATGATGGACGTTTAGTCCCGGTTGGTGGCTCCAACCAGGACTAAAGGTCCCTGCCCGCTTCGACAAGGTCCCTAGCCGTTGGACCCAGGACTAATGCCTCCTTTAGTCCAAGGCCCAACCAAACCAGGACAAAAGGGGGTGGATCTATTTGAAGTTCTGTAGTAGTGAGTCAATAGCTAGTAATAGCAATATATGGTTTACGAGACAAAAAGAGTGGACTCGAATTTAGAAGAGTGTCATCACCAGCAATATATGGTTTACGAGACATGTACTGTGGCTGAGTGCACTCTGAATCAGAATAAACTATGCATGCAGGACTGGGCTCTGGAGGGAGTACCTGTAGTATGTTGCCTTATAGATCAGTTGTTTGCATAGTTGAGGGTACCCAATCCAGTTTCATTCATCTGCGACCCAACCAACATACCGCCACAATTGTTTTCCTTACAGTGTTTCAGTGGAGGAATGGATCTCAAACATGGTCTTGCACTACTACAAAAAGAATTTGTAGCGATGCCCCTTTTTCTCCAAGGGCGGATGAAAATGTAACATGTTCCTACAAAAGGAGCACGGTTACTGTAGCAGCAGACCTGCCCCTAAAAATCCGCCATCGCCCGACCCTAAAGATGGAATTTTCAAGGGCGGGTGGCGTCATCACCCGTCCCTAAAAACATCCATAAATATCTGGGCGGGTGATTCTTCCTCCTCCCGACAGCACAATGCTTGCTTGGGGGAGGTGCTGCCCGAAAATCCAAAAAAGAAAAAAAAAGGGAAGGGGAGGTTTTAAACTTGATTTCCTTCGAGGAGTCTCTAGGAGGTATGTTGATGCTAATCCAATATCATTTCTTAGCTTTTATGATAGTTTTAAGGCTCAAATGGAGCTCTCTTACCTCTAGCTAGATCTAGATCTCCATGGTGTGGATTTGCCATTTGGGGCTCCATTTGCCTCAAATTTTTTGATGGAGTTAGGTTATTTTAGTAGGAGAACAAGGTTATGTAATCATTTGGGACCAATATTTATGTTTTAGCCTCATTCTTAAGTAATCAAATTCCTAGATCTATGGAGGAGAGAGAAGAAGTTTTGTTTTTTTCTATATTTACACACATGCATGATAGTTTTTTCAACAAAATTTAGTATTTCAATAATAGGTTGGGTTTTGAATTCTTTTAGCTTTTAATGTTAAATTAACCTTTTCCAATATCTACATGTGCATAAAAGTATATATTTATGGCCATTTTTCGTATCTATTTGCCTCAAACTTTTGGATGAAGTTATATTATTTTAGAAGGACATCAAAATTATGTAATCATTTGGACTAATATTTATGTTTTAGCCTCATTTGTAAGTAACCAATAGAAAAAGATTTTGAGTTTTTTTTCTTTATTTACATATATGTGCATATCTACGCGTACATATAGGTATATATTTTCAAAATTATTGAAGAGTTTGTTTTAATCTAGTTAAATTATTTGTTGATGTTTAGTGATTGATAGGACATGGATGTACAAATCACACAGGACTGATGCCTATTTTCGTGGAGAACTTGATAAATTCATTCAAGCTGCGGAAAACCATGCAAGAAATGAGAAGACACAGATGATACCCTGCCCGTGCAAAATATGCAAGAATATCAGAGTATTTAGTGACACAACTACAATCAGATTGGATGTGTTGGTGGGTGGTTTTGTTAAGAATTACATGGTCTGGATGCATCACGGTGAGAAAGCACTTCCTCTGACGGAGAATACACTCGATCAAATGATAGAAGATGCCAAGTTTGATAGATTGTTTGATACTTGTGATGATTTTTGTGTGCATGTCGTCGATGATGATGGTGATGGTAGTTACGACGGACTTGATGACGGTGATTTCCTTAGCTAGTTCTTGCGCCACACCAAAGCAAAGCTCTTGGTAGGTATTATAAGGGGTTAGCAAACTTTGAGATGGTGAAAAAATTAGTAGAGGAAAATATATATGATCAACGAAGGGATGTCCAAAACACTGGACCATGCTTCATTTCATACTTGACCTGTTGACTATAAAGGCTAAGCATAGTTGGTCAGACAGTAGTTTCAATGATCTCCTGCGTATGTTGTCTTGGTTACTTCCAAAGCTGTCAGGGATAGATCCCCAGGTACCCGCAACGAAGGAAGAAGTCAGACTCCTACTAGGACTCACACCTTTTAATTCTACTAGGACTCCTACCTTGTAATCAACTAGGAACCCCATCCCCTGGAGTATATAAAGGAGGGCGGGGGCACCTAGATTGGCAGACCGAACGGAGCGGCCAACAGGCAACTTAACACCCAAGCGCAGTGCGGAATATACAATACCACCACACAGGACGTAGGGTATTACGCTACTCTAGTGTCCTGAACCTGTCTAAATCTGTGTCTTGTGTCTTCGCATTTACCTTCAAGTTTCAGATCCACTGATCCCTCACCAAACAATCACCTACCTTAGGGTATTCCTAGGTAGGTTGACGGTAAAAACACCGACAGTTGGCGCCCACCGTGGGGCAGATCGTTACGATCATTGAGTGAATTTGAAGGACCTCTTCATCAACTTCAATCCACTCAACGTGGCGGATTGCTACCTCGTACATATGCATCGGTGGATCAATTCGTCAAGTTCGAGATCGGATCCTTCAGCGAACGATTCTGACTTCGCGAAGGCGCTCGTCGATCCGCCCACAACTACTTCGACAACTCTTCTTGACTAGTAAACTAGCCGGGAGCGGGCCTCGCGATATTATAACTAGTCAGAATCGACTCCGACTAGTCGGCTTCTTCAACAAACCATTGCAAATCCATCGACGACCGCTGTTGACGCTCACTACGGACCAATTTCGAGAGTCAATTTGATCAGAAAATTGGGATGACTAGCATACTTAACTTGCATATTTACCTAGAATAATATTGTTTCTACATTCCCCTTGGAGAATTTGCAATGTAGGGAAATTGAGCAGAATTCAAGTGTAAACAAGCACCTCAATTCAAGGCAAGTGACATCGACCAATCAGAGCGCGCCATTTGGACTCCCATGGATTGAAGGGCCCACCAAAACATGCAACCGACTTAGGGCAGCGTCCACTCATGCACAGGAGTGACTAGGACCCACATGGCAGCCACCCAGAGCAAGTTGGGCTCGATCTGGGCCAAGCCCAGGTCGGCCGACCCACCAGGGAGGAACCGACTTTCCTCCGTTGACATGGCACTTCCCCATTGGCTCCTAACATCGGTTTGGCAAGGCTTCAGGCATTTGGGCGGCGAGGAGCTGCTGCACACCCCCCTCACTCACGTCTATAAATATGAGGGGGGATGCTAACAATAGAGACACACCACAAGTTGAAGCTTCTCTCAAGTTTCTCTCTTGCTTAGTCATTGGGATAGTGAGTTTAGGTGAAGTAGCTCTTCTTCGGTTCCCGAGTCTTGCCTAGGAGTATTCGGTATGGGTTTTACTCTTCCTCTCCTTTGTAATATTCGGAATTCCTTAATAGAGTTATCTTCTAGTTTAGTGTACTCATATAGTATATGTTCTGTGCATTCAGATGTGTGTGCTACGCTTAGTTTATATCTAGGACTGATATCTTGCATGATTAGATGTGGTAAGACATTTAGGCTACGACATTGGTCTCAGTATTCGCATGTTTGCTCTAGTGTGATGTCTGTCCATCCAAAGGGTGGGGTCTCCGCGCGGGGCACTAAAGTATCTCTTATTAGTGTAGACGTGGTGTCTGGGCTAATCATTGTTGATGGATGCGGTTCTATACCATGGTTAGATGAGGTTGGCGGCAGGTGGTGACAGCCCTCTCTGTCCAGCGTAACCCTCCCCGTTCGTGTAGTAGCTGTAGGAGGTGCATAAAATAGCCGTGAAGATCTAGTGGCTACCTAGCCATATCTTGTGCGGTCTTACGGTGATGCCTATGAGCCTGGAGCCCGTTCCTAATCATGCGTATGTATGTGAGTGCCGAGTATAAACTGTAAGCTTAGTTAGGAGTACATAAGTCCTTAGGTTAGCTTTCTTCTTCCTTTCTCCCTTCCTGTAAGCTTTGCATAGAGTTAGAACTTGAGTAACTTGTGTGTCACACTACCTTTTTACCATATATTATCTTACCCCTATTTATTCAATAGAATATCCATGCTAGAACTAATCAACATACTAATCTATTCCAATAACCGTAGCCTTCTGTAACGTAAGAAATACCCCATGGCATTTCTGGCGCCGTTGTTGGGAGACACCTATCCTAGTGATGACGCTACGAAACGCCAACAACCGCTACGACTTCGTTGACAATCGTCCACGAATCAAGCTAAGTCACTTAAACCTTTTCTCAACTTTTTTTTCACAAGATCGACTACTTTTTTGGTACGCCACTCGACGGTAATTACCCTCAGGGGCTACAGCATGATCGACTACTTCTAGGGTTTGCTAACAACCCACACGTTTGGTACACCGAGTTTGTAGGGCGCTGCCCACGTGTTTGGTACACTGAGTTGTGTCGGGTTCACAGTAGCTACACCCTACAGCCATGCGTGGTACAACACGCGTTCTCGCCGACCGCTTTATGCGCACCACGCATTCTCTTTGTCGCATGCCGACTACTTATTTCTACTTTCATTGTCTTCTCTTAATGGTTACTAAAGTACTCGGGTAACACATGCTTTAATTCGTGAAACCTCAACTCTTCTGTACGCCTATGTTCCTACGTGTTGGGTTCCTAGAACCAGGGTCACCAATGGGTCCGCCTTGTCAGAGCAAGGCCTGAACGACTCTCACACGCACGGCCTTTCGAACCAGATAACGCTTGTGGGCTGTCCCGGCCCATGAGCCTCGTCGAAAGGGATTCCCCCGTAACTAAACTTCACAGCCTACAACACCAAGTCTGAGTGCCTCCACTCGGACCAGCTGATGGCGCGCAGGCACCGCCTCTCCTTCTCTCCTCTTGGACTCCCGACTAACTCAGGTCACTGCCGGGAGGAAAAATTCCACTTGGTCACGCGCGCCCACACATGGTCCGCAAGGCTCAGACCTGGCCGTACCAAGTGGGCGTGGCTCCCCTGGGGTCGTATGCTCGAACAGTGGCCCACTGTGCCTCTGTCACATCAGAGGACCAAGACTATGGCAGCCACTTGGTCCTTGTGATGGTCGGGCTTGTCGTCATCACCCCTTGACCACCAAGAAACCATCAACTGGGATGGGACTTTGCACGTAAACAGTCCTCCCCCGATGGGATGACTGCCTCGTACCATCAGGACCCCCGTGCTTGTTGACTGACCAAGCCCGGCGCACAGGTTCAAGACCAAGAGACCCCTAGGATTTCAGGATCACACAATCCACCAAGGACATCGCTGACTAACCATCTGTACTGGCCCATTGACGTTTGGGCCGCCCGACTGTCGGAGTCAAAGATATTTCTCCTCGAAGCCTTCTCGCCCAAGGAATTCACTGTAACATTGGCCCCCTTGAGCTATGAAAGAGGGGTCCCTTTAGATTTAGGACAGAAGACATCAGAACTCAAGTTAGATAGGAGACCTAGCTCTCTAGCACTCGAAAAGCTTATACTCCCCAACTCTCACGGGCACCTAGGCTTGAGCAATACATCCGACTGACCCTCGACTGGACGTAGGGCATTCTCGCCTGACCTAGTATAATCCCTTGAGTCATTGTGTGCTAGGCCACCTCCGATCACGACGCATGACACACACGTTGTTGAGTAGTTTACCTGCCGCCCAATTCCGGGAGCGACAGTTTTGGCGCCGTCCGTGGGGAGGACGTCGTGCGTACTTTGCTCCGGCGATCGGATGGCTTTCTTCGTGAACATCACCAGGGTCGATGGTACGAGCACTCCACTCTGCTTTGGCTCACCAGTGCTTTCAGCACCAACGCGTGCCGGGCCATGGTCTCTACCGCCCGTTGTGCCTTTCGAGGCCTTTCGCTTAAGAAGCTTGGATTTCTCGCTGACCACCTTGGCACGCTCCACCTCTGGGAGGAGATGATTGCTCCAACGGTTGCTAGGGAAGCCGACCTCGTCATCAACCCACAGGCCGAACTCGATCCCGAGGCACTGGTCGGGCGCATCGAGCTCCTGCTCGGTGCTAACCCTTCGCGAGCGACGTGGACCTGGTCCTGTACTCCCTGAGTAACGTCGCTCATCAGCTTTCGGGCGGGACGCCCCTATCACCGCCAACGCCATGGGCTGCGTCGTCGTTCGGCCTCTCGAACGCGGCAGTGGCCTACGCCAGGGAGCTTGGCAAGATCATGCCATCACGTCCTACCATGGCTCCATTTGTGGGCATGATCGGGTACAGTCCCACGTCATTCCATGACGTTCTTCCTGATGGAGACGACGTTCTCAGGGATGCCTCAAGCGTTGGGGACGCGTCAACACCAGAATGCACCATGTTGCCGAGATGCGCCGTGGCAGACCTCCCCGGAGAAAACCCATCCATGGAAAGCTCGGAACACACCCACACCGCGGCAGACCCCCACGCACAGGCTCAGGCAATGCGCAGGCTCACGCTGAAGCGCTGAGAAAACCACAGGACGACCCGCAACACGCGCCACCACCAGCGAATCCCTGAGGTGCCGCAAGCGCCGCCCAAGAATGCGTGCAACAGGTGCAGCGAAGCATTGTTGTGGGAGGCAACGAGCTCCCGAAATTCGAGCTGGCCGGGCAAAACATCACGGCCGCGGCTGTGATCCTCCGAAACCTGCCGCCTCCCGCCGACCCTCAGGAACCAGAAATCCACCGCAACATCAGGGCGTTGGTGGAACACGCCACCCTAAGCAAGGAGAAAGCTGGTCGATGCGTCGGCAGCGACCAGTTTCCTGCGCCGCTGGAGGTGCAGGCCCTCAGCAGCCCAACCCATCGGTGCTTCAGCCGCGAGGGCCTCAAGCCCCGCGAGCTCGAGGTGCGGTCACCACCCCTCAGGCCAACCTGGTGCCCGCGCTGCGGCTGGTACCGATCCAGAACCGCCTAGGCCCAAACTATGATGCACGAAGCATCATTCACGCCAGACAGCGGACGCGCCATGACGCTGATGTCGATCAAATGGAGTAAGCCCAAAGAAGTCATGTCGGATGTCGAGAGTAAGGACAAGAACAAGCCCTCGCCATGACGAGCGACAGCGTATCATGAGCCCCAACGCGCCGGGCCCACAGGCTTTCGCATCGTACATTCAGCAGGCGCCGTTCCCACAACGTTTACGACCACCAGAAAACGTCGCCAGGTACACCGGGGACACCAACCCCGCTATCTGGCTTGAAGATTTCTGGCTTGCGTGCCGAGCTGGAGGCGCAACTGATCACAACTTCATCATCCAATACCTCCACATCTGCGTTGGGGAACACATCCGATCATGGCTCGAGTTCTTGCCACCCAGCAGCATCCGCAACTGAGCCGATCTCAAACAGGTCTTTGTAGGCAACTTCTAGGGAAATTACGTCTGCCCTGGAAACTCCTAGGACCTGAAGAGCTGCAAGCAAAAGCCTGACGAATCCCTTAGGGACTACATCCGCCGTTTTCACAGCAGTGCAACACCCTCCCCGACATCGTCGATGCCGATGTCGTCAGCGCGTTCATCTCTGTGACCACGTGCAAATCTCTCGTCCACAAGCTTGGCTGCCAGGAGCCGCGGACTACCCGTGAACTCATGGACATAGCCACAAACCACGCCTCCGGCGAGGAAGCCGTTGGCGCCGTCTTTGTCGGCACGCAGAGTACCGGCAAAGCCAAGGCCAAAGAGCCAGATGAAGCCCCTGCCTGCTCAAAACAGGGAAGCAAAAAGAGGGGGAATCGGCACCGGCCGAACCCCAATCTTGTCGCTGCCACCGACCGTCCTGCCAAACGTAAAGGGGCCAATGAACACTTCGAACACCTGCTGGAGAAGCCGTGCACCAACCAATGTTACCCCATCTAGCACAAGCTCAAGGACTGCGAGCTCCTGAGGCGCGTTCTCAATCCGGCCGGCAAACGCGAGGGAGACGACCGTGACAAGAAGGCACCCAAGGAGTCAGAGGATTTCTGACAGGCCTCAGAACGCGTTCCCCGACGCCCAGGGCTGCCTCATGATCTTCGGAGGAACCGAGGACGATTGCACTCAGCGCCAGCTTAAGATGCGTCATTGTGAAGTCCTCTCAGCGACGACCGCAATACCCAGGCGACTCCGTTGGTTCAACACACTAATCACCTTCAGTCAAGATGATCACCCGCTGAGCGTACCACGGCCAGGAAGCTATCCGCTCGTCGTGGATCCTATCGTTGGCACCAAGAGCCTTACCAAGGAGCTGATGGATGGAGGTAGCAGCCTCAACATCCTCTGCGTGGAGACCCTCGACGCCATGGGCATCTCAAGGGACAGGCTCCGCTCAAGCAGGCGGACATGATCGGGCCACTCAAGCAGGCTCCCGGTGGGTTTACTCCGCTGCTTGTCGCTGTAGACAAATTCACCAAGTGGATTGAAGCAAAACCCATCGTGAAAGCAAGCACACAAGAAGCCGTAAAATTCTTCCTGGATATCGTCTATCGATTTGGTGTGCCAAACACCATAATCACCGATAACGGGACCAATTTTACATGCAAAAAATTCCAGGATTTCATAGAGGAATACGGGATCAGGATCGACTGGGCATTAGTCGGACACCCATAAACAAATGGCCAAGTCAAAAGAGCAAACGGCATGGTCCTCCAGGGATTCAAGCCGCGCATCTTTGACCAGCTCAACAAGTTCGCAGGCCGTTGGGTGGACGAGCTCCCGTCGGTACTCTGGAGCCTGAGAACAACCCCTAATCGCTCCATGGGTTTCACCCCATTCTTTTTAACCTACAGATCAGAGGTCGTGATACCTTTCGACTTAGATTACGACGCTCCAAGGGTTAAGGCATTTGACCCAGATCAAGCCGCGGAGGCACAGAAGGATGTTGTGGATCTTTTGGAGGAAGCACGGGAGATAGCCCTGTTCCATTCCGCTCGCTATCAGCAAACTTTACGCAGGTACCACAAGAGGAAGATACGAGGAAGCACTCTTGAAGTCGGCGACATGGTGCTTCGGAGGGCGCAGTCAACAAAAGACAAACCCAAGCTTTCTCCGCCATGGGAAGGGCCATACACGATCACTGAAGTGGTCCGACCGAGCACCTACCGAATGAAGGACAGCGACGGCAACGTTCTCACCAACACTTGGAATATCGAACAGTTACATCGTTTCTACCCTTGAACCTTCATTCGTATCCCTGCGCTTTTTCATACTATCTCACTAGGCTCTTCCAGCATCCCGGCCCGAACACTTTTTAGCCTGGGATGCTCAGGGGCCTCACCAGGATGTGCCACTACACGGTGGCCCTCCTTTCACCATGAACTTTGCCTTTGAAAAGCAAAACTTGCTGCTCTTGCTCAAAGCAAAAGTCTTCTTCCTGCTTTGTTGCATGAATGGTCCCCGTAACGCATTAATTCTGCTGAGTCCTCGTCACGACCTATGGTGACTAGCAGCTGACACCAACAGGGCCAGCCCTAGGCTATATGCTGCAGCCTATGGTTAACGAGCGACTCGAGTGTACAAAGTGCAAGCGCGGGATGATTCTGGCGACAGAAACGGAACTAAGAACCAAAAAACACGAGAAACTTGAAACACGATTTGAGTTAGAGTTTCCCGGCCTTAAACATTTAAGACCGGTCACTCGGGGGCCACAGGGACTCCTCCACATGTTCATAATTACAAAAACTCAATAAAATTCAAACTGATTTTACTGTTTCGTTCATATTCTGCCCCTCGCTGGTCCCCACTGGCACTGGAGGAGGTGCGCTCTGTGTTGTAGGGTGCAGCGGAGCAGCGGCCGGCACAACGCCATCAAAGCCCTCCACGCTCTCGACCGGAGAAGGATCTTACTTGACGCGACGCGCAGCCTTGATCCAATTGATCATGATGGACTCTGAGACCGCCGCTGCAACAGGCTCCAGGCGCAGGCCCACCTCGCGCAATTGATCGAACGTCCACCCAGTCGCGTACCCATCGCCGACCACCTAGAAGTTGAGGTCTAGGAAATGCGTCGCCGCCGAGGTAAGCGCTCCTGATGCGCCGTGGAAGACACCGTCTGCAATGAGCTTCGACACCTCACCTGGGACCGCATGGAGATCGGCAACAATCGACTCCTCCGCCAGGTGGGGCCCCAGGACATCGACGACGACTCTGCGTGCCACGTCCCGAAGCGCACTCAGCTCCGCCAGCAGGTCATTGGCCGCCTTCTCTAACCGGCTGGTCTCGCTCTTAAGGTGCGCTCCCTCTCTTGGGAAAGCACCAGGGCCTCTGAACTCTTGTTTTCAGCCTGCAGAGAGGTCGCCAGCTTCGATTCGATGGTGAGCAGAGTTTCCTCCAACCGTGTCAGCTTGTCCTGCAGGATCGCATTCCTCTATTTCGACTATGCGGGAATAGACGTCAAGAGTCAGCAATCGTCAGAAAAATCGACTAGGGCGAACGAAACCCTTTACCTTCCGTAGCAGCCTCCAACGTTTGAACCCGCTCCTTTAGGGAGATCACCTCACCGGCCTGTGCCCGGGAAGGCTTCTCCGCAGACTCGCGAGCAGCCCATTCTTCCTTTGGAGCCGACTGGGCTAAGGACAGCTGTTGCTCCGCGACCACCGCACGCTCGCGTTCCTGGCCCTCTGTCGACCACGCTGAATCCAACTTCTGTGCCAATTCCTCTGCCCTCTGACCGGCCCCAGCATCACGCTGCTGCCGGGCATGCTCCCAGACATGGAATTGCAATTTCTCATGGGAAATCAACTCCAAACGGTGGGTGAGCTCCTGGAGCTCCCCCGACGAGGTGTGGCGGGCAGTCTGAACCCTCTTCAGGGCATCAGTGAGCCCCGACTCCACCTTGGCGAGATCGTCGAGAGCAGACTATCCGACTTGAGCAGCCTGTTGCCAAAGCTCTACTTTAGCCGGATCGCAGAGAACGAAATGCATCCGCTCAGGCTCCGATGGGTCAGGCCACACCAGCTCGCACGACGCACCGCCTTGCGGCACCAACATGTCGCCCGCAAGTGCCAATGCAGAGCCACCTGTTCCCTATTGCCAGGGCCTCACGTGAAGAGGAAGTCTGCGCAGCGCAACCCTCTTGAGTTGGAGCATGCCCAACCCCCACATTCGCCACGGCTGGCGATGGTGGCATCCGTCCGTCATCATCCTCATCCTCCAGCACCACAACGGTTGGGGACTTGGGACACTCCTTGGTGGGTGAGGAAGGAGGAGTCATGTTCGCACCTCCTCCTGTGTTGGTCGTGGGCCGAAAGGCCACCGTCACCGCTTGCTTTGACGCGAGGGAGAGCGCCTCTGGTAGGGCGGTCGAACGAACAGCTCCTCACCCTCTCCCTCTGCCCATCATCGCCAGAAGGGCCGGGTTAGGGGTCCAACTGACCATTTCCAGAGCATTGCCCATAGAAACCTCTGTCCTTCCTCTAAGACAAGAAAGATAAAATCATATCACCAAATCACAAGGCATCCTGTCAACCAGGACTAAGGGGGAAGATCACGTACCCGAACTTGAGGGGAGGAGGTCCCGGCGACGAACGAATGCCTCCGGCAGGAGCTCTTGCGACGCCCGACGCTCTCCCAAGCATCCGGGGCACCCCACGCCCTGCTGGCACCGCGCGGCCACCGCAATGAGCCGGCATCTTCTCCCTAGAAATCCTTGGAGGCAGCGTCGGCGCCACTGCTTGCGGTGGAGGTGGCGCTAGGGGAGAGGATGAGGAGGCGTCGGCGCTTCCAGAACATGCGAGCGGCGATCGCGGCGACCCCGAACGCCGCTCTGTTCGAGCGCGCTTCACCTCCTGATCCCCTCGCCATACAACGCCCTCCACCACACGTTTCCTCATGCCAAACTCATCGGGAGATGACCCGAGTCGCCGGCATCACGAGGCCTGGAACTGCTGGCCTCTTGCAGCCCGTCGTCACTAGCCTCGCCTGCCGCGGAGAAGCACGACACCCCGCTCCACGTCTCTTCCGAGTCATCCCCATCATCGGAACGAAGACTTGACTCGGCCTCGCTGATGGATGGATACTCCTCCCGTATCTTGTCACGATCCTCTCCATGCTAGGCGTGGCGCAAGATCTCCCTCTCCTTCGCCTTCCGCTTCGCCATTCGATCACCCTTCTTCTTCCTCTTTTTATGGGCAGCCTCCTACTGGGCAGCCTACCTTGCCTGGCCGTCAGGGCCTCTGGGAAGACGAGGACGAGAGCGCGGATGGTCGAGTCCCTAAAAAAATAGAGCAACTGTGAACTACCTAGCAAAGCTCTACTCCACCAACCAAAAATAGAATTAAGGAAGGAAAGCGTACTAGATTGGGAGGATTCTTGCAATCAAAGGGAACCAGTACCCTGAAATCTTTCTGGTCCGCCCCCTTGAGGACTATCATCAGCCAGGAGTACACATCATCCTCTGTTAGCTCCTCGGCGAACGCCCGATCCGGGATGGACGGACCGGAGTAAAGCCACAACGGCGTCCTCCATTCTGCCAGCGGCATCACACGCCGCTCGCGCATGGTAAAGAAGAGCGTCGCGCCATTGAGCATCGCGGATGACCTCCTTTATATCCCTCGCAAGGAACTTCTCTAACATCGGCGTCCCCCATGTCCAACTCAGGTCTCTCATGGGCCGCCCCCCATGGAACTCAGGGAAGGGCGCTTCCGGCGGGTTCCTGATGTAGAACCAGTCTCCGTGCCACCCCTTGTTTGACTCTGCAGGGGTGTACTCTGGGTAAACGCCCCCGTGGAACTCAGGGAAGGGTGCTTCCAGCGGGTTCCTGATGTAGAACCAGTCGCCGTGCCACCCCTTGTTTGACTCCGTAGGGGTGTTCTTCTGGTAAACGTCATCATGGCGAGGTCTCCTCTGAAGACTAAAGCCGCCAACGGGTGTGGCAGATGATGTCTCCCCCTTCATCGGCGAGGTCTTTCCACAGAAGAGCGCTCGGAACAAGCCCACATGCAGCTCAATCCTGAGGAACGCCTTGCACAGGGTGATGAAGCCGGCGATGTGCAACACCCCGTTCAGGTTCAGATGCTGCAACTCCAATCCCTACTCGTGAAGCAGTCCCCGCAAGAACCATTGAGCAGGTTAACCAAGCCCCCACTCATGGAAGGCGAGGAAGCTCACCACCTCATGCGGTTCCAGGTGCGGCTCCTCGTGCTCCGGCGGCGGCACTCTCCACCCCGCCACCTTCTTTGGAGGGTGGAACCACTTCGCCGCGAAGTCCTCCAGCAGCGTTTCATCGACATTCGATTGACGTCAGTGCGACATCGTGGCGGCGCGAATCACTCGGGCAACGGCTGCGAAGCTCTCTAGAGCGGGGAACAGGCGACAGCAATGGCGGCGGAGACGGCGTGAACAGGCGAAAGGGGCAAGAAGGGTGTGGAAGGCAAAGAACAGTACTCAACTGACAAAACCCTCCCTCCCGCAGCCTCCTTAATGAGACGCGACCTATCACAAGTGGGCCCGCGAGCCCTGCCGAAGCCGAACCGTCGCGGAAGGCCACGCGGCGCGGGGGCCCCACCACTGACACGCTTGCGGACTCCGCACGCGAAGCATCGCCTCGCCTCGAGAAATGTGTCTCGCGATACTCTATTCACACTACAGAAACAAACCAATTCATACAAACTCGATTTATAGAGACCCGTTCGCTCTGCTGAACAGGTCTATTTGGTTATAGAGACACGAGTCAATACATTCATAAGCCTAAAACAAGGAAGTTTTTACATTAAAACTTTATTATAGGCGATACATATCGGATCGTGGGCATTATGCCCACTGAACCAAGTCCGGACTACATGGCACTTAGGGGCCTCGCCCAACCCCTGGTCACTCAGACTAAAACAAAAGTGGCCCACACCACGGACGCCGCCGCACCCGCGCAGGGATTGCCTACGCACCGCCCAGGTTTGGCCCGGCATCGCCGTAGAGGATGGTGTTGATGTCCACCTCCGCGGCGGTGCCGTCGCCCCACTCCCGGAAGCCGGCGACAAGCTCCCGCTTCTGCTGCAGGACGAGGTGGGAAGGGAACCCAGGCGGGAACATGTGCAGGTCCCACGTGGAATGCACGTACACCACCGCCAGGGAGATGGCACCTCCCTTGCGCACGGCCTCGGTCACCAGGTTGCGCATGCGAAATGGCAGCGCGCGCAGACGGTAAGGCTACAACTGCCCTCCCGTCTCCATTGACACCACCGCCATCATCGTGGCACGCGAGAGGTCACTGTGCTCCACCTCCAGGTCGGCAAAGCGCCGCTGCAGGAGCTCCGGTTCTGCCCAGACAGCGGGCACCTCCTCCTCTCGCCCTAGAACACAAGAATGATCAAGCAGCGTCCCGTCTAAAAAACCCAGCACGAATGAACGTGCCACGAATGCTGACTAACCTGCGGCGAGCACCTGGGCGTCCGCCACCTCGATGCGAGCCCCCGCGGTCTCCAGCTCCGCGGCGTCAAAGGCCCCCTTGATGTTGGTGGCCTTCTTCTCCGCAGCCTCCAGCACGGCCCTGACGCGGTCCAGCTCCCGCATCGCCAAACCGTACTGCTCCCTCGCCTCGGCGCCCTCCCAAATGAGTACGCGGATTGTCTCCCGCGCATCCCCATCGGACTCCGATGAGGACGCGAACCCCGAGGGGGATGACGACCACGGCGGCAATGAGTCAGAGGAAGGATCACCGCCGGGACCACCTCCTGGCAGGTGCATCCTGGCTCCGGTTCAAGCAGCCCTGCATCAATCGCAAACATCAGTCCCCACAGTCTCGATCGAACGATAAGCCATGAAACAGAGGGGTGCAGCTCACCCCTGGGAGTGAAGCACCGCGCACAGAGGCGGAGGACGATGGCACCGTCCCCTCGAGCCCTCGCTGGTGACGCGCTTATGATCGTCCATCAGTACACATAGAACAAGAAATGGGGGACTGGGGATTTTCTCTCTCTACTTCTTGAAGGAACGGTGCAACTGCTGCTTGCTAGTGAAGAGGCTGGAGGGGAGACGGGGTATTTATAGCCGGGAAATGACTCCACGTGTCGCGCGACCACTCGACTCCCGTAAAAAGGCCAAGAGGTACGATGCTTCCAGCATTTCCACCTGACCCATGACCGCAACAGGAACGGGAGACGAAGCAGTTGCGTGGTATAAGCGCCGGAGGGTACGGCAAGAATAACGTCACATCAAGTGCCACAACGTAGCCTGACACACAACGATGCTAAGCGTTCCCAGGTAAAACCGCACCACGACCGTCACCGCGCTGGTGAGATCCAAAGCACACCCCTGCACTAATCATTTGCAAATCTAGTTTGCCTATTTGTTCTTGAAACTATTTTTAGGTACAAAACGTGCCGAGTCCATGGACTCATAGAGCGAGGTTCAAAAGTCAGCTCCCAGCGGGCACCAGGCTGCCTTGCGTCGAACAGAGCCAGGGGGAAACAGATCGCCGACTCCAGCAGTTGCTAACCGACTCGACCCAACGACTCGAAGTGCCATGATTTTTTCGTCCGATCCAGACGTCTAGCCGAACCTACAGAATCCCTACCTAAAGATAGGCCAGCGGGCTGCTCGAGTCGGTCGAACAACTCGGGAGATCTGAATGGGATGAGCGGGTCGTGGAGTAGTAACGCGCCCCATGCGGGTCCTGCCAACCTCGTCACTAACGGCGAAACTGGGTGTCACTTGGATCACTCAAAGCATTGCGCTCGAGCACACCCCTTAGGAGCTCACCGAGCACGTCACTCGGTCCACTCGGATAAGTGATACCCGCTGTGACAACCCTGGTAAAATTTCATTTCTAAAATCAGTATCATTAGCCTAACCCTATGCTTAACCAACTAATAAAAGGGTGAAAAGAATTAGAACGGGTTAAGTTGAAATTCAAATCGAATTGGGCACATTTGGACACATTTGAAACTTTTAAATTAACTTTCAAACCATAAGCCAAATGAGATGTTGCCTGAAACCAAACTTGTAGAACTTTTTATTCTGAACAACTTTCATGTTCAAAAGTTTTTGAAATTCAAATTAGAAAGAGGAGAAAACGCCCTGTTTGCACCCAGCCCCCTGAAATTTTTCAAATTCTCGCATTCAGGCCCTCGCCCTCCCTTTCTCTCCCCTCCCCGCCCGACCGCCGCGCGCCAGGTGGCCGGCGACGCCTGACCGGCGCGAGGCGCCAGGCCAGTGGCCGCCTTGCCTCTCCCCCACGCGCGGCTTTGGCCCCTCCCCACGCCGCGCGGCCCAATGAGCGCCCGCGCGTGCGCACGCCGCTGCCGCGTCCCGCCCCGCCGCCCGTCGCGCCCAACCGCCGCACCGCGCCGTGCCACCCAGGCTCCCGCGCCCCGCCCGTCGCTGCGCCTGCCCTCCGCCCGAGCCGCTGCAGCAGCTGCTCCACCACTCCGCGCGCCACACTATCTCCTCTCTGCCACGCCAAATCCCGGTCGCCCAGTCGCCCACGTCCGCCCGCCGCACGCCGTGCCGGCGTTCTGCTGCCGCCCGCCGTGCCGTGCCTCCGCCCCGCGCATCGCCCAGGCCCCTCCACACCCCCTCCTGCCCCTATAAAAACCGCGCCCCGGCCGCCCGCGCGAGCCACGCACCCAGAACGCCCTCGCCGTCGCCATTGCCGCCGCCGAGCGCCGCCCGCCCGTGGACAGCCCTCCACCGCTGCCCCCTGCCCAAATTGAGCCTCCAGCCACCACTACATCACCCCACTGAAGCTCGCCGACCCACCCAACGCCGCCCAGGACCACCGGAGCGCCGCCGCCCGCGCTGCCGCCGCCGCCGCCCCTGCTCGCCGTGGACAGCTCGACCCCGACCTCCTCCGTCCAAGCCAAGCCCCTGAGCAGCTTCCCCACGCGCCACTGAAGCTCGCTGACCGGACCAGGCCGCCCCAAGCCCGCCGGAGCACCGCCGTCGACGCGTGCCGCGCCGCCGCCGCCTCTGCTCCAACGCCGGCGAGCCATTCCCGGCCGTCCCCCACCTGAACAACACCCCCACGAGGTAGCCCTCGCACCCCTGAACCTTCCCCGACCCTCACCCCTCGCCGCCGGCGAGCCCCTCGCCGGAATTTCGGCCGACCGCCGTACCCGAGCCGCCCGAGGACCCAATTGCAAGAATTTAAATCTTTAGAAGGGTCTGCGCGTAAGATTCAAGGACCTAGTTGTAAAAGAAAGTTTCAAATCTAGATTCAAATTCAGTGAACTTGTAAAATCCGTATAAATTCGTAGAAAATTCAGAAAAATGCAAACTCAACTGTTCTGGAATCCTTAGAACAAACTCTACCACTTTTGTTACGAAAAGTTTCTCAGAATCTCAACATATTTTGCTCTACATTAAATGGAAGCTTTAATGGACTTATTTTGTACCCACTATTGTAGATCAATGCTGACCCTAAAATTTGGACAGTGAGTTAGTTGCTTAATGTTTAGGGCTGTGTAAAAAGACCAGGCCCAAATTCCATCTCTGGCTTTACTGTTTATTAAACTTAGTTTCATAACCTAAGTGGCTACATATTTTTACCCCTGCAGTTAGGTTATGAATCACCTAATGGTACATAGATGCCAGACAAAAATTGGGAGAATTTATATCTCACAGGAACCTAATTATTTGATTTATGTGCTAATAACATACATTAAATCAAGAAAATAGTATCTTAGCTTGGAAAATTCTCAAATTTTTACTAGGAGATACACTGTGGTAGCGGTTGCTGTGTGAAAAGTTTCATGGACAAAAACCCTGTGTAGGTCCTGTAAAAATAAATCCTTGCATAACCTAAGTATGTAATGTCATATTTTCTATGCTCTGAATACTGAATAATAAATCCTACAAAAATTACAGTAGCTCCTGCATGCTTATATGAAAGCTCTGTAAAAATATTAGACTCATTTGTTGCACCATTTGTCCTATAAAAAAAGAACAAAAGTCTAACAGCAACTATGTAATATATTTTTCATAATTAATCTGCTACATGAAATTGTCTGAAAATTTTACAGTAAGCACATATTTCCCTGATGTGCCTAAATCCAAAGTTTCATGACCAGAAACTATCCACTGTAGTAATTACACTTAAATCATGTCGATTACCATTACCCCGACTTAAACTTGTGCATTCATGTAGAATCGACGACTCTCGCCGACGGAACTTACGAGCTGGTGCCCGCGTCCGAGAGTGAGCAGCGTGAAGCTCAAGTGAATTTAACTGAAGCTCTTGAAGACCCGAGCCCAAATTCGGAAGAGCCCCAAGCTAACTTTTCGCAAGAATGCAAGCCCCGGAGCATAACCTATTTCTTTCCTAATTATGCAACTCATTACTCTTTGCTTGTGCATTAAGTTTATAGGAGTTGAATGAAAACTTAGTTGCATGATGTTAGGAACCCATGCTTGAAAACTAGATGTAAGGTTCGATAGAATGTTGTGCTAATAGGACTCCGGTAAAAGCCGAGTGATTTCCTGTCACTCGCGAGAAAATAGGAGTTGAATGTCTACTACACGCTGCAATCATAAGGACACGGACGGGCTATGGAACGATGGTTACGATTGAGGCCTGTCTGTCTAGTGAAAAATGCTAAGGCCGCAGGGTGTGGTAGTGATGGTTAAGTCTTTGAACGTACTAAACACATGGCGAGATTATGGGAATCGGTAAGCTTAAGTACCTGATTGGCCCGGCAAGGGGACGGCATCCTACCCTTTGAACTTCGGTCCCATGTGCATATGGCGAGTGCAGAGAGTGGTCACGACCCGGCGCCGAACCGTGGCGTGGGGCTCTTGTACTCTCAGAGGGTAGCCCCGATCCACGATCCGGAAAGAAAGGGGAAAAGTTGCACGTGTGACTCTAGGGAGTAACCACGTGACGTGTGTTTAGGTTTCCCTTGCAAGGTTAAGAAATTCGATTCGAATCGTCCGTTTCTCACGGCTATTGAGACTGCTTAACCATTTTTACCCACAGAGTAAGAAGAGGAACAATGAGGATGAATGAACTGGTTGGATGAAAATTTAATGCTTCACCATGTATGCTTTTGGATAGCTGCTTATCTAGAATGGTTAATGAAACTAGAATCTTGAGCTAAAAGTTGAAAGTAAGGACCCACTTGTAGACGCTTTTCGGCAAAACAAACCCTTGAGCCAAAAGCCTTGCATATCTAGAGTCGGTGGAGTAGATTCCACTACTCGGGTAAGTCTTGCTGAGTATTAGTATACTCAGCCTTGCTTGTGGCTCGTTTTCAGGTGAGATCTTCGAAGATATGATTGCTAGCTTGACTTGGCCCTGCACTCTTCCCCCTGGTTGGTCGGTCGAATGGGATACGCCCCCGTCCAACGGAGATAACGCCGAGTGAGGTCTCGTACGGGCTTCATCGAGACCTCCTGTATCGTCGAGTAGCTTTCGTTGTTTATTTTCCGCTGCAACTTAAACTCTGAAAAACTTCTTAGTTATGATCATTGAAGTACTTGGTTTCTAAACTCAAAACTTGGTCTGTAATATTTACTTATGCTAATGTTGTAATATTTGCTGGAATGTGGTATTCTCTGGGCTCATCGTCGCATGAGCGTTTGTATGTATGGCATTCGATCCGCTCTACTGTGGTTGTATCGGGAGGTTATACCCGACAGACCAGTGGATTACTCCGTTTGAAGTGTAAGGTTAACCGAGATTGCCTTAATGGTGGTGGTTAATACACTTGAGCCGGATTAATTCAGGTGGTTCTGCCACAGCTGGTATCAGAGCCGTAGCTGGTGCCACAACTGGCAACAGCTGGCGCCAGAGCCAAAATACATACGCCAGAGAATGCGACAAGCCTTAAAAACTCGATTTACTAAAACTTGACTAGAAGGATGTGTTGCGAAATACGTTGGTACGTTAAGGATGGTGCCTAGTTCATAAAGCCCTAAGGGATTATGGGAAAGTTTACTAGGTGGCTATCTAACTTCTATATATATTATCAACTGACTTCCAGCACATTACTTTCTGTCAAAACTTACTTTCATGCACAACCGACCTTAATTTCTGTAACGACGCGCTCATCGCTAAGGTAAGAAGGTAAGGATCCTCAGCCAACTGAGAGAGCTTGGCCTTCCTGTCGGTGATGCGAACCGAACGCTGCCCTCAAGCAGTGGCTTACTTGAGGTGCTGCCAATATGCCAACTATTAGTTGAACATATTGGGAGTAGAAGGTTTGGCGCAGGGTATGGCGATCGCTGTTCATACCCCCGTCTCATGACGGTACCCCCGTGAATACGCTATCTCGATAGCGTATGTTAACGTCGTCTGTACGGCGGAAATTGTACAGATATCGTTTCTATAAGTAAACGGTAATGAATACGGACGCTTTCATGAGTGCTGGCATGAAAGGTTCATGAAATGTATATGCTTTGTCAATCTTCTGCAGGTACACTAACCGCGATTACGATAAGTTAAGGAACGATTAGAAAGACTCGACTAGCTATTATAGCGAGAGCCGTATTGTGTATGCCACCGAGACTATCTTCGTAAGACCAAAAGTATTTGGCAGTTATTTTATTTAGGATGAATAGGACGTGCATGCATTATAACCATATATATCAGAAAGTGAAAATACGTTTTATGAGAGTGGTAAGGTCCTCGCGTATCTAAGCATGGTTTGCATAAGGATTATCTAGAGAATCTGTCCCAAATCTGCCATGACCGAAAAGAGCGAATTATTGACCAAAGAAAATGACCTTTTCTGGTAAAGTTCATGTTGAAAGGATTGTTCCAATTTTTGTGTTCTATTCCCTGTTCAAAAATCAAAAATTCTGAACTTATGGATAGTAAGAAATAACAGAAACCTTGGAATGTCAGAAATCTGTCCCGAATAAGCACTTCTGCCCCTTAAATTTTTAGGCCATCTTCCTACCGTTTTCTGCAAAAGAGTACAACAAAAAACTTGTTTCAAATTTACCCAGGTGGCTGCTGTTAAAATTTGGTAAATTTTGGCTGGGTAGATTTTCCCTGGTGCACGAAACTCTAGCCCTCTGTTCACTGAAAATTCTGGGTAGACAGAGAGGTAAAACCCGAAAAGAAAGACCATCTTAGAGACCTATCTAGCTCTGGAGTTGACTAGCAAAGTTGTTCACAAATACCTTAGGAGTGATCTGGTGAAATTTGAGAATTTTTGGATTAGAACTGTGGAAGTTATGATTATTTTTGCACACTATACAGAATCTGTCCCTGTGCTGTTCACAGTTTTTCCCTACCTCATCCATTTGATCTTTTGTTCAGATGGCCGAGCCTGTTGCTATGATGGTGGATGAGGATGGACGCGTACACTTGCAGTGTCTCCACTGGGAGGGCTTCCCCTCTATTTTGTGGGATGTTCTGCGTACCGCAGGCTATCTAATTCCCCCACGTTACGCCGGACTGGAGTTTGCAGAGAATGGAGTTACCCAGTGCCGTGTCAACGTGACTATCTTTCCGCACCCGCTACACCCGGAGTGGCCCGCCTTGGAGCTTGAGGCTGTTGGTCGCCGTTTGGCCGATACTTGGGAGCTTGCAGCCATGAGGGCGCTCACCACTTTTTGTGCGCAGCGTCCCGAGGTTGTCACACTCACTCCCATTGGATTGTTTCCTGCTGCCCAGGACAACGACCCCTTTTGGCTCAACAGGGTGCAGCACGCACAGTACTTGGTAGACTTTCATGCCCAGGAAACTGTTCATACCTCCGTGCGGTGCATGAGTGCACTCTACCGGCTTCAGACTCTCCAGAGTCAGGCGCTTGAGCAGCTCACTGATCTTGCTCAGGCCTACCACATGATGGCAGATACCAGGGATGAGCAGATTAAGGAGCTCAGTCAGGATCTTGAGGACAGAGATGCTCAGATTGGCCAACTTGAGGGCCAAATTCAGGAGCAGGACACTCTCATGGGTGAGAGAGATGCCACGATAGCACAGTTGGAGGAGCAGCTCCATGATCTAAGCCTTGAGTTGGAGGATGCTAATGAGCACATTCAGTGGCACCATGATCAGAATGACCATCCCCATGAGGAGGACATGGAGGAAGATGAGGAGGAGCCACAAGAGATTGATGGTATCTCCGGTATAGATTTCGAGGGTGAGGTACCACAGACACCTCAGATAGGAGCTCACTCTCCTGCTCACAGCGAGTCGTCCGTCAACGACTTGGATGACTTCTAGATGATGACCTAGGAGGACTTTTGCACATACTCCTCGATAGGGTAGCCTAACTTTTGGCAAGTGTTGTAATAGGCTAACTAAGAGTTGAGTAACTCTTTTGTAATGGGTACACCTGAACCATGTGGATACCCTCAGCATGTAAGGAACGGCGATAAACTTGGGTGATTCGTTGTAAGTTGGTAAACGATGAAATCCACAATCGCTGAGACTTGTCGGAATTTTTATCCATGTCTCCTTGCATTTCTTGGCTGAGTGTTGAATACCAAACTTGTGCTAAACTTTGTGATCGTGGTTCTCACAAAAATTCAGCATCATTGGACCTCGCTAGTTTAAGTTATAGGCGAAACAGTACCGATCAATCTGCTGAAAAACAGCTAAGACAGTAAGGCAAAGGACGAGCCTTTCGACCACCTTAGCTATAGTTCTAGCGCCGAAGTTAAATACCAAAGTGGTGCATTCCTAAATTCTCTGACTACTGCCAAAGTATGAGATGTTTTGGATGGACCCACAGCAAGCTATGATTTTCTCGTAGCAAACAGAGATTCTGTCCATACTTCTAGCTGTGAATTCGGAAGTCTATGACTACACCAATCATTTATGAATCAAGGAAGTAATATGGATCGCGTTGCTAATGGTAACCTTTCACGTTTCAGATGGTTGGATCAACACGTGGCAACCCCGAGGGTTTTGGTGCCGGTGGCAGCAGATCGCGACAATCGCTTTGGTGGAAGTGATGGCCGCTCAAACCGAGCTGCTGCGTCAGATCGTGCAAGTACAGCACCAGCAGAGGGGTGGGCACAATGCTCACCAACCCCAAGCTGCAGGATACACGGATTTCCTAGGGACCCAGCCGCCCTTGTTCCATAAGACAGAGGAACCCCTGGATGCAGACGCATGGATTCGCACCATCGAATCCAAGTTCACACTACTGGTGGCCCCATGCTCAGAGGCCAACAAAACTCGTTTTGCCGCGCAACAGCTTCGCGGTACTGCTCGACTGTGGTGGGACCACTATTCTGCGATGCTCCCGGCTGACCATGTGGTCGACTGGGATGAGTTCAAGACCGCGTTCCGGGCACATCATATCCCCGAGGGTCTCATGGAGAGGAAGTTGAACGAGTTCCTGGCACTCACCCAGGGCACCCGCACCGTACTGCAGTACGCCCAGGCGTTCAACAACCTATGCCAGTATGCGGGCTATCACGCTGATACGGATGCCAAGAAGCGTGATCGTTTCCACCGAGGTCTGAACACCAAACTTAAGGAACGTCTGAACCTAGCCAAGGCTGACACCTACAACGAATTGGTCAATATGGCCATTACCCAAGAAGACTGTATCATGGCACATCGGGCAGAGAAGAAGAGAAAGGCACCCGCTGGACCATCAAGTGCTCAACCACCAAGGTATCGCATCGTGCAAAATGCCGCGCCCACCGCTCCACCAAGGGCCCCTCAGCCAGGGAGATGGATTGCCAGACCCCCACAGCCGCCAGGCATGGTACGACCCCCGATGCCTCCACAAGAACGGTCCGAGGCCCATTCTTCAACAGTCTCTTCGACCCAGCCCCGCGAATCGTTGCTTCAAATGCGGGAGTTCCAAACACTTCGCACGAGAATGCCCTCAGTCTGGGCAGCCCAGCCAAGGTCAAGGATCCAACCCGAACAACAAGAACAGGGGCAAGAGACAAACCCTGCAAGTCAAGCAAGGACGGATTAACTTCACCACGCTTGCAGAGCTTCCAGAAGGAGCCCCAGTGATGTCGGGTACATTCTCTATCCATAACAAGCCTACAGTTATATTATTTGATTCTGGTGCATCGCATAGTTTCATAAGTGCAAAATTCGGTGCAAAAGTAGGCTTGGATGTTTGTCACACCAAAGGGTCATATATGATATCAACACCGGGTGGTAAAATTGCTTCAAACCAAATGGTCAGACAAGTACCAGTCAAATTGGGTAGTAAAACCATCGACACAGACCTTGTCCTTTTACCTCTTGACGGCATGGACATTATTTTGGGAATGAACTGGATGCCTATGCATGGAGTCACACTGGACCTTTCTTCCCGAGCCGTTGAGATAAATTCACCTAGTCACGGAGCCATTACCCTTTACCTACCATTCCTAGATTGCACGAATTCCTGTGCTTACAAGATGGAAGGACTTAAGCTAGAAGAAATTCCTGTGGTCAACGAGTATGCCGATGTTTTTCCGGATGACTTACCAGGAATGCCACCAGATAGGGACATTGAGTTCATCATTGAACTACAACCTGGCACTGCACCTATATCCAAAAGACCATATAGGATGCCCCCTAAAGAGTTGGCAGAGCTAAAAATTCAACTCCAAGAACTACTGGACAAAGGTTTCATTCGCCCTAGCGCGTCACCTTGGGGATGTCCAGCCCTATTCGTAAAGAAGAAGGATGACAGTTTGAGGTTATGTGTTGACTACCGACCTCTCAATGCGGTAACTGTTAAAAATAAATACCCACTTCCCCGTATCGATGTACTCTTCGATCAATTAGCTGGAGCCAGAGTCTTTTCAAAGATTGATCTTCGTTCGGGATATCATCAAATCAAGATTCGCCCATGCGATATCCCTAAGACTGCCTTCTCCACACGATATGGACTATATGAGTTTTTGGTCATGTCCTTTGGACTCACCAACGCCCCTGCCTATTTCATGTATCTCATGAATTTGGTATTCATGCCCGAACTGGACAAATTCGTCGTAGTGTTCATCGACGACATCCTTATCTATTCCAAGGATGAGGAAGAGCATGCAAAGCACCTGCACATTGTTCTTCAACGTCTAAGAGACCATCAGCTCTATGCTAAGTTTTCTAAGTGTGAATTCTGGTTGGATACTGTAAAGTTCTTAGGTCACACGATCTCCAGCGAAGACATAGCTGTTGACTCCAGCAAGGTACAAGAGGTGATGGATTGGAAAACCCCTACCTCTGTTCATCAGATTCGCAGTTTTCTCGGCTTAGCCGGTTACTACCGTCGCTTCATCCCGGATTTCTCTCGAATTGCTAAGCCCATGACTGAACTGTTAAAGAAGGAAGTAAAGTTTGTATGGAATGAGAAATGTGAAGAAGCTTTCCACACTCTCAGAGAGCATCTGACTACTGCACCTGTGTTAGCTCAACCCGATAATACCAAATCATTCGATGTGTATTGTGACGCATCAGGTACTGGTCTAGGATGTGTGCTTATGCAAGAGAATCGAGTGATTGCATATGCCTCACGAGCCCTTCGGCCCCACGAACAGAATTATCCCACTCATGATCTTGAGCTTGCAGCCGTCATTCACGCGCTGAAAATATGGAGGCACTATCTCATGGGTACATAGTGCAATATCTACACGGATCATAAGAGCCTCAAGTATATCTTCACACAAGCCGATCTGAATATGAGACAACGAAGATGGCTAGAATTAATCAAGGATTATGACCTTGAAGTGCACTATCACCCTCGGCAAGGCTAACGTAGTCGCGGATGCACTAAGCCGCAAGTCCCATTGCCATTGCTTATCCATGGAGTCCTACCATGAGACATTGTGTGCAAAAATGAGGAAGCTTAACATGGAAATGGTTTCCCAAGGCACTCTAGATCACATCTCAGTTGAGCCCACTCTTCACGACCAAATCGTCATGGCACAACTACATGATGAAGGAATTAAGATCATCAAACAAAAACTCTCTCTAGGAGAGGAGAAGTATAAGTGTTTCCGCCAGGACCATAAGGGAGTCCTATGGTTCGAAAGTCGTATAGTCGTTCCGAAGAATCGTGGACTCCGCAAGCAAATTCTTGATGAGGCACACCTTTCCAAATTCTCTATCCACCCCGGCAGTAGCAAAATGTATCAAGACCTAAGGCAAAACTTCTGGTGGACTAGAATGAAAAGAGAAATTGCTATGTATGTCTCGGAATGTGACACGTGCCAGAGAGTAAAAGCTAGCCACTTGAAGGTAGCCGGTACACTTCAACCGTTACCTATACCATCATGGAAATGGGAAGATATAAGTATGGACTTCATCGTTGGACTACCAAACACTTCCCAGAAACACAATTCCATATGGGTTATCGTGGATAGACTCACAAAGACGGCACATTTTCTTCCGGTACACACCACCTATTCTACCAAGAAATATGCCGAGATTTACCTCGATCGTATTGTTTACCTACATGGAATACCTAAGACAATTATTTCCGATCGTGGTCCTCAGTTTGTAGCACGCTTTTGGGAACAACTGCAAACGTCTCTTGGCACTAAACTGATTCGCAGCTCAGCATACCATCCTCAGACTGACGGACAAACGGAAAGAGTAAACCAAATTCTTGAAGACATGCTAAGAGCTTGCGTCATTCACTATGACAAGAATTGGGACAAATGCCTACCCCTAGCAGAGTTCTCGTACAACAACAGCTATCAAACGAGTTTGAAAATGGCACCATTTGAGGCCCTGTACGGACGAAGGTGTCGAACTCCTTTGAGCTGGTCACAAACCGGAGAACGTAAAATAATTGGACCCGACCTGGTAATCGAGGCAGAGGAGAAAGTAAAAGTAATACAAGCAAATCTTAAAGCCGCACAAGCCCGACAAAAGAGCTATTCTGACAAAAGGAGAAAGCCCCTAAAGTTCGAAGTTGGCAATCATGTCTATCTTCGAGTTTCACCCACCAAGGGAGTGCGAAGATTTGGAATCAAAGGCAAACTAGCTCCCCGTTATGTTGGTCCTTACGAAATCATTGAGAGTTGCAGACCCGTAGCCTACAAATTACGACTGCCCCCTCAGCTCACGGCCACCCATGATGTCTTCCACGTATCTCAACTCAAGAAGTGTATTCGAGTCCCTACCGAGATTGTGGAACAACAAGAAATATCGTTGGAACCCGACCTCTCGTATGTCGAACACCCCGTTAAGATTTTGGATCAAAAAGAGAGAGAGACCAGGAGGAAAGTGATTAGAATGTATAAAGTACAATGGAATCACCACACGGAAGAAGAAGCCACCTGGGAAATCGAGAGCTACCTAAACCAACATTTCCCTGGGTTTCTTATCTCAACCACTGGTATGTGCACCCACGCCCACACTAAGAATTACCGAATCTCGGGGCGAGATTCTTGTTAAGGGGGGAAGGCTGTGACAACCCTGGTAAAATTTCATTTCTAAAATCAGTATCATTAGCCTAACCCTATGCTTAACCAACTAATAAAAGGGTGAAAAGAATTAGAACGGGTTAAGTTGAAATTCAAATCGAATTGGGCACATTTGGACACATTTGAAACTTTTAAATTAACTTTCAAACCATAAGCCAAATGAGATGTTGCCTGAAACCAAACTTGTAGAACTTTTTATTCTGAACAACTTTCATGTTCAAAAGTTTTTGAAATTCAAATTAGAAAGAGGAGAAAACGCCCTGTTTGCACCCAGCCCCCTGAAATTTTTCAAATTCTCGCATTCAGGCCCTCGCCCTCCCTTTCTCTCCCCTCCCCGCCCGACCGCCGCGCGCCAGGTGGCCGGCGACGCCTGACCGGCGCGAGGCGCCAGGCCCGTGGCCACCTTGCCTCTCCCCCACGCGCGGCTTTGCCCCCTCCCCACGCCGCGCGGCCCAGTGAGCGCCTGCGCGTGCGCACGCCGCTGCCGCGTCCCGCCCCGCCGCCCGTCGCGCCCAACCGCCGCACCGCGCCGTGCCACCCCGGCTCCCGCGCCCCGCCCGTCGCTGCGCCTGCCCTCCGCCCGAGCCGCTGCAGCAACTGCTCCACCACTCCGCGCGCCACACTATCTCCTCTCTACCACGCCAAATCCCGGCCGCCCAGTCGCCCGCGTCCGCCCGCCGCACGCCGCGCTGGCGTTCTGCTGCCGCCCGCCGTGCCTAGTGCCGCACCGTGCCGTGCCTCCGCCCCGTGCATCACCGAGGCCCCTCCACACCCCCTCCTGCCCCTATAAAAGCCGCGCCCCGGCCGCCCGCGCGAGCCACGCACCCAGAACGCCCTCGCCGTCGCCATTGCCGCCGCCGAGCGCCGCCCGCCCGTGGACAGTCCTCCACCGCCGCCCCCTGCCCAAATTGAGCCTCCAGCCACCACTACATCACCCCACTGAAGCTCGCCGACCCACCCAACGCCGCCCAGGACCACCGGAGCGACGCCGCCCGCGCTGCCGCCGCCGCCGCCCCTGCTCGCCGTGGACAGCTCGACCCCGACCTCCTCCGTCCAAGCCAAGCCCCTGAGCAGCTTCCCCACGCGCCACTAAAGCTCGCTGACCGGACCAGGCCGCCCGAAGCCCGCCGGAGCACCGCCGTCGACGCGTGCCGCGCCGCCGCCGCCTCTGCTCCAATGTCGGCGAGCCATTCCCGGCCGTCCCCCACCTGAACAACACCCCCACGAGGTAGCCCTCGCACCCCTGAACCTTCCCCGACCCTCACCCCTCGCCGCCAGCGAGCCCCTCGCCGGAATTTCGGCCGGCCGCCGTACCCGATTGCAAGAATTTAAATCTTTAGAAGGGTCTGCGCGTAAGATTCAAGGACCTAGTTGTAAAAGAAAGTTTGAAATCTAGATTCAAATTCAGTGAACTTGTAAAATCCGTATAAATTCATAGAAAATTCAGAAAAATGCAAACTCAACTGTTCTGGAATCCTTAGAACAAACTCTACCACTTTTGTTACAAAAAGTTTCTCAGAATCTCAACATATTTTGCTCTACATTAAATGGAAGCTTTAATGGACTTATTTTGTACCCACTATTGTAGATCAATTCTGACCCTAAAATTTGGACAGTGAGTTAGTTGCTTAATGTTTAGGGCTGTGTAAAAAGACCAGGCCCAAATTCCATCTCTGGCTTTACTGTTTATTAAACTTAGTTTCATAACCTAAGTGGCTACATATTTTTACCTCTGCAGTTAGGTTATGAATCACCTAATGAAACTTTTTCTGTACTGGTGTAATGGTAAATAGATGCCAGACAAAAATTGGGAGAATTTATATCTCACAGGAACCTAATTATTTGATTTATGTGCTAATAACATACATTAAATCAAGAAAATAGTATCTTAGCTTGGAAAATTCTCAAATATTTACTAGGAGATACACTGTGGTAGAGGTTGCTGTGTAAAAAGTTTCATGGACAAAAACCCTATGTAGGGTCCTGTAAAAATAAATACTTGCATAACCTAAGTATGTAATGTCATATTTTCTATGCTCTGAATACTGCATAATAAATCCTACAAAAATTACAGTAGCTCCTGCATGCTTATATGAAAGCTCTGTAGAAATCTTAGACTCAGTTGTTGCGCTATTTGTCCTGTACAAAAAGAACAAAAGTCTAACAGCAACTATGTAATATATTTTTCATAATTAATCTGCTACACGAAATTGTCTGAAAATTTTACAGTAAGTACATATTTCCCTGATGTGCCTAAATCCAAAGTTTCATGACCAGAAACTATCCACTGTAGTAATTACACTTAAATCATGTCGATTACCATTATCCCGACTTAAACTTGTGCATTCATGTAGAATCGACGACTCTCGCCGACGGAACTTACGAGCTGGTGCCCGCGTCCGAGAGTGAGCAGCGTGAAGCTCAAGTGAATTTAACTGAAGCTTTTGAAGACCCGAGCCCAAATTCGGAAGAGCCCCAAGCTAACTTTTCGCAAGAATGCAAGCCCCGGAGCATAACCTATTTCTTTCCTAATTATGCAACTCATTACTCTTTGCTTGTGCATTAAGTTTATAGGAGTTGAATGAAAACTTAGTTGCATGATGTTAGGAACCCATGCTTGAAAACTAGATGTAAGGTTCGATAGAATGCTGTGCTAATAGGACTCCGGTAAAAGCCGAGTGATTTCCTGTCACTCGCGAGAAAATAGGAGTTGAATGTCTACTACACGCTGCAATCATAAGGACACGGACGGGCTATGGAACGATGGTTACGATTGAGGCCCGTCTGTCTAGTGAAAAATGCTAAGGCCGCAGGGTGTGGTAGTGATGGTTAAGTCTTTGAACGTACTAAACACATGGAGAGATTATGGGAATCGGTAAGCTTAAGTACCTGATTGGCCCGGCAAGGGGACGCCATCCTACCCTTTGAACTTCGGTCCCATGTGCATATGGCGAGTGCAGAGAGTGGTCACGACCCGGCGCCAAACCGTGGCGTGGGGCTCTTGTACTCTCGGAGGGTAGCCCCGATCCACGACCCGGAAAGAAAGGGGAAAAGTTGCACGTGTGACTCTAGGGAGTAACCACGTGACGTGTGTTTAGGTTTCCCTTGCAAGGTTAAGAAATTCGATTCGAATCGTCCGTTTCTCACGGCTATTGAGACTGCTTAACCATTTTTACCCACAGAGTAAGAAGAGGAACAATGAGGATGAATGAACTGGTTGGATGAAAATTTAATGCTTCACCATGTATGCTTTTGGATAGCTGCTTATCTAGAATGGTTAATGAAACTAGAATCTTGAGCTAAAAGTTGAAAGTAAGGACCCACTTGTAGACGCTTTTCAGCAAAACAAACCCTTGAGCCAAAAGCCTTGCATATCTAGAGTCGGTGGAGTAGATTCCACTACTCGGGTAAGTCTTGCTGAGTATTAGTATACTCAGCCTTGCTTGTGGCTCATTTTCAGGTGAGACCTTCGAAGATATGATTGCTAGCTTGACTTGGCCCTGCACTCTTCCCCCTGGTTGGTCGGTGGAATGGGATACGCCCCCGTCCAACGGAGATAACGCCGAGTGAGGTCTCGTATGGGCTTCATCGAGACCTCCTGTATCGTCGAGTAGCTTTCGTTGTTTATTTTCCGCTGCAACTTAAACTCTGAAAAACTTCTTAGTTATGATCATTGAAGTACTTGGTTTCTAAACTCAAAACTTGGTCTGTAATATTTACTTATGCTAATGTTGTAATATTTGCTGGAATGTGGTATTCTCTGGGCTCATCGTCGCATGAGCGTTTGTATGTATGGCATTCGATCCGCTCTACCGTGGTTGTATCGGGAGGTTATACTCGACAGACCAGTGGATTACTCCGTTTGAAGTGTAAGGTTAACCGAGATTGCCTTAATGGTGGTGGTTAATACACTTGAGCCGGATTAATTCAGGTGGTTCTGCCACACCGACTCCACCCCTCCGACTCTGGAAGTCGCGGGGGGAAACCTAAGTTTCAAACCCGAACAAGAAAAGTTTGATTTTCGCGACATCACTCACACAAAAGTCCATGCCAGCCAGGGCATGTTCGGCCCCGTCAAGGATTCCGAACGGATCAATGAAGCCGACTCAACCCCTCCGACTGAAAAAGTTGCTTGGAAGTAACTGAACCAAAGGAGTTCAGATTATTGCGACACTGATTGCGGGAACAAAGACCCTGCCAGCCAGGGCACGTTCGGCCCCGTCAAGGATTCCACATGGATCAAATGACACCGACTCAACCCCTCCGACTGAAAAAATAGCTGGGAAGAAACTGAACCAAAGGAGTTCAAATGATTGCGACACTGCTCGTGCTAACAAAGACCCTGCCAGCCAGGGCACGTTCGGCCGCGTCAAGGATTCCACACGGATCAAATGATGCCGACTCAACCCCTCCGATGGAAAAAGTTGCTAGGAAGAAATAGAACCAAAGGAGTTCAGATTTTTTGCGATGTTGCTCGCACTAACGAACACCCTGCCAGCCAGGGCGTGGTTGGCTCTATCAAGGATTTCGCACGGATCAACGACGCGGACTCAACCCCTCCGACTGAAAAAGTTGCTCGGAAGAAACTAAACCAAAGGAGTTCAGATTATTGCAACGCTGCTCGCGCTAACAAAGACCCTGCCAGCCAGGGCACGTTCGGCTCCGTCAAGCATTCCACACGGATCAAATGACGCCGACTCAACACCTCCGACTGAAAAAGTTGCTGGGAAGAAACTGAACCAAATGAGTTCAACTTTCGCGACACTGCTCGCGCAAAAGACCTTGCCAGCCAGGGCAAGTACGGCTCTTCTAAAATCCCGCACGGATCAACGACGCCGACTGAACCCCTCCGACTGAAAAATCGCTGGGAAGAAACTGAACCAAGGAGTTCGGATTGTTACAACGCTGTTCGCACTAACAAAGACCCTACCAAGCCGGGGCACTTTCAGCTCGACCCAGAGTAATTCGTGATGAAGTCATTCCTTTGCACCACAGACATGCGAACCAACAAAAGCAATCTGAATTTGGAAAATCATTTCATTTCTAGCGAAACAAACATTACAAAGTACACTCGGCTCAAGGCTGTTGAAAGGTACAAATCCTATTGCTCCCACTAGGGGAGTAAGCCTAGGGCCCTAAGGAGTGGCTGCTTCAAGTGTGAGGACGTGTGGAGGCACATCTGCCTCGCAAACCGTCCTCTAACATTGCCGCCCTCTCGAATGCCACCAGGTAGCCTTGCTTGACGCCGCCGGCCGAGGAAGAAGATTCTTCAAGAGCTCCTCCTCGGCCGCCGACGTTTCCCACGAACATGTCCCCCAAGAGACCACTTGTCGACCGGGAAAAAGAGGAACCAGATCCCAACTTGCGGATCTCGCACGAAATGAGGAGTTCCTCCCATCTTCCTTATCGGTGCGGTCAAAGTACCGACACGTCCGACGCTGGGCTGCGACGTCAAGCTTGAGACCGCCGCCGCCGGCCGAAGATCGTCGTTCAAGAGCAAGGGCGCCATCGCGCGCCGTACCCGTTCAATTGAACGGTTACGCCAAACACAGCGATGGTCGCTTGTAACCGGACACGGTGCGCCGGCTGGTCCGACGATTGCGGCACCGATCCCCCGGCTCCCGCAGGTCATCCCCCACTTCTCGCAAACTCTCCTCTAACACTAGATGTTGGAAGAACTACCGACGCCCTCAGGAAGGCGCAGACAACACAACACGAGAAACATGACTTGGCAAGTCTGTGAAGCACGCTCGGCACACCCCCTATTTAGAGCCCAAGGGGACTAGTCTGGTGAGCCCCTGCGGGTGACCGAAAGCGGGCCACACGCATACAGGCCACACAGTCCAATAGAATAGGGAATAGATTCCCCTAAAAAAGGCGAAACGGCAGGCCTCCGACGTGACACAACGGGTCAGAGACCCGTCAACTCCCCCATCGGGGCCACGCGAGGCAGACGGTGTAGAACCGTCATAATAGCACGGCGACCCCTTGGACGAACCGCTGGGTAAAAGGGTAACGCCCCTGCACAACCGCCATGTAGCACGACACCACCCACGTGCAGTAACTCCCCCTGACGAAGACAAAGTGTCCGCGCGATTAAGACAAAAATCGCGAGGACGCTCGGGGACGTTTGTTGGGTTCCTAGAACCACGGTCACCAATGGGTCCGCCATGTCAGAGCAAGGCCTGAACAACTCTGACACCCATGGCCTTTCGGACTAGATAACGCTTGTGGGTTGTCCCAGCCCTTGAGCCCCGTCGAAAGGGATTCCCCCCTAACCAAACTCCGCAGCCTACAGCACCAAGTCCGAGTGCCTCTACTCAGACCAGCTGAAGACCCGCAGGCACCGCCTCTCCTTCTCTCCACTTGGACTCCCGCCTGACTCCGGTCACTTCCGGGAGGAAAAATCCCACTTGGAAACGCGCTCCCAGACTTGGTCCGCAAGGGTCAAACCTAGCTATACCAAGTGAGCGCGGCTCTCCCAGGGTCGTACGCTCTAACAGTGGCCCACTAGGCCTCTGTTGGCCAAGCACAGATCGGATCTGATATAGAAAAAAAATTCAGGAGAAGGAATCTTCCCGCATTTTGGCAACCACACAAGACACATCTGCTAGCTGGCAGCAGCTGCATGTGTGCATGAAGCTGACGCGCGGCCCGTCAACGGCCAACAGTGCTAGCAGCTGCATGCTCTCGTACGGCTAGGCTCCAGCTGCACGCAGCTGCCTGGGCAGCGGCGGCACCCCAGCCGGTGTACAGCACGCGGCCCCACACGAGCTGCAGCTGATGCGAGCAGCACGGGGCATGCGCTATGATCCCCACATGAGGCCCTACCCGCCTCGCTTTCTCCGGAGATCGTGTCGCCGCCATTGTAGCAGATGAATTGGAGATAGATTTTGAAATTATGCCATCGCCTTGCAAACAATAACAAGCCAAAGGTGAACATCGTGCCCTCGTCAAGCACGATGCTGGTGAAATCGAACGTTGCCATCGAATTCGCCGTTGGATGCTCGATGAACACCCTACTTGGCGCTCCAGCTGTCAATGTTTTACCACCAAACCCACCGAGAGATACCCTCGAGGTGGAGGTTGTAGGTAGGGTGTCCCCGAGATCAGGAACTCAAAAGTGCAAGGAACACAAAGTTTAGACAGGTTCAGGCCGCCGAGAGCGTAATACCCTACGTCCTGTGTGCTTTGTATTGCCTTAGAGGTTATGCGTATGCACGATGTGCTTTGGTGGGGTCCCTGCCCGCCCTTACGTAGTCTGGGGGGACACGGTTACATGGAAGTTCCAGTCAAGGACAGTCTGAGGAGTTCTACTGAGTACGTTGTTGGATAGTTTCCTTACATCCGACTAGTCCTAGTTCTATACGACTAGTTACAATGAGGATAAGGTATGGCCCATGCGCCATCCCCTACTACAAGAATATGTACGCCAAGCGTGCAGTCCCGCTGTCCCGGGTGTGACAGCTACCTCGTATACATGCATCACCGGATCGATTCGTCAAGTTCAAGATCGGATCCTTCAGCGAACGACTACATCGACCTCGACGACCCGGTTCAACCCGCCGACGACTACAGCGACTTCGCGAAGGCGCTCATCGATCCGCCCATGACTACTTCGACAACTCGTCTTGACTAGAAAACTAGCCGGGAGCGGGCCACGCGACATTATAACTAGTCAGAATCGACTCCGACTAGTCGGCTTCATCAACAAACCATTGTGGCTCCATCGACGACCGCTACGACTTCGTTGACAATCGTCCACGAATCAAGCTAAGTCACTTATACCTTTCCTCGACTTGTTTTTCACAAGATCGACTGATGAGGACATCAACACCAACGATACATCCACTCTGACATAAGTTCCTATTGCTGGTCCTATTACTCGTGCTCGTGCTCATCAACTTAATCATTAGGTGAGTTCAAATCTAAGCTCATGTACATCATGTTCAAACCATGGAGACCCGTGTACTCTTGTTTTGCTTAGGAACCAATGAGGCAACCGAAAGCGAAACGGATTCGCGCAGGCTGGATTCGGATTGCATAACAGTACCAAGTTGTGACGGACACCACGGTCGCATATAAACTTGGATTGGGGCATTCAAGTACTTCGTGGAAAGCTTATGAAGCCTTCTTTCAAACGGATCCGTCCTCATATCCATATCTATTACGAGTCGGCCGTAATCGTAAAATTAATACAAAGTCCTTTTCTGCCCATGGTGCTGTGTCACCCTGTTTTGGCCCAATGGGCCGCCTATCAAGTTGAGTCGATTACGGACGCGTCCTAGGGTTGGAGTACGCCCCCAACACCCCTGTGGTCGTCCTCCCACGTACTTATACCCCTTACCCGCCACCAAGGATACTTGGGTTTTGTTTAGATCAAGTTTAGCCTTCGCTACTTGCTTGCAAGCACGCGTGCTGGATCAGCCGCCCGTCTTCTTGTCTTCGGAACCCCACCATTATTGAGATTGCGTGTGAAACCTTCATTTACATCTAGTAAATTTAGTACTTGTCATACTTGTTCTTGCTAGTTCTTCGATTGTTTGCAGGACGAGTGCCCTAGTGGCCAGGTGCCGCGCTCCACAAGATCACGACAGCCATTGGAGGGGGTGTATCGGTTGCTAAGGCGCAGCTTGGAAGGCTGTAGTCGGGCCGTGAATGTCGCCTCCATCGACCAATTGAGTTATCCACGCCTCTCATCGAAAGATCGGGAATCAAACCCTAGCGGGTCGCCATTATCGACTACTTTTTTTGTACGCCTCTCGACGGTAATTACCCTCGGCGGCTACACCATGATCAACTACTTCTAGGGTTTGCAAACAGCCCACATGCGTGGTACACCGAGTTCGTAGGGCGCCGCCCACGTGTTTGGTAAAATAAGTTGTGTTGGGTTCACAGCACCTACACTCTACGGCCATGCGTGCTACAACACGCGCTCTCACCGACTGATTTATGCGCACTGCGCATCCTCTTTGTCGCATGTCGACTACTTATTTCTACTTTCATTGTCTTCTCGGGTAGCACACACCTTAATCCGTGAAACCTTGACTCTTTTGTACGCCTATGTTCCTACGCATGCACGCGGCCAAGCTCCCTGCATTATGGGCTACAGCTATGATCAGGGATCAGGTGCCTAAACATAACAGGGTAACTACCCGGAGAAATTACACAACCTAACAAGAGCAAGACGTGAAAATTTTTACATGCATTCTACAGTGCTGG
Source organism: Panicum miliaceum (assembly GCA_032594955.1). Classification (NCBI taxonomy): domain Eukaryota; kingdom Viridiplantae; phylum Streptophyta; class Magnoliopsida; order Poales; family Poaceae; genus Panicum; species Panicum miliaceum. Next base: position 32,357,684 of record CM064056.1, read on the forward strand.
GATTCGCTCCCGACTCGATATCATGTATATCAATTACAACACATTTTCATGTTTACCTTGCAGCGGCACGACAGGGCACTCCCCGTGCCTTCGACGGCTCATCTGGCTCCCTCGCTCGGGGGCTGGGCGCGACAAGGCACTCGTCGTGCCTTCGACGGCTAGTCTGGCTCCCTCGCTCGGGGACTGGGCGCGACAAGGCACTCGCCGTGCCTTCGACAGCTCATCTGGCTCCCTCACTCGGGGGCTGGGCACGACAGGGCACTCTCCGTGCCTTCGACACCTTGTCTGGCTCCCTCGCTAGGGGGCTGGGCGCGACAGGGCACTCGCCTTGACTTCGACTACTCATCTGGCTCCCTCGCTAGAGGGCTGGGCGTGACAGGGCACTCGCGGTATCTTCGATTATTCTTCTGGCTCCCTTGCTCCCCATGCTCGGGGGCTAGACGCGTGAAGAGATTTTCTAGAACATGATTTGATTTGAGCGGTATTCAAGGGTTTTTTGAGGAAGTTATTTGAATTAGCCATCTTTTCAGGGATAGGCTTCCGAAAAGAGGGGCTATTCAAATTCCAAAACACAACCCATGCCATGTGTGGCAGAACCACCTGAATTAATCCGGCTCAAGTGTATTAACCATCACCATTAAGGCATCCTCGGTTAACCTTACACTTCAAACGGAGTAATCCACTGGTCTGTCGGGTATAACCTCCCGATACAACCACGGTGAACGGATCGAGCGCCGTACATACAAATGCTCATGCGACGATGAGCCCAGAGGATACCACATTCCAGCAAGTATTACATCATTTGCATAAGTCAATATTACAGACCTAGTTCTGAGTTTAGAAAACAAGTACTTCAATTAACATAAATAAGTTCTTCAGAGTTAAATTGCAGCGGAAATAAACAACGGAAGCTACTCGACGATACAGGATGTCTCGATGAAGCCCGTACGAGACATCACTCGGCCTTATCTCCGTTGGACGGGGGCGCATCCCATTCCACCGACCAACCAGGGGGAAGAGTGCAGGGCCAAGTCAAGCTAGCAATCATGTCTTCGAAGGTCTCACCTGAAAACGAGTCACAAGCAAGACTGAGTATACTAATACTCAGCAAGTCTTACCCGTGTAGTGGGAACTACTCCACCGACTCTAGACATGCAAGGCTTTTTGGCTCAGGGGTTTGTTTGCCGAAAAAGCATCTACAAGTGGGTCCTTACTTTCAACTTTTAGCTCAAGATTCTAGTTTCGTTAGCCAGTCTAGGTAAGCAGCTATCTAATGCATACATGGTGAAGCATTAAGTTTTCCATCCAACCAGTTCATTCATCATCATTGTTCCTCTTCTTACTCTGTGGGTAAAAATGGTTAAGCAGTCTCAATAGCCGTGAGAAACGGACGATTCGAATCGAATTTCTTAACCTTGCAAGGGAAACCCAAACACACGTCACGTGGTTACTCCCTAGAGTCACACGTGCAACTGTTCCCCTTTCTTTCCGGGTCGTGGATCGGGGCTACCCTCCGAGAGTACAAGAGCTCCACGCCACGGTTCGGCGCCGGGTCGTGACCACTCTCTGCACTCGCCATATGCACATGGGACCGAAGTTCAAAGTGTAGGATGCCGTCCCCTTGCCGGGCCAATCAGGTACTTAAGCTTACCGATTCCCATAATCTCGGCATGTGTTTAGTACGTTCAAAGACTTAACCATCACTACCACACCCTGCGGCCTTAGCATTTTTCACTAGACAGACGGGCCTCAATCGTAACCATCGTTACATAACCCGTCCGTGTCCTTATGATTGCAGCGTGTAGTAGTCATTCAACTCCTATTTTCTCGCGAGTGACAGGAAATCACTCGACTTTTACCGGAGTCCTATTAGCACAGCATTCTATCGAACCTTACATCTAGTTTTCCAAGCAAGGGTTCCTGACATCATGCAACTAAGTTTTCATCCAACTCCTATAAACTTAATGCACAAGCAAAGAGTAATGAGTTGCATAATTTCGGAAAGAATGGGTTATGCTCCGGGGCTTGCCTTCGCAGTTCGCTTGGGGATCTTCCGAACTTGGGCTCGGGTCTTCAAAAGCTTCAGTTAGATTTGCTTGAGCTTCACGCTGCTCACTCTCGGACGCGGGCACCAGCTCGTAAGTTCCGTCGGCGAGAGTCGTTGATTCTACATGAATGCACAAGTTTAATTCGTGGAAATGGCAATCGATACGATTTAAGAGTAATTACTACAATGGATGGTTTCTGGTCATGAACTTTTTGATTTAGGCACATCAGGGAAAGATGTGCTTACTGCAAAATTTTCAGCCAATTTTATGTAACAGATTAATTATGAAAAATACATTACATAGTTGCTGTTAGATCCTTGTTCTTTTCGTACAGAACAAATGGTGCAACAATTGTGGCTAAGATTGTTACAGAGCTCTCACTTGAGCATGCAGAAGCTACTGTAATTTTTTTAGGATTTATCATGCAGTATTTAGAGCATAGAAAATATGACATTCTACACCTAGGCTTTTTAAAGATTCATTTTTACAGGACCCTACTCAGGGTTTTTGTCCATGAAACTTTTTACACAGCAACCTCTACCACAGTGTAACTCCCAGTAATAATTTGGGGATTTTCCAAACTAAGGTACTATTTTCTTGATTTAATGTATGTTATTAGCACATAAATCAAATAAATAGGTTACTGTGAGATAAAAGGTCTCCTAATTTTTCTCTGGCTTCTAGTTACCAATACATTAGCATAGGAAAAGTTTCAATGGGTGACTTACCACCTAACTGCAGGGATAAAATATTCTTCTTACACATGATATGAAACTAAGTTTAACAAACAGTAAACCTAGAGATGGGATTTGGGCCTGATCTTTTTACACAGTCCTAATCATCCAGCAACTAGTTCACTGCCCAAAATTCAGGGTCAGCATTGTTCTAGAACAGTGGGTATAAAATATGTCCATTAAAGCTTCTATTTAATGTAGAGCAAAATATTTTGAGATTCTGAGAAAATTTTTGTAACAAAAGTGGTAGATTTTGTTCTGAGGATTCCAGAACAGTTGAGTTTGCATTTTTCTGAATTTTCTACGATTTTATACGAATTTTACAAGTTCACTGAATTTGAAACTAGGTTTGAAATTTTCTTTTACAACTAGGTCCTTGAATCTTGCGCTCAGACCCTTCTAAAGATTTAAATCCTTGCAATTGGGTCCTCGGCGGCTCGGGTGCGGCGGCCGGCCGAAATTCCGGCGAGGGGGCTCGCCGGCGGCGAGGGGCGAGGGTCGGGGAAGGTTCAGGGATGCGAGGGCTACCTTGTGGGGGTGTTGTTCAGGTGGAGGACGGCCGGGAAGGGCTCGCCGGCGTTGGAGCAGAGGCGGCGGCGGCGCGGCTCGCGTCGACGGCGGTGCTCCGGCGGGCTTGGGGCGGCGTGGTCCGGTCGGTGAGCTTCAGTGGCGCGTGGGGAAGCTACTCCGGGGCTCGGCTTGGACGGAGGGGGTCGGGGTCGTGCTGTCCACGGCGAGCAGGGGCGGCGGCGGCGACGGCAGCGCGGGCGGCGGTGCTCCGGTGGCTCTGGGTGGCGTTGGGTGGGTCGGCGAGCTGCGGTGAGGTGATGTAGTGGTGGCTGGGTGCTCAGTTTGGGCAGTGGGCGGCGGCAGTGGGCTGTCCACGGGCGGGTGGTGCTCGGCGGCGGCGATGGCGACGGCGAGGTGTTCTGGTGGCCGGGGGCTCGCGCGCGTGGCCGGGGTGGCGCTTTTATAGGGACAGGAGGGGCTTGGTTAGCGTGCGGGGCGGAGCACGGCAGCGGCGGGCACTGGCCGCGGCGGGCAGCGGCAGAACGCCGGCGCGTCGTGCGGCGAGCGGGCGCGGGCGACTGGGCGGCCGAGATCGTGGCGTGGGCGCGAGGAGATAGCGCGGCGTGCGGATTGGGGAGCAGCTGCTGCAGCGGCTCGGGCGGAGGGTAGGCGCGGCAGCTGGCGGGGAGCGGGGGCCGGGGCGGCACGGCGGAGCGCGGCCACTGGGCGAGCGGGCGGCGGCCTGGGCGCGGCAGCGCACGCGCGGGCGGGGACTGGCCGCGCGGCGTCGGGGCGGGGCAAAGCCGGCCGTGGCGGGGTGGTGCGGCGGCCACTGGCCTGGCGCTCCGCGCCGGTCAGGCGACGCCGGCCACCTGGCGCGCGGCGGGCGGGCGAGCGCGCGCGGCGCGGCAGAGCAGACGAGGGACTGGAATGCAAAAATTCGAAAAAGTTCAGGGGGCTGGGTGCAAACAGGGCGTTTTCTCCTCTTTCTGATTTGAATTTCAAAAACTTTTGAACACGAAAGTTGCTCAAAATAAAAAGTTCTACAACTTTGGTTTCAGGCAAAATTTCATTTGGCTTATGGTTTTAAAGTTATTTTAAAAGTTTCAATTGTGTCCAAATGTGCCCAAATTTAATTTGAATTCCAACTGAACCCGTTTTAAATTCTTTCCACCCTCTCATTAGTTGGTTTAACATAGAGTTAGGCTAAAGTCTTTGATTTTTGGAACTGAAATTACCAGGGTTGTCACAGCCTTCCCCCCTTAACAAGAATCTCGCCCCGAGATTCGGTAATTCTTAGTGTGGGCGTGGGTGCACATACCAGTGGTTGAGGCAAGAAACCCAGGGAAATGTTGGTTCAGGTAGCTTTCCGTTTCCCAGGTGGCTTCTTCTTCCGTGTGGCGATTCCATTGTATCTTATACATTCTAATCACTTTCCTCCTGGTCTCTCTTTCTTTTTGATCCAGAATCTTAATTGGGTGTTCGACATACGAGAGATCGGGTTCCAACGATATTTCTTGTTGTTCCACAATCTCGGTAGGGACTCGAATACACTTCTTGAGTCGAGATACGTGGAAGACATCATGGGTGGCCGTGAGCTGAGGGGGCAGTCGTAATTTGTAGGCTACGGGTCCGCAGCTCTCCATGATTTCGTAAGGACCAATATAACGGGGGGCTAGTTTGCCTTTGATCCCAAATCTGCGCACTCCTTTGGTTGGTGAAACTCGAAGATAGACCTGATCGCCAACTTCGAACTTTAGAGGCTTTCTCCTTTTGTCAGCATAGCTCTTTTGTCGGGCTTGTGCGGCTTTAAGATTTGCTTGTATTACTTTTACTTTCTCCTCTGCCTCGACTACCAGGTCGGGTCCAATTATTTTACGTTCTCCGGTTTGTGACCAACTCAAAGGGGTTCGACACCTTCGTCCGTACAGGGCCTCAAATGGTGCCATTTTCAAACTCGTTTGGTAGCTGTTGTTGTATGAGAACTCTGCCAGGGGTAGGCACTTATCCCAATTCTTGTCATAATGAATGACACAGGCTCTCAGCATGTCTTCCAGAATTTGGTTTACTCTTTCCGTTTGTCCATCAGTCTGAGGATGGTATGCTGAGCTGCGAATCAGCTTTGTGCCAAGAGACGTTTGCAGTTGCTCCCAAAAGCGTGCTACAAACTGGGGACCACGATCGGAAATGATTGTCTTAGGTATTCCATGCAGGCAAACAATACGATCGAGGTAAATCTCGGCATATTTCTTGGTAGAATAGGTGGTGTGTACTGGAAGAAAACGTGCCGTCTTCGTGAGTCTATCAACGATAACCCATATGGAATCATGTTTCTGGGAAGTGTTTGGTAGTCCAACGATGAAGTCCATACTTATGTCTTCCCATTTCCATGATGGTATAGGTAACGGTTGAAGTGTACCGGCTACCTTTAAGTGGCTAGCTTTTACTCTCTGGCACGTGTCACATTCCGAGACATACGTAGCAATTTTCCTTTTCATTCTAGTCCACCAGAAGTTTTGCCTTAGGTCCTGATACATTTTGCTACTGCCGGGGTGGATAGAGAATTTGGAGAGGTGTGCCTCATCAAGAATTTGCTTGCGGAGTTCACGATTCTTCGGAACGACTATACGACTTTCGAACCATAGAACTCCCTTATGGTCCTGGCGGAAACACTTATACTTCTCCTCACCTAGAGAGAGTTTTTGTTTGATGATCTTGATTCCATCATCATGTAGTTGTGCCATGACGATTTGGTCGTGAAGAGTAGGCTCAACTGAGATGTGATTTAGAGTGCCTTGGGAAACCATTTCCAAGTTAAGCTTCCTCATGTCTGCACATAATGTCTCATGGTAGGACTCCATGGGTAAGCAATGGCAATGGGACTTGCGGCTTAGTGCATCCGCGACTACATTAGCCTTACCGGGGTGATAGTGCACTTCAAGGTCATAATCTTTGATTAATTCTAGCCATCTTCGTTGTCTCATATTCAGATCGGCTTGTGTGAAGATGTACTTGAGACTCTTATGATCCGTGTAGATATTGCACTGTGTACCCATGAGATAGTGTCTCCATATCTTCAGAGCGTGAATGACGGCTGCAAGCTCAAGGTCATGCGTGGGGTAATTCTGTTCGTGGGGCCGAAGGGCTCGTGAGGCATATGCAATCACTCGATTCTCTTGCATAAGCACACATCCTAGACCAGTACCTGATGCGTCACAATACACATCGAATGACTTGGTATTATCGGGTTGAGCTAACACAGGTGCAGTAGTCAGATGCTCTCTGAGAGTGTGGAAGGCTTCCTCACACTTCTCATTCCATACAAACTTTACTTCCTTCTTCAATAGTTCCGTCATGGGCTTAGCAATTCGAGAGAAATCCGGGATGAAGCGACGGTAGTAACCGGCTAAGCCGAGAAAACTGCGAATCTGATGAACAGAGGTAGGGGGTTTCCAATCCATCACCTCTTGTACCTTGCTGGGGTCAACAGCTATGCCTTCGCTGGAGATCGTGTGACCTAAGAACTTTACTGTGTCCAACCAGAATTCACACTTAGAAAACTTAGCATAAAGCTGATGGTCCCTGAGTCGCTGAAGAACAACGCGAAGGTGCTTGGCATGCTCTTCCTCATCCTTGGAATAGATAAGAATGTCGTCGATGAACACTACGACGAATTTGTCATGTTCGGGCATGAATACCGAATTCATGAGATACATGAAGTAGGCAGGGGCATTGGTGAGTCCAAAGGACATGACCAAGAATTCATATAGTCCATATCGTGTGGAGAAGGCAGTCTTAGGAATATCGCACGGGCGAATCTTGATCTGATGATATCCCGAACGAAGATCAATCTTTGAGAAGACTCTGGCTCCAGCTAATTGATCGAAGAGCACATCGATGCGAGGAAGTGGGTATTTATTTTTAACTGTTACCGCATTGAGAGGTCGGTAGTCCACACATAATCTCAAACTGTCATCCTTCTTCTTTACGAATAGGGCTGGACATCCCCAAGGTGACGCGCTAGGGCGAATAAAACCTTTGTCCAGTAGTTCTTGGAGTTGAAGTTTCAGCTCGGCCAATTCTTTAGGGGGCATCCTATACGGTCTTTTGGATATAGGTGCAGCGCCTGGTTGTAGTTCAATAACGAACTCAATATCCCTATCCGGTGGCATTCCTGGTAAGTCATCCGGGAAAACATCGGCATACTCGTTCACCACAAGAATCTCATCTAGCTTAAGTCCTTCCACCTTATAAGCACATGAATTCGTGCAATCTAGGAATGGTAGGTAAAGGGTAGTGGCTCCGTGACTAGGTGAATTTATGTCAACGGCTCGGGAAGAAAGGTCCAGTGTGACTCCATGCATAGCCATCCAGTTCATACCCAAAATAATGTCCATGCCGTCAAGGGGTAAAAGGACAAGGTCCGTGTCGATGGTTTTACTACCCAATTTGACTGGTACTTGTCTGACCATTTGGTTTGAAGCAATTTTACCACCCGGTGTTGATATCATATATGACCCTTTTGTGTGACAAACATCCAAGCCTACTTTTGCACCGAATTTTGCACTTATAAAACTATGCGATGCACCAGAATCAAATAATATAACGGCAGGCTTGTTATGGATAGAAAATGTACCCGACATCACTGGGGCGCCTTCTGGAAGCTCTGCAAGCGTGGTGAAGTTAATCCGTCCTTGCTTGACTTGCAGGGTCTGTCTCTTGCCCCTGTTCTTGGCGTTCGGGTTGGATCCTTGACCTTGGTTGGGCTGTCCAGGCTGAGGGCATTCGCATGCGAAGTGGCTGGAACTCCCGCATTTGAAACAGCGATTTGCGGGGCTAGGTCGAAGAGACTGCTGGAGAATGGGCCTCGGACCATTCTGTGAGGGCATCGGGGGTCGTACCATGCCTGGCTGCTGTGGGGGTCTGGCAATCCATCTTCCTGGCTGCGGGGCCTTTGGTGGAGCTGTAGGTGCGGCATTTTGCACGATGCGATACCTTGGTGGTTGGGCACTTGATGGCCCTGCGGGTGCCTTTCTCTTCTTCTCTGCCCGGTGTGCCATGATACAGTCCTCCTGGGTAATGGCCATATTGACCAACTCGTTGTAGGTGTCCGCCCTGGCTAGGTTCAGACGTTCCTTGAGCTTGGTATTCAGACCTCGGCGGAAACGATCACGCTTCTTGGCATCCGTATCAGCGTGATAGCCCGCATACTGGCATAGGTTGTTGAACGCCTGGGCGTACTGCAACACGGTGCGGGTGCCTTGGGTGAGTGCCAGGAACTCATTCAACTTTCTCTCCATGAGACCCTCGGGGATATGATGTGCCCGGAACGCGGTCTTGAACTCATCCCAGTCGACCACACGATCAGCCGGGAGCATCGCAAAATAGTGGTCCCACCACAGACGAGCGGTACCGCGAAGCTGTTGCGCGGCAAAACGAGCTTTGTTGGCTTCTGAGCATGGGGCCACAAGTAGTGTGAACTTGGATTCTATGGTGCGAATCCATGCATCTGCGTCCAGGGGTTCCTCGGCCTTATGGAACAAGGGAGGCTGGGTCCCCAGGAAATCCGTGTATCCTGCAGCTTGTGGTTGGTGAGCATTGTGCCCACCCCTCTGCTGGTGTTGTCCTTGCACAATCTGACGTAGCAGCTCGGTTTGAGCGGCCATCACTTCCACCAAACTGGGCGGGGGTGGTGGCGATTGTCGCGAGCGGCTGCCACCGGCACCAAAACCCTCGGGGTTGCCACGTGTTGATCCAACCATCTGAAACGTGATAGGTTACCATTAGCAACGCGATCCATATTACTTCCTTGATTCATAAATAATTGGTGTAGTCATAGACTTCCGAAGTCTGAGCTAGAAGTATGGACAGAATCTCTGTTTGCTACGAGAAAAATCATAGCCTGCTGTGGGTCCATCCAAAACATCTCAACATTGGCAGTAGTCAGCGGATTTAGGAATGCACCACTTTGGTATTTAACTTCGGTGCTAGAACTATGGCTAAGATGGTCAAAAAGCTCGTCCTTTGCCTTACTGTCTTCGCTGTTTTTCAGCAGATTGATCGGTACTGTTTCGCCTATATCTTAAACTAGCGAGGTCCAACGATGCTGAATTTTTGTGAGCACCCAGATCACAAAATTTAGCACAAGTCGGGTATTCAACACTCAGCCAACAAATGCAAGGAGACATGGGTAAAAATTCCGACAAGTCTCAGCGATTGTGGATTTCACCGTTTACCAAATTACAACGAAATCACCCAAGTTTATCGCCGTTCCTTACATGTTGTGGGTATCCACATGGTTCAGGTATACCCAACACAAAAGAGTTACTCAACTCCTAGTTAGCCTATTACAACACTTGCCAAAAGTTAGGCTACCCTATCGAGGAGTATGTGCAAAAGTCCTCCTAGGTCGTCCTCTAGAAATCGTCCAAGTCGTTGACGGACGACTCGCTGTGAGCAGGAGAGTGAGCTCCCATCCGAGGTGCCTGTGGTACCTCACCCTCGAAATCCATGCCTGAGATACCATCAATCTCCTGTGGCTCCTCCTCCTCCTCCTCCATGTTGTCCTCATGGGGATGGTCATTCTGATCATGATGCCACTGAATGTGCTCATTAGCATCCTCCAACTCAAGGTTCAGATCATGGAGCTGCTCCTCCAACTGTGCTATCGTGGTATCTCTCTCACCCATGAGAGTGTCCTGCTCCTGGATTTGGCCCTCAAGTTGGCCAATCTGAGCATCTCTGTCCTCAAGATCCTGGCTGAGCTCCTTTATCTGCTCATCCCTGGTATCTGCCATCATATGGTAGGCCTGAGCAAGATCGGTGAGCTGCTCGAGTGCCTGACTCTGGAGAGTCTGAAGCCGGTAGAGTGCACTCATGCACCGCACGGTGGTATGGATAGTCTCCTGGGCATGGAAGTCTACCAAATACTGTGCGTGCTGCACCCTGTTGAGCCAAAAGGGGTCGTTGTCCTGGGCAGCAGGAAACAATCCAATGGGAGTGAGTGTGACAACCTCGGGACGCTGCGCACAAAATGTGGTGAGCGCCCTCATGGCTGCAAGCTCCCAAGTATCGGCCAAACGGCGACCAACAGCCTCAAGCTCCAAGGCGGGCCCCTCCGGGTGTAGCGGGTGTGGAAAGATAGTCACGTTGACACGGCACTGGGTAACTCCGTTTTCTGCAAACTCCAGTCCGGCGTAACGTGGGGGAATTAGATAGCCCGCGGTACGCAGAACATCCCACAAAATAGAGGGAAAGCCCTCCCAGTGGAGACACTGCGAGTGTACGCGTCCATCCTCATCCACCATCATATCAACAGGCTCGGCCATCTGAACAAAAGATCAAATGGAGTGAGATAGCGAAAAACTGTGAGCAGCACAAGGACAGATTCTGTATCGTGTGCAAAAATAATCATAACTCCCACAGTTCTCATCCAAAAATTCTCAAATTTCACCAGATCACTCCTAAGGTTTTTGTGAACAACTTTTCCAGTCAACTCCAGAGCTAATTGGGTCTCTAAGATGGTCTTTCTTTTCAGGTTTTACCTTACTGTCTACCCAGAATTTTCAGTGAACAGAGGGCTAGAGTTTCGTACACCAGGGAAAATCTACCCAGCCAAAATTTACCAAATTTTAACAGCAGCTTCCTGGGTAAATTTGGAACAAGTTTCGTGTTGTGCTCTTTTGCAGAAAACCGCAGGAAGGGGGCCTAAAAATTTAAGAGGCAGAAGTGCTTATTCTGGACAGAAATCTGACGCTCCAAGGTTTCTGTTATTTCTTATTATCCATAAGTTCAGAATTTTTCATTTTTGAACAGGAGATAGAGCACAAAATTTGGAACAATTCTTTCAACATGAACTTCTCCAGAAAAGGTCATTTTCTTGGGTCAATAAATCGTTCTTTTTGGTGACGGCAGAATTTCGGACAGTTCCGCTAGATGGTCCTTATGCAAACCACGCTTAGATACGCAAGAATCTTTCCACTCTCACACAACGCATTTTTTGATTTCAGATACACATGTTTATGATGTATGCACGTCCTATTCGTCCTCACAAATAAAACAATTGCCAAATAGCTTTGGTCTTACGATGATAGTCTCGGTGGCATACACAATACGGCTCTCGCTATAATAGCTAGTCGAGTCTTTCTAATCGTTCCTTAACTTATCGTAATCGCGGTTAGTGTACCTGCAGAAAATCAACAAGCATATATATATCATGAACCTTTCATGCCAGCACTCATGAAAGCGTCCGTAATCATTACCGTTTACTTATAGAAACGATATCTGTACAATTCCCGCCGTACAGACGACGTTAACATACGCTATCGAGCGTATTCACGGGGGTACCGTCATGAGACGGGGGTATGAACAGCGATCGCCATACCCTGCGCCAAACCTTCTACTCCCAATATGCACAACTAACAGTTGGCATATTGGCAGCACCTCAAGTAAGCCACTGCTTGAGGGCAGCGTTCGGTTCGCATCACCGACAGGAAGGCCAAGCTCTCTCAGTTGGCTGAGGATCCTTACCTTCTTACCTTAGCGACGAGTGCGTCGTTACAGAATTTAAGGTCGGTTGTGCATGAAAGTAAGTTTTGACAGAAAGTAATGTGCTGGAAGTCAGTTGATAATATATATAGAAGTTAGATAGCCACCTAGTAACTTTCCCATAATCCCTTAGGGCTTTATGAACTAGGCACCATCCTTAACGTACCAACGCATTTCGCAACACAACCTTCTAGTCAAGTTTTAGAAAAATGAGTTTTTAAGGCTTGTAGCATTCTCTGGCGTATGTATTTCGGCTCTGGTGTCCGCTGTTGCCAGCCGTGGCAGCTGTGGCACCAGCTACGGCTCTGATACCAGCTGTGGCAGAACCACCTGAATTAATCCGGCTCAAGTGTATTAACCATCACCATTAAGGCATCCTCGGTTAACCTTACACTTCAAACGGAGTAATCCACTGGTCTGTCGGGTATAACCTCCCGATACAACCACGGTGAACGGATCGAGCGCCGTACATACAAATGCTCATGCGACGATGAGCCCAGAGGATACCACATTCCAGCAAGTATTACATCATTTGCATAAGTCAATATTACAGACCTAGTTCTGAGTTTAGAAAACAAGTACTTCAATTAACATAAATAAGTTCTTCAGAGTTAAATTGCAGCGGAAATAAACAACGGAAGCTACTCGACGATACAGGATGTCTCGATGAAGCCCGTACGAGACATCACTCGGCCTTATCTCCGTTGGACGGGGGCGCATCCCATTCCACCGACCAACCAGGGGGAAGAGTGCAGGGCCAAGTCAAGCTAGCAATCATGTCTTCGAAGGTCTCACCTGAAAACGAGTCACAAGCAAGACTGAGTATACTAATACTCAGCAAGTCTTACCCGTGTAGTGGGAACTACTCCACCGACTCTAGACATGCAAGGCTTTTTGGCTCAGGGGTTTGTTTGCCGAAAAAGCATCTACAAGTGGGTCCTTACTTTCAACTTTTAGCTCAAGATTCTAGTTTCGTTAGCCAGTCTAGGTAAGCAGCTATCTAATGCATACATGGTGAAGGATTAAGTTTTCCATCCAACCAGTTCATTCATCATCATTGTTCCTCTTCTTACTCTGTGGGTAAAAATGGTTAAGCAGTCTCAATAGCCGTGAGAAACGGACGATTCGAATCGAATTTCTTAACCTTGCAAGGGAAACCCAAACACACGTCACGTGGTTACTCCCTAGAGTCACACGTGCAACTGTTCCCCTTTCTTTCCGGGTCGTGGATCGGGGCTACCCTCCGAGAGTACAAGAGCTCCACGCCACGGTTCGGCGCCGGGTCGTGACCACTCTCTGCACTCGCCATATGCACATGGGACCGAAGTTCAAAGGGTAGGATGCCGTCCCCTTGCCGGGCCAATCAGGTACTTAAGCTTACCGATTCCCATAATCTCGGCATGTGTTTAGTACGTTCAAAGACTTAACCATCACTACCACACCCTGCGGCCTTAGCATTTTTCACTAGACAGACGGGCCTCAATCGTAACCATCGTTACATAACCCGTCCGTGTCCTTATGATTGCAGCGTGTAGTAGTCATTCAACTCCTATTTTCTCGCGAGTGACAGGAAATCACTCGACTTTTACCGGAGTCCTATTAGCACAGCATTCTATCGAACCTTACATCTAGTTTTCCAAGCAAGGGTTCCTGACATCATGCAACTAAGTTTTCATCCAACTCCTATAAACTTAATGCACAAGCAAAGAGTAATGAGTTGCATAATTTCGGAAAGAATGGGTTATGCTCCGGGGCTTGCCTTCGCAGTTCGCTTGGAGATCTTCCGAACTTGGGCTCGGGTCTTCAAAAGCTTCAGTTAGATTTGCTTGAGCTTCACGCTGCTCACTCTCGGACGCGGGCACCAGCTCGTAAGTTCCGTCGGCGAGAGTCGTTGATTCTACATGAATGCACAAGTTTAATTCGTGGAAATGGCAATCGATACGATTTAAGAGTAATTACTACAATGGATGGTTTCTGGTCATGAACTTTTTGATTTAGGCACATCAGGGAAAGATGTGCTTACTGAAAAATTTTCAGCCAATTTTATGTAACAGATTAATTATGAAAAATACATTACATAGTTGCTGTTAGATCCTTGTTCTCTTTGTACAGAACAAATGGTGCAACAATTGTGGCTAAGATTTTTACAGAGCTCTCACTTGAGCATGCAGAAGCTACTGTAATTTTTGTAGGATTTATCATGCAGTATTTAGAGCATAGAAAATATGACATTCTACACCTAGGCTTTTTAAAGATTCATTTTTACAAGACCCTACACAGGGTTTTTGTCCATGAAACATTTTACACAGCAACCTCTACCACAGTGTAACTCCCAGTAATAATTTGGGGATTTTCCAAACTAAGGTACTATTTTCTTGATTTAATGTATGTTATTAGCACATAAATCAAATAAATAGGTTACTGTGAGATAAAAGGTCTCCTAATTTTTCTCTGGCTTCTAGTTACCAATACATTAGCATAGGAAAAGTTTCAATGGGTGACTTACCACCTAACTGCAGGGATAAAATATTCTTCTTACACATGATATGAAACTAAGTTTAACAAACAGTAAATCTAGAGATGGGATTTGGACCTGATCTTTTTACACAGTCCTAATCATCCAGCAACTAGTTCACTGCCCAAAATTCAGGGTCAGCATTGTTCTAGAACAGTGGGTATAAAATATGTCCATTAAAGCTTCTATTTAATGTAGAGCAAAATATTTGTAGATTCTGAGAAAATTTTTGTAACAAAAGTGGTAGAGTTTGTTCTGAGGATTCCAGAACAGTTGAGTTTGCATTTTTCTGAATTTTCTACGATTTTATACGAATTTTACAAGTTCACTGAATTTGAAACTAGGTTTGAAATTTTCTTTTACAACTAGGTCCTTGAATCTTGCGCTCAGACCCTTCTAAAGATTTAAATCCTTGCAATTGGGTCCTCGGCGGCTCGGGTGCGGCGGCCGGCCGAAATTCCGGCGAGGGGGCTCGCCGGCGGCGAGGGGCGAGGGTCGGGGAAGGTTCAGGGATGCGAGGGCTACCTTGTGGGGGTGTTGTTCAGGTGGAGGACGGCCGGGAAGGGCTCGCCGGCGTTGGAGCAGAGGCGGCGGCGGCGCGGCTCGCGTCGACGGCGGTGCTCCGGCGGGCTTGGGGCGGCGTGGTCTGGTCGGTGAGCTTCAGTGGCGCGTGGGGAAGCTACTCCGGGGCTCGGCTTGGACGGAGGGGGTCGGGGTCGTGCTGTCCACAGCGAGCAGGGGCGGCGGCGGCGACGGCAGCGCGGGCGGCGGTGCTCCGGTGGCTCTGGGTGGTGTTGGGTGGGTCGGCGAGCTGCGGTGAGGTGATGTAGTGGTGGCTGGGTGCTCAGTTTGGGCAGTGGGCGGCGGCAGTGGGCTGTCCACGGGCGGGTGGTGCTCGGCGGCGGCGATGGCGACGGCGAGGTGTTCTGGTGGCCGGGGGCTCGCGCGCGTGGCCGGGGTGGCGCTTTTATAGGGACAGGAGGGGCCTGGTTAGCGTGCGGGGCGGAGCACGGCAGCGGCGGGCACTGGCCGCGGAGGGCAGCGGCAGAACGCCAGCGCGTCGTGCGGCGAGCGGGCGCGGGCGACTGGGCGGCCGAGATCGTGGCGTGGGCGCGAGGAGATAGCGCGGCGTGCGGATTGGGGAGCAGCTGCTGCAGCGGCTCGGGCGGAGGGCAGGCGCGGCAGCTGGCGGGGCGCGGGGGCCGGGGCGGCACGGCGGAGCGCGGCCACTGGGCGAGCGGGCGGCGGCCTGGGCGCGGCAGCGCACGCGCGGGCGGGGACTGGCCGCGCGGCGTCGCGGCGGGGCAAAGCCGGCCGTGGCGGGGTGGTGCGGCGGCCACTGGCCTGGCGCTCCACGCCGGTCAGGCGACGCCGGCCACCTGGCGCGCGGCGGGCGGGCGAGCGCGCGCGGCGCGGCAGAGCAGACGAGGGACTGGAATGCAAAAATTCGAAAAAGTTCAGGGGGGCTGGGTGCAAACAGGGCGTTTTCTCCTCTTTCTGATTTGAATTTCAAAAACTTTTGAACACAAAAGTTGCTCAAAATAAAAAGTTCTACAACTTTGGTTTCAGGCAAAATTTCATTTGGCTTATGGTTTTAATGTTATTTTAAAAGTTTCAATTGTGTCCAAATGTGCCCAAATTTAATTTGAATTCCAACTGAACCCGTTTTAAATTCTTTCCACCCTCTCATTAGTTGGTTTAACATAGAGTTAGGCTAAAGTCTTTGATTTTTGGAATTGAAATTACCAGGGTTGTCACACCATGACTCTTTAGATCCTTTTTCGCAAACCTTGGAATTTGGATTAAAGGCTCAAGGGCTGCGTGGTGCATGTCATCGACGGCTTATTTTTCAAAAGTTCTTGGAAGATACAGACGAAAGATTGAAGACTAATTTGACCCTCAGCCTGATTCTTCGATTCATCCTAAGGCTCGGGGGCTACTCCATATGGAGTGCGAGTTCATCGCACCCCATATAAAACAAGAACTGAAGACTACTCGAGGTTTGAGCACCTCATAGCCTCGATGCAGCCAAAGAAGTACTCAGAAGACACCTTCAAGATGAAGTTCGGAAGAACTTGAAGACACCTTCAGAAGTACTCAAAAGCCCGCATTACTCGGCTACGAAGAGCTCGGGGGCTTGTCAGGGATAGATCCCCAGGTACCCACAAGGAGGGAAGAAGTCGAACTCCTACGGTACAACCCGAACCTGAAAGCCTTCCCGACTAGTGTGCGAGAGGCTGCATGATTGCCACAAGCGCCCTCATGAATTTCTTCCAGAACTTCTCGCCCTTCTGTGGTAGTCACGCACTTCATGAGTATCCCTGTTGCTGATCCACACTTGTAGAGCTTATCTCCCACCAGGACGTAACCCTTGCTTCTCTTGACTAGTCCGATAGCCTCGGCGCTCTTGGGGTCGATGTTGGGAGGTAACTTCTTTTCCTTCATCAAGTCGATGAACTGGGAACGCCAGTCCACATCAATCATCAAGACCTCTCGACTAGGCTCCGCAGGGCCTTGGTCGATGGTGCCTAGGTCTATCCTTGGAATAGAGGGATGGTGGAGTTCTTTGACGAAAACTCCAGACGGAACTTTAGCTCGTTGGGAGCCTAACTTTGAGAGTACGTCTGCTGCAATGTTATTGTCGCGGAGCACGTGACGAATCTCAAGCCCTGAGAACTTGTTCTCGAGTGTGCGGATAAGTGTGACGTAGGCGTCCATGGCTTCCTTGTTGGTATCCCACTCTTTGTTGCATTGTTGGACCACTAGTAAGTAGTCGCCAAAAAAGAGTAGTCGCTTGATGCCAAGGGAGACAGCCAGGCGTAGCCCATGGAGTAGTGCCTCGTACTCGGCGTCGTTGTTGGAGACTTTAAATAGTATTTGGAATACGTATTTAAGTTGCTCACCGGTCGGGCTGATGAAGAGTACTCCTGCGCCACCGCCTCCGAGCTTGAGGGACCCATCGAAGTACATGAGCCAATGCTCTGGCTGGTCAGCTAGAGTTGGTACTTGGTTTTCTTGCCACTCTGCCAAAAAATTGACTAGAGCTTGCGACTTGATGGCGGTGCGTGACTTGAAGTCGATGTTAAGAGCTCCCAGTCCCACTGCCCACTTGAAGATGCATCCGGTGGCATCCCGATTGTGGAGTATGTCCGCCAATGGGAAATTGGTGACCACTGAGATCTTGTACTCGTCGAAGTAGTGGCGAAGCTTCGTGGAGGTGATGAGTATAGTGTAGAGAAGTTTCTGAATTAAAGGATAATAAACCTTTGACTCAGAAAGGACTTCGCTGGCAAAATAGACTGGCCGCTGCACGCCAAATGCATGGCCGTCCTTGTTCCGCTCCACTACGATAGTCGTGCTGACTACATGAGTAGCCGCAGCAATGTAAAGTAGCAGGTTCTCGCTTGGGTTCAGAGCTATGAGGATGGGGGCGATTGGAGGTGAGTCCTCTAATGCCTGCACCGCTTCTTCGGTCCAAACAAAGTTGTCCTGCTGCTTGAGGAGCTTGAAGAAAGGTAGGCCCCATTCTCCATGTCGGGAGATAAATCTGTTTAATGCCACCATGAAGCCGGTGAGCTTCTGCACATCTTTAATCTTCTGTGGAGCCCCCATGCTTGTGATGGCAGTAATCTTTTCAGGGTTAGCCTCAATTCCTTGGTGACTGACGATGAAACCGAGGAGCTTCCCTTGGGGTACGCCGAAGACGCACTTAGTCGGGTTGAGTTTCCACTGAAATCTGGGCAGACTGTTGAAAGTTTCCTTGAGATCGGAGATGAACTCGTCGGGATTTCTGGTTTTGACAACCACGTCATCCACGTAAGCTTCATCATTGCGATGTAGTTGGCAACGAGGCATAGTTGTATGGCTCCTTGGTAAGTCGCACCCGCGTTCTTTAGCCTAAACGACATAGTCGTGTATGCGTAGGCACCGAACAGGGTGATAAATGCAGTCTTGATCTTGTCTTCTTCCTTGAGGGAAATCTGATGATAACCCGAGTAGCAATCAAGGAAGGAGGGCAGGACGCAGCTGGCAGTGGAGTCGATAACCTGATTGATACGGGGAAGTGCGAAAGGATCTTTTGGGCAGTGCCTATTGAGAGCGATGTAATCGACACACATCCTCCATTCATTATTATTCTTTTTGAGAACAAGTACAGGGTTGGCTAGCCACTCTGGGTGGTACACCTCTTTGATGAAACCAGCCGCGAGTAGTTTAGCTAGCTCTTTTTTGATGGCCTGCCTCTTTTCTAGAGAGAAACGACGTGGTCGTTGCTTCCTCGGAGTGGCCTTGGGATCAACTTTCAAAGCATGCTCGATCAGCTCCTTGGGGACACCTGGCATATCCATTGGTTTCCATGCGAAAATGTCTCGGTTGGCCCTAAGAAAGCTTATGAGCGCAAGTTCCTATTTGCTGTCCAGGTGGCCGCCGATCAGGGCGGTCTTGGATGAGTCACCCTCCTGGAGCTGGATGGTCTTGATGCCGATGTTGGAGTTAGGCTTTACCCTCGAATGGCTTGGCCTCTTGTTTGCCACCTCCAGCTCTGTCTCGAAGAGTTGCTATGCGGCCGTGAGTACTCCGGATGAAGGCTCTAGCACGCGTGCTGATGCAGCATACTTGATCGCCTCCTGGTAGCAGTCGTAGGACTTCTCGATGTTACCGCGGAGGGAGAGTACACCATTATTACCTGGCATTTTCAAGATAAAGTAGATGTAATGGGGTACCACCATGAATTTGGCCAGGGTGGGCCTGCCAAGGATGGCGTGGTACAAAGATTCGAAGATCGCGACATCGAATGTTATGTAATCAGTACGGAAGTTGTCAACTGTCCCGAAGGTAACTGGCAATATGACTGAACCAATCGGCGTAGCCGACCCAGGACAATCCCGTAGAATGGAGCCTTGCTGGGGGTGAGCATCTTGCCAACGTCCAACCTCATTTTCTTTAGAGTATACTCAGGAAGAGCAGGTTTAAACCGCTTCCCCCATCGATGAGTACTCGGGTCAGGGTAGAGCCCGCGACTACCGGGTCTAGTACGAGCGGAAGTTTTCTCGGCTCGGAGAAGCTGGTCCACTGATCCTCCCTGGAGAAGGAGACTGGGACCTCGCTGTGTCTCAAAGGACACGGCACGGCTGGCTCGACTGACATGATCTCGCACCGAAACAGCTTCTGCGCGCGCTTGATGAGGATACCGTCTTCGCCTCCGAAGATGACATTGACAGTCTTAGTCGGGTGCTGGAAACCCGGAGGGCCTGACTTGTTGTTGTCCTCATCCGCCTTGTCCTTGTCCATCTCCTAGTCGTCAGGAGGAGGCGGTGCGTTGAGGCTTTTGCGGAGGATGGTGCATTGGAACATTGTGTGCTTGGCCTTCGGGTGCATTGGGCATTGCTTGTGGAGGATCTTCTCGTACTGATCCTGCAGCTTGCCCAACTTCTTGCTGCGTGGATTGCGCTCAACATTGGCCACTTGATCTTCTGGCTTTCGCTTGCGGGCGGCGCCCAAGTACTAGCCTTTGTCGGGGCGGTTGTTGTTGTTGTTGCCCTTGTCGTTCTTGTGCTTAGGGAAGCGTTTGTTCTCCTCGTCTTCTTGGTCCGCCCATCGCCGCATCATGTCTCGGAGCTCGAGTACGGTAGTTGGAAGGTTCCTCCTGAATTCCCTGTATGTTTGCTTCGTGGCCAGTCCGTTGCGGAAGCAGCGGATGACCTCCTTGTCGGCGATGTTGGAGATGGTTGCGCGGGTGTCGAAGAAGCGGCGCATGTACAACCTCAGGGACTCATTCTCCTCCTGCTTGACCTGCGACAAGTTATGACGAGTACCTGCCGGGATCATGGATCCCTAGAAGTTATCGATGAAGACCTGCTTCAGGGTCTCCCAGGAGTCGATGGAGTTTGGCTGTAGGGTTTCCAGCCATGTGAGTGGTGCGGCTTCCAGGGCCATCGGGAAGTAGAGGGCTTTAGTCGAATTAGAGCCCCCGCACACTTCAATGGCCACGGAGTAGCATCGCAGCCACTACCGCGGATCCTGTTTCCCGTCGTATTTCGGGATGTTTGTGGGCTTGAAGTCCCTCGGGTACTCGCAACTGGTGATGTGTTCTATGTAAGCATGGAAACGATCATGGTCGTCGCGAACAGCGTTCTCAAACTACTCGCGTTACCGATTGGAGAAGATGGTGTGCGCGTCATGGTTGCTGTTGATGTGCTGCCTTAGGTCGCCGAGAGGTGGGGGTAGCTAGTTACCCTTGTGGCCTTGGCCTCCCACGGGTTGCCCCCTCCCCTAGGTCTAGGGCCTTGCTATTGTAGCTCCTGCTCGACTTGTCGATTGTTGCGGGGGTTGGGATGACCTTCGGCAGTACGACTACCCTGGGGTACAGAGCTGCCATGGCGTTCTGATCTGGAACATGTGTTTTGGATGGATTTCAGCGTGTCCAACTTATCGAGTTGGACTGTGGCTTATTTGACAAGTCGCATGATCCGCTGGGTTGCGTCCATTTGTGGGATTTGCTGCAGGAGTAGAGACGCTTCGTAGATGTTACCGATGGGAGTAATGAATTCCTCGTCCGCCGCTGCCTCAAAATCCCCTTGTAGGTTTCTTCGCCACTGCGGGTTGCGGGCGCGCTCCTAAGCATTGCGCCTACGCTTGTTCCTCCGGGTGTTCTTCCACCTTCGTGCCCGCCTCTGCTCCTCAATTTCATCCTGGGAGGCATCAACGGTGTCTTGGTTAGTGGAGATCTCGTCTTCGAGCTCGTTGTCAAACTCAATGCATGGCTCATCGTCTTCGAGGTCAAGGATTGAAGCCATGTAGACTTTGCGCTCTGGCGAGTAGTCGCCTGAGTAGTCAGTGGCCAGGACCGTCGAGGTGGTAGTCCTGGATGTCTCTTCCTGGATAGGAGAGAGAGGTCTGCCTTTTTGAAAAGGCAGTTCCTGTATGGTGGCTACCAGACGGGCGTCATCATTCGAGTAGTTCGGAGGGCTCCATGCCCTTCCAGTACAGGAATCTGCTGCGTGGTAGTCGTAATGCTCAAACCTAGATGACTAACCACGGAGGAGTCGGGATCGTCATCTGAATCCAAGTAGGCGTCAAAAATGGGTGCCTCCCGGCTAGCGGTGGCATCCTCGTCTCCAAGCTTAAGTAGGAGATCTAAATCCGCTTCCAGGTCGGAGAGGGACTTAGATCGTAGGTGTAACACCTCAGGTGTTTAAATTACGAAACAAGCCTCATTAGCTTAACAAGATGCATAAATAACTAAGAAAAGTTTAAAAGAAACGAATTATACTTTTGTTTTGCATTTGATTTTAAATTTTTGTGTATATATGCATCAATATATGTGCTCTAATCAACCAAATTGAATAACTTTCACATCAATGCAGATGTGGATAAAAAATTTAATAGGCACATCATTGATGACTGGATACGAAATTTTTGCCCAGGAAATGACGTGCCCTCCGAATTATACTTTTTGAGTTTTTAAAATAACTTCTAAACTAGAACTCAAATGAACTTTGGCCTGAAACAAAACTTGTGTAACTTTTCATTTTGAACAACTTTCATCTTCATAGATTTTTGAGTTGCAACACAAAAATTTGAGAAACACTTGAATTTGCAGTTCAGCCCCTCACCTTTCTTCTATTTCCCTCTCGGCTCCCTCCCTCCCCTGCTCTGTGTCACACCCGATTCTAGAAAGAACCAGATGCATCTCATGTGTGCGCCAGGATCATGTTCACACACACATGATAGACGGAAGAGTGTAATATATCAAAGACAATGCTCAAAAAGTAACTAAATAAAGTAGTTAACAATATTACACTCCAAATAAAAGAGACACAAAGGTCTTTAAACGATACACCAATATACCCTATACGAAGTCTGCAATAACTCCGTCTTCCACAGGCGATGACTGGTGAACGTAATGCCTAGAACTCCTCGAAGTCGTCGAAGTTCTCCTCTTCAAAGTTCTCTTCTAAATAGCTGTGGGCAAGGGTGAGTACTCTTATGGTTGGTACTCAGCATGTGGGGAGAATATGCAAGGCCAACAAGGATAGGCTAAGGTTTGCAGCAGCGAGCACTTTTAGTTGGTCAAGTATTTATTAGCAAGCACCTATTAACTAGGTTTAAGTTTATACCATCCCACTTAAGCAAAAACATAAAGGTACCATCAACATAAACATTAACCACGAACACAATTTAATTAATCTTCAAGTTTCATTATCATGTGAGGGTCCAAGCCACTCTTAACCGTGAGTACGGCTGTTACAACAGTTTTACACTCTGCAGAGGTTGTACACTTTACCCACAAATCGTGTTCCCCTGAGTCGCTCGGGTTTGCAAGGCCCTTAAACACTTCCGAGGTGAGTGGCGAGGGTACACTACCAAGCCTTTACAAAGACATGTCAAGAGCTAGGCAGCCTGCTAGAGTTTCAGTAGCAGTGTGGTCCATAAACCTCCCTAATGGTTAGCTCCTTAGCAAAGGCAGCTACCCCAAGAGGACCGGGCTATGACCCCTATCACCGACCCCCTCCTTGCCCTTTCGGTAAGGCCACCAGCTAACTACACATCTAATTAATTGGCTAAGGTCAGAGCCATATGACTTTGTGGTTGCACTGTTCACTTGGGTGGTTCTCCATGTTCCCATTAAACAAAGATGATCTTGAATTAACGCGGTATAACAACATTATGAAACGTGATCATAATTATCATAAGAGTAAACCAACACCAATCCCAAAGTTTGCAACTAATCATGTCTACCCAACATAAATAGTAAACCCAGGTGTTTCAAGGTTTGGGGTAAAAGACTAGGTATGTCCTTAGCATAGGTAACCCATCAAGTTTATGCAAGCAATATTAAAGTAAAGTGAATTATCATGCCATTGTTGGGATAAAATAGAATATGCAGGGGAGGGAAGTCCACTTGCCTTCTTCAAATAGCAGCTGATTCTCTTCCTCGTAAGCTTGCTCTTGGTTTGGCTCGAACATCACGTTGTCTACGCGATCACGGAAACAAGCATACACAAACAAATAAGAAACAGTACAACAAGCAGTACAAACAGAGAGTAAAAAGATGATAATATTGTAGTTCATGATGCAAGGATCGCGTGAGCGCAAGAATCGCTGAAACGGAGTTGAAACGATGAAGATATGGCTAAAACAGTGATTCAGGGACCTAACTGCGAGAATTTTGAACTTCCAGGGCTAGATCTGAAGAAATCAGGGGCTAAAACATAATTAAACCTTAAACAAAGGGTTTGGGTGCAAAACTATAGGTCTTGGACGGCGGGTACTAATTCTAGAAAGGTCAGGGGTTGGGACAGAAAAAGAAAGGGCTCAACTATAATTATTTTTCTACTGATCTGGACTGCGAGTTGATTCCTGAAAAACCTAGGGGCTTTTCTGCAAAGGTTCCGGGGACGGCTAGGGTCAGGCGAATCTGGTCCGTTGGATCAGAATCGAGCGGCGGGGTAAGGGTCGGACGAATCGGACGCGGCTCAGATTCGTTCTGGCCGTCAGATCCAGATCGGGCGACGGGACGAGGGTCGGCTCGATGAAGTAAAAGGGTCGGGCGAATCGCTCAACTGCGCTGGGCACCGGTGGCGAGCAAGAGCGACGGCGGACGGCCGGAATTCACCGATTTCGGTGCTCTGGGGCTCGATGCAGGCTGGGGTTATGCCGGGGAGTTAGAGGGCGGCACGGCGAAAGTGGTGGGGGTCACGGGACGGCCGTGCGGCGACCGTAGACCGGCGGCCACGACGGCGGGCGGAAACAGATCTCTGGTGAGCAATTGGGGCTATGACAGAGCGAGAGAGAGAGAGAGAGAGAGGGGGGAAACGGGGGCAGCTTGGTGCTCACCACCTCGCGGAACTCCGGCGAGGGTTGTCGTTGGAGAAACAGAGGGACGGTGAGTCGACGGAGGGGCAGCGACACGGGGCGGCGGCGTTCCTCCGGTGTGCGACTTCCAGCGGCGTGCGACAGTGCGGAGTAGAGGAAGGGATTTAAGATGGCTCTGGGTGCAAAGCAGGGCTCCGGCATGGGTTTTATAGGGGAGAAGAGGAGGCGGAGTGGCCGGGAAAAGGGAAGGCGGCGGCTCACGCGGCGGCCTGCGAAGGAAACGGCGGAGCGCGTACCGCGGCCAGTATGGGAAGCCAGCGTCGCGGGGAAGGAAGGAGGAGACGCAGGCGATGGCGTGGAGTCGATCTGGATTTGGGGTGAAGAGGAAAAGGGAAAGGGGGGGCGCGGACGACGGCGCGGCGCGTCTGGCGTCGCGGCGGAAAAAGGAAAGAGGGGAAGCGGTGTGGGAGGAAGAAGATAGAAAAGGAAGAGAGGGGGCGCCGACAGGTGGGACCCAGCTGGCGGTGGAAGAGAGGTGAGGGAGAGTAAGGCAGATTGGGCCTGCTGAGTTGGGCCGCGGGGAAGGAAAAAGAAAAAGGAGAAGAGAGAGGGGTTTGGGCTGGGCTGAAAGAAAAGAGTGGGAGAAGAAAAAGAAATAAAGATGCATGCAATAATTTCATTTTGTGGCTTTTATAAAAAATATTTTTAAAATTTTAATTCCTATATTTTTGGGTGTTACAAAACCTACCCCCCTTAAAGAGAATCTCGTCCTCGAGATTTGGAAGGATTAGGGAACAACTGAGGGAATTCTGCAATCAGTTCATCTTCTCTTTCCCAAGAAGCCTCATCCTCTAGGTGGTGACTCCACTGTACTTTGCACATTTTGATCACCTTGTTCCGAGTAACCCTCTGAGATGTTTCCAAGATTCTAACTGGATGCTCTGCATAAGTCAAATCTTCTTGTACATTGAGTTCCTCCAGCGGTAACTGCTCCTCAGGCACTCTCAAACATTTCTTTAGCTGTGATACGTCAAACACATCATGGACATCTGACAATCGTGCCGGTAACTCCAATTGATATGCCACTTCACCTTTCCTTTCCAGGATCTGAAAAGGACCAATATAACACGGTGACAACTTTCCTTTCACTTTGAATCTACGTAATCCCGTGATGGGTGATACCTTCAAATACACGAAATCTCCAACTTCAAATGTCAATTCCCTTCTTCGTGTGTCAGCATAACTCTTCTGTCATGACTGAGCAGTCTTGAGATTATCCCGGATTATCTGGACTTGTCTATCTGCTTCTTGAAGAATCTCTGGCCCAAAAACCTGACTTTCTCCTATCTGATTCCAATACAATGGTGTCCTGCATTTTCTCCCATATAATGCTTCAAATGGGGCCATCTTGAGACTTGCCTGATATCTGTTATTGTAGGAGAACTCTGCATATGGCAAGCTTTTATCCCAACTACCTCCATGTTTGAGGGCACATGCTCTCAACATATCCTCTAATACATGATTCGTTCGCTCAGTCTGTCCGTCTGTTTGTGGATGATATGCGGAACTGAAATTGAGCTTTATATCCATGGATTCATGTAATTTCTGCCAGAAACGCGACGTGAACTGAGTACCTCGATCAGACACTATTTTCTTTGGAACACCATGCAGACACACAATTCGTGACATGTACAGTTCTGCTAACTTGGCTCCAGTGTACGTTGTTTTGACCGGGATGAAATGTGTGACTTTTGTCAATCTGTCCACAATAACCCATATCGAGTCGTAACCATCACGAGTACAGGCTAACCCTACAATGAAATCCATACCAATCTCTTCCCATTTCCATTCAGGTACCTTCAACGGCTGGAGTAAACCTGCTGGTCTCTGGTGTTCTGCTTTCACTCTCTGGCACACATCACACAAAGCTACGTGAGTTGCTACGTATCTTTTCAAACCATACCACCAGTACCTTTCTTTCAAGTCTTGATACATCTTGGTACTTCCTTGTTCATCTTCGGTGAAATCCGTAGTCTTGCCTAAGCCAATTTGAATCTTGATCTCTTTGATCTTAGCATCTGTCAACTGTCCTTTTCTGATCTCTTGTTCTAATGTAGGTTCCATCTCAATGGTCATGGCTTCCGCCTGTGTGACAATTCCCAGGTTCAAACGTGCTATCTCCCAACATAATTCCTGAGGCATCAATCGAGCAATCATCCTATTAGCTTGTCCTTTCCGGCTTAGGGCGTCTGCCACAACATTAGCCTTGCCAGGATGATACTGAATATCCAAATCATAGTCTTTGATTAATTCTAGCCATCTGCACTATCTTAGGTTAAGATCCTGTTGCGTGAAGATGTACTTCAGACTCTTATGGTCCGTGAAGATCTGACAGTTGTTTCCGATCATGTAGTGCCTCCAAATCTTCAATGTGTGCATGACGGCAGCCAATTCCAAGTCATGGGTAGGATAGTTCTGCTCATGCTTTCTCAACTGTCTTGAAGCATAGGCCACAAACTCCACTGGGTGAAGTTGATGCCACAAACTCTACTTTATCTCCTTGAGGGCTGGTTAAGAGCACTGACCTCTTGCGACACTGAATGACACCATCACATCCTGATAACCAATCCATTCCGAGGATCACATCAATGCCGCTAGTCTTTAGGACTATTAGATTGGCTAGGAATTCTATCCCCATAATATTCATGTTGACCCTCGGGCATAAGTGACTAGCTTTCAATTCTTTGCCCGGGGAACTTACTAGAAGTATTTGTTTCGTAGGGCTCATTGGTAAATTATGTTTTGCAGCGAATTGCTCAGTAATGAATGAATGTAATGCTCCAGAATCAAATAAAACTGATGCAGGTTCAGAATTAACAAGGAACGTACCGAGCACAACATCGGGAGCCTCTTCAGCTGTTTCTGCAGCCACATGATTCACCCTTCTGCGCACATTGTTCTATTGACCTCTGTTGCCCAGTGGTGTCTGGTAGCTGTTGCGCGGCAGCTGCTGCTGAGGAGTCTGCCTCTGCCCACTGTTCCTCTGATTCTGAGGAGTCTGCATGTTACGCTTCGGGCAGTTGTTGCTTGTGTTCCCCAAGCTCCTTGCGCTTGCTCTCCAGACCAATGGCTTTGTCTAGCTGAGTCTGGAAGTTTGGAAAGGTGTCACTGTGCAGCTGATAGTTGAGCGGCCCTATCAGACCTTCCAAGAAGCGCTCCTGCCTCTTTGCGTCACTATCCACCTCATGGGGCGCGTAACGAGACAACTGAGTGAATTTGTCCCGGGACTCGCTGACAGTCATGCTGCCTTGCTTCAGGGACAGGAATTCCTTCTGCTTGAGCTTCATTAGTCCTCCTGGGATATGGTGGCTGCGGAAGTTGGTTCTGAACTCCTCCCAGGTGATAGTGTTGGCATTGGCGTGGGCAGCAATGAAAGCATCCCACCAATCAGTGGCTGCACCTTCTAGACGTCCTGCAGCATACAGGACCCTTTCACGGTCACTGCATTGCGTGATGTCCAGCATCTTAGTGATGACCTTCAACCACTCATCAGCATCCAAGGGATCCACTGAGTGAGAAAAGGTAGGAGGTGGTGGCTCATGAATTCTCTATGTTTGTCTCTTGGTGGCTGGTTTTGTTGCGGTGTTTGCTGATTCTGCTGAGCTTGTATGTTCTGGATGGTGGCAGTGAGGTCCTGCAACACCTGCATCTGTGCTGCCAAGAATTGCTCCATTGTTGGGTTGGGTGGTGGTGGCAACTGACTTTGTCAATTGACTACGTGAGCATGCCTAGTGCTAGGGATATCCTGTCTTCCACCTGTCCTGGTGTTTACCATCTGACCGTTAGGGAATAAACCCAGGATAAGACAAGTGTAATTGATATAGGTAGATAGAAGATAAGATCTTAACAAAATATGGATTTATAAGGACTCCAACTTATATTTTATGGATAGATTATATCAATCAATTCTCAAAGTTTCCAACCAAGCACACAAAAACAAACATTTGTTCTCAAGCAAACATTATTACATCGTCGTCCTCTCAAGCAAAAATGGTTCTAACGAAAGAACTTTAAGAGATACTAGCCTAAGAGCCTAGATGCCTAGTCCTCGTGGTGAGTTATGGAGCCGGGTTCGCCGCGGCGAAGCTTCTTGCGGGGCGGTGATAGGGCGGGGAAGCGGGGTTCATTTAGCTGTGGAGGTGGCGGTGAGCTTCCCTCAAGTCGGGCCTCCAGTATGCTGATCCTGTCATGGGCCTCCAGTAGCTTGTCCTGAGTATCGTCCAACTCAGTGACGACGCTCTCCAGCTCAGTGTTGAGGGCGGCGGTGACTCGAGCAAGGGTGTTGAGGCGGTCTTCATCATCTCCACCCAGAGTAACCACAGTTTCCTCAGTTCCACTGAGACGGCGAGGAAAGTGGCGGTACTCCAAGTTCTGAAGCTCCTGGCGGTGGGTGTGGCAAATAGACCACATAGCTCTCCTTGCGGCGCTGCTGACTGAGGCGTCGTAAGTAGCGTGGGGCGTAGCTGAGTCGTGCGCAGTGAGTGTCCTCAGGCCTCTGGCACTCTTCGTATCCGTCCTGACGTGGGCACGAGTGAGGTAGTAGTCGCCGAGTGTAGGGTCGATGTAGTGGTGCGTGTGGTAGTGGGGTCTCACGTGGTTGCCCAACTCCTGCAGAACACCCTGCAGCACCAGAGACAAGTGACCGGGCTCTTTGTCCGAAGTGCGAACACAACAGAGTTGCCTCGTCCCTGGAGGATCATCACCCTAATCGTCGTTGTCTTCATTGTTGTCGTTGTCC
The DNA here is from genome assembly GCA_032594955.1 of Panicum miliaceum. Lineage (NCBI taxonomy): Eukaryota > Viridiplantae > Streptophyta > Magnoliopsida > Poales > Poaceae > Panicum > Panicum miliaceum. Next base: position 32,386,652 of record CM064056.1, read on the forward strand.
TCGTCATCATCACCTCCATCATCAATACCCTCGGAGTTACTTGGGCTTCCTCCAGCGGCGACCGGTATTGGAGCGGGAGCTGGAGCAGGGACAACTGGGGGTGGTGGTGGTGGTGCCTCAACAATTGGTGATGCCAGCGGTGTGAACTGATTCCCTTCTTCATCAATCGCCATGATGCAGCCATCATCAGCATCCACAAAGTAGTAGGCCTCCGCGGGTTCCTCCTCTATAGCTTCCTCCTCCTCAACAGGGGCTGGAACTAGGGCGGGAGGGGCTGGCTCAGCTGGGGCAATGCGAACCTAGCGACCTCCGGTGCGCTAGCGAGCAGTCTGGTAAGTCCTAACCATCTGACAGAGCGAGAATAAAACTCAAAATAATTTTTTTTAAAGAAATAAAACAATAAAAAGTTTATGTAAACATAGGTTTTTATGCGAAAATATCAAATAATCACGAAGAAATTTTTGAGGCTGACATGGCTTGCTAGAAGATAATCCTTAATTTCGACCATTTCTAACTAGGCTAGTGTCCTACAGTAAACATAACTCTGATACCACTTCTGTCACACCCGATTCTAGAAAGAACCAGATGCATCTCATGTGTGCGCCAGGATCATGTTCACACACACATGATAGACGGAAGAGTTTAATATACCAAAGACAATGCTCAAAAAGTAACTAAATAAAGTATTTAACAATATTATACTCTGAATAAAAGAGACACAAAGGTCTTTAAATGATACACCGATATACCCTATACGAAGTCTGCAACAACTCCGTCTTCCACAGGCGATGACTGGTGAACGCAATGCCTGGAACTCCTCGAAGTCGTCGAAGTTCTCCTCTTCAAAGTTCTCTTCTAAACAGCAGGGGCAAGGGTGAGTACTCTTATGGTTGGTACTCAGCAAGTGCGGAGAATATGCAAGGCCATCAAGGATAGGCTAAGGTTTGCAGCAGCGAGCACTTTTAGTTGGTCAAGTATTTATTAGCAAGCACCTATTAACTAGGTTTAAGTTTATACCATCCCACTTTAGCAAAAACATAAAGGTACCATCAACATAAACATTAACCACGAACCACAATTTAATTAATCTTCAAGTTTCATTATCATGTGAGGGTCCAAGCCACTCTTAACCGTGAGTACGGCTGTTATAACAGTTTTACAGTCTGCAGAGGTTGTACACTTTACCCACAAATCGTGTTCCCCTGAGTCGCCCGGGGTTGCAAGGCCCTTAACTACTTCCGAGGTGAGTGGCGAGGGTACACTACGAAGCCTTTACACAGACATGTCGAGAGCTAGGCAGCTCGCTAGAGTTTCAGTAGCAGTGTGGTCCATAAACCTCCTTAATGGTTAGCTCCTTAGCAAAGGCAGCTACCCCAAGAGGACCGGGCTATGACCCCTATCACCGATCCCCTCCTTGCCCTTTCGGTAAGGCCACCAGCTAACTACACATCTAATTAATTGGCTAAGGTCAGAGCCATATGACTTTGTGGTTGCACTGTTCACTTGGGTGGTTCTCCATGTTCCCATTAATCAAAGTTGATCTTGAATTAACGCGGTACAACAACATTATGAAACATGATCAACATTGCCATAAAAGTAAACCAACACCAATCCCAAAGTTTGCAACTAAGCGCGACTACCCAACATGAATAATAAACTCAGGTGTTTCAAGGTTTGGGGTAAAAGACTAGGTATGTCCTTAGCATAGGTAACCCATCAAGTTTATGCAAGCAACATTAAAGTAAAGTGAATTATCATGCCGTTGTTGGGATAAAATAAAATATGCAGGGGAGGGAAGTCCACTTGCCTTCTTCAAATAGCTGATGATTCTCTTCCTCGTAAGCTTGCTCTTGGTTTGGCTCGAATGTCACGTTGTCTACGCGATCACACAAACAAGCATACACAAACAAATAAGAAACAGTACAACAAGAAGTACAATCAAAGAGTAAAAATATGATAATATTGTAGTTCATGATGCAAGGATCGCGTGAGCGCAAGAATCGCTGAAATCGGAGTTGAAACGATGAAGATATGGCTAAAACAGTGATTCAGGGACCTAATTGCGAGAATTTTGAACTTCCAGGGCTAGATCCGAAGAAATCAGGGGCTAAAACATAATTAAACCTTAAACAGAGGGTCGGGGTGCAAAACTATAGGTCTTGGATGGTGGGTACTAATTCTACAAAGGTCAGGGGTCGGGACAGAAAAAGAAAGGGCTCAACTCTAATTTTTTTCTACTGATCTGGACTGCGGGTTGATTCCTGAAAAACCTAGGGGCTTTTCTGCAAAGGTTCCGGGGACGGCTAGGGTCGGGCGAATCTGGTCCGTTGGATCAGAATCGAGCGGCGGGGTAAGGGTCGGATGAATCGAACGCGGCTCAGATTCGTTCTGGCCGTGAGATCCAGATCGGGCGGCGGGACGAGGGTTGGCTCAACGGAGTAAAAGGGTTGGGCGAATCGCTCAGCTGCGCTGGGCGCCAGCGGCGAGCAAGAGCGGCGGCGGACGGCCGGAGTTCACCGATTCCGGTGCTCTAGGGCTCGGTTCAGGCTGGGGTTATGCCGGGGAGTTAGAGGGCGGCACGGCGGAAGTGGTGGGGGTCACGGGATGGCCGTGCGGCGACCGTAGACCGGCGGCCACGGCGGCGGGTGGAAACAGATCTCTGTTGAGCAATTGGGGCTGCGACAGAGCGAGAGAGAGAGAGGGGAAACGGGGGCGGCTTGGTGCTCACCACCTCGCGGAACTCCGGCGAGGGTTGTAGTCGTTGGAGAAACAGATGGACGGCGAGTCGACGGAGGGGCGGCGACACGGGGCGGCGGCGTTCCTCTGGTGTGCGACTTCCAGCGGCGTGCGATGGTGCGGAGTAGAGGAAGGGATTGAAGATGGCTCTAGGTGCAAAGCGGGGCTCCGGCGTGGGTTTTATAGGGGAGAAGAGGAGGCGGAGCGGCCGGGAAAAGGGAAGGCGGCGGCTCACGTGGCGGCCTGCGAAGGAAAGGGCGGAGCGCGTACCGTGGCTAGTATGGGAAGCCAGCGTCGCGGGGAAGGAAGGAGGAGACGCGGGCGACAGCGCGGAGTCAATCTGGATTTGGGGTGAGGAGGAAAAAGGAAAGGGGGGGCGCGGACGACGGCGCGGCGCGTCTGGCGTCGCGGTGGAAAAAGGAAAGAGGGGAAGCGGTGCGGGAGGAAGAAGATAGGAAAGGAAGAGAGGGGGCGCCGATAGGTGGGACCCAGCTGGCGGTGGAAGAGAGGTGAGGGAGAGTAAGGCAGATTGGGCCTGCTGAGTTGGGTCGCGGGGAAGGAAAAAGAAAAAGAAGAAGAGAGAGGGGTTTGGGCTGGGCTGAAAGAAAAGAGAGGAAGAAGAAAAAGAAATAAAAATGCATGCAATAATTTCATTTTATGGCTTTTATAAAAAATATTTTTAAAATTTTAATTCCTATATTTTTGGGTGTTACACTCTGCCGCTCAGTGAAGCCGTAGGCGCCATGTGGCCGACGATGCCTACACCGCTCCGCACCAAGCCAACCCACGCGCGACCCTGCAGTTTCCCAACACGTGCCCATGTCGCTGGCACGCGACGCCGCGCCGGCGCTGCCACCGCCCGCCACGCCCAATGGCGAGACGGCGCCGTGCACAAGCCTCCGCCGCGCCCCTGCTACCGCCCCTCTGGCCCTATAGTGCCCCAGCCGTGCACAGCTCTGGCCACCGCCCTGCTCGCCCAATGGCGCGCCCCAGCCCTGCCGGCACCCCTAGCCCCTCCTCCCTCCCTTGCACCTATAAAGGCCGAACAGAGCTCACCTACCGTGGAACCCCCACCCCTGGTCCTCCTCCGCCCAAGCCAAGCCCAGGAACGGGTTCCCCTCGACGCCGCGAAGCTCACCGGCCAGCCCCCACCGGCTCTCGCCCGCCAGCCTTGCTGGAACGCCCCCGCCGCTGCCGCACAACACCGCCGCAGTCGCCGCTCACCGCGGGCGGCTCAGCTCAGGCCATCTCCACCCCAACCGAGGCTTCCCCAAGGTAGCCCATGCCTTCCACTTGCTCCTCCCCCTTGTTCCCCTCACCACCGACCCCTCCCCTCACCGAAATCGAGCTCAAGCTTGCCGGCCGGCCGCCAGGGACCACATTGCTTTGATTGCAATCTTCCCAGGGGCCTGCACACAAGATTCCAGGGACCCCTCTGTAAAAGAAAGTTTTAACCCTAGATTCAAAATCAGTGAACTTGTAAAATTCATATAAAATCGTAAAAAAATCGTCAAAGTACAAACTCAACTGTTCTGTAATCTTTAGAAGAAGATCTACAACTTTTGTTACATGCATTTTCTCAGTTTCTCAATATATTTTACTATAGATTAAATGGAAGGTTTAATAACTTTTATTTGTACCCACTGTTGTAGAGCATGGCTGAATCTGAATTTCGGACAATAGGTTAGTTTCTTGATGGATATACCAGTGTAAAAAGTTCAGGACCAGAACCTATCTCTAGCTAAACGTTTTGTTAGACTTTTTTTTATGCCATGAAGGGATAGATTTAATTATTTCTGCTCTTATAGTACGATTTAGGAGGTGAACTTTTTTCTGTGCTATTGTATGGATACCTAAATACAACAGAAAAATTTAGAGACTGTTTACTTGTCTGTAACCACTTATATAATTTTTGTAGTGTAGAAATACATTAAATCAAAGTAATTTGTTTCTTTGCTTGGAAAATGTTCATCGTTTTACTGTGGGACACCTTAGAGTAGCTTATACAGTATAAAAAGTTTCATACACAGAAACCTAGTAGAACATTCTGTATGAATTAATCTTTATTAACATAGGTGTATCTTGTCCTATTTATTATGCTCTATATCGTGCACAATAAAATCTGAAAAATTTACAGTAACACATATATAGTTAGGTTGATACCCTGTAAAATGTTTGGCATCAACACTTGCATGGTTCGTCCTATATAAAAATAACTATGTTCTAGCAATGGCTGTGTATTACATTTTTCATAATTATTCTCCTGCATGAAAATGTCTGAAATTTTTACAGTAGTCTTATCTCTGCATAGTGTACTTTGAATAAAAATCTTATCACCAGAAGTTACCTAGATCAGTGTTTGTGCTTAATCCATGCTTATACTGCGAAAATTAAATTTCCAATACAACACAACCCCTTCTGTTAAAGATTGCCCAAGAAATCATAACTAAGTAACTTTATAACGAAATAAATGTTTTTGTGGACTGCAACTTTATCGTGAAGAAAATAAATATCACGTGCCATCACTACAACTTACACTTGTGCATTCATATAGAATCGACTACTCTCGCTGACGGAACGTACGAGCTGGTGCCCGAGTCTGAGAGTGAGCAGCGTGCAACTCAAGTGAATCTAACTGAAGTTTTCAAAGACCCGAACCAGAATTCGGAAGAGCCCAAGGCTAGCTTTGCTGAAGAAGGCAAGCCCCGGAGCATGAATCCTGTTTTTCTAAATTATGCAACTTAATACTCTATTCTACTTGTGCATTAAGTTTATAGGAGTTGGATGAAAACTTAGTTGCATGATCCTAGGTACCCATGCTCTGAACACTAGATGTAAGGTTCGATAGAATGCTATGCTAATAGGACTCGGTAAAAGTCGAGTGATTTCCTGTCACTCGCAAGAATATAGGAGTTGAATGTTTCCTACATGCTGCAATCATAAGGTCGACGGACGGGGCTATGGTGCGATGTTCAAGTTGATGATTGATGTCCCGTCTGTTTAGTGAAAAATGCTAAGGCCGCAGTGTGTGGTAGTGGTGGTTAAGTCTTTGAACGTACTAACCACATGCCAAGAATATTGTAATCGGTAAGCTTAAGTACCTAATCGGACCGGCAAGTGGACAACATCCCACCCTCTCAACTTCGGTTCCATGCGCGCACATGGTGGGTACAGACCCGGGCTCTGTAGTCTCGGATGGTGGCCCTGATCCACAACCCGAGAAGAAAGGGGAAAGGTTGCACGTGTGACTCTGAGAGTAACCACATGGCGTGTGTTTAGGTTAAGAAATTCGATTCGAATCGTCCGTTACTCGCGGTTATTGAGACTGCTTGACCCTTTTACCACATAGATTAAGAAATGGAACAATGATGATGATTAATCTTGTTGGATGCAAATTAATGCTTTCACCATGTATGATATTGGATAGTTGCTTACCTAGAATGGTTAAAGAAAACTAGAATCTGGAGCTAAAATTTGAAAGTAAGGAGCTTCTTGTATATGCTTTTCGGCAAAACAAACCCTCAAGCCAAAAGCCTTGCATGTCTAGGAGTCGGCTAAGTATATTCCACTAGTCGGGTAAGCCTTGCTGAGTATTAGTATACTCAGGCTTGCTTGTGGCTTATTTTCAGGTGATACTTTTGAGGACATGATCGCTAGTTTGACTTGGCCGTATACTCTTCCTCCTGGTTGGTCGGTGGAATGGGATGCATCCCCGGCCAATGATGATAATGCCGAGTGATGTCTCGTACGGGCTTCATCGAGACATCATGTATCGTCGAGTAGTTTATCGTTGATTTTCCGCTGCATTGAACTCTGAAGAACTCAATTACTTTTAAACTCTGAAGTACCTTGTTTTACGAATTTGAACTCAGTTTGTAATAATAGTTTATGTTGAACCCTGTGGTGTAAAATTTGTGGAATGTTGTATCCTCTGGGCTCACCTTCGTGTGAGTACTTGTATGTGTGGTTTCGGTCGGCAAAAACCGTGGTTTTATTGGGCGGTTACCCGACAGACCAATGGATTATTCCGTTTGAAGTGCGAATTAGCCCTGATTGCCCTCGTGGTGATGGTTAGCGCACTTGAGCCGGATTAATTCAGGTAGTTCTGCCATAGCTGGTACCAGAGCCGAAATGCATACACCAGAGAATACGACAAGCCTGAAAAACTTGTTTTCATAAAACTTGACCAGAAAAATGCGTTTGCAAAATGCGTTGGTTCGTTAAGGATGGTACCTAGTTCGTAAAGTCCTAAGGGATTATGGGGAAGTTACTAGGTGGCTATCTAACTTATGAATATTATCAACTGACTTTCAGCACATTACTTTCCGTCAAAACTTACTTTTATGCACAATTGACCTTTAATTTCTGTAACGACGCACTGATCGCTAAGGTAAGAAGGTAAGAATACTCAGCCAACTGAGAGAGCTTGGCCTTCCTATCGGTGATGTGAGCCGAACGCTGCCCTCAAGCAATGGCTTACTTGAGGTGCTGCTAATATACCAACTATTAGTTGATTATATTGGGAGTAGAAGGTTTGGCGCAGGGTATGGCGATCGCTATTCATACCCCCATCTCAAGACGGTACCTCCGTGAATACGCTATCTTGATAGCGTATGTTAACGTCGTCTGTACGGCGGGAATTGTACGGATGCCGTTTCTTTAGTGAACGATAATGAATACGGACGCTTTCATGAGTGCTGGCATGAAAGGTTCAATGGATATATATATGCTATATCAATCTTCTGCAGGTACACTAACCGTGATTACGATAAGTTAAAGAACGGTTAGAGAATTTTCGACTAGCTATTGTGTATGCCACCGAAACGAACTTCGTAAAAGGTATTTGGCAATTATTTTATTTTGTGAGGACGAAAGGACATGCATGCATCATGACCATATAAATCTGAAATTGAAAATACGTTGATTGAGAGTAGTAAGGTTCATGCGTGCATAAGATTGTCTTTACATAAGGATTATCTAGCAAATCTGTCACATTTCTACCATATCTAGAAAACGATCCTTTCTGGAGAAGTTCATGTTGAAAGTTTTGTTCCAAAATTTGTATCCTACCTCCTGTTTAAATCTGAAAAATTTTGGACATATAGATAGCGAGAAACAACAGAAACCTTGAGATGTCAGTTTTCTGTCCAAAATAAGCACTTCTGCCACATAAATTTTTATGCCCTCTTAATACAGTTTTCTGCAAAAGTGTCCAATACAAAACTCATTGTAAATTTACTCAGGCAGCTACTGTTAAAATTTGGTAATTTTTGGCTGGGTAGATTTTCCCTGGTGCACGAAATTTTGGCCCACTGTTCACTGAAATTTGTGGGTAGACAGTAAAGTAAAATCTTAAGAGAAAGACCATCTTAGATCCTGATCTAGCTCTGGAGTTGACTAGAAAAGTTGTTCACAAATATCTTAGAAATATTCTGGCAAAAGTTGAGAATTTTTGGACAAGAACTGTTGAAGTTATGGCTATTTTAGCGCACTATCCAGAACTTGTTCACTATGCTGTTCACAGTTTTTCACTATCTCACCCGTTTGATCTTTTGTTCAGATGGCAGAGCCTATTGCCATGATGGTGGATGAGGATGGACGCGTTCACTCACAGTGTCTCCACTGGGAGGGCTTTCCCTCTATCTTGTGGGATGTTCTGAGCACCGCGGGCTATCCAATTACCCCACGTTACATCGGGCTGGAGTTTGCAAAGAATGGAGTTACCCAGTGCCGTGTTAACATGACCATCTTTCCGCACCCACTACACCCGGAGTGGCCCGCCTTGGAGATTGAGGTAGTTGGTCACCGTTCGGCCAATACTTGGGAGCTTGCTGCCATGAGGGTGCTCACCACTTTCTGTGCGCAGTGCCCCGAGGCCGTCACGCTCACTCCTATTGGTTTGTTTCCTGCTGCCCAGGACAACGACCCATTTTGGCTCAATAGGGTGCAACACTCACAGTACTTGGTAGACTTTCACGCCCAGGAGACCATTGAGACCTTCGTGCGGTGCATGAATGCACTGTACCGACTTCAGGCTCTCCAGAGTCAGGCGCTTATGCAGCTCGCGGATCTTGCACAGGCCTACCACATAATGGCAAACAACAGAGATGAGCAGATTAAGGAGCTCAGTGAGGAACTTGAGGACAGAGACACCCGGATTGGCCAACTTGAGGGCCAAGTTCAGGAGCACGACACTCTCATGGGTGAGAGAGATGATATGATAGCGCACTTGGAGGAGCAGCTCCATGATCTGAACCTTGAGTTGGAGGATGCTAATGAGCACATTCAGTGGCACCATGATCAGAATGCCCCTCCCGACGTGGTGGCTATGGAGGAAGATGATGAGGAGCCACATGAGATTGACGGTGTTTCAGGCATGGACTTTGAGGGTGAGGCACCGCAGCCACCTCCGATGGGAGCTCACTCTCCTACTCGCAGCGGAAGCGTGGTGGGCACAATGCTCACCAACCTCAAGTTGCTGGTTACACGGATTTCCTTGGGACCCAGCCTCCCTTGTTTCACAAATTGGAGGAACCCTTGGATGCGGACGCTTGGATTCGCACCATCGAGTCCAAGTTTTCTCTGCTTGTGGTCCCATGCTCGGATGAAAACAAGGCTCGCTATGCCGCTCAGCAACTTCGCAGTACAGCTCGTCTTGGTGGGACAATTACTTTGCTATGCTCCCGGCTGATCACGTCATCAGCTGGGACGAATTCAAAACTGTGTTTCGGGCACACCATATCCCAGAAGGTCTTATAGAAAGAAAGCTAAATGAGTTTCTGTCACTCACTCAGGGTACCCGCACTGTACTTCAGTATGCTCAGGCCTTCAACAATCTGTGCCAGTACGCGGGCTATCACGCAGACACGGATGCTAAGAAGCGTGATCGTTTCCGCAGAGGTCTGAGTACCAAACTCAAGGAACGGCTGAATCTTGTCAAGGCCGATACATATAATGAGCTGGTCAATATGGCCATCACTCAAGAGGATTGTATTGAGGCTCATCGTGCAGAAAAGAAGAGGAAGGCGCTAGCTGGACCCTCAGATGCTCAGTCACCGAGGTATCGCTTAGTGCAAAATACTGCGCCTACAGCTCCACAGAAGGCCCCTCAGCCAGGACGTTGGATTGTCAGGCCCCCGTAGCAACAAGGTGTTATACGACCCCTTGTGCCTCAGCAAACTGGACCAAGGCCCGCTACTCAGCAGTTTCTTCGACCGAGCATCACCAATCGTTGTTTCAAGTGCGGGAGTTCCAGTCATTTTGCTCGGGAATGCCCTCAGCCTAGGCAGCCAAGTCAGGGCCAAGACTCTAACTAGAACAATAAGAACAAAGGCAAGAGGCAGACCCTTCAGGTCAAACAAGGACAGATCAATTTCACCACTCTTTCAGAACTTCCTCAAGGAGCACCAGTGATGACGGGTACATTCTCTATCCATAACAAGCCTGCAGTTATATTGTTTGATTCTGATGCATCACATAGTTTCATTAGTGCAAAGTTTGGTGCAAAAGTAGGCTTGGATGTTTGTCACACAAAAGGGTCGTATATGATATCAACACCAGGTGGTACAATTGCTTCAAATCAAATGATAAGGCAAGTACCAATTAGGTTGGGTAGCAAAACCATCAACACGGACTTTGTTCTTTTACCCCTTGACGGCATGGACGTTATTTTGGGTATGAATTGGATGGCTCTACACGGCGTCACACTGGACCTTTCTTCCCAAGCTGTTGAAATAAATTCACCTAGTCACGGAGCCACTACCCTTTACCTACCGTTCCGGGAGTGCACGAATTCTTGTGCTTTCGTGATGGAAGGAATCAAACTAGAAGATATTCTAGTGTTATGCGAGTATGCCGATGTTTTTCTGTATGACTTACCAGGAATGCCACCAGATAGGGATATTGAGTTCGTTATTGAACTGCAACCAGGCACCGCACCTATCTCCAAAAGACCCTATAGAATGCCACCTAAGGAATTGGCCGAACTGAAAACACAACTCCAAGAACTACTGGACAAAGGCTTCATTCGTCCTAGCGCATCGCCTTGGGGTTGTCCAGCCTTTTTTGTAAAGAAAAAGGATGACAGTTTAAGATTATGTGTGGACTACCGACCTCTCAATGCGGTGACCGTTAAAAATAAATACCCACTTCCCCGCATCGACGTTCTCTTTGATCAATTATCTGGAGCTAGAGTTTCCTCAAAGATTGATCTTCGATCTGGATATCATCAGATAAAGATTCGCCCATGCGATATTCCTAAGACCGCCTTTTCCACACGATATGGACTATATGAATTCTTGGTCATGTCCTTTGGTCTCACAAATGCCCCTGCCTATTTCATGTATCTCATGAATTCGGTATTCATGCCTGAGCTCGACAAATTTGTCATAGTTTTCATTGACGACATCCTTATCTATTCCAAGAATAAGGAAGAGCATGCTAAGAACCTGTACATTGTTCTTCAGCGTCTCAGAGACCATCAGCTCTATGCTGAACTTTCTAAGTGCGAATTCTGGTTGGATAGTGTAAAATTCTTGGGTCACACAATTTCTAGCAAAGGCATAGCCGTTGACCCCAGCAAGGTACAAGAAGTGATGGATTGGAAACCTCCTACCTCTGTTCATCAGATTCACAGTTTTCTTGGCTTAGCCAGTTACTATCGCCGTTTCATTCCGGATTTCTCAAGAATTGCTAAGCCTATGACTGAACTATTGAAAAAGGAAGTAAAGTTTGTGTGGGATAAGAAATGCGAAGAAGCTTTCCCCACTCTCAGGGAGCATTTGACTACAGCCCCTGTGTTAGCTCAACCCAATAACACCAAGCCGTTCGATGTTTACTGTGATGCATCTGGCACTGGTCTTGGTTGTGTGCTTATGCAAGAAAATCGAGTTATCGCCTATGCTTCATGAGCCCTTCGGCCCCATGAGTAGAATTATCCGACCCATGATCTCGAATTAGCAGCAGTTATTCATGCTCTAAAATATGGAGACATTATCTCATGGGTACTCATTGTAATATCTACACCGACCACAAGAGTCTCAAATATATCTTCACCAAGCCGATCCGAATATGGGACAAAGAAGATGGCTAGAATTAATTAAGGATTATCACTTAGAGGTGCACTATCACCCCGGCAAGGCTAATGTAGTCGCGGATGCACTAAGCCGTAAGGCCCATTGCCATTGCCTATCAGTGGAGTTCTATAATGAGACATTATGTTCAGAAATGAGGAAGCTTAGTTTGGAAATGATTTCCCAAGGCACTCTGAATCACATCTCAGTTGAGCCCACTCTTCACGACCAGATCATCATGGCACAACTACATGATGAAGGAGTTAAGATCATCAAACAAAAACTCTCTCTAGGTGACGAGAAATACAAATGTTTCCGCTAGGACCATAAGGGAGTTCTATGGTTCGAAAGCCGCATAGTCGTTCCAAAGAATCATGAGCTCTGCAAACGAATTCTTGATGAGGCACATCTTTCCAAATTTTCTATTCACCCCGGTAGTAGCAAAATGTATCAAGACCTTAGGCAAAACTTTTGGTGGACTACAATGAAAAGGAAAATTGCTAAATATGTCTCAGAATGTGACACATGTCAGAGAGTAAGCCAGCCACTTGAAAGTAGCCGGTACACTTCAACCTTTGCCTATACCCTCCTGGAAATGGGGAGACATAAGTATGGATTTCATTGTTGGATTGCCAAGTACCGCACAGAGACATGATCCCATATGGGTTATCGTTGATAGACTCACAAAGACGGCACATTTTCTTCCGGTACACACCACCTATACTGCCAACAAATATGTCGAGATTTATCTCGATCGCATTGTTTGCCTACATGGAGTACCGAAGACAATTATTTCCGATCGTGGTACTCAATTTGTAGCGCATTTTTGGGAACAATTGCAAGCTTCTCTTGGTACTAAATTGATTTGAAGCTCATCCTATCCTCAAACTGACGGACAAACTGAAAGAGTGAACCAAATTCTTGAAGACATGCTTAGAGCTTGCGTCATTCATTATGATAAGAATTGGGACAAATGCCTAGCCCTAGCAGAGTTCTCCTACAACAATAGCTACCAAGCGAGTTTGAAAATGGCACCAGTTGAGGCCTTGTACGGACGAAGGTGTCGAACTCCTTTAAGTTGGTCACCGATCGGAGAATGCAAAATATTTGACCAGACTTGGTAATCGAGGCCGAAGAAAAAGTAAGAGTAATACAAGAAAACCTTAGAGCCGCACAATCCAGGCAAAAGAGCATGTTTGGCACACATATAGTTCATCCTGTATAGACACCCTGTAAAATGTTTGGCATCAACACTTGCATGGTTCATCCTGTATAAAAATAACTAGGTTCTAGCAGTGGCTGTGTATTACATTTTTCATAATTATTCTGCTACATGAAAATGTCTGAAATTTTTACAGTAGTCTTACCTCTGCATAATGTAGTTTTAATAAAAATTTCATTACCAGATGTTACCTAGATCAGTGTTTGTGCTTAATCTATGCTTATACTGTGAAAATTAAATTTCCAATAAAACACAACCCCTTCTGTTAAAGATTGCCAAAGAAATTGCAACTAAGTAACTTTACAAACAAATCTATGTTTTTGTCGACTGCAAATATATCGTGAAGAAAATAAATATCACGTGCCATCACTACAACTTACACTTGTGCATTCATATAGAATCGACTACTCTCGCTGACGGAACGTACGAGCTGGTTCCCGAGTCCGAGAGTGAGCAGCGTGAAGCTCAAGTGAATCTAACTGAAGTTTTTGAAGACCCAAACCAGAATTCGGAAGAGCCCAAGGCAAGCTTTGCTCAGGAAGGCAAGCCCCGGAGCATAAACCTTGTTTTTCTAAATTATGCAACTTAATACTCTATTCTACTTGTGCATTAAGTTTATAGGAGTTGGATGAAAACTTAGTTGCATGATCCTAGGTACCCATGCTCTGAACACTAGATGTAAGGTTCGATAGAATGCTAAACTAATAGACTCGGTAAAAGTTGAGTGATTTCCTGTCACTCGCGAGAATATAGGAGTTGAATGTTTGCTACATGCTGCAATCATAAGGTCGACGGACGGGGCTATGGTGCGATGTTCAAGTTGATGATTGATGTCCCGTCTGTTTAGTGAAAAATGCTAAGGCCGCAGTGTGTGGTAGTGGTGGTTAAGTCTTTGAACGTACTAACCACATGCCGAGAATATGGTAATCGGTAAGCTTAAGTACCTAATCGGACCGGCAAGTGGACAGCATCCCACCCTCTCAACTTCGGTTCCATGCGCGCACATGGTGGGTACAGAGCCGGGCTCTGTAGTCTCGGATGGTGGCCCTGATCCACAACCCGGGAAGAAAGGGAAAAGGTTGCACGTGTGACTCAGGGAGTAACCACGTGACGTGTGTTTAGGTTTCCCTTGCAAGGTTAAGAAATTCGATTCGAATCGTCCATTTCTCACGGCTATTGAGACTGCTTGACCCTTTTACCACATAGAGTAAGAAATAGAACAATGATGATGATTAATCTTGTTGGATGCAAATTAATTCTTTCACCATGTATGATATTGGATAGTTGCTTACCTAGAATGGTTAAAGAAAACTAGAATCTGGAGCTAAAATTTGAAAGTAAGGACCTTCTTGTATATGCTTTTCGGCAAAACAAACCCTCAAGCCAAAAGCCTTGCATGTCTAGGAGTCGGCTAAGTATATTCCACTAGTCGGGTAAGCCTTGCTGAGTATTAGTATACTCAGGCTTGCTTGTGGCTTATTTTCAGGTGATACTTTTGAGGACATGATCGCTAGTTTGACTTGGCCGTGTACTCTTCGTCCTGGTTGGTCGGTGGAATGGGATGCGTCCCCGGCCAATGATGATAATGCCGAGTGATGTCTCGTACGGGCTGTACCCGACAGACCAATGGATTATTCCGTTTGAAGTGCGAATTAGCCCTGATTGCCCTCGTGGTGATGGTTAGCGCGCTTGAGCCGGATTAATTCATGTGGTTCTGCCATAGTAGGGCCTCACCGAAGGTGGAAGCCGCATTGCGTAGCCCGAAGTAGATTCGGGTACGCTCTTCCCCCGATCGGATCAGATCCGAGCTGGAGAGTCATGTCGGGACACGAGTCGAAAACGCGTCGGTGATGGATTTCTCCTTGGTCCTCAGAGTGAGAAGCGGGTGCATGTCGTCGAGACTGTCGATAAACTCGTCGAGTCCGCTCGGGTAGCTTGATGCTTTGGGCTCCATGGCGTTGGCTAGGTGGTGGTCAAAGCCGCCCGAGCCGTTGGCGAGCAGATCCAGGAGCTGAAGATGAAAGTCGTGCCCTTGTCGAGCACGGCGCTGGTGAAGTTGAATGATGCCATCAAGTTCTCTGGTGGATGCTCGATGAACACCCCTACCTGGCGCGCCAGCTGTCAGTGTTTTACCGCCAAGTCCACCGAGGGATATCCCCGAGGTGGTAGGTTGTAGGTAAGGTGTCGCCGAGATTAGGAACTCGAAGGTGCAAGGAATACAAAGTTTAGATAGGTTCAGGCCGCCGAAAGCGTAATACCCTACGTCCTGTGTGGTTTGTGTTGCCTTAAGAGGTTATGCGTATGCACGATGTGCTTTGCAGGGGTCCCTGCCCGCCCTTATGTAGTCTGGGGGGACAGGGTTACATGGAAGTCCTAGTCGAGGACGGTCTGAGGAGTCCTGCCCGAGTACGTTTTCGGGTAGTTTCCTTACATCCAACTAGTCCTAGTTCTATACGATTAGTTACAATGAGGATAAGGTATGGCCCATGCGCCATCCACTACTACAAGAATATGTACGCCAAGTGTGCAATACCATAAGGTAGGTGATTGTTTGGTGAGGGATCACCGGATTTGGAACTTGAAGGTGAATGCAAAGACACAAGACACAGATTTAGACAGGTTCGGGCCGCTAGAGTAGCGTAATACCCTACGTCTTGTGTGGTGGTATTGTATATTGCGCCCTGCGCTTGGTGTTGAGTTGCCTGTTGGCCGCTCTGTTGGGTCTGCTGATCTAGGTGCCCCTGCCCTCTTTTATATACTCCAAGAGATAGGGTTCCTAGTAGGATTATAAGGTATGAGTCCTAGTAGGATAACAAGGTATGAGTCCTAGTAGGATTACAGAGGAATCCTAGTAGGAGTTCGACTTCTTACTTCCTTGCGGGTACCTGGGGATCTATCCCTGAAAAGCCCCCGAGCTCTTCGTTGCCGAGTAATGCAGGCCTCTGAGTACTTCTGAAGGTGTCTTTGAGTTCTTCTGAACTTCGTCTTGAAGGTGTTTTCTGAGTACTTCTTTGCCTGCAGCGAGGCTGTGAGGTGCTCGAGCCCCGAGTAGTCTTCAAGTCTTCTTTTATATGGGGTGCGATGAACTCGTACTCCATATGGAGTAGCCCCCGAGCTTTAGGTTAAATCAAAGAATCAGGCTGAGGGTCAAATTAGTCTTGAATCGTCTAAATCTTATCTTCGAAGAACATGAAAAATAAGCCGTCGATAACACGTATCCCGCAGCCCCCGAGCCTTTAATCCAAATTTCAAGGTTTGGAAAAAAGGATCTAAAGAATCGAGGCATGGGTTGTGTTTTTAATATCTGAATTGATGGTAATTATGGGTTAATTGGTTCTTAAATTCGAAAACCCCTCTTTTCGGGAGTCTATCCCTAAGAAGATGGTTAGTCAAATAACTTCCTCAAAAAACCCTTGAATACCGCTCAAAACAAATCTTGTTACGGAAAATCTCTTGACGCGCATAGCCCCCGAGCATGGGGAGCGAGGGAGCCAGACGAGTAGTCGAAAGATACGGCGAGTGGCCTGTTGCGCCCAGCGCTCGAGCGAGGGTGCCAGATGAGTAGTCGGCGTCACGGCGAGAGCCGTGTCGCGTCCAGCCCCCGAGCGAGGGAGCCAGATGAGTAGTCGAAGTCACGGCGAGTGCCCTGACGCGCCTGGCCCCCGAGCGAGGGAGCCGGACGAGTAGTGGAAGTCAAGGTGAGTGCCCTGCAAGGTAAACATGAAGATGTAATGTAATTAATATACATGATATTGAGTCGGGAGCGAATCCCAGCATTTGTAAAAATGCATGTAAAAATTTCTCATCTTGCTCTTGTTAGGCTGTGTAATTTCCCCTTGTAGTTGGCTTGTAACGTTTAAACACCTGATCCCTGATCGTAGCCGTAGCCCATAGAGCAGGGAGCTTGGCCGCGTGCACGCGTAGGAACATAGGCGTACATAAGACTCGAGATTCTACGGATTAAAGCGTGTGCTACCCGAGTACTTCAGTAACCATTAAGAGAAGACAAACAAAGTAGAAATAAGTAGTCGGCATGCGACAAAGCGGATGTGTGGTGCGCATAAAGTAGTCGGCGAGAGCGCGTGTTGTAGGGCGCATGGTCGTAGGGTGTAGCTGCTGTGAGCCAGACACAACTCAGTGTACCAAGTGCGCGGGCGGCGCCCTATGAACTCGATTTACAAAGCGTGTGGGCTGTTAACAAACCCTAGAAGTAGTCGATCATGGCATAACCTATGCAGCCTAAGTCTACATGCCCTTAGATACCAATTATGCATCATCTATATTTCACTTAGAACCGCTGTGATAGCTCATTCGGGTAGAAGTGGTTTACCGTACTCAAATCTTTTAGGACAACCCGGTAAATCTGGAAGTGTATCAACCCCAACACCCTGTTTGAAGTCTGTGTCAGTGCGGGGCAAGGAATAGCCTCATCATCTACTGGAACCAGAATTGGATTTATCCTTTGACTTTGACTTAGATTTGGACTTGTCCTTTTTGTTTGCTGCATGCCATAGCTCTGCAATCTCTTTCCCTTCTGGATGGTTCCCGTAAGCTCTGTTATATCAAAATATGCCGGAGGGAAGCACATCTCGAGCTGCGCCATAGTCTCCTGTCACACCCGATTCTAGAAAAGAACCAGATGCATCTCATGTGTGCGCCAGGATAATGTTCACACACACATGATAGACGGAAGAGTGTAATATATCAAAGACAATGCTCAATAAGTAACTAAATAAAGTATCTAACAATATTACACTCTGAATAAAAGAGACACAAAGGTCTTTAAACGATACACCGATATACCCTATACGAAGTCTGCAACAACTCCGTCTTCCACAGGCAATGACTGGTGAACGCAAGGCCTAGAACTCCTCGAAGTCGTCGAAGTTCTCCTCTTCAAAGTTCTCTTCTGAACAACAGGGGGCAAGGGTGAGTACTCTTATGGTTGGTATTCAGCAAGTGGGGTGAATATGCAAGGCCATCAAGGATATGCTAAGGTTTGCAGCAGCGGCACTTTTAGTTGGTCAAGTATTTATTAGCAAGCACCTATTAACTAGGTTTAAGTTTATACCATCCCACTTTAGCAAAAACATAAAGGTACCATCAGCATAAACATTAACCACGAACCACAATTTAATTAATCTTCAAGTTTCATTATCATGTGAGCATCCAAGCCACTCTTAACCGTGAGTACGGCTGTTATAACAGTTTTACACTCTGCAGAGGTTGTACACTTTACCCACAAATCATGTTCCCCTGAGTCGCCCGGGTTTGCAAGGCCCATAAACACTTCCGAGGTGAGTGGCGAGGGTACACTATGAACCCTTTACAAAGACATGTCGAGAGCTAGGCAGCCCGCTAGAGTTTTAGTAGCGGTGTGGTCCATAAACCTCCCTAATGGTCAGCTCCTTAGCAAAGGCCACCCCAAGAGGACCGGGCTATGACCCCTATCACCGACCCCCTCCTTGCTCTTTCGGTAAGGCCACCAGCCAACTACACATCTAATTAATTGGCTAAAGTCAGAGCCATATGACTTTGTGGTTGCACTGTTCACTTGGGTGGTTCTCCATGTTCCCATTAATCAAAGTTGATCTTGAATTAACGCGGTACAACAAAATTATGAAACGTGATCAACATTGCCATAAAAGTAAACCAACACCAATCCCAAAGTTTGCAACTAAGCGCGACTACCCAACATGAATAATAAACCCAGGTGTTTCATGGTTTTGGGTAAAAGACTAGGTATGTCCTTAGCATAGGTAACCCATCAAGTTTATGCAAGCAACATTAAAGTAAAGTGATTTATCATGCTATTGTTGGGATAAAATAGAATATGCAGGGGAGGGAAGTCCACTTGCCTTCCTCAAACAGCTGCTGGTTCTCTTCGTCGTAAGCTTGCTCTTGGTTTTGCTCGAACGTCACGTTGTCTACGCGATCACACAAACCAGCATACACAAACAAATAAGAAACAGTACAACAAACAGTACAAACAGAAAGTAAAAAGATGCTAAAGTTGTAGTTCATGATGCAAGGATCGCGTGAGCGCAAGAATCGCTGAAATCGGAGTTGAAACGATGAAGATATGGCTAAAACAGTGATCTAGGGACCTAACTGCGAGAGTTTTGAACTTCCAAGGGCTAGATCTGAAGAAATCAGGGGCTAAAACATAATTAAACCTTAAACTGAGGGTCGGAGTGAAAAACTATAGGTCCTAGATGGTGGGTACTAATTCTGGAAAGGTTAGGGGTCGGAACAGAAAAAGAAAGGGCTCAACTCTAATTATGTTTCTACTGATCTGGACTACGGGTTGATTCTTGGAAAACCTAGGGGTTTTTCTGCAAAAGTTCCGGGGACGGCTAGGGTCGAGCAAATCTGGTCCGTTGGATCAGAATCGTATGGCAGGGTAAGGGTCGGGCGAATCGGACGCGGCTCGGATCTGTTATGGCCATTAGATCTAGATCGAGCGGCGGGACGAGGGTCGGCTTGGGTCGAACGCGGCGGAGTAAAAGGCTCGGGCGAATCGCTCGACTGCGCTTGGTTCCGGCGGTGAGCAAGAGCGGCGGCGGACAGCCGGAGTTCACCGAATCCGGTGTTCCGTGGCTCGGTTCAGGCTGGGATTGTGCCGGGGAGAGAGAGGGCGGCACGGCGAAAGTGTTGGTGGCCACGGGACGGCAGCGGGCGGAATTAGAGGTCTGGTGAGAAATCGGGGCTGCAACAAAGTGAAAGAGAGGGGGAAAACGGGTGCGGCTTGGTGCTCACCACTTCGCGGATCTCCGGCGAGAGTTGCAGGCGGCGGAGAAGCAGAGGAACAGCGAGTCAACAGAGGGGCGGCGACACGGGGCGGCGACGTTCCTCTGGTGTGCGGTCTCTAGCGACGTGCGATGGTGCGGAGTAGAGGATGAGATTAAAGATGGCTCTAGGTGCAAAGCGGGGCTCCGACGTGGGTTTTATAGGGGAGGAGAGGAGACGGAGCGGCCGGGAAAAGGGAAGGCGGCGGCTCTCGCGGCGGACGGCGAAGGAAAGGGGCGGACGCGTACCGCGGCCAGTAAGGCAACCAGCGTCGCGGGGAAGGAAAGAGGAGACGCGGGTGACGGCGCGGAGATGATCTGGATTCGGGGTGAAAAGGAAAAAGGAAAGGGGAGGGAGGCGCAGACGACGGCGCGGCGGTGCGTCTGGCGTCGCGACGGAGAATAGGAAAGAGGGGAAACATTGCACGAGGAAGAAGAAAGGAAGGTGGAAGAGGGAACCGACAGGTGGGACCCAGCTGGCGGTGAGAGAGGGGTAAAAGAGAGTGAGGCGAGTTGGGCTGGCGGAGTTGGGCCGCGGGGAAGGAAAAAGAAAAAAAAAAGAGAAGGATTGGGCCGACTGGACTGAGCCGCGAGAAGAGGAGAAAAGAAAGAAGGAGAAGAGAGAGGGGTTTGGGCTGGGCTCAAAGAAAAGAGTGGGAGAAGAAAAAGAAAAGAAAGATGCATACATAATTTTATTTTGTGCCTTTATAAAAATGTTTTCAAAAATTTTATTTCATATATTTTTGGGTGTTACATCTCCCCAATAAATTCTTGGAGATCCTGCAATTCATCATCGTCGATCACCTTTTGAGAAATCTTGTTGAAGAAGTAACACAACCGATTGATTACCATCTTCACGTATAGTGGGTTGATCGCTCAGATTGCAATAGGGAGGAACACATCAGCAACACATGAAAATCGTGATAGTTATAGCCGCAGAGCTAGAGGTCTTTCATCGAACTAGTTTCCTTATGTTGGATGAGAAACTGAAAGTGCATCCAGGCCCCTAGTGGGTTTTGGTGAATTGAATGACACCACGATTAAAGAACTAATGGTCTTTTTGAGCATATGAGTAGGAGTTGATTATCATATCAATGGATTATGTCAGTATTTTACCCGAAAGCCCACCGAGGGATACCCCCGAGGTGGTAGGTTGTAGGTAGGGTGTCGCCGAGATCAAGAACTCGATGGTGCAAGGAACACAAGGGTTTAGACAGGTTCGGGCCGCTGTATGCGTAATACCCTACGTCCTGTTGGTTTGTATTACCTTGGAGGTTATAAGATATATTTCGGAGGGGTCCCTGCTCGCCCTTATATATCTTGGGGGGTAGGGTTACATGGAAATCCTAGTCTGGTACGAGCTTAGGAGTCCTAACCGAATACTTTCGGGTAGTTTCCTTCTATACCGACTAGTTGTACTAGCTTACGGGTACTTTACATATGGATAAGGTATGGGACATGCCCCACCCCTTACTCTAGAATGTTCTATGCCCCGGGTCTGACAAGCCCCCGAGCTCTTCATAGCCGAGTACTGCAGGCTTCAAGTACTTCTGGAAATCATCCTTCGGTTTCTGCTGAAACTCCATCTTGAAGGTGTCTTTCGAGTAATTTCCTTGGCTGCTCGAGGCTGTGAGGTGCTCTAGCCCCGAGTACTTTCAAGTCTTCTTTCTATGGGGTGCGATGCGAATCGCACTCCATATGGAGTAGCCCCCGAGCCTTAGATTGAATCGAAGAATCAGGCTAAGGGTCTCACTAGTCTTGAATCTTCACCTTATCTTCCAAACATTTTTGAAAAATAAGCCATTGATGACACGTGTCCCGCGGCCCCCGAGCATTAAATCCAAATCCCGAGATTTGGAAAAAGGATCCAAAACAACATGGCATACTGAACAGTGTTACGTACAAAATCTCTGTAAAAAATAATGTACATTAGTAATGGTGCGATCTGCCTTGATGATTTTTCCTGGAAATCAATTGGTTCAAAATTCAAAAAACCCCTTTTTTCGGGAGCCTATCCCTGAAAAAATGGTTAATCAAATAAACTCCCTAAAACTCCTCCCAGGATAACCTCTCAAAAACAAATCGCACTTTTCTAGGGAGAAAAACTCTTCAGCTTCCAAACAGTAAATCTGGGCCGCCCGCTGGTTATTTAACCATGTGGTGACTCTAAGGTTTTCACCCATTCGCTCTCTGCCTTAGCCGTTTCGCCTTCTCACCCTCTTGCGCCGCCACCCATTTAGATCTAGGTTTAGCGCAGTTCATCAGAATCGTCTTTTCTTCACAGCTAACTAGTCGGAGATCCTATCTTGCTCATCTGCAAGTGTGCCCGCCCTTTCTCTTGGAGCCCCCGAGCGCATGCGCGTGAAGCGACTCGTGACTCGCGAGATGGGGAACAAGAAGCAGGCGAGCAAGACGAAGAAGGATGAGGCACCGACCAGCAATTGGGAAAGAAGTAAGTGTAGTCGAGCTAATCTTCTGAATCTTGTCGCTCAAGGCCTTCTTCAATTGAAGGAAACGGTTCAGTGGAAACCGTCCTTCCACTAGTATAGTCCACAAGAAGCTGTAGATCAAATGGTTTTGTTCGAACATTTTGCTGAAAGGGGGTTGGCCCTCCCCGCATCCGATTTCTTCTGCGGCCTTCTTTACCACTGGGGTATTCAGGTGCATCACTTGAACCCTAACTCCTTTGTTCATCTTTCTATTTTTTTCCAACTCTGTGAAGCTTTTCTGGGCATCAAGCCCCTCTTTGATCTTTTCCGTTATTTCTTCCACCTTCGCTATCAGCCCTCTGAGGAGAGGCAATATCTAGTCGGTGGAGCCGGCCTCCAGCTCAAACAAGGAAAGGGGAAGGAGTACATTGAGTACTCCCTTCCTACAAACCACTCGGGATGGAGGTCTCTTTGGTTTTACATTGGCATCCACGCACCCCCACTGCTCGAGAGAACCCCAGGGAAGGCGGTGTGGAGGCCCGAGTGGAACGAGAAGCTCAACCCCAATCAGATGGTGCAAGTCACTGATTTGCTCAAGCTGATCAAGGAGCACAAGGACAAAGGTGTGACCGGGGCCTGTGTCCTCATCACCATGTACAAGAGGTGCATTATGCCACTACAGAAGAGGGAATGATTTGGGTTCGAGTACTTAGGAAGTAACGACCCATCTCGATTGACTGCAGAGATCCTCCCCTCGTAGATGGCTCTTCACCGTGTTCAACGAGTACTACTCGATGCTCACACGGTGGATTATGTCCCTAGGCTGTTCAGCACCATTAATCCGCCAAAGTCGGTTAGTAGTTTTCTCTTCGAGTACTTTCAATACCTTGCATATGAGAAACTCCTATTTGACTTTTCAACTTGTGCTGTTTGTGTCTTATAGGGACACGTAGAATTGTATCGTTGTCCTGCCCCAAACCCTGATTTGCCTCGAGCCGATCACCTCAGGCCGAGTGCGTTTCAAGTACTAAAGACCCATCAGTATGACCCTGATGTAGATGTGGATCTGACAGATTCTGACAATAACATTCCTCTGGCAGACATTCTGAAGAAGTCGGGGAAGGACTCGAGTAGTAGCCTAGAGGTCCTCAGCCACCCGACCAAGCCACGAGTGGTGCGGAAGCGCAAGGCGATCCTTGGCGAGGATTCAGACGAGAACCCTAGGTAAGTCCATATCTCGAGTACTTCCCTTGTATATTTTTGGTGTTTTTGTTTTTTTCACTGAAGTTCTTCTTCTTTTTTCTTCAGCCCTCCCGCTTCCCCCCTGTCCAAGCGCCACAAGGACGGGGGAAAGTCCGGGCCTTCTAGGGATGATGCCGCACCAGAACCCAACGTCCAACGTGGTGCGGTGAACCCTTCTGCACTTGACGTGTCGCCGGACCTGTGTTGGTTCTATCTCGGCGACCACCCCGCAGGTTCCATTATAGGAGCCTGCTGGCGGTTCGGGGAAGAGAACTACTCGAGGGTCCCGGCTAAGCAGCCTCAAGAAGCTGGTGACCAAGAGGTCCTCCACGTAAGTTTCGAGTGCCTTCACTTGTATGTTTTGCAATTCATCTAGTCAAGTAGTTGACTCATGTGTTTCCTTTTTCCAGCCCTTCCTCTGCTCTGGACTTGGGGGATGCCGAAGAGGTCCCAGCGGCCCAAGCCCTTGAGCAAGGGAAGGATGCGGATGTATCAGTGTTGGATGCAAGTGCACCTCCTCCTCCGCCTTCGTCTCCTCCGGCCACCAATGTTGAGGCAGAGAAAGATTCAGTGCCGGCTGGAGCGGATTCAGAGCAAGTGGAGATGGAGCCGCCGGCGTCTGAGCTCCCTGAAGGTGAACCCATCATGCCTCCTTGGCCCCGCGGTACTGGTTTGCCCGAGGCGACGCTTGTAACCGTGGGCGTAGTGGCATGGGAGCTGCCCAAGGTGTCAGGCACACAGGATGCAGATGATGCGGGCGTCACGGACCCTGGTACCAGCATCACCCAGACCGCGGGTACACCAGTCCCTGGTGCTAGCGATGTTGGTGCCGCGGGTATATCGGAGCCCAGCGCAGAGGCGGCGGACGAATTGATCGAGGATCCCTCACTCTCCAAAGAGAGGAGGGATCATGTTCTTGCTATCTTCAAGGACTTGTACGAGTTTACCGCAGTGAGTATTCATCTTCCTCGAGTAGTTTTCTTCCTCTTCTCTTGTCTGATGAATACTGACTGCTCTTAAATGTTGTCGGGTCCGATGGACCGGTCCCAGGAGAAATCGGACAAATTGAAGCTCCTCCAGGACGGCCAACTCCGGCTGCAAGAGAAGGACCGCAAAATCTCCGAATTGCAGGGGAGACTCGAGCGGCTGGAGGCAAATCGGGAGCGGGAAGCCTCTGCCTTTAAGAATACTTTTGATAATCTTAGGAAGGAGAATGCCCAGCTCATTGAGAAGAACAAGAAAGAGGCCAAAGCGCATAAAGGTAGCTTGCTGCTCTGTCTTGTTATCCCTTAGTTTGTATGTCATTCGAGTAGTTTCTGAAACTTGTCTCGAATACTTCTTCTTTTCCCTTGAGCGCAGAACTGAAATCCACATTGCAAAAGAAAGATAATTTAATTATAGATGTGAAGAACCTTATTTACCGTGGCATAGATGACGTCGAGCGCCTGCAGAGGATCCTTAAGGACACTGATGTCCAATACAAGGAAGCCCTAGCGCAGATCAAGAACATGCACGCAGGCCAGTAGCAGATGCAGAAAGAACTCAGAGACTTCAAGTCTGCTGCCCAGGCCATCATGGAGATGGTGGACTTCGCCGCGAAAGGTGAAACCGGGGAACAATCGCTGATAGAGAAGCATCGTGCGACGCCCCAGAGGGTTGCCGGCTACATCTCGGAGGCCACCAGGACCTACATCACGCAGGCGCTCGCCCTTGTGAAGTCATATTGGCCCCAGGCGAAATTAGAACCACTCTCGGAAGGCATGACGTCTGACTGCTCGGTGGAGCAATTCATGAAGTTTCGTGAAGAGGTTGAGCCCATCGCTGACAAGATTGCCCAAAGCCTCGAGCAAGATGGTTAGTCGTAGCTGGAAAAACAATGTAAAAACATTTGTGCTACTTTGTGTCATATGTATATAATGTTGCCTGTTTGATCGTTTCATCAGCTTGTATCATTGTATGCTGAGATGATCGTAGGACTTAGAGTAGTTCGGAGACATTTGGGTTAAGACTACTCCAAGAGCATCGGCTTGGAAGTAGTTAATAACTTGACGTTCCATGAAGGTGCTCGTGCAGCATAGGACATAGCTTGGATTTACCCGACGTAACGGTACGCAAAGCTAGCCTGTAGTCTAAGGAGTCCTGAACGGTCTTAGTTGTCGTCCTGCGTGTTTAGCAAGGTATAACTTAAGCCATGTAGTGGGTTTGGCGACCCCTTTGGCGGGTACCTTAACGCTCTCTTTCGAGTAGTCGTAGCAGCGGCCGGGTTAAAGGGGTTAAGTACTCGAATATGATGCCTCTTGGGCGGTACTAGACGCAAGTACTCGTGGCGGAGCCCCCGAGCATAAGCGAGCTAAGTACAAGTACTCGTGGCGAAGCCCCCGAGTATAAGCAGTCATGAGAATGCTTTGTACTCGTGGATGAGCCCCCGAGTTTAACGTAGGCGAAAAGATGTAAGAACTCATGGCAGAGCCCCCGAGTTAAAACATGCACACAAGTAGTCGAATTACAATGAACTCAACTCTTTATTTAGAATAATGCTGGTATGCAGCTGGCAAATTGTTTAGGACTTCTACTAGGCGTAGAATTTCTGGAGATGTTCTATGTTCCGAGAATTAGGAACTTCCTGGACATCAGGGTACTGCAGGCGATAAGACCCTGGTCTTGTAACTGCGGAGGCGATGAGGGGACCCTCCCACCGGGAACTGAGCTTGTGTAAGCCAGTCTCATCTTGGATGTGGCGAAGGACCAGATCACCAATGTTGAACGACCGCTCACGTATATTGCAATCGTGATAGCGGCGGATGCCCTGCAGGTAGCGGGCTGACTGCACGAGTGTGCTGCATCTGACTTCGTCGAGTGAATCCAGTTCCAGCTGCCTAGCTTAGTCTGCTTCTCCTTCGTCGTACATCTCGACTCTGTGGGAGAGCCACATGATGTCTGCAGGGAGTATAGCTTCTGACCCGTATATGAGAAAAAATGTGGCATGTCCTGTGGCTTTCGATAGCTGAGTTCGAAGCCCCCACACGACATGAGGCAGTTCATATATCCACTTGCCACCCTTCTTGCTGTTCTCCTCGTATAGTCTTTTCTTTAGGCCATCCAGAATCAAGCCGTTTGCTCTCTCGACTTGTCCATTGGCCCTTGGATGCGCGACTGATACATACTTCACTTTAATCGCGTTGTTTTTACAGAATTCCTAAAACTTATTTGCAGTGAAGTTGGTCCCAAGATCTGTGATGATGGTGTTGGGGTAACCAAAGCGGTACATGATGTCCGAGATGAAGTCGACCGCCCTGTCTGAAATGAGCTTGGTGATCGGCTTGTACTCGATCCACTTGGTAAACTTGTCGATGGCCACCAACACGTGTGTGAAACTACTCGGAGCGGTAGTCAGGTGTCCAATCATGTCGAGGCTCCAGCACGCAAAGGGCCAGTAGGACGGTATGGTGATGAGGTGTGACTGCTTGCCAAAGAATTGACACTTCTGGCACTTTCGTACAAGGTCTTCAACGTTGGAAACTGTTGTTGGCCACCAGTAACCTGCCCCGTAAGCCTTCCCGACTAGTGTTTTGGACGCTGCATGGTTCCCGCAGGTACCTTCATGTATCTTGAGTAGTATGTTGCAGCCCCAACCCCTCGGGACACACTTCATGGGTACTCCGGTGCTGGCTCCATGCTTGTATAGTTTGTCTCCCACGATGACAAGCCCCTTGCTACGCCTCATGATGCGGATTGCTTCTGGGCTCTTCTATGTCACCCCGGGAGGTAGCTTCTTCTCCTTGATGAAGTCGATGAAAGTCCCTCGCTAGTCGACCTTCGACATCATGACCTCCCGACTAGGATCTGATGGTCCTGAGGCGGTGGTACTCTGACTCGTGGTCTTGATGGACGGTTCATTGAGTTCCTGAACGAATACTCCGGCTAGGACTTGGGCTCGAGTAGATCCAAGCTTGGAGAGTACATCTGCTCCAACATTGTTGTCCCGGACGACATGGTGAATCTCCAGGCCGGCAAATTTGTTCTCCAGCTTGCGCACTTCCCTGACATACGCATCCATCTCCTCCTTCGTGCAGCCCTACTCTTTGTTGACTTGATGCACGACTAGTAGAGAGTCGCCATGCACGAGTAGTCGCTTGATGCCCAGGGAGACTGCCAGGCGGACCCCGTGTAATAGTGCTTCGTACTCGGCTTCATTACTGGACACCTTCCAAAGGATTTGCAAGACATACTTGAGTTGTTCACCCATCGGAGAGATGAAAAGTACTCCAGCCCCGCCGCCCTCGAGCTTGAGCGACCCATTGAAGTACATCGTCTAATGCTCTGGTCGGCTAGCTGGTGTTGGCAGTTGATTTTCTCACCACCCGCCCATGAAATCAACCAATGCTTGGGATTTGATGGCAGTTCTTGGCTTAAAGTTGATGGAGAGAGCCCGCAGTTCTACTGCCCACTTGGATATGCGACCAGTGGCATCCCGGTTGTGGAGTATATCTGCCAACGGGAAATCAGTAACAACTGAGATCTTGTACTCGTCGAAATACTGGCGGAGCTTTCTTGAGGTGATGAGTATTGCGTAGAGTAGTTTCTGAACTGGAGGATAACGAACCTTTGATTCAGAGAGTACTTCGCTGATGAAATAGACTGGCCTCTGCACTCCAAATGCATGGCCTTCCTCATTGCGCTCCACCACTATTGTTGTGCTGATAACATGAGTAGTTGCCGCGATGTACATCAGCAGGTTCTCACCTGGATGTGGTGCCGTCAGTATGGGAGGCGACTGTAGGTGCTGCTTGAGATCCTGCAGTGCCTGCTCGGCTTCCTCCGTCCAGTGGAACTTGTCTTTCTTCTTCTAGAACTTGAAGAAGGGAAGACCTCATTCTCCAAGTCTCGAGATGAATCTGTTCAGCGCCGCTATGCACCCTGTCAGCTTCTGGTCATCCTTGATCGTCATTGGAGCCTTCATATCGGAGATGGCGGTAATCTTCTCCGGGTTGGCCTCAATCCCCCTGTGACTCATGATAAACCTGAGTAGTTTCGTCGGGTTAAGCTTCCATTGGAACTTCCGAAGGCTGTTGAATGTTGCGGTGTAGTTGATCTGCGAAACACCTTTGGATTGCCCGCTGGTACGTAGCCCCCACATTCTTCAGCCCAAAGGACATTGTCTTGTAGGCATAAGTCCCAAAGGGTGTGATGAAGGCGGTCTTGATTTGATTTTCTTCCTTGAGGGCGATTTGATGGTAGCCCGAGTAGTAGTCAAGGAAGCAGAGTAGTATGCAGCCGACGGTGGAGTCGATTACTTGATCAATGCGCGGTAGCCCAAAGTGATCCTTCGGGCAGTGCTTGTTGAGATCCGTATAATCAACACACATCCTCCATTCTTTATTCTTTTTCTTTACAAGGATAGGGTTGGCAACACACTCTGGGTGGTACACCTCTTTAATGAAACCAGCCGCGAGTAGTTTAGCTAACTCCTTTTTGATGGCTTCTCTCTTATCCTGAGCGAATCTACGGAGACACTGCTTCTTAGGGATAGCATCGGGATCTACTTTCATACTATGCTCGATCAGTTCCTTGGGCACCCCTAGCATATCCACTGGTTTTCACGCAAATATGTCTCGGTTAGCCCTAATAAAATTGATGAGCGCGCTTTCCTATTTCAGGTCGAGTTGTGACCTGATCAGAGCTGTCTTGGACGAGTCTCCCTCCTGAAACTGGATGGTCTTCAGTACGAGTTTGCCAGCGGGCTGTACCTTTGAGTGGTTAGCCTTCTTCTGGGGAACCTCCAGGTCCACTTCTGAGAGCTTCTGCGCGACCGCGAGTACTTCTCCTGAAGTATCTGGTACACGCGTAGTCAAGGCATACTCGATGGCTTTCTGATCGCAGTCGTATGACTTCTCCAAGTCACCACGGAAGGTGAGGACACCATTTTTTCCTGGCATCTTTAGGAGTAAGTACACATAGTGTGGCACGGCCATGAACTTAGCCATTGCCTGTCTGCCCAGTATGGCATTGTAGGAAGTTTTGTAGTTGGCCACTTCGACCTTGACGTACTCGATACGGTAGTTTTCCCTCGTCCCAAAGGTGATGGGAAGCACCACCGTGCCAAGCGGTGTCGCTGCGTTCCCCGACACGATACCGTAGAAGGGAACCTTGCTGGGGGTGAGCTTGTCGAAGAATTTCGCCCCCATTTTCCTCAAGGTGCTTGCGAAGATGATGTTGAGGCCACTTCCCCGTCGATGAGTACCTTCGCGAGCCTGACGTCCACGACCACAGGGTCTAGGACTAGTGGGAGTTTGCCTGGCTTAGAAAAGTTCGTCCACTGATCCGCCCTGGAAAACGAGATGGGGACCTCCGACCACCGAAGGGGTTGTGGTTGTCCCTCCTCGATGGACAGGATCTCACGGCGATGAAGCTTCTGAGTCCTCTTGGAGACAAACCCCAATTCGCCACCAAAGATGATGTTGACCACCTTGGGCACGTCCGGGAAATCCTTGGCACCAGTCTTGTTCTCCAGGTCCTCATCGTACTTGTCCTTCTTCTTCTTCTTGTCGCCCGTGTCTAAGGGCGGGGCGTTGAGGGACCTTCGGAGTTGGTAGCACTCGAAAGCGTCATGCTTTGAGTGTGGGTGCCATGGGCACTGCTTCAGTAGGAGTTTATCAAACTCCTCTTGGAGATTAGTGTTGCTATTCTTCTTGCCTCGCGGAGCGCAATTGATAGCCATGACGAAATCGTCTAGCTTGCGCTTTCGGGTGGATCCCGAGTAGTCCCGCTGGCCTCGGTTGTCATTGCGTTGGTCGTTGCCGCGCTTCGAGTAGTTGTTGCCGCGCTTCAAGAACCGGTCTGCATCATATCGCGGAGGGCAGCAACGGTTTTGGGATGGTTGTGGCCGAAGTCGCGAAACAGAGTCTGGTCGGTGAGGCCGTTGTGGATGCAGTTGATGATGTCGCTGTCCGAGACGTTGGCGATCATGGCTCGGATGTCGAAGAAGCGGCGCATGTATGAGCGAATGAGCTATGAGCGAATGAGCTCGTTCCTCTCCTGCTTGCACTGGGACAGGTCATGTCGTGTACCTGCTCATGGAATTGCCCCCTGGAAGTTGTCGATAAAGACGTCGCACAGCTGCTCCCAGGAGTCGATGGAGTTCTTGTTGAGGCTCTCCAGCCTTGTGAGTGGGGCAGTTTCCAGGACCATCAGGAAGTAGACGACCTTGGTGATGTTGTCGCCACCTGCGACCTCAATGGCTGTCGAGTAGATGCGTACCCACTGCTGAGGAGATTGCTTACCATTGTACTTGGTGATGCCGATTGGTTTGAATCCCTCTGGGTACTTGTAGTTGTCGAAACGGGAGGAGAACGCCGCGTTCCCTCTGACCGCAGCACGCTCCCTCCTCCGGTTGTCAATGATGTCATGGGCGTCAATCCTGGCCTTGATCTTGTCGCGGAGGTCACCCGTTGGCAGGTTCTCGAGCTCTGAGTGTCGGTAGTTACCAACAGATGGTTCTGGTCGGGGAGCTTGGCTCGCTTGGGGGCGGTTCTGCCGCTGGGCGGGTTGCTGGTTCCCCTGCTGGTTCTGTTGAACAACTGGGCGGCTCCTCTACGGACCACGGCTTCCGTGCTGGTAATCAGACGGAGAGGCCTGGCGCCTGGGGTGGCCTCCAGGTGTCCTGCTGACTTGGCTCTCCCCACGGCCCTCGCGGCGTTGCGAGACCTAGGGTTGTGGGTCTTTCTGGTTCATCAAGACGAGTGCCTTCTAGGCCAAGGCCAAGCACAAGGCAGTTCAGGCTTGGGGGTCAGGGTTGCCTGCCAGTACTGCCGTTATGGTGGTGATGTTGGCGACTGGAGTGTTGAAACCCGCCTCTTGAGCCGCCGCGAACTCTGCCTGCAGGTTGTATTGGGTGTGGTTGCGGCATGCATTGGCATCCCTTCTGTGCTTGGAATGCTTTCTGTTGCGCAGCCGACGAGCGGCACGCTCTTGGTCGGTCTCGTTGGGGTGACCCGCCGAGGCTTCATCTTCCGAGATCTGCTTTGGCACTTCATTGCGGTGCTGGTCGCTGTACTCAGAGGATTCCACCATGAAGACGTGGCGCTGTATGGATGGATATTCGGAATTGTAGTCGATGATTACAGTCCCGCCGGGGGTGCACTCACCGAGTGGTCTGCCCTCTTAAAAAGGCAAGGAGTCCAGGTGAGCGACTAGTCGATCGTTGTCTCCGAGTAGTTCAGAGGGTTTCATGCCAAAGATGAAAGTTGTGCCCGCAGGGGGCACGATGCTGGTGAAATTGAACGTCGCCATCGAATTCTCCAGGGGATCTTCAATGAACACCCCTACCTGGCGCGCCAGCTGTCGGTATTTTACCGGCAAGCCCAAAGAGGGATACCCCCGAGGTGGTAGGTTGTAGGTAGGGTGTCGCCGAGATCAAGAACTCGATGGTGCAAGGAACACAAGGGTTTAGACAGGTTCGGGCCGCAGTATGCGTAATACCCTACGTCCTGTTGTTGTTGTATTGCCTTGGAGGTTATGAGATATATTTTGGAGGGGTCCCTGCCCGCTCTTATATATCCCGGGGGGTAGGGTTATATGGATATCCTAGTCTGGTACGAGCTTAGGAGTCTTAACCAAATACTTCCGGGTAGTTTCCTTCTATACCGACTAGTTGTACTAGCTTACGAGTACTTTACATATGGATAAGGTATGGGACATGCCCCACCCCTTACTCTAGAACGTTCTATGCCACGCGTGCAGCCCAGTTCCCCGGGTCTGACAGATTACATGTGATGAAAGATATTGAAAGCAAAGATAAAGGGCTCATATGATAAGACATATGATTAGGCTATGGTTAAAGTGATGATTTTGACAAGCAATGAATGCCATGTGGATTGAGTCATGTGTTTGATGACAACTATTTATTCTTATATCCAAATGAAGCTTGTTGAGGAGGTCATAGCACTAGATGGAATTTCTTGTGAAGAAATAGAGAATCTATCAAAATAAAATATATGTTGCAAAGAATTGAAAAGAATGGATTTCATTGGTAATAGAATTGTGATACAAACCTATATGGAGCCCTATGTCATGCAAGGATGAAGAGTTGGAATTCGGGATAGTGTTTCTAGGTACTAAGGATGGAGAAGGACAATTGGTTGTGCCGAGGGACCAATGCTAGGGTGAAAAAACTTTCTTGCGATTCAACTTGAGGTCACATATGGTGTTCATATTGGCAAGAATCAATCTTTCTAGAATCATATTATGAAGATGGTGATTTGAACTAGGAGTGGATTTCATTCAAAGATAAAGGTTCAAGTCACCAGCTCAAGGAAGTTGTGCTCAAGTAATATAAACCAAGTTGGATGCAATCCTCAGTTTAAGAATGATCAAGGGATGGCATGTTACACTGTTGAGAAACTAGAGCGGTTGAAATGTAATCTATCTTTGATCTTGAGTATAGGTATGTCGTACTATCAAGAGGGATGCATCACATTGTGTTTTGGTTTAGTCTCAGTGCTCACGTAACCTATGTAACTTAAGAGAGACGCAAAAAGCCTCACGTGCACATTCGTCTTTTCTTTCAAGGTCAATCCGGAAGTTCCAGATTTGGTACACGTGGCACTAACGGCTAGTTGGTTTGAAAATCCGGAGGTTACGGATATTGGGATCCGGAACTTCTGGATTCTAGCTGTCACATAACAGCTAGATTCTTTGGATCCAGCTATTTATGCCCTTGAGCCCCCTCCTTGGTAGGCTGATATTCCAAGCACTTTTAGAAGCTTGCTGGTCATCCTAAGAAAACTTGGTAGCCAAGTTGAGCTCTCCCCAACCTCTCTTTGTGAGATTATGTGATTCTTGTAATATCCTTGAGTTGGGTTTGAGAGAGTGATTGCTTGAGAGCACTAGAGAGCATAGCAAACCTTGAGCACCTAAGTTTGGCCGAAATCATGTGATTCGCATTTGTTACTCTTTGAGATTTGGCTCCTATACGGCTAGGTGTTGCCTGGTGAGCTCCCAATCGTAGTCATGGAATGTTTGTGCAGGTCATGCTTCACCTCCGCAAGGGAAGAAGCAAACTTAGTGAAGTGGGGAAGTGGTTGGAATAAGACCCAACTTGGTGGAAGTGAGGTGGAATAGACTCACGTTAATAAAGAGTTCCTCAACGAAGAGTAGGATTCACTGTGCTTTAGTAGCAGCTTTTTTAGCAAGCATTGAATCCAAACTTCGGTAAAACAAATCCTTGTGTCACCCACTGTTTTGCATCTTATTGCTCATATTGTCATATTTGTGAATTTGGTTGATCTACTCAGTTGGTAGTGTTTCTGTGTGCAGGGACTTTGTGAACTTGCTCAAGAAGCTTCTCTGAGCCTACTCTACCTCTGGGGTTTGAACTCGTATTCATTAACTCACACTTGATTAATTGTGTTCACTCTACTCTGTGTGTACCCGGAAGTTCCGGGTTGCAAAACTCGGAAGTTCGGAGTTCACCCACTTCTCTGCTCAAATCCGGAAGTTCCAGATTTGCAAATCCGGTTTTGACAGGCAGTGAATTTAATCCACTGCATTTGAGTAAAAATTTGTAGGTGCGCCTATTCACCCCCCTCTAGGCGACATCACGATCCTTTCAGAAATGACTTGGGACTCTGATCCCCCGTAAACTCTCACACATTGCCTTCTTCTCATCATGTATCAAGATGTAGCTAGGCGGGAGAAGTTCATATCTACCATTCCCTTTATCCACGGGGTGAAGATGTTCTCTTATCTTCATGGCTAATAGGTCTTGACATTATTTCAAGGTATCCTTTGTCTTTGTTGATGTCTCCAGAAGGAGCCCAATTGTGTTACTAAACACATTCTTCTTCAGGTGCATACCATCGATTGCATGGTGGACCTCAAGATCCGTCCAATACGGCAAGTACTTGTAGAAGATGGACTGTTTCTTGAATGGTACATCTTCGATAGGTGCCTTATCTCTGTTTCTCTTCTTCCCATCTTTCATCATCATCCCATTAGTGACCTGGATGGTCCTGATCATTTAGAAAACATAGTGCCCGTCTCATTTTACTGGTGCAGATTGTAACTCAGGCTTGCCATCAAAAAAGTTGTAGAACTTCTTACTTCGGTACCGATGTCCTTCCACAAAGAAGCACATGTGCCCAAGGTAAACTACCTTTCTAGAACCTTCCAGGAAAGATGATACGGTACCATCCACACAAACAGTGCATCCTGTCCTACCTTTGACATGTCCTGAAAGGACAAACAAAGCTTGGTAATCTTGGATGGTGACAAAGATAATGGCTCTTGGATTAAAGGGCTGCCATGTAAAACCATCAACGATATCGATGCCCTCTTTCCATAGAGTTTCCATCTCTTGCATCAAGCTCAAGAAAATATCTATATCAATGCCAGGATGCTTGGGGCCTTGTATAAGGATCGATAGCAAAAGATACTTCCTCTTCTAGCACAACAATGTAGAAAGATTGTACATCATCAAGATCACTGGCCATGTGCTTTGAGTGCTAGTTCTGTCACCAAATGGATTCATTACATCAGTACTCAACCCAAACCTAACATTCCTCAGGTCCTTTCCAAATTCTAGATAATACTGCTCATTGAATTTCTTCTATTGGCGAGCATCAGCTGGATGTCGTAGCTTTCTTTCGCCCTTCTTTATCGGAATCCCACCACCGCATTAGTTCAACATCCTTTGGGTTGGAGAAGAAATACCTCAGGCGATCGGCAACTGGGAGATACCACATAACCATCGCAGGAATTCTGCTCTGCTTCTCAGAAATGCGTAAAGTAGTGTTTGCTAGCTCATTAGAGGCAACACTATTCCCTGCACACTTCCTCTTCCTTTTGTTCCCATCACCTGGACTTTGAATGTCACCACCGCAATAACTGGAATTGTTTTTGCAATGACTTGTAGAACAAACAAAGCATTTGTCCAAGTCTTTGAAAGTATCCCCACCACACAAGATATAATGATTTGGACATACATGAAATCTTTCCACACCCATCGTGAACGGACTGACAAGCTACTTTACTCGATAGGTATTGATGGGCACTTTATTTTGCATTTGTCAGTGTTTTTACCGTCAGCCTACCTAGGGATACCCTAAGTTAGGTGATTGTTTGGTGAGGGATCGCTGGATCTAGAACTTGAAGGTAAACGCGAAGACACAAGACACAGATTTAGACAGGTTCGGGCCGCTAGAGTAGCGTAATACCCTATGTCCTATGTGGTGGTATTCTATATTGCGCCCTGCCTTGGGGTTGAGTTGCCTGTTGGCCGCTCTGTTGGGTCTGCTGATATAGGTGCCCCCGCCCTCCTTTATATACTCCAGAGGGTGGGGTTCCTAGTCGGTTCCAAGGTTAGAGTCCTAGTAGGGTTAAAAGGTATGAGTCCTAATAGGATTGCAGAGGAATCCTAGTAGGAGTCTGACTTCTTTCTTCCTTGCGGGTACCTATGGATCTATCCCTAACATGTCACCAAGATCGGCAGACCCAACAGAGCGGCCAACAGGCAACTCAACACCCAAGCGCAGGGCGCAATATACAATACCACCACACAGAATGTAGGGTATTACGCTACTCTAGTGGCCCGAACCTGTCTAAATCGGTGTCTTGTGTCTTCACGTTTACCTTCAAGTTCCAGATCCGGCGATCTCTCACCAAACAATCACCTACCTTAGGGTATCCTTAGGTAGGTTCACGCTAAAAACACCGATAGATGGCGCCCACAGTGCGGCAGATCATCGCGATCATTGGATGAGCTCGAAGGACCTTATCATCAATTGGCGGTCGTGGATGGCAAGGCTGACGGCAACAGGCCCTCGAAGTCGCATGGCGCCTGGCTACGATGACGCGCCGATGCCGCTGCGCATGCACATGATGGAGGCACAGGCCCGCTGGCGATCTACTTCGACGGCTCCAGCAATCTTTACGTGCGGCTGCAGCTACTTGTGTGGAGGAGGTTCAATTCCTCTCCACGCTGACATTAACGAAAACGACACAGCCGTCAGGGTCACATCTCGGTCTGCAAGGAACTACTAAGTCCAAAGACCGGAAGCGATCCCTCGGCCCAGCAAATAGCAGGCTTGTTAATGTGTCGAGTCCGACTCGAACAGGGAAGTTTCCTTCTTTTTTTACCCTATGTCGAATGCAACGTCGTTGTTCTAATTTCTAGCAAGGATTATTATACTAATATATCTCTGCTAACATAATGTATGCGTGGTATTTTTCTTCCATGCGGAGTTTGCCGGCGGCGTGGACGCAAGAAGAGTAGAGGTAGATGGAGAGCTGAGGAAGTCATGCCTGCATCTTCATCTGCAGATCTGCGTCGTCCAAGTCTGCACCACGCTCGCTAGGCCACGACGACTCGGGCTCGTTAACTACTCCGTCAGCCACACGCTCAGTCACAACGACTCGGCCTCGCCGACTACTCAGCTCGACTTCAACTCGCACTGCAGCGGCGGCGCAGATTACTCTGACTACTTCAGCTCGGCGAGGACACTTTGCAACCCGTCGGCAACTTCTTTGACTTCGCGAGAACACTCGGCAACCCGCCGAAGACTACTTCTTCTTTGCGAGGGTGCTGGGCGACTTCCCAACGACTACCTCGACTTCGCGAGGCAGTTTCGCGACATGCCAACATCTACTTTGATTTCACGAGGCGCTCGGCGACCCGCCGAAAACTACTTTGACTACACGTCTCGACTAGAAAACTAGTCGGGAGCAGGCCTCGCAGCATTAATAACTAGTCGGAATAAACTCTGACTAGTTGGGCTTCATCAACAAACCACCGCGTCTCTATCGACGTGTGCCACGGTTTCGTCGACAATCATCCACGAATCAAGCTGAGTCACTTAACCCTTTTCCGACTTGTTCTCAACATCATCGGCGACTACTTTGGTACGCCTCTCGATGGAAATTACCCTCGAAGGTTACACCATGATCGACTACTTCTAGGGTTTGCTAACAGCCCACACGCTTGGTACATCGAGTTCGTAGGACGCCGCCCGCGCACTTGGTACACTGAGTTGTGTCTGGCTCATAGCAGCTACACCCTACGGCCACGCGCGCTACAACACGCGCTCTCGCTGACTGCTTTATGCGCACTGTGCATCCTCTTTGTCCCATGTCGACTACTTATTTCTACTTTCATTGTCTTCTCTTAATGGTTACTAAAGTACTCGGGGGCTACTCCATATGGAGTGCGAGTTCATCGCACCCCATATAAAAGAAGACTTGAAAACTACTCGGGGCTCGAGCACCTCACAGCCTCAATGCAGCCAAAGAATTACTCGGAAGAAACCTTCAAGACGAAGTTCGGAAGAACTCAAAGACACCTTCAGAAGTACTCAGAGGCCTGCATTACTCGGCTACGAAGAGCTCGTGGGCTTGTCAAGGACAGATCCCCGAGTACCCGCAAGGAAGGAAGAAGTCGGACTCCTACTAAGACTTATACCTTGTAATCCTACTAGGACTCTTACCTTGTAACCGACTAGGAACCCCACCCCCTGGAGTATATAAAGGAGGGCGGGGGCACCTATATCCGCAGACCCAATAGAGCGGCCAACAGGCAACTCAACCTCAAGCATAGGACGCAATATACAATACCACCACAAAGAACATAGGGTATTACGCTACTCTAGCGGCCCGAACCTGTCTAAATCTGTGTCTTGTGTCTTCGCATTTACCTTCAAGTTCCAGATCCAGCGATCCCTCACCAAACAATCACCTACCTTAGGGTATCCGTAGGTAGGCTGATGGTAAAAACACCGACAAAAGCAAAATAAAGTGCCCGTCAATACCTATCGAGTAAAGAAGCTTGTCAGTCCGTTCACGATGGGTGTGGAAAGATTTCATGCATGTCCAAATCAATATATCTTGTGTGGTGGGGTTACTTTCAAAGACTTGGACAAATACTTAGTTTGTTCTTCAAGTTGTTACGAAAACAATTCCAGTTTACCGAAGGATTTGTTTTACTGAAGTTCGGATTCGATGCTTGCTAGAAAAGCTGCTACTAAAGCACAGTGAATCCTACTGTTCGTTGAGGAACTCTTTAGGAACGTGAGTCTATTGCACCTCACTTCCACCGAGTTGGGTCTTATTCCAACCACTTCCCCACTTCACTAAGTTTGCTTCTTCCCTTGCAGAGGTGAAGCATGACCTGCACAAACTTCCAGTCACTCACCACACGATTGGGAGCTCACCAGGCAACACCTAGCCGTATAGGAGCCAAATCTCAAAGAGTAACAAATGCGAATCACATGATTTCGGCCAAACTCAGGTGCTCAAGGTTTGCTATGCTCTCTAGTGCTCTCAAGCAATCACTCTCTCAAACCCAACTCAAGGATATTACAAGAATCACATAATCTCACAAAGAGAGGTTGGGGAGAGCTCAACTTGGCTACCAAGTTTTCTTAGGACAACCAGCAAGCTTCTAAGAGTGCTTGGAATAGCAGCCTACCAAGGAGGGGGCTCAAGGGCATAAATAGCTGGATCCAAAGAATCTAGGCGTTATGTGACAGCTAGAATCTGGAAGTTCTGGATCCCAATATCTGTAACCTCCGGATTTTCAAACCAACTAGCCGTTAGTGCCACGTGTACCAAATGTGGAACTTCCAGATTGTCAAATCCGGAACTTCCGGATTGACCCTAAAAGAAAAGATGAATGTGCACGTGAGGCTTTTTGTGTCTCTCTTAAGTTACTTAGGTTACGTGAGCACTGAGACTAAACCAAAACATAATGTGATGCATCCTTCTTGATAGTACGACATACCTATAGTCAAGATCAAAGATAGATAACATTTCAACCGCTTGAGCTTCTCAATAGTGTAACATGCCATCCCTATTGCAATCAGAGCGATCAAGCTAGTATACGTGAAGATGGTAATCACTCGGTTGTGTTACTTCTTCAACAAGATTTCTCAAAAGGTGATCGACGATGATGAATTGTAGGATCTCCAAGAATTTATTAGGGAGACTATGGCGCAGCTCGAGATGTGCTTCCCTCCAGCATATTTTGATATAACAGAGCTTATGTGTCGGTGTTTTAACGGCAAGCCTACCTATGGATACCCTAAGGTTGTAGACTTGTCGTTAGGGTGTCGCCGAGATCAGGAACTCAATGGTGCAAGGAACACAAGGGTTTAGATAGGTTCGGTCCGCAGTATGCGTAATACCCTACGTCCTGTATGGTTTGTATTGCCTTGGGGTTATGCCTTATGCACAATGTGCTTTGGAGGGGTCCCTGCCCGCCCTTATATATCCTGGGGGGACAAGGTTACATGGAAATCCTAGTCTAGTACTAGCTTAGGATTCCTAATCGAGTACTTTCGGGTAGTTTGCTTCTGTACCGACTAGTTGTACTTGCTTACGAGTACTTTACAGTATGGATAAGGTATGGGACATGCCCCACCCCTTGCTCTAGAATGTTCTACGCCATGCGTGCAGTCCCAAGCCCCTGAGCTCTTCATAGCCAAGTACTGCAGGCTTCGAGTACTTCTTGAAGTCATTCTTTGGTTTCTACTGAAACTCCATCTTAAAGATGTCTTCCGAGTACTTTCCTTGGCTGCTCGAGGCTGTGAGGTGCTCTAGCACCGAGCACTTTCAAGTATTTTCTTTCTATGGGGTGCGATGCAAATTGCACTCCATATGGAGTAGCCCCCGAGCCTTAGGTTGAATCGAAGAATCAGGCTGAGGGTCCCACTAGTCTTGAATCTTATTTCCTTATCTTCCAAATATTTTTGAAAAATAAGCCATCGATGACACGTGTCCCACAGTCCCTGAGCCTTGAATCTAAATCCCATGATTTGGAAAAAAGGATGAAAAGAACGTGGCATACAGAACAGTGTTATGTACAAAATGTGTGTAGAGGATGCGTAATCTCCCTTGATGGTTTATTTCGGAAATCAATTGGTTCAAAATTCGAAAAACCCATTTTTTTGGGATAAGGTCCCTAAAAAAATGGTTAATCAAATAAACTCCCAAAACTCTTCCCAAATAACCGCTCAAAACAAATCACGAACTTTTTAAGGGGAGAAAACTCTTCGGCTTCTGAACAGTAAATCCAGGCCAACCCGCTGGCTATTTAACCACGCGGTGACTCTAGGGTTTTTACCCTTTCACTTTTTGCCTTAGCCATTTCGCTCTCTCGCCCTCCTGTGCTGCCAGTTGCTTTTAGATCTAGGGTTTGAGAACCCCGCTGAGCTCGTCCTCCATCCCCAGCCAAACTAGCCGGAAAATCCATCCACACCATCAGCGGGTCCTTGCACCCCTCTCTCGAAGCCTCCGAGCGTATGCGAGTGAAGCAGCTCGTGACATTCAAGATGGGCAACAAGAAACCGGCTTCCAAAGGGAAGAA
This sequence comes from Panicum miliaceum, assembly GCA_032594955.1. Lineage (NCBI taxonomy): Eukaryota > Viridiplantae > Streptophyta > Magnoliopsida > Poales > Poaceae > Panicum > Panicum miliaceum. Next base: position 32,427,493 of record CM064056.1, read on the forward strand.
GGATGAGTCGACCATCGATGATTGGGAGAGAAGTAAGTGCACCCGTACTGACCTTCTTAACTTAGTTGCTCAAGGTCTTCTTTAATCGGAGGAAATGGTTCAGTGGAAACCTTCCTTCCGCTAGTTTTTTCCGCAAGAAGATGTAGATTAGATTGTCATCTTCGAGCACTTTGTCAAAAGGGGATTGGCCCTCCCCGCATCTGATTTCTTCCGTGGCCTTCTTTATCATTGGGGTATTCAGATCTATCATCTGAACCCTAACTCTATCGTCCACCTGTCCATTTTTGTTCATTCTTGCGAAGCTTTCCTTGGCATCGAGCCACATTTTGATCTCTTCTGCTACTTCTTCCATCTCTGCCAACAACCATCTGAGGAGAAGCAGTACCTTGTTGGCGGAGTCGGACATCAATTCAAGCAGGGGAAGGGAAAGGAGTATATCGAGTACTCGCTCCCCACAAACCACTCAGGTTGGAGGTCCCTGTGGTTCTACATTGGAAACCATCCACCCGCACTGCCCGAGACAACTCCAGGGAAGGCAGTGTGGAGGCCCGAGTGGAATGAAAAGTTGAATTCCAACCAGATGATGCAAGTCAATGAATTGCTCGAACTGATTAGAAAGCAGAAGGAGTCAGGTGTAACCAGCGTGTTCGTCATGGCCTCCATGTAGAAGAGGCGTATCATGCCCCTGCAGAAGAGGTGTAGATTTGGATTCGAGTACTTAGGGAGTAACGATCCATCTCGCCTTTCCGCAGAGGTTCTTCCTTCGCAGACGGCTCTGGTCCGTGTTCGCCGAGTACTACTCGATGCAAACACCGTTCCTTACTGTGGCAGAACCAGCTGAATTAATCCGGCTCAAGCGCGCTAACCATCACCACAAGGGCAATCAGGGCTAAATCGCACTTCAAACGGAATAATCCACTGGTCTGTCGGGTAACCTCCCGATGCAACCATGGTTTTTGCCGATCGAAACCACACATACATGTACTCACACGAAGGTGAGCCTAGAGGATATAACATTCCGCAATTTTTACAACACAGGTTCATCACAATTCATTATTATTACAACAGAGCTCAAATTCGTAAAACAAGGTACTTCAGAGTTCAAAATAAATGAGTTCTTGAGAGTTCTAAGCAGCGGAAAAATAACGATAACTACTCGACGATACAGGATGTCTCGATGAAGCCCGTACGAGACATCACTCGGCATTATCACCGTTGGCCGGGGGCGTATCCCATTCCACCGACCAACTAGGAGGAAGGGTACAAGGCCAAGTCAAACTAGCGATCAAATCCTCGAAAGTATCACCTGAAAAATTTTTATTTAGAGCACATTATGCAGAGACAAAAGCACTGTAAAAATTTCAGGCATTTTCACACAGCAGAAAAATTATGAAAAAGATAAAATACAACCACTGCTAGAACCTAGTTATTTTTATACCGAACAAACCATTCAGGTATTGACACCAAAAATTTTACAGGGAAATAATCTATCCATAAATGTGTTACTGTAAAGTTTTCAGATTTTACTGTGCAAGATACAAAGCAATTTAAATAGGATAATATACACCTACTTTAATAAAGATTAATTTCTACAGGATGTTTTACAGGTTTTCTGAGTATGAAACTTTTTATACAGCAAGAGCTACTCTAAGATGTGCTACAGTAAAATGTTGAAAATTTTCTAAGCATAGAAACTAATTATTTGAATTAGTGCATTTTTCCTACCACAAAATTATATGAATAGGTTACAGAAAGGAAAAAGGTTCTAAACTTTTTCTGTGGTATTTAGGCATTAATACAATAGCTCAGCAAAAGTTTTACCACACGAACCACAACATAACAGCAGTTACAAATTAGTTTTATTACTTCATGTCATGAACAGGTTTTATTAAGAAGTTTAGCTAGAGATGGGTTCTGGCCCTAATATTTTTACACTGGCCTACAAATCAAGCAACTAATCTATTGTTAAATATTCAGGTTTAGACTTTGTCTACAACAAGGGTCACATTTAAAGTCTATTAAACCTTCCATTTAATTTATAGTAAGATTTAGCACGCAACTGAAGAAATGCATGTAACAAAAGTTGTAGATTTTCATCAAAAGATTCCAAAACAATTGAGTTTGTATTTTTCCGATATTTCTACGATTTTATACGAATTTTACAAGTTCGCTATTTTTGAAATCAAAGTTTAAACATAGGTTTACAGATATGCCCCTGGAAACTTGCGTGCAGACTCTTTTAAAGATTGCAATCGCTGCAATTGGGTCCCTGGGCGGCGCTAGCACGGCGGCCGTCCAGATTCCGGCGAGGGTGCTCATCGGCGGCGAGGGGAAAAAGGGTCGGGGAGATCCAGGGAGGTGAGAGCTACCTTGGGATGGCCTTGGCCGGGGTTGGGGGTGGCCGGAGGTGGCTCATCGGCGCGGAGCAGAGGAGCGGCGGCGGGGCGGAGCGTTGGCGACGGTGCTCCAGCGAGGAGGGGAGAGCGTGGGCTGGTCGACGAGCTTCGCGGCGTCGAGGGGAACCCGTTTTGAAGCTTGGCTTGGATGGAGGAGCTTCGGAGTGAGCTGCCCACGGAGCAGCAAGGAGCGGCGGCGGCGCGGGCGGCGCTGGCGGTGCTCCGGCGGTTCTGGACAACGATGGGTGGGGCAGTGAGCTGCGGTGGGGTGCTGTGGTGGTGGTGGGAGACTCAGCTCTGGCAAGGGGTGGCCGGAGAGGTGAGCTCCACGGAGAGCTGGGCACGATGGCGGTAATGGTGGCGGCGGTGGCGTTCTGGTGTCTGGGCACGCGAGGGGGATTTAGTGCGGCCTTTTGTAGGCAGCAGAGAGGCGGGAGGAGGTGCGGAACTGGGCTGCGAGGCGTGGGCGCGGGCGGCATGACGGGAGCGCGTAATTGGCCGTGGTGGGCGGCGAGCAGAGCCGGCGCGGCGTGCGGCGGGCACGGGCAGGGGATCGGGTGTTGAAGATTTGGCATGGGGAGCTGGAGATCATGCGGCGCGTGGGCTGGGCGACGAGCTGCCGTAGCTGTCTTGCCGGGCGGCGAGCGCGGCGACTGGCGGGACGCGGCGGAGACACGGCACGGCGCGGCTTGTCCATTAGGCGCGGCGGGCGGCGAGCAGAGGCGCGCGTCGCTGGCGTGCACGTGGCGTGCGCGGACTGGGAAGGAACGTGGTCATGCGGGCGCGGCCAGGCATTGGCTTGGCGCCTAGCGCTGTCAGGCATCACCGGCCAAGTGGCCTGCAGCGACTGCGCGGCGGCAGAGGGTCGGGCGAAGCGAAGGGTCGGGCGAACGTAGGGTCGGGCGAGTGAAAGGGTCGGGCGACGCGAGGGTCGGGCGAGGCGGAGAAGAAGGGTCTGCAGTGTAAATAGAAGAAAAGGCAGAGACTGGTTTGCAATTTCATGTGTTTCTCAAATTTTCGTGTTGCAACTCAAAAATCTCTGAACACAAAAGTTGTTCAAAATGAAAAGTTTTACAAGTTTCATTTCAGGCCAAAGTTTGTTTGAGTTCTAGTTTAGAAGTTATTTTAGAAACTCAAAAGGATAAATCAGAGGGCTCGACATTTCCTGGGCAAAACTTTATATTCTCTCCTAGGCTTCAACTAGACTTTTGTTTAACATGTCATTAACGACGTGCCTATTCAATTTTGTAGCCATGCTTGCATCATTGTGAAAGTTATTTATATGGCTTGATTAAAGTACATGTACTTACGCACATATACACAACTATTTCAATTTAAAGCAAAACCAATTTGTAATTCATTTCCTTTAAATTTTTCTTAGTTAGTTAAGCATATTGTTACGCTAACGAGGCTTATTTCATAAATTAAACACCTGAGGTGTTACACTTACGTCCCGAAGCTGTTCAGTGCGTTGAATCTGCCGGAACCGGTGAGTAATTTTTCTGTCGACTACTTGCAGAACTTGTGAAGTATCACTGAATATTGACTTGTTGTCGTTATTTTCTGCAGGGGCACACTGAATTGTACCATTGTCCTGCTCCAAATCCTGACTTGCCTCGGGCGGATCACCTTAAGCCAAGTGCGTTCTAGATGCTCAAGACCAGTCATTTAGATCATGACCCCTTAACTGATGAAGAGATGATGGATTCTGACGACGATCTTCCTCTCGCAGCTTACTTGAAGAAGTCTGGAAAGGAGTTGAGTAGCAGCATGGATCTCCCGAGCCACCTGACCAAGCCGCGGGTGGGTGTGAGGAAACTGAAGCTCACCTTTGCGGATCAGTCAGACGACAACCCAAGGTAAGCAATGTCCTCGAGTTCCTTCCTTGTTGCAGTTTTGATGTTCTTTGCTGAGTTTTCCTCTGTTCTGTTTGCAGTCCGCCCACCTCCCCCCGTCCAAACGTCCCAAGGACGGGGGAAAGTCAGGCCCTTCTAGGGATGATGCTGCACCAGTGGTCGACGTCCAGCCTGGTTCAGCGGACCCTTCCGCTGTTGACGCTGCGCCGAGCCCCAGCAACCCAATCCCGGCAAGTGCCCCAGAGGCTCAATCAAAAGAGCCTGTTGGCAGCTTGGGGAAGTCAGGTACTTGGGGGCCTCGGCTTCTGAAACTAATGAAAGTGGTGACCAAGAGATCCTCCATGTAAGTCTCGAATACTTGGAATTGTACCGTTTTGTAATTTGTCTTATCAAGTAGTTGATATGACAGGTCCTTTATCTAGCCCTTCCACTACTCTTGGCTTGGAAGAGCCTGATGATGCCCCGGCTGCCCAAGCCCCCGAGTCTGGAAAGGACACGGATGTTGCAGCATTGGAGACCGGCGCTCCTCCCCCCCTCCTCCCCCTTTTCCGGCCACCAATGTCGAGACGGAGAAAGAAGTCGAGCCGAAGAGAGTAGAGGTGGAGAACACTGCGCCGGAACTACCCGAAGGTGAGCCCATCCTGCCTCCTTCGTCTCCTAGCATCAAACTGCCAATAGCTCGACTAGTGAATACAGGTGAAGTGGCAGGAGAAACGCCCAAGGAGTCCGGCGTGGGAGATGCAAGTGCCGCGGGTAATGCTGACCCTAGTGCCAGCACCGTCGAGGCCGTGGGCACGAGTGGCCCTGGCGCAAGAGATGCTGCCACCCCGGGTACTTCTGAACCCAGCGCTGATGCATCGGAGAAGGAAGACTTGCTGGTGACGCCGTATGGTTGGCAGCACACCATCGCGGTAGACTTGATTGATGACCCTTATCTGACTGCGGAGAAGAAAAAACAAATTAAAGGGGTCTTCAAGGACTTGTACGAGTTCACCACCATAAGTTTTTGTCTTCCTCGAGTAGTTGTCTTCATCACCTATTTCAATTTTTGAGTGGTGGTAATTGATATACTCTGCTTTGTAGAACCTGATGGACCGATCCCAGGAGAAGTCCGAGAAGCTTAAATTCATTGAGGACGGCCATCGTAAGTTAGCGGAGAAGGATGAAGCTATTCGCGAAGAAATTCGGAAGAGGATCGACCTCTGCAATGAGCCCGAGCAGTTAAAGAAAGAGCGCACTCAAGAAACTTGGCGGCTTAAAAGTGAAATCCAGAATCTGGAGAAGGAAAAAGCCGAGCTTGTTGAGAAGAACAAGAAGATCTCCAAAGCGCACAAAGGTAACTTGTGGCCCTGTCTTGTTGTCTTTGATTCATTGTTTGTTCGAGTAGTTTCTGAAACTTCTCGAATACTTAAACTTGTACCATTTTGTAATTCATCTTGTCGAGTAGTTGATATGACTGTCCTTTGTCCAGCCCTTCTCTGCTCTGGTCTTGGGGGAGCCTGACGATGCCCCAGCTACCCAAGCCCGCAAGTCTGGAAAGGACACAGATGCTGCAGCGTTTGAGGAGTGGAGGTGGAGACCACTGCACCGGAACTACCCGAAAGTGAGCCCATCCTGCCTCCTCCGTCTCCCAGCACCAATCTGCCCGAGGCTAGATTAGTGACTGCAAGTGGAGTGGCAGGCAAGCTGCCCAGGGAATCTAGCGCAGATGACGCCCAAGCCGCGGGTATTTCAGGCCCTGGCACCAACACCGTCGAGGCCACGGGGACAGAAAGCCCTGGCACGGAAGATGCTGGCGCTGCGGGCGTCTCAGGAACCCGTACGAATGCAACGGAAGAAGATGATGTGTTGGTGATGCCGTATGGCTGGCAACACACCATGGCGGCGGACTTGAATGATGACCCGTATCTGACCACTGAGAAGAGAAAACAAATCAAAGGGGTCTTCAAGGACTTGTACGAGTCACCATCGTAAGTTTTTGTCTTCCTCGAGTAGTTTTCTTCATCCCCTGTTTCTCTTTGAGTGGTGATAATTGATATACTCTGCCTTGTAGAACCTGATAGACCGATCCCAGGAGAAGTCCGAGAAGCTTAAATTCATTGAGGACGGCCATCGTAAGTTGGCAGAGAAGGAGGAGCGCATTCGTGAAGAAATCTAGAAGAGGATCGACCTCCGCAATGAGCTTGACCAGTTGAAGAAAGAGCGCACTAAAGAAACTTGACTCCTCAAGAATGAAATCCTTAATCTTGAGAAGGAAAAAGCCGAGCTTGTTGAGAAGAACAAGAAGATCTCCAAAGCGCACAAAGGTAACTTGTCGCCCTGTCTTGTTGTCTTTGATTCGTTGTTTGTTCGAGTAGTTTCTGAAACTTCTCGAATACTACTTCTTTTCTCTTGCGCGCAGAACTGAAATCCAGTTTGCAAAAGAAAGAAAATATGATTATAGATCTGAAGAACCTTGTTTACCGTGGTGCAGATGACGTCGAGCGTCTTGAGAAGGTCCTTGAGGATACAAACGTCCAATTCCGCAATGCCATGCAGCAGATCAAGAATATGCTTGAGGAAAAGGATGTCATCCAAAAAGAACTCGAAGAATTCAAGACTGCTGCACAGGCTATCGTGGAAATGGTGGAGTTTCCAGCTGAAGGTGATGCTGGTGAGCTGTCTTTGTTGGAGAAGCTTCGTGCGACTTCTCAGAAGGTTGCCAGCTACATCTCGGAGGCCACCAGGATGTACATAGCTCAGGCGCTCGCGTTGGTGAAGTCATACTGGCCCAAGGCGAAGCTTGAACCACTCATTGAAGGCATGGCGGCCGACTGCTCTGTTGAGCAATTCACGAAGTTCCGTGAAGAAGTCGAGCCCCTTGCTGACAAGATAGCTGAGAGCCTGGAGCAAGATGGTTAGCAGCAAAAACAATGTATCATGATGAACATTTTATGCCACTTGTTGATATGTATATAAGTTTGCCTAATTGATCTTTCTTCAGTGTATATCTTTGTATGATGTTTGCTGGTACGATCGTAGGACTTAGAGTAGTTGGAGACGTTTGGGTTAAGCTACTCCAAGAGCATCGGCTTGGATGTAGTCAGTAACTTGACGTTCCGCAAAAGTGCTCGTAGAGCAAAAGTACTTAGCCTGGATTTACCCGATCATGCGGTACTCTAGGCTAGCCTATTAGTTTGGTTGTTCTTATCGTAGAGTCTCTTCTTTAGGCCATCCAGAATCAAGCTGTTGGCCCGCTCGACTTGTCCATTGGCCGTTGGGTGTGCGACTGACACGTACTTCACTTCAATCGAGTTGTTTTCGCAGATTTCCCAGAACTAGTTTGCCGTGAAGTTTGAGCCCAGATCTGTGATGATGGTATTGGGGTAGCCAAAAGGGTACATGATATCCGAGATGAAGTCGACTGCCCTGTCTGGAGTGAGCTTGGTAATCGGCTTGTACTCAATCCACTTGGTAAACTTATCGATGGCCACCAATACATGTGTAAAGCTTCCTGGAGCTGTAGTCAGAGGTCCAATCATGTCGAGGCTTCAGCATGCGAAGGGCCATGAAGGCGGTATGGTGATGAGGTTGTGCGCCGAGACGTGGGACTGTTTGCCAAAAACTTGGCACTTCTGGCACTTTCATACGAGATCCTCGGCGTCAGAAACTGTTGTTGGCCACCAGTAGCCTGCCCTATAGGCCTTCCCGACCAATGTCTTGGACGCTGCATGATTTCTGCATCTACCCTCGTGTATCTCGAGTAGTATATTGTGGCCCCATGCCCTTGGAACACACTTCATGAGTACTCCTGAGCCTGCTCCACACTTGTAGAGCTTATCCCCGACGATGACAAGCCCCTTACTACGCCTCAAGATGCGTATTGCTTCTGGGCCTTTCTTTGTCACCCCAGGGGGTAGCTTCTTTTCCTTTATGAATTCGATGAAAGTCTCCCGCCAATCGACCTCTGACATCATGACCTCCCGGCTGGGGTCCGAGGACCACAGACCAGTGGTTGCTAGATTCGTGGTCTTGATCGACGGTTCTTTGAGTTCCTGGACGGATACTCCTGCTGGGACTTGGGCACAAGTGGATCCAAGCTTTGAGAGTATGTCTGCTCCAACATTGTTGTCCCGGACGACGTGATGAATCTCCAGGCCAGCAAATTTGTTCTCTAGCTTGCGCACTTCCGTAACATATGCGTCCATCTGCTCCTTTGTGCAGTCCCACTCTTTGTTGACCTGTTGCACGACTAGCAGCGAGTCGCCGTACATGAGTAGTCGTTTGATGCCCAGTGAGACTGCTAGGCGGAGACCGTGTAGTAGCACTTCGTACTCGGCCTCATTGTTGGCCACCTTCCAAAGGATTTGTAAGACGTACTTGAGTTGTTCACCCTTTGGAGAGATGAAAAGTACTCCTGCCCCACCACCCTCGAGCTTGAGCGAGCCATCAAAGTACACCGTCCAATGCTCTGGGCGGCTGGCTGGGGTTGGTATTTGATTTTCCCGCCACTCAGCCATGAAATCGACCAATGCTTGGGATTTGATGGCTGTCCTTGGCTTGAAATTGATTGAATGAGCCCCTAGTGGCATCCCGGTTGTGGAGTATATCCGCCAACGGCGAATCGGTAACAATTGAGATCTTGACCTCGTCGAAGTAGTGGTGAAGCTTCCTTGATGTTATGAGTATTGCGTAGAGCAGTTTCTGAATTGAAGGATAGCGTACCTTTGATTCAGAGAGTACTTCGCTAATGAAATAGACTGGCCTCTGCATGCCAAATTCATGGCCTTCCTCATTTTCCTCCACCACAATTGTTGTGGTGATCACATGAGTAGATGCTGCAATGTACATCAGCAGGTTCTCCCCTGGATGTGGTGCTGTGAGAATAGGAGGTGACTGCAGGTGTTCCTTGAGGTCCTGCAAAGACTGCCCAACTTCCTCCGTCCAGTGGAACTTGTCTTTCTGCTTCAGGAGCTTGAAGAAGGGAAGGCCCTGTTCTCCAAGTCATGAGATGAATCTGTTTAAGGCCGCCATGCACCCTGTTAGCTTCTGCACGTCCTTGATCGTTGCTGGAGCCTTCACGTCGGTGATGGCGGTAATCTTCTTTGGGTTAGCTTCAATCCCTCTATGACTGATGATTAACTCGAGTAGTTTCCCGGATGGTACGCCGAAAACGCACTTGATCGGGTTGAGTTTACATTGGAACTTCTGGAGGCTACTCAATATTTCCTCCAGGTCCGCAATTAGGTCCTCGGGTTTTCTAGTCTTGACGACCACGTCATCTATGTAGGTCTCGACCTGTAGTTGGTCTGCAAAGCACATTTGGATTGCGCGCTGGTAGGTAGCCCCCGCGTTCATCAGCCCAAAGGACGTAGTCTTGTAGGCATAAGTCCCGAAGGGCGTGATGAAGGCGGTCTTGATTTGATCTTCTTCCTTAAGGGCAATCTGATGGTAGCCCGAGTAGCAGTCAAGGAAACAGAGGAGTACACAGCCGGCAGTGGAGTCGATTAGTTGATCAATGCGAGGTAGCCCAAAGTGGTCCTTCGGGCAGTGCTTGTTGAGATCTGTATAATCAACACACATTCTCCATTCATTATTATTCTTCTTCTTTACAAGGATGGGGTTGGCAACCCACTCTGGGTGGTACACCTCTTTGATGAAACCAGCCGCGAGTAGTTTAGCCAACTCCTTTTTGATTGCTTCCCTCTTGTCTTGAGCAAATCTACGGAGCCGCTGCTTTTTGGGGGTAGCATCAGGATCTACTTTCAAACTATATCTCGGTTGGCCCTAAGGAAACTGATGAGCGCGCCTTCCTATTTTGGGTCAAGCTGTGACCCGATCAGGGCCGTCTTGGACGAGTCTCCTTCCTACAACTGGATGGACTTCAAAGTGAGTTCTTTGGTGGGTTGCAGCTTTGAGTGGCTCGCCTTCTTTGTGGGAATTTCTAGCCCTGTTTCGGAGAGCTGTTGCGCAACTGCGAGTACATCACCTGAAGTATCTGGTACACGCATAGTCGAGGCGTACTCGATGGCCTTCTGGTCGCAGTCGTAGGACTTCTCCAGATCGCCACGGAAGGTAAGAACCCCACTCTTTCCTGGCATCTTCAGGAGTAAGTAAACGTAGTGCAGTACGGCCCTGAATTTGGCCATTGCAGGTCTGCCCAGAATGGCATTATAGGAGGTTTCGAAGTTGGCCACTTCGAACTTGATGTACTCGGTACGGTAGTTTTCCCTCGTCCCAACGGTGATGGGAAGACCACCGTCGATGAGTACTCGCAAAAGATGAAATTTGCCCACATCTACCTTAGATTATAAGCATGTCGATGAAATTTGTCCCCATCTTCCTTAGAGTACTCGCAAAGATGATGTTGAGGCCGCTGCCTCCGTCGATGAGTACTTTTGCGAGCCTGACATCCGCGACCACCGGATCTAGGACGAGTGGGAGTTTGCCCAGCTCAGAAAAGCTCATGCACGGATCAGCCCTAGAGAACGAGATGGGGACCTCCGACCACCGGAGGGGTCATGGTACCGCCGGCTTGATGGACATGATCTCGTGGCGGTGCAGCTTCTGAGTCCTTTTGGAGACAAATCCTGACTCGCCACCGAAGATGATGTTGACCACCTTGGATACGTCTGGGAATTTGCTGGCGTCTGTCTTGTTCTCCAAGGGCGGGGCGTTGAGTGACTTCCGGAGCTGGTAGCACTCGATAGCAGAGTGCTTTGAGTGTGGGTGCCACAGGCATTGTTTCTGCATGAGTTTGTAGAACTCCTCTTGCAGATTGGATGGCTTCTTGCCTCGCGGGGCGCGATTGATAGCCGCGACGAGTGTAACACCTCAGGTGTTTAATTTACGAAATAAGCCTCTTTAGCTTAACACGGTGCATAAATAATTAGAAGTTTCAACGAAATAAGTTTCTAAAAATAACTTCTAAACTAGAACTCAAACAAACTTTGTCCTAAAACAAAACTTGTAGAACTTTTCATTTTGAACAACTTTCGTGTTGAAGGATTTTCGAGTTGCAACACAAAAATTTGAGAAACACTTGGATTTGCAAACCAGCCCCTGCCTTTTCTTCTATTTCGCTGCAGACCCTTCTTCTCCTCGCCTCGCCCGACCCTCGCCCGCGCAGCCGCTCGCCCGACCCTCACCCGCGCAGCCGCTCGCCCGACCCTCGCGTCCCGCGACCCTTTCACTCGCCCGACCCTTCGCTTCGCCCGACCCTCGGCTTCGCTGCGGCCCTCGCTTCGCCTGACCCTCGCCGCCGCGCAGTCGCGACAGGCCACTTGGCCGGCGATGCCTGACCGCGCTAGGCGCCAAGCCCATGCCTGGCCGCGCCCGTACGCGTGCCCGCACGCTGTGTTCCTCCCCAGTCCGTGCACGCCACGCGCGCGCCGGCGACCCGCGCCCCTGCTCGCCGCCCGCCGTGCCCAATGGACAAGTCGCGCCGTGCCGTGTCTCCGCCGCGTTCCGCCAGTCACTGCGCTCGCCGCCCGGCAAGGCAGCTGCTGCAGCTCTTCGCCCAACCCGCGCGCCGCGTGATCTCCAGCTCCACACGCCAAATCCTCAGCGCCCAGTCCCCTGCCCGCGCCTACCGCACGCCGCGCCGGCTCTGTTCGCCGCCCGCCGCGCTCATCGCTAAGGTAAGAAGGTAAGAATCCTCAACCAACTAAGAGAGCTTGGCCTTCCTGTCGGCGATGCGAGCCGAACGCTGCCCTCAAGCAGTGGCTTACTTGAGGTGCTGCCAATATACCAACTTTTAGTTGATTATATTGGGAGTAGAAGGTTTGGCGCAGGGTATGGCAATCGCTGTTCATACCCCCGTGAATACGCTATCTTGATAGCGTATGTTAACGTTGTCTGTACGACAGGAATTGTACGAATGTCGTTTCTATAAGTGAACGGTAATGAATACGGACACTTTCATGAGTGCTAGCATAAAAGGTTCATTGGATATATATATATATATATATGCTATATCAAATTATCTGCAGGTACACTAACCGCGATTGCGATAAGTTTAAGAACGGTTAGAGAATTCTCAACTAGCTATTATAGCGAGAAACGTATTATGTATGCCACCGAAACTAACTTCATAAGACCAAAACTATTTGGCAATTGTTTTATTTTATGAGGACGAATAGGGCGTGCATGCATCATGACTATATAAATTTGAAATTGAAAATGCGATGCGTGAGAGTGGTAAGGTTCATGTGCCCACACATTTATCTTTGAATAAGGATTATCTAGCATATCGGTCATTTGCTGCCTTATCTGAAAAGATGAATTTATTAAGCTGAGAAAATGACCCATTCTAAAGAAACTCATGTTGAAAGTTCTGTTCCAAAATTTGTATTCTACCTCCTGTATAAATATGAAAAATTCTGGACTTGTGGATAATGAGAAACAGCAAAGACCTTGAGATGTCAGTTTTCTGTCCGAAATGAACAGTTCAGCCACATAAATTTTTATGCCCCCTTACTACAGTTTTATGCAAAAGTGTTCAACACAAAACTTGTTGTAAATTTACTCAGGAAGCTACTGATAAAATTTGGTAGTTTTTGGCTTGGTAGATTTTCTCTGGTGCATGAAACATTGGCCCACTGTTCACTGAAATTTCTGGGTAGACACTGAGGTAAAACCTTAAGAGAAAGACCATCTTAGAGTCTTATCTAGCTCTGGAGTTGACTAGCAAAGATGTTCACAAATACCTTAAGAATGTTCTGGTAAAAGTTTAGAATTTTTTTGGACAAGAACTGTTAAAGTTATGGCTATTTTAGTGCACTATCCAGAACCTGTTCGCTATGCTATTCACAGTTTTTCGCTATCTCACCCCTTTTGATCTTTTGTTCAGATGGCCGAGCCTGTTGCCATGATGGTGGACGAGGATGGACGCGTTCACTCACAGTGTCTCCACTGGGAGGGCTTTCCCTCTATCTTGTGGGATGTTCTGCGCACCGCGGGCTATCCAATTCCCCCACATTACACCGGACTGGAGTTTCAGAGAACGGAGTGACCCAGTGCCGGGTGAACGTGACCATTTTTCCGCACCCGCTACACCCGGAGTGGCCCGCCTTGGAGATTGAGGCTGTTGGTCGCCGTTTGGCCGATACGTGGGAGCTTGCTGCCATGAGGGCGCTGACCACTTTCTGTGCGCAATGCCCCGAGGCTGTCACGCTCACTCCTATTGGTTTGTTTCCTGCTGCCCAGGACAACGACCCCTTTTGGCTCAACAGGGTGCAGCACTCACAGTACTTGGTGGACTTTCATGCCCAGGAGACCATTGAGACCTCCGTGCGGTGCATGAATGCACTCTACCGACTCCAAACTCTCCAGAGTTAGGCGCTTGTGCAGCTCACTGATCTTGCACAGGCCTACCACATGGTGGCAGATACCAGGGATGAGCAGATTAAGGAACTCAGTGAGGAGCTCGAGGACAGAGACGCGCGGATTGGCCAAGTTGAGGGCCAAATTCAGGAGCATGACACTCTCATGGGTGAGAGAGATGACATGATAGCACACTTGGAGGAGCAGCTCCACGATCTGAACCTTGAGTTCGAGGATGCTAATGAGCACATCCAGTGGCATCATGATCAGAATGCCCCTCCCGACGTGGTGGCTATGGAGGAAGATGAGGAGGAGCCACAGGAGATTGATGGTGTTTCAAGAATGGACTTTGAGGGTGAGGCACCGCAGCCACCTCCGATGGGAGCTCACTCTCCTACTCACAGCGAGTCGTCCGTCAACGACCTCGATGACTTCTAGATGGTGACCTAGGAGGACTTTTGCATATATTCCTCGTTAGTGTAGCCTAACTTTTGGCAAGTGTTGTAATAGGCTAACTAAGAGTTGAGTACCTCTTTTGTGACGAGTACAACTTGACCATTGGATACTCTAATCATGTAGGCCATGGCCATGTAAACTTGGTGGTTTGATTGTGACATTGGAAAGCAGTTGAATCTGCGATTGCAGAAACTTATCGGAATTTTTACCCATGCCTCTTTACATTTCTGGGCTGAGTGTTGAATACCAAACTTGTCCTAAATTTTGTGATCTAGGTTCTGACAAAATTTCAACCCTATTGGATCTTGCTAGTTTGAGTTATAGGCAAAATACTATAACTCGTTCTGCTGAAAAAACAGCCAAACCAGCGAAGCAAAGAGTGAATCGTTTGACCACGTTAGCAATCGATTTAGCATCTTGGCTGAATACCAAAGTTGTACATCTCTAAATTCCCGACCCACTACTAAGATATGAGAAATTTTGGATGAACCTACCAGGAGTTAAAAATTTCTTATGCCCACGATTCTATCCATCATCTTCCGGAAGTCTACTTTTCCGCGTTAATCCTTTTGAATCATGGAAGCCATATGGATCACGTGCTAATGATAAACATTCACCTTTCAGATGGTTGGAGCAACCCGTGGTAACCCGGATGGTTTCGGTGCTAGCGCAAGTGGATCACAACCACAGCCGCCGCCACCACCCAGCTTGGTGGAAGTTATGGCCGCTCAAACCGAGTTACTTCGTCAGCTCATGCAAGGACAACACCAACAGCGGGGTGGACACAATGCTCACCAACCCCAAGTTGCCGGTTACTCAGATTTCCTTGGGACCCAGCCTCCCTTGTTTCACAAGACGGAGGAACCCTTGGATGCGGACGCTTGGATTCGCACAATTGAGTCCAAGTTTTCTCTACTTGTGGCCCCATGTTCAGATGCAAACAAGGCTCGCTTTGCCGCGCAGCAGCTTCGCGGTACAGCTCATCTTTGGTGGGACCACTATTTTGCTATGTTCCCCGCTGATCACGTTGTTACCTGGGATGAATTCAAAACTGCGTTCCGGGCACACCATATCCCCAAAGATCTTATGGAAAGAAAGCTAAATGAGTTTTTGGCTCTCACTCAGGGTACCCGCATGGTACTTCAGTATGCTCAGGCCTTCAACAACCTGTGCCAGTACGCACGCTATCATGCAGACACGGATGCTAAGAAGCGTGATCGTTTCCGCAGAGGTCTAAGTACTAAACTCAAGGAACGGCTGAATCTTGTCAAAGCCGATACATATAATGAGCTGGTCTATGGCAATCACTCAAGAGGATTGTATTGAGGCTCATCGTGCTGAAAAGAAGAGGAAGGCGCCAGCTGGACCCTCGGGTGCTCAGCCACAGAGGTATCACTTGGTGCGAAATGCTGCGCCTACAGCTCCACCAAAAGCCCCTCAGCCAGGGCGATGGATTATCAGGCCCCCACAGCAGCAAGGTGTTGCACGACCCCCTATGCCTCAACAAACTGGACCCCGGCCCGCTACTCAGCAGTTTCTTCGATCGAGCATCACCAATCGTTGTTTCAAGTGTGGGAGTTCCAGTCATTTTGCTCGCGAATGCCCTCAGCCCAGGCAGCCAAATCAGGGCCAAGACTCTTAACCAGAACAATAGGAACAAAGGCAAGAGGCAGACCCTTCAGGTCAAACAAGGACGGGTCAATTTCACCACCCTTGCGGAACTTCCTGAAGGAGCACCAGTGATGACGGGTACATTCTCTATCCATAACAAGCCTGCAGTTATATTGTTTGATTCTGGTGCATCACATAGTTTCATTAGTGCAAAGTTTGGTGCAAAAGTAGGCTTGAATGTTTGCCACACAAAAGGGTCATATATGATTTCAACACCGGGTGGTAAAATTGCTTCCAACCAAATAATAAGGCTGGTACCGGTAAAGTCGGGTAGTAAAATTATCAACACGGACCTTGTTCTTTTACCCCTTGAAGGCATGGATATTATTTTGGGAATGAATTAGATGACCATGCATGGAGTCATACTGGACCTTTCTTGCCGAGCTGTTGAAATAAATTCACCTAGTCATGGAACCACTACCCTTTACCTACCTTTTCGGGAGTGCACGAATTCTTGTGCTGTCATGATGGAAGGAATCAAGCTAGATGATATTCCAGTGGTAGGCGAGTATGCCGATGTTTTTCCGGATGACTTACCAGGAATGCCACCAGATAGGGATATTGAGTTCGTTACTGAACTGCAGCCAGGCACTACACCTATCTCCAAAAGACCCTATAGGATGCCACCTAAGGAATTGGCCGAACTAAAAACACAACTCCAAGAACTACTGGACAAAGGTTTCATTCGCCCTAGCGCATCACCTTGGGGATGTCCGGCCCTTTTTGTAAAGAAAAAGGATGACAGTTTAAGATTATGTGTGGACTACCGACTTCTCAATGCGGTAACCATTAAGAACAAATACCTACTTCCCCGCATCGACGTTCTCTTTGATCAATTATCTGGAGCTAGAGTTTTCTCGAAGATTGATCTTCGCTCTGGATATCATCAGATCAAGATTCGTCCATGCGATATTCCTAAGACCGCCTTTTCCACACGATATGGACTATATGAATTCTTGGTCATGTCCTTTGGTCTCACCAATGCCCCTGCCTACTTCATGTATCTCATGAATTCAGTATTCATGCCCGAGCTCAACAAATTCGTCATAGTTTTCATTGACGACATCCTTATCTATTCCAAGAATGAGTAAGAGCATGCTAAACACCTACACGTTGTTCTTCAGCGTCTCAGAGAGCATCAGCTCTATGCTAAATTTTCTAAGTGCGAATTCTGGTTGGATAGTGTGAAATTCCTGGGTCACACTATTTCCAGCGAAGGCATAGCCGTTGACCCCAGCAAGGTACAAGAAGTGATGGATTGGAAACCTCCTACCTCTGTTCATCAGATTCGCAGTTTTCTTGGCTTAGCCGGTTACTATCGCCGCTTTATTCCGGATTTCTCCAGGATCGCTAAGCCTATGACAGAATTATTGAAAAAGGGAGTAAAGTTTGTATGGGATAAGAAGTGTGAAGAAGCTCACACTCTCAGAGAACGTTTGACTACAGCCTCTGTGTTAGCTCAACCCGATAACACCAAGCCATTCGATGTTTACTGTGACGCATCTGGCACTGGTCTTGGTTGTGTGCTTATGCAAGAAAATCGAGTTATCGCCTATGCTTCACGAGCCCTTCGGCCCCATGAGCAGGGTTATCCGACCCATGATCTGGAATTAGCAGCAGTCATTCATGCTCTAAAAATATGGAGACATTATCTCATGGGCACTCGTTGTAATATCTACACCGATCACAAGAGTCTCAAATATATCTTCACCCAAGCCGATCTGAATATGAGACAAAGAAGATGGCTAGAATTAATCAAGGATTATGACCTCGAGGTGCACTATCACCCGGCAAGGCCAATGTAGTCGCGGATGCACTCAGCCGCAAGGCTCATTGCCATTGCCTATCAGTGGAAATCTATAATGAAACATTATGTTCGGAAATGAGGAAGCTTAGTTTGGAAATGATTTCCCAAGGCACTCTGAATCACATCTCAGTCGAGCCCACTCTTCATGACCAGATCGTCATGGCACAACTACATGATGAAGGAGTTAAGATCATCAAAGAAAAACTCTATCTAGGAGAAGAGAAATACAAATGTTTCCGCCAGGACCATAAGGGAGTTCTATGGTTCGAAAGTCGCATAGTCGTTCCAAAGAATCATGAGCTCCATAAGCAAATTCTGGATGAGGCACACCTTTCTAAATTTTCTATTCACCCTGGCAGTAACAAAATGTATCAAGACCTTAGGCAAAATTTCTGGTGGACTAGAATGAAAAGAGAAAACGCTAAATATGTCTCAGAATGCGACACCTGCCAGAGAGTAAAAGCCAGCCACTTGAAAGTAGCCGGTACACTTCAACCTTTACCTATACCCTCATGGAAATGGGAGGACATAAGTATGGATTTCATTGTTGGATTGCCAAGTACAGCACGGAAACACGATTCCGTATGGGTTATCGTTGATAGACTCACAAAGACGGCACATTTTCTTCTGATACACACCACCTATACTGCCAAGAAGTATGCCGAGATTTATCTCGATCGCGTTGCTTGCCTACATGGAGTACCGAAGACTATTATTTCAGAATGCGACACCTGCCAGAGAGTAAAAGCCAGCCACTTGAAAGTAGCCGGTACACTTCAACCTTTACCTATACCCTCATGGAAATGGGAGGACATAAGTATGGATTTCATTGTTGGATTGCCAAGTACAGCACGGAAACACGATTCCATATGGGTTATCGTTGATAGACTCACAAAGACGGCACATTTTCTTCTGATACACACCACCTATACTGCCAAGAAGTATGCCGAGATTTATCTCGATCGCGTTGCTTGCCTACATGGAGTACCGAAGACTATTATTTCCGATCGTGGTACTCAGTTTGTAGCGCGCTTTTGGGAACAATTGCAAGCTTCTCTTGGTACTAAAATGATTCGCAGCTCAGCCTATCATCCTTAAACTGACGGACAAACTAAAAGAGTAAACCAAACTCTCGAAGACATGCTTAGAGCTTGCATCATTCACAATGACAAGAGTTGGGACAAATACCTATCCCTAGCAGAGTTCTCATATAACAATAGCTATCAAGCAAGTTTGAAAATGGCACCATTTGATGCCTTATACGGACGAAGGTGTCGAACCCCTTTTAGTTAGTCACAGACCGGAGAACGCAAAATATTTGGACCAGACTTGGTAATCGAGGCAGAAGAAAAAGTGAGAGTAATACAAGAAAACCTTAGAGCCACACAATCCAGACAAAAGAGCTATTTCGACAAAAGGAGAAAGCCACTGAAGTTTGAAGTTGGTGACCACGTCTACCTTCGAGTTTCACCAACCAAGGGTGTCCAACGATTCGGAGTCAAAGGAAAACTATCTCCCCGTTATGTTGGTCCCTACGAAATGATCGAGAGCTGTGGACCCGTAGCCTATAGAATTCAACTGCCCCCTCAGCTTGCAGCCATCCATGATGTCTTTCACGTATCTTAACTCATGAAGTGTGTCCGAGTTCCTACCGAGGTTGTCGAACAACAGGAAATCTTAGTAGAGCCCGACCTCTCATACGTTGAGTACCCTATAAAAATCATCGATCAAAAAGAAAGAAGCACTAGGAGGAAAGTGATTAAAATGTACAAAATTCAATGGAATCATCACACTGAGGAAGAAGCCACATGGGAAACTGAAAGATTTCTGAAATAGAATTTCCCGGGTTTTCTCAACTCCATCGAAGGTACATGTGGCAGAACCACCTGAATTAATCCGGCTCAAGTGTATTAACCATCACTATTAGGGCGATCTCGGTTAACCTTACACTTCAAACGGAGTAATCCACTGGTCTGTCGGGTATAACCTCTCGATACAACCACGGTAGAGCGGATCGAATGCCATACATACAAATGCTCATGCGACGATGAGCCCAGAGGATACCACATTCCAGCAAATATTACAAAATTATCATAAGTGAATATTACAGACCAAGTTTGAGTTTGGAAACCAAGTACTTCAGTGATCATAACTAAGAAGTTTTTCAGAGTTTAAGTTGCAGCGGGAAATAAAACAACGATAGCTACTCGACGACACAGGATGTCTCGATGAAGCCCGTACGAGACATCATTCGGCATCATCACCGTTGGCCGGGGGCGCATCCCATTCCACCGACCAACCAGGAGGGAGGGTACAAGGCCAAGTCAAACTAGCAATCATGTCTTCGAAGGTCTCACCTAAAAACAAGGCACAAGCAAGGCTGAGTATACTAATACTCAGCAAGGCTTACCCGACTATTGAGGTATACTTAGCCGACTGCTAGACATGCGAGGCTTTTGGCTTGAGGGGTTTTTTTTGCCAAAAATCATCTACGAGTGGATCCTTACTTTCAACTTTTAGCTCAAGATTCTAGTTTCATTATCCATTCTAGGTAAGCAACTATCCAATATCATACATGGTGAAGCATTAAATTTCATCCAACAAGTTCATTCATCATCATTGTTTCTCTTCTTACTCTGTGGGTAAAACTGGTTAAGCAGTCTCAATAGCCGTGAGAAACGGACGATTCGAATCGAATTTCTTAACCTTGCAAGGGAAACCTAAACACACGTCACGTGGTTACTCACAGAGTCACACGTGCAACTTTTCCCCTTTCTTTCCGGGTTGTGGATCGAGGCTACCCTCCGAGAGTACACGAGTCCCACGCCACGGTTCGCCGCCGGGTCATGACCACTCGTGCACTCGCCATATAGTGGGACCGAAGTTCGAAGGGTAGGTTGCTGTCCACTTGCCGGGCCAATCAGGTACTTAAGCTTACCGATTACCATATTCTCGGCATGTGGTTAGTACGTTCAAAGACTTAACCACCACTACCACACCCTGCGGCCTTAGCATTTTTCACTAAACAGACGGGCCTCAATTGTAAACATCGTACCATAGCTCGTCCGTTGTCCTTATGATTGCAGCGTGTAGTAAACATTCAACTCCTATTTTCTCGCGAGTGACAGGAAATCACTCGGCTTTTACCAGAGTCCTATTAGCACAGCATTCTATCGAACCTTACGTCTAGTTTTCAAGCATGGGTTCCTAACATCATGCAACTAAGTTTTCATTCAACTCCTATAAACTTAATGCACAAGCAAAAGAGTAGTGAGTTGCATAATTTTAGGAGAAGAAATGGGTTATGCTCCGGGGCTTGCCTTCTTGTGAATAGTTAGTCCGGGGATCGTCTGAACGTTGACCCGGGTCTCAACTGCTTCAGTTAGATTTGCCTGGGCTTCTCGCTGCTCACTCTCGGACTCGGGCACCAACTCGTACGTCCCGTCGGAGAGAGTAGTCGTTTCTACATGAATGCATAAGTTTGAGCAGTGGTGATGGTAAACGACATGATTTCCTTCACGATAAAGTTGCGGTTCATAAGATATAAGTTTTGCTGTGAAGTTATTTACTTTAACATTTCCTGGGCAATCGTTAATAGAGTTTATCTTAATCTATTTAACTTCATTAAAGAAGGAGGGGTTGTGTTATATTGAAAACTTAGTTTTTCTTTTAAACACAAACATGAGTTGAACACAATTACTAATCTAGTAAGCTTCTGGTAATAAAATTTTTATTCAAAGTACATTATGCAGAGATAAGATTGCTGTAAAAATTTCAGACATTTTTGTGTAGCATGTTAAATATGAAAAATGTAATACACAGCCACTGCTAGAATCTAGTTATTTTTATACAGAACAAACCATGCAAGTATTGGTGCTAAAAATTTTACAGGGTGTTGCTATAACCATATTTGTGCTACTGTAAATTTTTCAGGTTTTATTGTACATGATTTAGAGCATAATAAATGGGACAAGCTACGCTCATGTTACTAAAGATTATTTTCTATAGGATGTTATACAGGGTTTCTATGTATGAAACTTTTTGTACAGCTTGAGCTACTCTATTGTGTTTCATAGTAAAAAGATAAAAATTTGCTAAGCGCTTTACTAATTATTTTGAATTAGTGAAGTTTTCCCACCACAAATTCATATGAACAGGTTACATATAGTAAAAATGTTTCTAAATTTTTCTATGGCCTCTAGGTATTACTACAACAACACAGAGAAAGTTTCATGACATTAAACATCACAGAACAGCAGGAAAAATTAGTTCTATCACTTTATGGCATAAAACAAGGTTGGACAAAAGGTGTGTCTAGAAATGGCTTTTGGTCCTGATCTTTTTACACAGTCCTAAACATCAAGGAACTAACTCACTGTTCAATTTTTAGGGTCAGCATTGATCTACAACAGTGGGTACAAAATAAGTCCATTAAACCTTCCATTTAATCTAGAGCAAAATATGTTGAGATTCTGAGAAACTTTATGTAACAAAAGTTGTAGAGTTTCTTCTAAGGATCCCAGAACAGTTGAGTTTGCATTTTTCTGAATTTTCTACGAGTTTATAAGAATTTTACAAGTTCACTGATTTGGTTAAAACATTCTTTACAGAGGGGTCCCTGAAAACTAGCAGAAAACCCCCTGGGAAGAATTGGGCGTTTGCAATGTAGTCCCTGGTCGCGATTCACGGCGGGGGAACATCCTGTCCGGCCAAATTCCGGCGAGCACAGTCGCCGGCGGCGAGGGCAAGGTGGGGGAGGAGCAAGAGGAGGTTGGGGGCTACCTTTGGGTGGTCACGGTTGGGGCGGAGGCGGTCTGAGCAGGGCTGCCCACGGCTACCAGGGGGGCGGCGGCGGGTGGAGCTCTGCTCCGGCGAGCTCCGGCGAGCTGGGCGGCGGGGCTTGGGCTGGGAAGCTTCGCGCGGAGGTAGGAGAGCGATTTTGGGGCCTAGCTCGGGTCGAGGAGCGGCGGAGGAGGGAGTTCCACGGCGGCGGCGTGGGGCGAAGCTCGGCTCTACTCTGCTCTGTTCTGCGGGGAAGAAAGGGGAACAGGGAGAGGAGGGAGGGGCGCTGCGCCGGGCTTTATAGCCAGTGGAGCTCATGGGGGCGGGCTCGGCACGGCCGGGCGTTGGGTGGAGGGGGCGGCGAGGCTGGGCGCCATTGGGGGCGGCCGGCGGTGACCAGTGGCCAGAGGCGCGCCATGCGCGTGGCGTGCGTGCGCTGGGCGCGCACTGGGGCGCGACGTCGTGTGCGGACGACGCGGTCGTGTGGTTGGCGAGCTGGGGCGGCACGACGGGGCACTGGGTGGAGGGGGCGGCGGCCAGCGACTGGGCGGCGGTGCGGTGCTGCAGGGCGCCGGGTTGGGCAGGGGCATGCCGTGCGGGAGGGAGAAGAAAGGCGCGGCCGCGGTTGGGCGAGCGGGGACGGGCAGCAGGCAGGGCGCCGGGGGTTGGCTCGGCGCCTGGTGCCGCGCAGGCGTCGAGGGCCAGGTGGCCGGCGGTGGTCGGGCGAGCTGGGCGGTGCAGCAGAGGAGGGAGAGGTGAGGGAGGGACCTAAGTGCGAAAATTCAAAAATTTCCAGGGGGCTGGTTGCAAACAGGACGTTTTCTCCACTTTCTAATTTGAATTTCAAAATCTTTTGAAAATGAAAGTTGTTCAGAATAAAAAGTTCTACAAGTTTCGTTTCAGGCCAAAGTTCATTTGAGTTTTAGTTCCAAAGTTATTTTAAAAACTTAAAGAAAACTCTATTCGGAGGGCGCGTCGTTTTATTTCAAAATTTCATTTTCTTCCCTAGGCTTCAACTAACTTTTATTTGTCATGCTAATACTGGTGTGCTCATTTAATTTCATAGCCATATTTGCTTTGATGTGAAAGTTATCCAATTTGTTTCATTAAAGTACATGCATTTATGCACATACAAACTTTTAAAGGTAAAAGCAAAACCAAACTTAATCCATTCCTTTTATTTTCTTAGTTAGTGATGCATCTTATTATGCTAATAAGACTTGTTTAACAATTAAAACACCTGAGGTGTTACAGCCTTCCCCCCTTAAAAAGAATCTCGCCCCGAGATTCGGACAATCAGCTTAGTGTGGGCAGTGTGTGTACATACCCGCGGTTGAGGTAAGAAAACCAGGGAAATTTTGGTTTAGGTAGTTCTCGGTTTCCCAGGTGGCTTCTTCTTCAGTGTGATGATTCCATTAAACTTTATACATTTTAATCACTTTCCTCCTGGTCCCTCTTTCTTTCTGATCCAAAATTTTAACCGGGTGTTCGACATACGAGAGGTCGGGTTCTAACAATATTTCTTGCTGTTCCACAATCTCGGTAGGGACTCGAATACACTTCTTGAGTTGAGATACGTGGAAGACATCATGGGTGGCCGTGAGCTGAGGGGGCAGTCGTAATCTGTAGGCTACGGGTCCGCAACTCTCAATGATTTCGTAAGGACCAACATAACGGGGAGCTAGTTTGCCTTTGATTCCAAATCGTTGCACTCCCTTGGTTGGTGAAACTCGAAGATAGACATGATCGCCAACTTCGAATTTTAGGGGCTTTCTCCTTTTGTCAGAATAGCTCTTTTGTCGGGCTTGTGCGGCTTTAAGATTTGCTTGTATTACTTTTACTTTCTCCTCTGCCTCGATTACCAGGTGTGACAACCCTGGTAATTAAAATTCCAAAATCAATGTCATTAGCCTAACTCTATGTTAAACCAACTAATGAGAGGGTGGCAAGAATTAAAACGGGTTCAGTTGGAATTCAAATTTAATTTGGGCACATTTGGACACATTTGAAACTTTTAAATTAACTTTAAAACCATAAGCCAAATGAGATTTTGCCTGAAACCAAAGTTGTAGAACTTTTTATTTTGAACAACTTTCGTGTTCAAAAGTTTTTGAAATTCAAATCAGAAAGAGGAGAAAACGCCCTGTTTGCACCCAGCCCCCTGAACTTTTTCGAATTTTTGCACTTCGGTCCCTCGTTTCTCCCCCCTCCTCTGCCGCGCCGCGCGCGCTCGCCCGCCCGCCGCGCGCCAGGTGGCCGGCGTCGCCTGACCGGCGCGAAGCGCCAGGCCAGTGGCCGCCGCACCACCCCGCCACGGCCGGCTTTGCCCCGCCCCGACGCCGCGCGGCCAGTCCCCGCCCGCGCGTGCTGCCGCGCCCAGGCCGCCGCCCGCCCGCCCAGTCTCCGCGCTCCGCCGTGCAGCCCCGGCCCCCGCGCCCCGCCAGCTGCCGCGCCTGCCCTCCGCCCGAGCCGCTGCAGCAGCTGCTCCCCAATCCGCACGCCACGCTATCTCCTCGCGCCCACGCCACAATCGCGGCCGCCCAGTCGCCCGCGCCCGCTCGCCGCACGCCGCGCCGGCGTTCTGCCGCCGCCCGCCGCAGCCAGTGCACGCCGCTGCCGTGCCCCGCCCCGCGCGTCGCCCAGGCACCTCCACACCCCCTCCTGTCCCTATAAAAGTGCCACCCCGGCCACGCGCGCGAGCCCCCGGCCACCAGAACGCCTCGCCGTCGCCATCGCCGCCGCCGAGCACCACCCGTCCGTGGACACCCCACTGCCGCCGCCCACTGCCCAAACTGAGCCCCCAGCCACCACAACATCACCTCACCGCAGCTCGCCGACCCACCCAACGCCACCCAGAGCCACCGGAGCGCCGCCGCCGGCGCTGCCGTCGCCGCCGCCGCCCCTGCTCGCCGTGGACAGCACGACTCCGACCCCCTCCGTCCAAGCCGAGCCCCTGAGTAGCTTCCCCACGCGCCACTGAAGCTCACCGACCGGACCACACCGCCCCAAGCCCGCCGGAGCACCGCCGTCGACGCGAGCCGCGCCGCCGCCGCCTCTGCTCCAACGCCGGCGAGCCCTTCCCGGCCGTCCCCCACCTGAACAACACCCCCACAAGGTAGCCCTCGCACCCCTGAACCTTCTCCGACCCCCGCCCCTCGCCGCCGGCGAGCCCCCTCGCCGGAATTTCGGCCGGCCGCCGTACCCGAGCCGCCGAGGACCCAATTGCAAGGATTTAAATCTTTAGAAGGGTCTGAGCGTAAGATTCAAGGACCTAGTTGTAAAAGAAAGTTTCAAACCTAGATTCAAAATCAGTGAACTTGTAAACTTCGTATAAAATCGTAGAAAATTCAGAAAAATGCAAACTCAACTGTTCTGTAATCCTCAGAACAAACTCTACCACTTTTGTTACAAAAGTTTTCTCAGAATCTCAAAATATTTTGCTCTACATTAAATAGAAGCTTTAATGGACTTATTTTGTACCCACTGTTCTAGAACAATTCTGACCCTAGATTTTGGGCAGTGAATTAGTTGCTGGATGATTAGGACTGTGTAAAAAGATCAGGCCCAAATTCCATCTCTAGATTTACTGTTTGTTAAACTTAGTTTTATATCATGTGTAAGAAGAATGTTTTATCCCTGCAGTTAGGTGGTGAGTCACCCAATGAAAGTTTTCCTATGCTAATGTATTGGTACCTAGAAGCCAGAGAAAAATTAGGAGACTTTTTATCTCACAGTAACCTATTTATTTGATTTATGTGCTAATAACATACATTAAATCAAGAAAATAGTATATTAGCTTGGAAAATCCCCAAATTATTACTGGGAGTTACACTGTGGTAGAGGTTGCTGTGTAAAAAGTTTCATGGACAAAAACCCTGTGTAGGGTCCTGTAAAAATGAATCTTTGAATAGCCTAGGTGTAGAATGTCATATTTTCTATGCTCTGGATACTGCATGATAAATCCTACAAAAATTACAGTAGCTTCTGCATTCTCAAGTGAGAGCTCTGTAAAAATCTGAGACACAATTGTTGCACCAATTGTTCTGTACAAAAAGAACAAGTATCTAACAGCAACAATGTAATATATTTTTCAGAATTAATCTGTTACATAAAATTTGCTGAAAATTTTACAGTAAGCACATCTTTCCTTGATGTGCCTAAATCCCAAAATTCATGACCAGAAACTATCCCTTGTAGTAATTACTCTCAAATCGTAATCAAGTGCTATTTCCACGACTTAAACTTGTGCACTCATGTAGAATCGACGACTCTCGCCGACGGAACCTACGAGCTGGTGCCCGCGTCCGAGAGTGAGCAGCGTGAAGCTCAAGCAAATCTAACTGAAGTTTTTGAAGACCCGAGCCCAAGTTTGGAAGATCCCCAAGCGAACTGCGAAGGCAAGCCCCGGAGCATAACCCATTCTTTCCGAAATTATGCAACTCATTACTCTTTGCTTGTGCATTAAGTTTATAGGAGTTGGATGAAAACTTAGTTGCATGATGTCAGGAACCCTTGCGTGAAAACTAGATGTAAGGTTCGATAGAATGCTGTGCTAATAGGACTCCGGTAAAAGTCGAGTGATTTCCTGTCACTCGCGAGAAAATAGGAGTTGAATGACTACTACACGCTGCAATCATAAGGACACGGACGGGTTATGTAACGATGGTTACGATTGAGGCCCGTCTGTCTAGTGAAAAATGCTAAGGCCGCAGGGTGTGGTAGTGATGGTTAAGTCTTTGAACGTACTAAACACATGCCGAGATTATGGGAATCGGTAAGCTTAAGTACCTGATTGGCCCGGCAAGGGGACGGCATCCTACCCTTTGAACTTCGGTCCCATGTGCATATGGCGAGTGCAGAGAGTGGTCACGACCCGGCGCCGAACCGTGGCGTGGAGCTCTTGTACTCTCGGAGGGTAGCCCCGATCCACGACCCGGAAAGAAAGGGGAAAAGTTGCACGTGTGACTCTAGGGAGTAACCACGTGACGTGTGTTTGGGTTTCCCTTGCAAGGTTAAGAAATTCGATTCGAATCGTCCGTTTCTCACGGCTATTGAGACTGCTTAACCATTTTTACCCACAGAGTAAGAAGAGGAACAATGATGATGAATGAACTGGTTGGATGGAAAACTTAATGCTTCACCATGTATGCATTAGATAGCTGCTTACCTAGACTGGCTAACGAAACTAGAATCTTGAGCTAAAAGTTGAAAGTAAGGACCCACTTGTAGATGCTTTTCGGCAAAACAAAACCCTGAGCCAAAAAGCCTTGCATGTCTAGAGTCGGTGGAGTAGTCCCCACTACACGGGTAAGTCTTGCTGAGTATTAGTATACTCAGTCTTGCTTGTGACTCGTTTTCAGGTGAGCCCTTTGAAGACATGATTGCTAGCTTGACTTGGCCCTGCACTCTTCCCCCTGGTTGGTCGGTGGAATGGGATGCGCCCCCGTCCAACGGAGATAAGGCCGAGTGATGTCTCGTACGGGCTTCATCGAGACATCCTGTATCGTCGAGTAGTTTCCGTTGTTTATTTCCGCTGCAATTTAACTCTGAAGAACTTATTTATGTTAATTGAAGTACCTGTTTTCTAAACTCAGAACTAGGTCTGTAATATTTACTTATGCTAATGATGTAATATTGCTGGAATGTGGTATTCTCTGGGCTCATCGTCGCATGAGCATTTGTATGTACGGCGCTCGATCCGTTCACCGTGGTTGTATCGGGAGGTTATACCCGACAGACCAGTGGATTACTCCGTTTGAAGTGTAAGGTTAACCGAGGATGCCTTAATGGTGATGGTTAATACACTTGAGCCGGATTAATTCAGGTGGTTCTGCCACAGCTGGTATCAGAGCCGTAGCTGGTGCCACAACTGGCAACAGCGGACACCAGAGCCGAAATACATACGCCAGAGAATGCGACAAGCCTTAAAAACTTGTTTTCATAAAACTTGACTAGAAGGATGTGTTGCGAAATGCGTTGGTACGTTAAGGATGGTGCCTAGTTCGTAAAGCCCTAAGGGATTATGGGAAAGTTACTAGGTGGCTATCTAACTTCTATATATATTATCAACTGACTTCCAGCACATTACTTTCTGTCAAAACTTACTTTCATGCACAACCGACCTTAAATTCTGTAACGACGCACTCATCGCTAAGGTAAGAAGGTAAGGATCCTCAGCCAACTGAGAGAGCTTGGCCTTCCTGTCGGTGATGCGAACCGAACGCTGCCCTCAAGCAGTGGCTTACTTGAGGTGCTGCCAATATGCCAACTGTTAGTTGAACATATTGGGAGTAGAAGGTTCGGCGCAGGGTATGGCGATCGCTGTTCATACCCCCGTCTCATGACGGTACCCCCGTGAATACGCTATCTCGATAGCGTATGTTAACGTCGTCTGTACGGCGGGAATTGTACAGATATCGTTTCTATAAGTAAACGGTAATGATTACGGACGCTTTCATGAGTGCTGGCATGAAAGGTTCATGAAATATATATGCTTTGTCAATCTTCTGCAGGTACACTGACCGCGTTTTCGATAAGTTAAGGAACGATTAGAAAGACTCGACTAGCTATTATAGCGAGAGCCGTATTGTGTAAGCCACCGAAACTATCTTCGTAAGACCAAAGCTATTTGGCAATTGTTTTATTTTGTGAGGACGAATAGGACGTGCATACATCATAAACATATGTATCTGAAATCAAAAATGCGTTGTATGAGAGTGGTAAGGTTCTTGCGTATCTAAGCGTGGTTTGCATAAGGACTATCTAGCGAATCTGTCACAAATCTGCCATGATCAAAAAGAACGATTTATTGACCCAAGAAAATGACCTTTTCTGGAGAAGTTCATGTTGAAATAATTGTTCCAAATTTTGTGTTCTATCTCCTGTTCAAAAATGAAAAATTTTAAACTTATGGATAATAAGAAATAACAGAAACCTTGAAATGTCAGAATTCTGTCCGAAATAAGCACTTCTGCCCCTTAAATTTTTAGGCCCCCTTCCTGCGGTTTTCTGCAAAAGAGCACAACACGAAACTTGTTCCAAATTTACCCAGGAAGCTGCTGTTAAAATTTGGTAAATTTTGGCTGGGTAGATTTTCCCTGGTGTACGAAACTCTAAGCCCTCTGTTCACTGAAAATTCTGGGTAGACAGTAAGGTAAAACCTGAAAAGAAAGACCATCTTAGAGACCCAATTAGCTCTGGAGTTGACTAGAAAAGTTGTTCACAAATACCTTAGGAGTGATCTGGTGAAATTTGAGAATTTTTGAATGAGAACTGTGGGAGTCATGGTTATTTTTGCACACTATACAGAATCTGTCCTTGTGCTGTTCACAGTTTTTCGCTATCTCACTCCATTTGATCTTTTGTTCAGATGGCCGAGCCTGTTGAGATGATGGTGGATGAGGATGGACGCGTGCACTCGCAGTGTCTCCACTGGGAGGGCTTTCCCTCTATTTTGTGGGATGTTCTGCGTACCGCGGGCTATCTAATTCCCCCACGTTACGCCGGACTGGAGTTTGCAGAAAATGGAGTTACCCAGTGCCGTGTCAACGTGACTATCTTTCCGCACCCGCTACACCCGGAGTGGCCCGCCTTGGAGCTTGAGGCTGTTGGTCGCCGTTTGGCCGATACTTGGGAGCTTGCAGCCATGAGGGCGCTCACCACATTTTGTGCGCAGCGTCCCGAGGTTGTCACACTCACTCCAATTGGATTGTTTCCTGCTGCCCAGGACAACGACCCCTTTTGGCTCAACAGGGTGCAGCACGCACAGTATTTGGTAGACTTCCATGCCCAGGAGACTATCCATACCTCCGTACGGTGCATGAGTGCACTCTACCAGCTTCAGACTCTCCAGAGTCAGGCACTCGAGCAGCTCATTGATCTTGCTCAGGCCTACCATATGATGGCAGATACCAGGGATGAGCAGATAAAGGAACTCAGTCAGGATCTTGAGGACAGAGATGCTCAGATTGGCCAACTTGAGGGCCAAATCCAGGAGCAGGACACTCTCATGGGTGAGAAAGATACCACGATAGCACAGTTGGAGGAGCAGCTCCATGATCTGAGCCTTGAGTTGGAGGATGCTAATGAGCACATTCAGTGGCACCATGATCAGAATGACCATCCCCATGAGGACGACATGGAGGAGGATGAGGAGGAGCCACAAGAGATTGATGGTATCTCAGGCATGGATTTCGAGGGTGAGGTACCACAGGCACCTCGGATGGGAGCTCACTCTCCTGCTCACAGCGAGTCGTCCGTCAACGACTTGGATGATTTCTAGAGGACGACCTAGGAGGACTTTTGCACATACTCCTCGATAGGGTAGCCTAACTTTTGGCAAGTGTTGTAATAGGCTAACTAGGAGTTGAGTAACTCTTTTGTGTTGGGTACACCTGAACCATGTGGATACCCACAACATGTAAGGAACGGCGATAAACTTGGGTGATTTCGTTGTAATTTGGTAAACGATGAAATCCACAATCGCTGAGACTTGTCAGAATTTTTACCCATGTCTCCTTGCATTTATTGGCTGAGTGTTGAATACCAGACTTGTGCTAAGTTTTGTGATCTAGGTTCTCACAAAAATTCAGCATCATTGGACCTCGCTAGTTTGAGATATAGGCGAAACCGTACCGATCAATCTGCTGAAAAACAGCCAAGACAGTAAGGCAAAGGACCAGCTTTTCGACCACCTTAGCCATAGTTCTAGCACCGAAGCTAAAAACCAAAGTGGTGCATTCCTAAATTCTCTGACTGCTGCAAAAGTCTGAAATGTTTTGGATGGACCCACAGCAGGCTATGATTTTTCTCGTAGCAAACAGAGATTCTGTCCATACGTCTAGCTGTGACTTCGGAAGTCTATGGCTACACCAATTATTTATGAATCAAGGAAGTAATATGGATCGCGTTGCTAATGGTAACCTTTCACGTTTCAGATGGTTGGATCAACACGTGGCAACCCCGAGGGTTTTGGTGCCGGTGGCAGCCGCTCGCGACAATCGCCACCACCCCCGCCCAGTTTGGTGGAAGTGATGGCCGCTCAAACCGAGCTGCTATGTCAGATTGTGCAAGGGCAACACCAGCAGAGGGGTGGGCACAATGCTCACCAACCACAAGCTGCAGGATACACGGATTTCCTGGGGACCCAGCCTCCCTTGTTCCATAAGACCGAGGAACCCCTGGACGCAGATGCATGGATTCGCACCATAGAATCCAAGTTCACACTACTTGTGGCCCCATGCTCAGAAGCCAACAAAGCTCGTTTTGCCGCGCAACAGCTTCGCGGTACCGCTCGACTGTGGTGGGACCACTATTTTGCGATGCTCCCGGCTGATCATGTGGTCGACTGGGATGAATTCAAGACCGCGTTCCGGGCACATCATATCCCCGAGGGTCTCATGGAGAGGAAGTTGAATGAGTTCCTGGCACTCACCCAAGGCACCCGCACCGTGTTGCAGTACGCCCAGGCGTTCAACAACCTATGCCAGTATGCGGGCTATCACGCTGATACGGATGCCAAGAAGCGTGATCGTTTCCGCCGAGGTCTGAATACCAAGCTCAAGGAACGTCTGAACCTAGCCAGGGCTGACACCTACAACGAGTTGGTCAATATGGCCATTACCCAGGAAGACTGTATCATGGCACACCGGGCAGAGAAGAAGAGAAAGGCACCCGCAGGACCATCAAGTGTCCAACCACCAAGGTATCGCATCGTGCAAAATACCGCACCCACAGCTCCACCAAGGGCCCCGCAGCCAGGAAGATGGATTGCCAGACCCCCACGGTAGCCAAGCATGGTACGACCCCCGATGCCTCCACTGAATGGTCCGAGGCCCATTCTTCAGCAGTCTCTTCGACCTAGCCCTGCGAATCGCTGTTTCAAATGCGGGAGTTCCAGCCACTTCGCACGAGAATGCCCTCAGCCTGGACAACCCAACCAAGGTCAAGGATCCAACCCGAACACCCAGAACAGGGGCAAGAGACAGACCCTGCAAGTCAAGCAAGGACGGATTAACTTCACCACGCTTGCAGAGCTTCCTGAAGGAGCCCCAGTGATGTCGGGTACATTCTCTATCCATAGCAAGCCTGCAGTTATATTATTTGATTCTGGAGCATCGCATAGTTTCATAAGTGCAAAATTCGGTGCAAAAGTAGGCTTGGATGTTTGTCACACAAAAGGGTCATATATGATATCAACACCGGGTGGTAAAATTGCTTCAAACCAAATGGTCAGACAAGTACCAGTCAAATTGGGTAGTAAAACCATTGACACGGACCTTGTCCTTTTACCCCTTGACGGCATGGACATTATTTTGGGAATGAACTGGATGGCTATGCATGGAGTCACACTGGACCTTTCTTCCCGAGCCGTTGAGATAAATTCACCTAGTCACGGAGCCACTACCCTTTACCTACCATTCATAGATTGCACGAATTCCTGTGCTTACAAGATGGAAGGACTTAAGTTAGATGATATTCTTGTGGTAAACGAGTATGCCGATGTTTTCCCGGATGACTTACCCGGAATGCCCCCGGATAGGGACATTGAGTTCGTTATTGAACTACAACCAGGCACTGCACCTATATCCAAAAGACCATATAGGATGCCCCCTAAAGAATTGGCCGAGCTGAAACTTCAACTCCAAGAACTATTGGACAAAGGTTTCATTCGCCCTAGCGCGTCACCTTGGGGATGTCCAGCCCTATTCGTAAAGAAGAAGGATGACAGTTTGAGATTATGTGTGGACTACCGACCTCTCAATGCGGTAACAGTTAAAAATAAATACCCACTTCCTCGCATCGATGTACTCTTTGATCAATTAGCTGGAGCCAGAGTCTTCTCAAAGATTGATCTTCGTTCGGGATATCATCAGATCAAGATTCGCCCGTGCGATATTCCTAAGACTGCCTTCTCCACACGATATGGACTATATGAATTCTTGGTCATGTCCTTTGGACTCACCAATGCCCCGGCCTACTTCATGTATCTCATGAATTCGGTATTCATGCCCGAACTTGACAAATTCGTCGTAGTGTTCATCGACGACAGCCTTATCTATTCCAAGGATGAGGAAGAGCATGCCAAGCACCTTCGCATTGTTCTTCAGCGACTCAGAGACCATCAGCTCTATGCTAAGTTTTCTAAGTGTAAATTCTGGTTGGATACTGTAAAGTTCTTAGGTCACACGATCTCCAGCGAAGGCATAGCTGTTGACCCCAGCAAGGTACAAGAGGTGATGGATTGGAAACCCCCTACCTCTATTCATCAGATTCGCAGTTTTCTCGGCTTAGCCGGTTACTACCGTCGCTTCATCCCGGATTTCTCTCGAATTGCTAAGCCCATGACGGAACTATTGAAGAAGGAAGTAAAGTTTGTATGGAATGAGAAGTGTGAGGAAGCCTTCCACACTCTCAGAGAGCATCTGACTACTGCACCTGTGTTAGCTCAACCCGATAATACCAAGTCATTCGATGTGTATTGTGACGCATCAGGTACTGGTCTAGGATGTGTGCTTATGCAAGAGAATCGAGTGATTGCATATGCCTCACGAGCCCTTCGGCCCCACGAACAGAATTATCCCACGCATGACCTTGAGCTCGCAGCCGTCATTCACGCTCTGAAGATATGGAGGCACTATCTCATGGGTACACAGTGCAATATCTACACGGATCATAAGAGTCTCAAGTACATCTTCACACAAGCCGATCTGAATATGAGGCAACAAAGATGGCTAGAATTAATCAAAGATTATGACCTTGAAGTGCACTATCACCCCGGTAAGGCTAATGTAGTCGCGGATGCACTAAGCCGCAAGTCCCATTGCCATTGCTTATCCATGGAGTCCTACCATGAGACATTATGTGCAGACATGAGGAAGCTTAACTTGGAAATGGTTTCCCAAGGCACTCTAAATCACATCTCAGTTGAGCCCACTCTTCACGACCAAATCGTCATGGCACAACTACAGGATGAAGGAATTAAGATCATCAAACAGAACCTCTCTCTAGGTGAGGAGAAGTATAAGTGTTTCCGCCAGGACCATAAGGGAGTTCTATGGTTCGAAAGTCGTATAGTCGTTCCGAAGAATCGTGAACTCCGCAAGCAAATTCTTAATGAGGCACACCTCTCCAAATTCTCTATCCACCCCGGCAGTAGCAAAATGTATCAGGACCTAAGGCAAAACTTCTGGTGGACTAGAATGAAAAGGGAAATTGCTACGTATGTCTCGGAATGTGACACGTGCCAGAGAGTAAAAGCTAGCCACTTAAAGGTAGCCGGTACACTTCAACCGTTACCCATACCGTCATGGAAATGGGAAGACATAAGTATGGACTTCATCGTGGGACTACCAAACACTTCCCAGAAACATGATTCCATATGGGTTATCGTTGATAGACTCACGAAGATGGCACATTTTCTTCCGGTGCACACCACCTATTCTACCAAGAAATATGCCGAGATTTACCTCGATCGTATTGTTTGCCTGCATGGAATACCTAAGACAATCATTTCCGATCGTGGTCCCCAGTTTGTAGCACGCTTTTGGGAACAATTGCAAACGTCTCTTGGCACTAAGGTGTTTCGCAGCTCAGCATACCATCCTCAGACCGATGGACAAACGGAAAGAGTAAACCAAATTCTTGAAGACATGCTGAGAGCTTGTGTCATTCATTATGACAAGAATTGGGACAAATGCCTACCCCTGGCAGAGTTCTCGTACAACAACAGCTACCAAACGAGTTTGAAAATGGCACCATTTGAGGCCCTGTACGGACGAAGGTGTCGAACTCCTTTGAGCTGGTCGCAAACCGGAGAACGTAACATAATTGGACCCGACCTGGTAATCGAGGCGGAGGAGAAAGTAAAAGTAATACAAGCAAATCTTAAAGCCGCACAAGCCCGACAAAAGAGCTATTCTGACAAAAGGAGAAAGCCCCTAAAGTTCGAAGTTGGCGATCATGTCTATCTTCGAGTTTCACCAACCAAGGGAGTGCGAAGATTTGGAATCAAAGGCAAACTAGCTCCCCGTTATATTGGTCCTTACGAAATCATGGAGAGCCGCGGACCCGTAGCCTACAAATTACGACTGCCCCCTCAGCTCACGGCCACCCATGATGTCTTCCACGTATCTCAACTCAAGAAGTGTATTCGAGTCCCTACCGAGATTGTGGAACAACAAGAAATATCGTTGGAACCCGACCTCTCGTATGTCGAACACCTAGTTAAGATTTTGGATCAAAAGGAAAGAGAGACCAGGAGGAAAGTGATTAGAATGTATAAAATACAATGGAATCGCCACACGGAAGAAGAAGCCACCTGGGAAATGGAGAGCTACCTGAACCAATATTTCCCCGGGTTTCTTATTTCAACCACTGGTATGTGCACCCACGCCCACACTAAGAATTACCGAATCTCGGGGCGAGATTTTTGTTAAGGGGGGAAGGCTGTGACAACCCTGGTAATTAAAATTCCAAAATCAATGTCATTAGCCTAACTCTATGTTAAACCAACTAATGAGAGGGTGGAAAGAATTAAAACGGGTTCAGTTGGAATTCAAATTTAATTTGGGCACATTTGGACACATTTGAAACTTTTAAATTAACTTTAAAACCATAAGCCAAATGAGATTTTGCCTGAAACCAAAGTTGTAGAACTTTTTATTTTGAATAACTTTCGTGTTCAAAAGTTTTTGAAATTCAAATCAGAAAGAGGAGAAAACGCCCTGTTTGCACCCAGCCCCCTGAACTTTTTCGAATTTTTGCACTTCGGTCCCTCGTTTCTCCCCCCTCCTCTGCCGCGCCGCGCGCGCTCGCCCGCCCGCCGCGCGCCAGGTGGCCGGCGTCGCCTGACCGGCGCGAAGCGCCAGGCCAGTGGCCGCCGCACCACCCCGCCACGGCCGGCTTTGCCCCGCCCCGACGCCGCGCGGCCAGTCCCCGCCCGCGCGTGCTGCCGCGCCCAGGCCGCCGCCCGCCCGCCCAGTCTCCGCGCTCCGCCGTGCAGCCCCGGCCCCCGCGCCCCGCCAGCTGCCGCGCCTGCCCTCCGCCCGAGCCGCTGCAGCAGCTGCTCCCCAATCCGCACGCCACGCTATCTCCTCGCGCCCACGCCACAATCGCGGCCGCCCAGTCGCCCGCGCCCGCTCGCCGCACGCCGCGCCGGCGTTCTGCCGCCGCCCGCCGCAGCCAGTGCACGCCGCTGCCGTGCCCCGCCCCGCGCGTCGCCCAGGCACCTCCACACCCCCTCCTGTCCCTATAAAAGCGCCACCCAGGCCACGCGCGCGAGCCCCCGGCCACCAGAACGCCTCGCCGTCGCCATCGCCGCCGCCGAGCACCACCCGTCCGTGGACAGCCCACTGCCGCCGCCCACTGCCCAAACTGAGCCCCCAGCCACCACTACATCACCTCACCGCAGCTCGCCGACCCACCCAACGCCACCCAGAGCCACCGGAGCGCCGCCGCCCGCGCTGCCGTCGCCGCCGCCGCCCCTGCTCGCCGTGGACAGCACGACTCCGACCCCCTCCGTCCAAGCCGAGCCCCTGAGTAGCTTCCCCACGCGCCACTGAAGCTCACCGACCGGACCACACCGCCCCAAGCCCGCCGGAGCACCGCCGTCGACGCGAGCCGCGCCGCCGCCGCCTCTGCTCCAACGCCGGCGAGCCCTTCCCGGCCGTCCCCCACGTGAACAACACCCCCACAAGGTAGCCCTCGCACCCCTGAACCTTCTCCGACCCCC
This sequence comes from Panicum miliaceum, assembly GCA_032594955.1. NCBI lineage: Eukaryota > Viridiplantae > Streptophyta > Magnoliopsida > Poales > Poaceae > Panicum > Panicum miliaceum. The sequence continues at coordinate 32,464,495 of CM064056.1, forward strand.
GCCCCTCGCCGCCGGCGAGCCCCCTCGCCGGAATTTCGGCCGGCTGCCGTACCCGAGCCGCCGAGGACCCAATTGCAAGGATTTAAATCTTTAGAAGGGTCTGAGCGTAAGATTCAAGGACCTAGTTGTAAAAGAAAGTTTCAAACCTAGATTCAAAATCAGTGAACTTGTAAAATTCGTATAAAATCGTAGAAAATTCAGAAAAATGCAAACTCAACTGTTCTGGAATCCTCAGAACAAACTCTACCACTTTTGTTACAAAAGTTTTCTCAGAATCTCAAAATATTTTGCTCTACATTAAATAGAAGCTTTAATGGACTTATTTTGTACCCACTGTTCTAGAACAATGCTGACCCTAGATTTTGGGCAGTGAATTAGTTGCTGGATGATTAGGACTGTGTAAAAAGATCAGGCCCAAATTCCATCTCTAGATTTACTGTTTGTTAAACTTAGTTTTATATCATGTGTAAGAAGAATGTTTTATCCCTGCAGTTAGGTGGTGAGTCACCCATTGAAAGTTTTCCTATGCTAATGTATTGGTACGTAGAAGCCAGAGAAAAATTAGGAGACTTTTTATCTCACAGTAACCTATTTATTTGATTTATGTGCTAATAACATACATTAAATCAAGAAAATAGTATCTTAGCTTGGAAAATCCCCAACTTATTACTGGGAGCTACACTGTGGTAGAGGTTGCTGTGTAAAAAGTTTCATGGACAAAAACCCTGTGTAGTGTCCTGTAAAAATGAATCTTTGAATAGCCTAGGTGTAGAATGTCATATTTTCTATGCTCTGGATACTGCATGATAAATCCTACAAAAATTACAGTAGCTTCTGCATTCTCAAGTGAGAGCTCTGTAAAAATCTGAGACACAATTGTTGCACCAATTGTTCTGTACAAAAAGAACAAGTATCTAACAGCAACAATGTAATATATTTTTCAGAATTAATCTGTTACATAAAATTTGCTGAAAATTTTACAGTAAGCACATCTTTCCTTGATGTGCCTAAATCCCAAAATTCATGACCAGAAACTATCCCTTGTAGTAATTACTCTCAAATCGTAATCAAGTGCTATTTCCACGACTTAAACTTGTGCACTCATGTAGAATCGACGACTCTCGCCGACGGAACCTACGAGCTGGTGCCCGCGTCCGAGAGTAAGCAGCGTGAAGCTCAAGCAAATCTAACTGAAGTTTTTGAAGACCCGAGCCCAAGTTCGGAAGATCCCCAAGCGAACTGCGAAGGCAAGCCCCGGAGCATAACCCATTCTTTCCGAAATTATGCAACTCATTACTCTTTGCTTGTGCATTAAGTTTAAAGGAATTGGATGAAAACTTAGTTGCATGATGTCAGGAACCCTTGCGTGAAAACTAGATGTAAGGTTCGATAGAATGCTGTGCTAATAGGACTCCGGTAAAAGTCGAGTGATTTCCTGTCACTCGCGAGAAAATAGGAGTTGAATGACTACTACACGCTGCAATCATAAGGACACGGACGGGTTATGTAACGATGGTTACGATTGAGGCCCGTCTGTCTAGTGAAAAATGCTAAGGCCGCAGGGTGTGATAGTGATGGTTAAGTCTTTGAACGTACTAAACACATGCCGAGATTATGGGAATCGGTAAGCTTAAGTACCTGATTGGCCCGGTAAGGGGACGGCATCCTACCCTTTGAACTTCGGTCCCATGTGCATATGGCGAGTGCAGAGAGTGGTCACGACCCGGCGCCGAACCGTGGCGTGGAGCTCTTGTACTCTCGGAGGGTAGCCCCGATCCACGACCCGGAAAGAAAGGGGAAAAGTTGCACGTGTGACTCTAGGGAGTAACCACGTGACGTGTGTTTGGGTTTCCCTTGCAAGGTTAAGAAATTCGATTCGAATCGTCCGTTTCTCACGGCTATTGAGACTGCTTAACCATTTTTACCCACAGAGTAAGAAGAGGAACAATGATGATGAATGAACTGGTTGGATGGAAAACTTAATGCTTCACCATGTATGCATTAGATAGCTGCTTACCTAGACTGGCTAACGAAACTAGAATCTTGAGCTAAAAGTTGAAAGTAAGGACCCACTTGTAGATGCTTTTCGGCAAAACAAAACCCTGAGCCAAAAAGCCTTGCATGTCTAGAGTCGGTGGAGTAGTCCCCACTACACGGGTAAGTCTTGCTGAGTATTAGTATACTCAGTCTTGCTTGTGACTCGTTTTCAGGTGAGCCCTTTGAAGACATGATTGCTAGCTTGACTTGGCCCTGCACTCTTCCCCCTGGTTGGTCGGTGGAATGGGATGCGCCCCCGTCCAACGGAGATAAGGCCGAGTGATGTCTCGTACGGGCTTCATCGAGACATCCTGTATCGTCGAGTAGTTTCCGTTGTTTATTTCCGCTGCAATTTAACTCTGAAGAACTTATTTATGTTAATTGAAGTACTTGTTTTCTAAACTCAGAACTAGGTCTGTAATATTTACTTATGCTAATGATGTAATATTGCTGGAATGTGGTATTCTCTGGGCTCATCGTCGCATGAGCATTTGTATGTACGGCGCTCGATCCGTTCACCGTGGTTGTATCGGGAGGTTATACCCGACAGACCAGTGGATTACTCCGTTTGAAGTGTAAGGTTAACCGAGGATGCCTTAATGGTGATGGTTAATACACTTGAGCCGGTTTAATTCAGGTGGTTCTGCCACACCAGGTCGGGTCCAATTATCTTACGTTCTCCGGTTTGTGACCAGCTCAAAGGAGTTCGACACCTTCGTCCGTACAGGGCCTCAAATGGTGCCATTTTCAAACTCGTTTGATAGCTGTTGTTGTACGAGAACTCTGCTAGGGGTAGGCATTTGTCCCAATTCTTGTCATAGTGAATGACGCAAGCTCTTAGCATGTCTTCAAGAATTTGGTTTACTCTTTCTGTTTGTCCATCAGTCTGAGGATGGTATGCTAAGCTGCGAATCAGTTTGGTACCAAGAGACGTTTGCAGTTGTTCCCAAAAGCGTGCTACAAACCGAGGACCACGATCGGAAATAATTGTCTTAGGTATTCCATGTAGGCAAACAATACGATCGAGGTAAATCTCGGCATATTTCTTGGTAGAATAGGTGGTGTGCACCGGAAGAAAATGTGCCGTCTTTGTGAGTCTATCCACGATAACCCATATGGAATCATATTTCTGGGGAGTGTTTGGTAGTCCAACGATGAAGTCCATACTTATGTCTTCCCATTTCCAGGATGGTATAGGTAACGGTTGTAGTGTACCGGCTACCTTCAAGTGGCTAGCTTTTACTCTCTGGCACGTGTCACATTCTGAGACATACGTAGCAATTTCCCTTTTCATTCTAGTCCACCAGAAGTTTTGCCTTAGGTCTTGATACATTTTGCTACTGCCGGGGTGGATAGAGAATTTGGAAAGGTGTGCCTCGTCGAGAATCTGCTTGCGGAGTTCACGATTCTTCGGAACGACTATACGACTTTCGAACCATAGAACTCCCTTATGGTCCTGGTGGAAATATTTATACTTCTCCTCACCTAGAGAGAGTTTTTGTTTGATGATCTTAATTCCTTTATCATGTAGTTGTGCCATGACGATTTGGTCGTGAAGAGTGGGCTCAACTGAGATGTGATCTAGAGTGCCTTGGGAAACCATTTCCATGTTAAGCTTCTTCATTTCTGCACACAATGTCTCATTGTAGGATTCCATGGATAAGCAATGGCAATGGGACTTGCGGCTTAGTGCATCCGCGACTACATTAGCCTTGCTGGGGTGATAGTGCACTTCAAGGTCATAATCCTTGATTAATTCTAGCCATCTCCGTTGTCTCATATTTAGCTCGGCTTGTGTGAAGATATACTTGAGACTCTTATGATCCGTGTAGATATTGCACTGTGTACCCATGAGATAATGCCTCCATATTTTCAGAGCGTGAATGACCGCTGCAAGCTCAAGATCATGAGTGGGATAATTCTGCTTGTGGGGCCGAAGGGCTCGTGAGGCATATGCAATCACTCGATCCTCTTGCATAAGCACACATCCTAGACCAGTACCCGATGCGTCACAATACACCTCGAATGACTTGGTATTATCGGGTTGAGCTAACACAGGTGCAGTAGTCAGATGCTCTCTAAGGGTGTGGAAAGCTTCTTCACATTTCTCATTCCATACAAACTTTACTTCCTTTTTCAATAGTTCCGTCATGGGCTTAGCAATTCGAGAGAAATCCGGGATGAAGCGACGGTAGTAACCGGCTAAGCCGAGAAAACTGCGAATCTGATGAACAGAGGTAGGGGGTTTCCAATCCATCACCTCTTGTACCTTGCTGGGGTCAACAGCTATGCCTTCATTGGAGATCGTGTGACCCAAGAACTTTACAGTGTCCAACCAGAATTCACACTTAGAAAACTTAGCATAGAGCTGATGGTCTCTGAGTCGCTGAAGAACAGTGCGAAGGTGCTTGGCATGCTCTTCCTCATCCTTGGAATAGATAAGGATGTCGTCGATGAACACTATGACGAATTTGTCAAGTTCGGGCATGAATACCGAATTCATGAGATACATGAAGTAGGCAGGGGCATTGGTGAGTCCAAAGGACATGACCAAGAATTCATATAGTCCATAGCGTGTGGAGAAGGCAGTCTTAGGGATATCGCACGGGCGAATCTTGATCTGATGATATCCCGAACGAAGATCAATCTTTGGGAAGACTCTGGCTCCAGCTAATTGATCGAAGAGTACATCGATACGAGGAAGTGGGTATTTATTTTTAACAGTTACCGCATTGAGAGGTCGGTAGTCCACACATAATCTTAAACTATCATCCTTCTTCTTTACGAATAGGGCTGGACATCCCCAAGGTGACGCGCTAGGGCGAATGAAACCTTTGTCCAGCAGTTCTTGGAGTTGAATTTTCAGCTCTGCCAACTCTTTAGGGGGCATCCTATATGGTCTTTTGGATATAGGTGCAGTGCCCGGTTGTAATTCAATGATGAACTCAATATCCCTGTCTGGTGGCATTCCGGGTAAGTCGTCCGGAAAGACATCGGCATACTCATTTACCACAGGAATATCCTCTAGCTTAAGTCCTTCCATCATGTAAGCACAGGAATTCGTGCAATCCAGGAATGGTAGGTAAAGGGTAGTGGCTCCGTGACTAGGTGAATTTATCTCCACAACTCGGGACGAGAGGTCTAGTGTGACCTTGTGCAAAACCATCCAATTCATGCCCAAAATAAGATCCATGCCGTCAAGGGGTAAAAGAATCAAGTTTGTGTTGATAGTTTTACTACCCAACTTGACTGGTACTTGTCTGACCATTTGGTTTGAACCAATTTTACCACCCGTTGTTGATATCATATATGACCCTTTAGTGTGACAAACATTCAAGCCTACTTTTGCACCGAATTTTGCACTTATGAAACTATGCGATGCACCAGAATCAAATAATATAACTGCAGGCTTGTTATTAAATAGAGGATGTGCGTGTTATTAAGGGTGCACCTTTAGGGAGCGCTTCAAGCTGATCAATCTATCCTTTGCTCTTGTTCCTCTGTCTTTTACGCTTGTTCTGATGGGTTTGGCTAGAACCTTGGCCCTGCTTTGGCTTCCTAGGCTGAGGGCATTCTCGAGCAAAATGGTTAGCACTGCTACAATTGAAGCAACGGTTTTTGTCACTTGGACGACGGGGTTGTTTGTTATCTGAAGATATCGCTACTGGCATACCCAATGAACCTCCCTTGGGTGTGGTGCATTTGGCAGGGTCTATCTTTTCCGGAACAGGTGAGCGAGTTTGTGTTCGAAGGACTGTGCCGGCGTCAGTAGTTTTGCTAACTTGACGTCGGCCCCGTGGGATGAATTCTGTGCAGGTAATTTCCTATCCAGTCAAGTCTATGCCGCATGGGTCAGGCTTGAGAGTCCGACACTTTACTTGGTGATCCTTAAGTTTCATCGGAAGTTGTGATGGGGGCAATAAGGAGTCTGAGTAAACGTCTCTTGTGTCCATCATCTTGTTATTGAGCTCTGGATAGCTAGCAACCTGAGGATGGTGGGCATTGCACCCATCCCCTTGATGGTGTTGTTGCTGCAGGCATTGAAAAATCGCTTCCTGCCCCTTCACAAGCTGACGAAGCAACTCGATTTGAGTGGCCATTACTTCCACTAAATTAGGTGGTGGTGGCGGCTGTGGTTGTGATCCACTTGAGCTAGCACCAAAACCATCGGGGTTGCCACGTGTTGATCCAACCATCTGAAACGTGAAAGGTTACCATTAGCAACGCGATCCATATTACTTGATTCATAAATGATTGGTGTAGTCATAGACTTCCGAAATCACAACCGGAAGTATGGACAGAATCTCTGTTTGCTACGAGAAAAATCATAGCTTGCTGTGGGTCCATCCAAAATATCTCATACTTTGGCAGTAGTCAGAGAATTTAGGAATGCACCACTTTGGTATTTAACTTCGGCGCTAGAACTATAGCCAAGGTGGTCGAAAGGCTCGTCCTTTGCCTTACTGTCTTAGCTGTTTTTCAGCAGATCGATCGGTAATGTTTCGCCTATAACTTAAACTAGCGAGGTCCAATGACGCTGAATTTTTGTGAGAACCACGACCACAAAATTCCTGACAGGTTTGGTATTCAACTCACAGCTCAGAAATGTAAGGAAACATGGATAAAATTTCCGACAAGTTTCAGCGATTGTGGATTTCATTGTTTACCAACTTACAACGAAATCACCCAAGTTTATCGCTGTTCCTTACGTGCTGAGGGTATCCACATGGTTCAGGTGTACCCATCACAAAAGAGTTACTCAACTCCTAGTTAGCCTATTACAACACTTGCCAAAAGTTAGGCTACCCTATCGAGGAGTATGTGCAAAAGTCCTTCTAGGTCGTCATCTAGAAGTCATCCAAGTCGTTGACGGACGACTCGCTGTGAGCAGGAGAGTGAGCTCCTAATATTGGCCAAACAGCGACCAACAGTCTCGATCTCCAAGGCGGGCCACTCTGGGTGTAGCGGGTGCGGAAAGATAGTCACGTTGACACGGCACTGGGTAACTCCATTCTCTGCAACTCCAGTCCGGCGTAACGTGGGGGAATTAGATAGCCCACGGTGCTCAACACGTTCCACAAAATAGAGGGAAAGCCCTCCCAGTGGAGACACTGTGAGTGAACGCATCCATCCTCATCCACCATCATGGCAGCTGTCTCGGCCATCTGAACGAAAGATCAAATGGATGAGGCCGAGAAAAAAAAGTGTGAAAAGCACAGGGACAGATTCCGTATAGAGTGCAAAAATAACCATAACTTCCACACTTCTCATCCAAAAATTCTCAAATTTCACCAGATCACTCCTAAGGTATTTGTGAACAGCTTTGCTAGTCAACTCCAGAGCTAGATAGGTCTCTAAGATGGTCTTTCTTTCCAGGTTTCACCTCTCTGTCTACCCAGAAATTTTCAGTGAACAGGGAGCTAGAGTTTCGTGCACCAGGGGAAATCTACCCAGCCAAAATTTACCAAATTTTAACAGAAGCTTCCTGGGTAAATTTGGAACAGGTTTTGTGTTGTGCTCTTTTGCAGAAAACTGCAGGAAGGGGGCCTAAAAATTTAAGAGGCAGAAGTGCTTATTCTGGACAGAAATCTGACGCTCCAAGGTTTCTGTTATTTCTTATTATCCATAAGTTCAGAATTTTTCATTTTCGAACAGGAGATAGAACACGAAATTTGGAACAATTCTTTCAACATGAACTTTACCAGAAAAGGTCATTTTCTTTGATCAATAATTCTCTCTTTTCGGTCATGGCAGATTTGGGACAGATTCGCTAGATAGTCCTTATGCAAACCACGCTTAGATACGCAAGAACCTTACCACTCTTATACAACGCATTTTCAATTTCCGATATATATGTTCATGATGCATGCACATCCTATTCGTCCTCACAAAATAAAATAATCGCCAAATACTTTTGGTCTTACGAAGATAGTTTCGGTGGCATACACAATACGGCTCTCACTATAATAGCTAGTCGAGTCTTTCTAATCGTTCCTTAACTTATCGTAATCGCGGTTAGTGTACCTGCAGAAGATTGACAAAGCATATATATTTCATGAACCTTTCATGCCAGCACTCATGAAAGCGTCCGCATTCATTACCGTTTACTTATAGAAACGATATCTGTACAATTTCCGCCGTACAGACGACGTTAACATACGCTATTGAGATAGCGTATTCACGGGGGTACCGTCATGAGACGGGGGTATGAACAGCGATCGCCATACCCTGCGCCAAACCTTCTACTCCCAATATGTTCAACTAACAGTTGGCATATTGGCAGCACCTCAAGTAAGCCACTGCTTGAGGGCAGCGTTCGGTTCGCATCACCGACAGGAAGGCCAAGCTCTCTCAGTTGGCTGAGGATCCTTACCTTCTTACCTTAGCGACGAGTGCGTCGTTACAGAAATTAAGGTCGGTTGTGCATGAAAGTAAGTTTTGACAGAAAGTAATGTGCTGGAAGTCAGTTGATAATATTTCATAAGTTAGATAGCCACCTAGTAACTTTCCCAATAATCCCTTAGGGCTTTACGACTAGGCACCATCCTTAATGTACCAACGTATTTCGCAACACACCTTCTAGTCAAGTTTTAGTAAATCGAGTTTTTAAGGCTTGTCGCATTCTCTGGCGTATGTATTTTGGCTCTGGCGCCAGCTGTTGCCAGCTGTGGCACCAGCTACGGCTCTGATACCAGCTGTGGCAGAACCACCTGAATTAATCCGGCTCAAGTGTATTAACCATCACTATTAGGGCGATCTCGGTTAACCTTACACTTCAAACGGAGTAATCCACTGGTCTGTCGGGTATAACCTCCCGATACAACCACGGTAGAGCGGATCGAATGCCATACATACAAATGCTCATGCGACGATGAGCCCAGAGAATACCACATTCCAGCAAATATTACAAAATTATCATAAGTGAATATTACAGACCAAGTTTGAGTTTGGAAACCAAGTACTTCAGTGATCATAACTAAGAAGTTTTTCAGAGTTTAAGTTGCAGCGAAAAATAAAACAACGATAGCTACTCGACGACACAGGATGTCTCGATGAAGCCCGTATGAGACATCATTCGGCATCATCACCGTTGGCCGGGGGCGCATCCCATTCCACCGACCAACCAGGAGGGACGGTACAAGGCCAAGTCAAACTAGCAATCATGTCTTCGAAGGTCTCACCTAAAAACAAGCCACAAGCAAGGCTGAGTATACTAATACTCAGCAAGGCTTACCCGACTATTGAGGTATAGTTAGCCGACTCCTAGACATGCGAGGCTTTTGGCTTGAGGGGTTTGTTTTGCCAAAAAGCATCTACGAGTGGATCCTTACTTTCAACTTTTAGCTCAAGATTCTAGTTTCATTATCCATTCTAGGGAAGCAACTATCCAATATCATACATGGTGAAGCATTAAATTTCATCCAACAAGTTCATTCATCATCATTGTTTCTCTTCTTACTCTGTGGGTAAAAGTGGTTAAGCAGTCTCAATAGCCGTGAGAAACGGACGATTCGAATCGAATTTCTTAACCTTGCAAGGGAAACCTAAACACACGTCACGTGGTTACTCACAGAGTCACACGTGCAACTTTTCCCCTTTCTTTCCAGGTTGTGGATCGAGGCTACCCTCCGAGAGTACACGAGTCCCACGCCACGGTTCGCCGCCGGGTCATGACCACTCGTGCACTCGCCATATAGTGGGACCGAAGTTCGAAGGGTAGGTTGCTGTCCACTTGCCGGGCCAATCAGGTACTTAAGCTTACCGATTACCATATTCTCGGCATGTGGTTAGTACGTTCAAAGACTTAACCACCACTACCACACCCTGCGGCCTTAGCATTTTTCACTAAACAGACGGGCCTCAATTGTAAACATCGTACCATAGCTCATCCATTGTCCTTATGATTGCAGCGTGTAGTAAACATTCAACTCCTATTTTCTCGCGAGTGACAGGAAATCACTCGGCTTTTACCGGAGTCCTATTAGCACAGCATTCTATCGAACCTTACGTCTAGTTTTCAAGCATGGGTTCCTAACATCATGCAACTAAGTTTTCATTCAACTCCTATAAACTTAATGCACAAGCAAAAGAGTAGTGAGTTGCATAATTTTAGGAGAAGAAATGGGTTATGCTCCGGGGCTTGCCTTCTTGTGAATAGTTAGTCCGGGGATCGTCTGAACGTTGACCCGGGTCTCAACTGCTTCAGTTAGATTTGCCTGGGCTTCTCGCTGCTCACTCTCGGACTCGGGCACCAACTCGTACGTCCCGTCGGAGAGAGTAGTCGTTTCTACATGAATGCACAAGTTTGAGCAGTGGTGATGGTAAACCACATGATTTCCTTCACGATAAAGTTGCGGTTCATAAGATATAAGTTTTGCTGTGAAGTTATTTACTTTAACATTTCCTGGGCAATCGTTAATAGAGTTTATCTTAATCTATTTAACTTCATTAAAGAAGGAGGGGTTGTGTTATATTGAAAACTTAGTTTTTCTTTTAAACACAAACATGAGTTGAACACAATTACTAATCTAGTTAGCTTCTGGTAATAAAATTTTTATTCTAAGTACATTATGCAGAGATAAGATCGCTGTAAAAATTTCAGACATTTTTGTGTAGCATGTTAAATATGAAAAATATAATACACAGCCACAGCTAGAATCTAGTTATTTTTATACAGAACAAACCATGCAAGTATTGGTGCTAAAACTTTTACAGGGTGTTGCTATAACCATATTTGTGCTACTGTAAATTGTTCAGATTTTATTGTGCATGATTTAGAGCATAATAAATGGGACAAGCTACGCTCATGTTATTAAAGATTATTTTCTATAGGATGTTATACAGGGTTTCTATATATGAAACTTTTTGTACAGCTTGAGCTACTCTATTGTGTTTCATAGTAAAAAGATAAACATTTTCTAAGCGCTTTACTAATTATTTTGAATTAGTGAAGTTTTCCCACCACAAATTCATATGAACAGGTTACATATAGTAAAAATGTTTCTAAATTTTTCTATGGCCTCTAGGTATTACTACAACAACACAGAGAAAGTTTCATGACATTAAACAGCACAGAACAGCAGGAAAAATTAGTTCTATCACTTTATGGCATAAAACAAGGTTGGACAAAAGGTGTATCTAGAGATGGCTTTTGGTCCTGATCTTTTTACACAGTCCTAAACATCAAGGAACTAACTCACTGTTCAATTTTTAGGGTCAGCATTGATCTACAACAGTGGGTACAAAATAAGTCCATTAAACCTTCCATTTAATCTGGAGCAAAATATGTTGAGATTCTGAGAAACTTTATGTAACAAAAGTTGTAGAGTTTCTTCTAAGGATCCCAGAACAGTTGAGTTTGCATTTTTCTGAATTTTCTGCGATTTTATAAGAATTTTACAAGTTCACTGATTTGGTTAAAACTTTCTTTACAGAGGGGTCCCTGAAAACTAGCAGAAAACCCCCTGGGAAGAATTGGGCGTTTGCAATGTAGTCCCTGGTCGCGATTCACGGCGGGGGAACATCCTGTCCGGCCAAATTCCGGCGAGCACAGTCGCCGGCGGCGAGGGCAAGGTGGGGGAGGAGCAAGAGGAGGTTGAGGGCTACCTTTGGGTGGTCACGGTTGGGGCGGAGGCAGTCTGAGCAGGGCTGCCCACGGCTACCAGGGGGGCGGCGGCGGGTGGAGCTCTGCTCCGGCGAGCTCCGGTGAGCTGGGCGGCGGGGCTTGGGCTGGGAAGCTTCGCGCGGAGGTAGGAGAGCGATTTTGGGGCCTAGCTCGGGTCGAGGAGGGGCGGAGGAGGGAGTTCTACGGCGGCGGCGTGGGGCGGAGCTCGGCTCTGCTCTGCTCTGTTCTGCGGGGAAGAAAGGGGAACAGGGAGAGGAGGGAGGGGCGTTGCGCCGGGCTTTATAGCCAGTGGAGCTCATGGGGGCGGGCTCGGCACGGCCGGGCGCTGGGTGGAGGGGGCGGCGAGGCTGGGCGCCATTGGGGGCGGCCGGCGGTGACCAGTGGCCAGAGGCGCGCCATGCGCATGGCGTGCGTGCGCTGGGCGCGCACTGGGGCGCGAAGTCGCGTGCGGACGACGCAGTCGTGTGGTTGGCGAGCTGGGGCGGCACGACGGGGCACTGGGTGGAGGGGGCGGCGGCCAGCGACTGGGCGGCGGTGCGGTGCTGCAGGGCGCCGGGTTGGGCAGGGGCATGCCGTGCGGGAGGGAGAAGAAAGGCGCGGCCGCGGTTGGGCGAGCGGGGGCGGGCAGCAGGCAGGGCGCCGGGGGTTGGCTCGGCGCCTGGTGCCGCGCAGGCGTCGAGGGCCAGGTGGCCGGCGGTGGTCGGGCGAGCTGGGCGGTGCAGCAGAGGAGGGAGAGGTGAGGGAGGGACCTAAGTGCGAAAATTCAAAAATTTCTAGGGGGCTGGTTGCAAACAGGACGTTTTCTCCACTTTCTAATTTGAATTTCAAAATCTTTTGAACATTGAAGTTGTTCAGAATAAAAAGTTCTACAAGTTTCGTTTCAGGCCAAAGTTCATTTGAGCTTTAGTTCCAAAGTTATTTTAAAAACTTAAAGAAAACTCTATTCGGAGGGCGCGTCGTTTTATTTCAAAATTTCATTTTCTTCCCTAGGCTTCAACTAACTTTTATTTGTCATGCTAATACTGGTGTGCTCATTTAATTTCATAGCCATATTTGCTTTGATGTGAAAGTTATCCAATTTATTTCATTAAAGTACATGCATTTATGCACATACAAACTTTTAAAGGTAAAAGCAAAACCAAACTTAATCCATTCCTTTTATTTTCTTAGTTAGTGATGCATCTTATTATGCTAATAAGACTTGTTTAACAATTAAAACACCTGAGGTGTTACAGTACACACCCCCTCCACCCTAAGCCTATTGTCCGAATCTCGGGGCGAGATTCTTTTTAAGGGGGGAAGGCTGTAACACCTCAGGTGTTTAATTTACGAAATAAACCTCTTTAGCTTAACACGGTGCATAAATAATTAGGAGAAGTTTCAATGAAATAAGTTTGTAAAAATAAATTCTAAACTAGAACTCAAACAAACTTTGGCATGAAACAAAACTTGTAGAACTTTTCATTTTGAACAACTTTCGTGCTGAAGGATTTTCGAGTTGCAACACAAAAATTTGAGAAACACTTGGATTTGCAAATCAGCCCCTGCCTTTTCTTCTATTTCGCTGCAGACCCTTCTTCTCCTCGCCTCGCCCGACCCTCGCCCGCGCAGCCGCTCTCCCGACCCTCACGTCGCCCGACCCTCACGTCGCGCGACCCTTTCACTCGCCCGACCCTTCGCTTCGCCTGACCCTCGGCTTCGCTGCAGCCCTCGCTTCGCCCGACCCTCGCTGCCGCACAGTCGCCACAGGCCACTTCGCCGGCGATGCCTGACCGCGCTAGGCGCCAAGCCAATGCCTGGTCGCGCCCGCACGCGCGCCCGCACGCCTTGTTCCTCCCCAGTTCGCGCACGCCACGCAAGCGCCGGCGACCCGCGCCCCTGCTCGCCGCCCGCTGTGCCCAATGGACGAGTCGCGCCGTGCCGTCCCACCGCGTTCCGTCTGTCACCATGCTCGCCGCCCGGCAAGGCAGCTGCTGCAGCTCTTCGCCCAACCCGCGCGCCGCGTGATCTCCAGCTCCACACGCCAAATCCTCAGCGCCCAGTCCCCTGCCCGCGCCTACCGCACGCTGCGCTGGCTCTGTTCGCCGCCCGCTGCGGCCAGTCACGCCCCCGTCGTGTCGCCCGCACCCGCGTCTCACAGTCAAGTCCCGCCCCTCCTCCCGCCTCTCTACTGCCTACAAAAGGCCGCGCTGAGTCCCCCTTGCACGCCCAGATGCCAGAACACCGCCGCCGCCACCATTAACGCCGTCGTGCCCAGCTCACCAAGGAACTCACCTCTCCGGCCACCCCGTGCCAGATTTGAGTCTTCCACCACCACCACAGCACCCCACCGCAGCTCACTGCCCCACCCATCGTCGCCCAAAGCCGCCAGAGCACCGCCAGCGCCGCCGCCGCTCTTGGCTGCTCCGTGGGCAGCCCACGCCGAAGCTCCTCTGTCTCAGCCAAGCTTCAAAACGAGTTCCCCTCGACGCCACGAAGCTCCTCGACCAGCCCACGCTGTTCCCTTCTCACCGGAGCACCGTCGCCGACGTTCCGCCCCGCCGCTGCCTCTCTGCTCCGCGCCGACGAGCCACATCCGGCCACTCCCAACCCCGACCGAGTCCATCCCGAGGAAGCTCTCACCTCCCTGGATCTCCCCGACCCTTTCCCGTCGCCGCCGACGAGCCCCCTCGCCGGAATCTGGACGGCCACCGTGCCAGCGCCCAACTGTTCGGGAATCTTTAGATGAAAATCTAGAACTTTTGTTTCTTGCTAAATCTTGCTCTAAATTAAATGGAAGGTTTACTAGACTTTAATTGTACCCCCTGTTGTAGACAAAGTCTAAACCTGAGAATTTAACAGTAGATTGGTTGCTTGATTTGTAATCCAATGTAAAAATATTAGGACCAGAACCCACCTCTAGCTAAACTTCTTAATAAAACTTGTTTGTGGCTTGAAGAAATAAAACTAATTTGTAACTGCGGTTATGTTGTGATTCTTATGGTGAAACTTTTTCAGAACTGTTAGATTGATACCTAAATACCACAGAAAATGTTTAGAACCTTTATACTCTCTGTAACCTATTTATATAATTATGTGGTAGGAAAAATTGCACTTATTCAAATAATTAGTTTCTGCGCTTGGAAAATGTTCAACTTTTTTACTGTAGAACACTTTGGAGTAACTCTTGCTGCGTAAAATGTTTCATACACAGAAACCCTGTGAAACATCCGGTAGAAATTAATCTTTATTAAACTAGGTGTATCTTGCTCTATATATTATGCTTTGTGTCTTGCACAGTACAATCTGAACATTTACAGTAACACACTTATGGATAGATTAACACCCTGTAAAAGTTTTAGCTTCAATACTTGAATGGTTTGTTCTGTATAAAAATAAGTATGTTCTAGCAGTGGCTGTGTAATGCATTTTTCATAATTAATCTGCTGCGTAAAAATGTCTGAAATTTTTACAGTACTTTTGCCTCTGCTTAATGTGCTCTAAATAAAAATTTTATCACCAGAATTTACCTAATCCAGAAGTTGTGATTAATCCATGTTGTGCTTTGAAAATTCAGTTTCTAATATAACACAACCCCCTTTTGTTTAATGAAGTTAATGGTTTAAGTTATACTCTTTTAAAAGTTGCCCACAGAAATCTCAACTGAGTAACTTCACAACCAAATCGATGTTTTGTGAACTACAACCTTGACGTGAATGAAAATAATCGTCTTATATCATCACTATAACTTATATTGGTGCATTCATATAGAATCGACGACTCTCGCCGACGGAACATACGAGCTGGTGCCCGCATCCGAGAGTGAGCAGCGTGAAGCTCAAGTAAATCTAACTGAATCTCTTGAAGACCCGAGCCCAAGTTCGGACGAGCCCCAAGCTAGCTATTCCCAAGAAGGCAAGCCCCGGAGCATGAACCCTATTTTCTAAACTTATGCAACTTATTACTCTACTTTACTTGTGCATTAAGTTTGTAGGAGTTGAATGGAAACTTAGTTGCATGATCCTAGGTACCCATGCTCTGAACACTAGATGTAAGGTTCGATAGAATGCTATGCTAATAGGACTCGGTAAAAGTCAAGTGATTTCCTGTCACTCGCGAGAATATAGGAGTTGAATATTTACTATATGCTGCAATCATAAGGTCGACGAACGGGGCTATGGTACGATGTTTATGTTGATGATTGAGGCCTCGTCTGTTTAGTGAAAAATGCTAAGGCCGCAGTGTGTGGTAGTGGTGGTTAAGTCTTTGAACGTACTAACCACATGCTGAGAATATGGTAATCGGTAAGCTTAAGTACTGGATTGAACCGAGGCCGGAATATACTCCCCACCGTCTTGAATTCGTTCACATCTAGCTAATGGCGGGTGCATTTTCCGCCACAGCCCGACCTACCGTGGTCTGTGGGGACGTGTAGTCGAGGGCGGTGGGCCTGTTCCGTGAAGCGGGAATTGAAGGGAAAAGTTGCACGTGTGACTCTGGGAGTAACCACGTGACGTGTGTTTAGGTTTCCCTTGCAAGGTTAAGAAATTCGATTCGAATCGTCTGTTTCCCGCGGTTATTGAGACTGCTTGACCCTTTTACCACATAGAGTAAGAAGAGGAACAATGATGATGATTAATCTTGTTGGATGCAAAATAATTCTTCCACCATGTATGATATTGGATAGTTGCTTACCTAGAATGGTTAAAGAAAGCTAGAACTTGGAGCTAAAATCTGAAAGTAAGGACTTAATTATATACGCTTTTCGGCAAAACAAACCCCTCAAGCCAAAAGCCTTGCATGTCTAGGAGTCGGCTAAGTATATTCCACTAGTCGGGTAAGCCTTGCTGAGTATTAGTATACTCAGCCTTGCTTGTGGCTTGTTTTCAGGTGAAACTTTCGAAGATATGATTGCTAGTTTGACTTGGCCTTGTACCCTTCCTCCTGGTTGGTCCTTGGAATGGGATACGCCACCGGCTAACGGCGGTGATGCCGAGTGATGTCTCGTTCAGGCTTCATCGAGACATCCTTTAACGTCGAGTAGTTGTCGTTATCGTTTCCGCTGTTTGAACTCTGAAGAACTCATTTATTTTTGAACTCTGAAGTACCTTGTTCTAAGAATTTGAACTCTGTTGTAATAATAATTTGTGTTGAACCTGTGATGTAAAATTGTGGAATGTTGTATCCTCTGGGCTCACCTTCGTGTGAGTACATGTATGTGTGGTTTCGATCGGCAAAAACCGTGGTTGTATCGGGAGGTTACCCGACAGACTAGTGGATTAGTCCGTTTGAAGTGCGAGGTAGCCCTGATTGCCCTTATGGTGATGGTTAGCGCGCTTGAGCCGGATTAATTCAGGTGGTTCTGCCACAACGAGATCATCTCGCTTGCACTTTCGGGAGGATCCCATGTAGTCCCACTGGCTTCTGTCGTTGCGGTGGTCGTTGTTGCGCTTGTTGTAGTCGTTGCCAGGTTTCGAGAACCGATCACTCTCCTGCTCCTCTTGGTCTGCCTAGGTCTGCATCATGTCGCGGAGGGTAGCAACAGTCTTGGGGCGGTTGCGGTCAAAGTCGCGGAATTGAGCCTGGACGGTGAGGCCGTTGTGGAAGCAATCGATGACGTCGCTCTCAGAGATGTTGGTGATCGTAGCTCGGGTGTCAAAGGAGCGGCAGGTGTACGAGCGCAGGAGCTCGTTCCTTTCTTGCTTGCATTGGGACAGGTCATGTCATGTACCTGCCCGAGCAATTGCCCCCTGGAAGTTGTCGATGAAGACATTCCGCAGTTGCTCCCAGGAGTCGATGGAGTTCTTTGTTAGGCTTTCCAGCCAAGTGAGTGGGGCGGTCTCCAGGGCCATCGGGAAGTAGACGACCTTGGTGGTGTTGGTACCTCCTGTGACTTCAATGGCGGTGGAGTAGCATCGTATCCACTGTTGAGGAGATTGCTTACCATCGTACTTGGTGATGCCGATGGGTTTGAAACCCTCTGGGTACTCGTAGTTATTGAAGCAGGAGGAGAAAGCGGGGAAGCGATCGTTGTCATCCCGTGTAGTGTTTCCCTCGGCTCCGACGCGTTCCTTCCTCCGATTGTTGATGATGGAGCGAGCATAGCGCCCCATGTTGATCTTGTCGCGGAGGTCGCCCATTGGGAGCTTTTCGAGCTCCAAGCGGCGGTAGTTGTGAACGGATTCTTTCGGATGTGGTGCATGGGTCGCTGGTTCGCTTCCTTGCGGACCACGGCTTCCCTGTTGACTGTTGGAGGGAGCAACTTGTCGTCTGGGGTGGCCCCCTGGTGTTCTGCTGACTTGGCTTTCCCCCTCGCCCTCGCCCCTTCCCCAGGAAACCGAGGGCATCGGGTTCTGCTGGTTGATCTGCAGCAGTGCCCGCTGCGCCATGCAAACGGTGGTCTGGACTTGCGGGTCGGGGTTGCTAGCTAACACTGCGGTTATACCGGCAATGTTGGCAGCAGGAGTGCTGAACCCGGCGTCTTGTGCTGCTGCGAACTCGGCGTCGAGGTCACGTTGAATCCGTGCGCGCCGATCATTGGCGTCCCTTCTGCGCATAGCACGTTTCCTGTTGCGCAGCCTGCGGGCCTCATGGTCCTGAGCGGACTCGTTGGCGGCATCTGCGGTGTGCTCATCCTCAGAGATCTGCTCAGGCCTTTCGTTGCGGTGCCTGTTGCTGTATTCGTCGGATTCCGCCATGATGACATGGCGGTGTGTGGATGGATCGTTGGAGTTGTAATCTACGAGTACAGTTCCGCCAGGGGTGGTCTCACCGAGTGGTCTACCCTCTTGGAAAGGCAGGGAGTCAAGGTGAGCGACCAATCTTTCTTCATCTTCGAGTAGTTCGGAGGGTTTCATGCCCTTCCAGTACACGAAGCGACCCTCCGGTGTGGAGGTCATAACCAAGCCCTAGCCACCC
Organism: Panicum miliaceum; assembly: GCA_032594955.1. Classification (NCBI taxonomy): domain Eukaryota; kingdom Viridiplantae; phylum Streptophyta; class Magnoliopsida; order Poales; family Poaceae; genus Panicum; species Panicum miliaceum. The sequence goes on from CM064056.1 coordinate 32,483,054, forward strand.
AAGTAGGGTTCGGCATCGAGATCGGAGTCCGAGACATAGTCGTCGAAGATAGGGGCCTCCAGGCATGCGATGGCGTCCTTGTCCCCAAGCTCGAGTAGTTCGTCCAGATCCTTCTCCAATGTCGAGTAGAATTCAGACTTCATGGCCTCCTGGTAAACAGTGGCCGTATTGCATAAACCGAAGGGGAATCGGTTACGCTGCTCCTCAGATGGAGTCGAGTCCAATCCAAGGAAGCTTGATGCAGCACGAGTCGGAGTCGCGTCAAAAAACGGATAGCTTCTCGATCTCGCCGAAATCGCCGACTTGAAAGTAAATTGCTGGAAAAAGTAGAAGTATTGTTGTTGATTGATGTGTTGATCCTTTGCAAGACCTTGACGACTCCTATTTATACCCTAAGACTAGGACCCCTCGTCGATTACGACTTGTTACAACCTTATTTAAAAAACGAGAAAACTACTATATTTATAATATCTTTTAAAGGAAAGGGACTCCCGCAGAATCTTCCGCCGCCGTCTCCTAATCCAATCAGGACTTTTTCAATTGCTCTTTGACGGACTTAGCGTTGCTCTGTTGACCAACTTTTGACCGGGACCCTCCGAAATAGTCCCATCCTGTTGGCGCAAGCTGCATCACCAATCGACCGATTTCCAACCGTTACCTCAATCGGCCGATTCCTTACTGTAGCCTTTAGATCTGCCACATCGGCCAACCTTCTCCTCCCGACGCCGATTCAACACGTGTTAAAATCTGGCGTTAACACATGCCCCCAGTTTCGGAGTAAAACATAACTTTTTCTTCGAAACTGTTTCTTTAATCCTTTCCTCCGAAACGGGCGCAGTAAAAATCTCCTTCCGTTCTGCGGCACAATGATTGCAATTTCCTCGGACCGAGCGCGCGAAACGACCGTTCCCCTGGAATCCGTGTAGACGGCGCGGCAAGAATACCGTTTTTACCCTTGCCCTCCCGGTTTTCCTTAAGTATTGGCATTCTCCGCCTACTCTTCCCCACAAATCTAGCATTTCCTTCCAGCGAACCACTGTTCGTCTTCCTCCGAGCTCTCTCGATCTCCAAAGGCTCCCCCCTCCGGCGATCTCATTCGCGACCTGCTCCATCCATGGAAGCTCTATCGGCGATCCCTTCAGCGGCGGCGGCCCAATCGGCGGCTCCTCTGGCAGCCCCATCGGCGACGATGATCTTCATCCCAGAGGTAAATGCTTGAAATTTTTCTCTTTTCGCTTCTCTACTGCTTCAGTACTTTCCGGATCTTTTCTCAGTTTCTTCTCCTTTTCTCCCTTTTTAGGCACTTAGGCACCTAATCACCATCCCCCTCTCAGAATCCCCTGACCTTATCTGCTTAGGCCCTATGGGGAACCCTGATCCAACTGACCTGATCAGTCTAGAGACTCACAAAGTCCCGTTCAAGCAATCACCCATGGACCTAGATCAGTGGGTAGGTACCTTTAGATCCTGGCCAAATGAAACTCCCGACTAGAGAGAATGGTACCAGAGAATAGCTAGGTCTAGGAGGGTTCAGTGGATGAACAAAAAATCGGCCAGTGCATAGACCTATCTCTGTCTCAGATGGAAAAAAATGAGCCTCTGGTCATGGCAGCTTCTTATTTTTGGTCCGATGCAATCAATGCGTTCCTTTTTGGACATGGACCCATGACCCCGACTTTGGCCGATGTTTTGCTGTTGACCAGCCTCGACATCTCCTCCGCCGATATCCCTTTTAACTATCTGTTTAAGCCATCACATCGGCTAGAGACCAAAGGAATCGGCGGGTGGAAGGGGTACATTAGCAAAAATATGAAGACCGGGACAGTTTCAGAGAGGGAGCATACCGCTTTTCTGATGATGTGGCTAGAAAAACACTTTTTCTGTGGCAGAGCAGTTGGACCCTCTTCAAACACCCAAGCTTTAACGGAAGCTTTGTCACAAAGATCGGCCATCCCCCTTGGAAAACATTTGCTGGGATCGGCCTATCACCTGATGCACCAAATCGGCACCAAGCTGTCGAAGGGGGAGCTAATTGGGAACCCTGGCGGTCCCTGGTGGTTCATCACCCTCTGGCTCAACATATATATGAGACAGGTCTCTCAGCAACGGATAGAGACCAAAACTTTCCCTAACATCGAGTCAGAGGAGAATCCAACCGTCCGACGACGCTGCAGATCCTTTGGAGAGGCGGCATCGGCCTTCCCTGGCTATCAGTTTACTGCTACCCGTACAGCTGAGTACTTCAGATGCCTTTACAATGGCCTTAGTGAAGAAACTGTCAGCTAGCATCCGTATCAGACAGTGGAGCCAATTTTCGAATTACCCACGAGCTACAATTTCTCCACTCACACCTTTGACAGGGAGCTTATGGATATTTTGATCAAGCCAGGGATTCTGCCAGCCAATTTCTTCTCAGGAAAGGACTCTCCCACCTATGAGTTCTACAATCCATCAGCTGCAGCAAGGCAACTGGGTTTTGGCCAACTGCCGATTCGGGTCTACTTCACCGGTCAAGCAAAATTCAGAGATGGACTGACTTCAAGTCTTGACTACAATTGGCTATGCGATCTAGTGCCAGATTCTAGCACTATTGACCTAAATAATTGGTCAGTGGCCTCTTTTGCCACTCAGCAATTTAAATTATGGTGGGCAGAATGGAAGCAATACCTTTTCTACAAATCTCCATCAACTTATTGCAACATTCTGGATCCAGAGAATATCGATCCAAACGCAGCGGTATGTCTTTTCTCCCAGCCGATTTCAATGCTATTTCTTTCCATACTTTCATCTTGTCATTAACTCACATTCATCTTCTTAGTCTGAAAGCCAGGCCCCTCCGATGCGGAGCCGAAGCGGCAGGCCGATAGATAGTCATCATCCATATACACCATATCCACTTATCGGCTTTCATGCTCCGACCATCAAGGACATTTCTACTGGCCGATCGAAACGAGAACCGAAAAGGCCAACCTCGAAGATAACAAGCCGTCGAGTGCGAGCCCGTATCGGATCGGCCGACAAGACGGCGGTAGCATCGGCCGAGATTCCCCACATCGGATTGGCCGACCAGACGGTGGTGGCATCGGCCGAGACTCCCCAGATCGGATCGGCCGACCAGACGGCGGTGGCATCGGCCGAGACTCCAATCCCTTTATCCTTGCCAGCTGCCGAGATAGCCGATCCTCAAGTCACCGCCGAAGTCGGGGCAGCTGCGGCATCGCTACTAGTAGAAGCTGTTCAGGTGATCTTGTTTATCTCATATATTCTTCAAGTCTTCCACTAATATTAACTCTCTCCCTCTGCCAGGCTGCACAAGCTATTCCACCGCAGTCTCCGAAGAAATCGGCTACGTCCCAAGTAGAAGCCGCAACTCCAGCAGCTCCTCCCGTCGAGGTAAATGATCTCTTACCTTATTCCCTTGATATTCAGAAGACTTAACCGATCCTGATGCAGGCCGATTTGGGTATGCTAGCTATAACCCCACAACAAACATCGGCCGGAAGATCAACAGAGGCATGGCAAATTTCTCACACCATCTTATTTCAATTTCCCATAGCATACTTACAGGATCTGTTTTCCATGTCCTTTCAGGAAGCTGGTCCAAGCGGAGCACTGATAATTGTTGAATCTTCTTCTTCTGACGAGCCAATTGCACCAGCCCCTGAGACAAGGGATACGCTTCCACCGGCGCAAGCAAGAGAAATTCGTTTTAAGGAGGTAACAAACTTACCATTGGAATCGGCCGATTCCCCTTTACTGCTTGCCAACCCTTCTCTTTATTTCCCCACAGGAGCAAGACACCCCTAACAACAGCATCTTCTCCTTTGCCGTCTCCTTGCCTGATGACGAGGAAATTGCTTCACACCCAATTTTGTCAAGTTCTGCCTCCGATGATGTCCGCGCCAAGCTTGAAAGCATGCGTATTCTCCTTCAAGACGACATGGGCCGATTGGTAGAAGACGCTCTGCCGATTCGACGACTTTTCAACGATATCAAGGGTCGAATCCCAGAAGAAACAGCAGAAAACTTGGCGCATGCTGCTTATATAGAGCATATGCAGATTCCGGTTTCCAGGGCGCTGCGTCACATGGCCGATCTCGCCCAGATGGCAAAAACCCGGGAAGAGGCCGATTCATACAAGCACCGGACTCAAGAGGTACACCAAAAGATCAACTTCCTCGAAAGCTGCCGCCCGGACATCGTCGGCACGATAGATCGGCTCAAACGGAGAAGAGCAGAGCTGGCCAAGGAGATGGAGCAGATAACCAAAGAGATAGCCGCTGAAGAAAAGAAACTTCAAGAACTCCCATCCATCATCAGCGAGCTGAAGCAAGAGAGACAGCACTTGGCCCGTGAAACGATAAGGCTTCGTCGCCATGTGTCAGAAGTTCCAGGATTGGCCGATGATAACCAGAGAGTACTAGACTCGGCCGATCAAATTAGGCGACAAGCTATTGCGGCCATAGATGCTTTTCTTGGGCTGTAAAGAATACTGTAAACATTTATTGCTCCTTCAATGCTACTGTGCTGATTTGATCTTGAACTGTTTCTTTAGTCAGCTTTGCATTTATGTACGCTTTTACTCTGATAGGACGTGTCTCACCATCCATCTACCTCTCTTTCCTTTATAAGTAGACCCTTCTCTGTCCCTAGAGGCACACGCATTACTTATCTTCTCTTTCTCTCTTTACCGTCCCAAACTGAACAACAAGATGTCTTCTTCGTCCTCTTCATCTTCTTCCTCTGTCAACCAGGTATGAACTCTCCTCTGCCTTTCCCCTAAGCATCTCAATCGCTCTGATGTTGGCTAATCTCTTTTATCTCTGTTTAGCCAAAACGTCTCAGCCCTGGTCTGATAAGAACCACTGTCATAGGTAGACAAAGATCTGATAAGAACTCATGCTCAGAAACTTAGAGATCATGTTCCCGCTGTTGTCCAAGAATGTTGGGACCTTATAGATGCTCACTGTTTGGTCCGTAAGCGACCATCTTCTGAAAACGGTCCTCCACTTCCTTGTAAAGTTAAGACTGAAGTTGCCATGGAGGATCTGGAGGAGAAGAAGACCCGCCTCCTGATAGAACTTTGCAACCAAGCTGAGACTGGAGCCACTGTAGAAGACCCGAAGGAGAATAGGCTCTGCCTTATGATAGAGCTGGGTCGCGTCGAGCGAGAAATCCAGAGTAGGCGTAATCAATAGACGTATCAGTATTTTTATTCTAAGGGCGACTTATACCATGTCGGCCATGTACTCTGTCATTTTCATCCAATAGTGAACTAGTCGAAATGAACCCCAATATTTTTTCTTCAGGCGATGTCATCTCTGCATCAGATATGCAAACGGAAACCGATGGAAAATCGGCCATATTGTCTTGATATATTTTACTGCAAGTTATGCATCTACCCAAATGCTTGGATAGTACCTCTTCAGATATCGTCCATTTAAAGCTCTTGGGAATTCCTCCCCTTCAATTGTTTCCAGAAAATATGCATTCCCAGGGGCACATCGGCCGATTCTGTACGGCCCTTCCCAAGTGGGTGACCATTTACCGAATTTGGGATCTTTGGATCCTATCGACAACACCAACTTCCACACCAAATCTCCCTGAGAGAATTGTTTAACTTTGACCTTTTTGTCATACCATCTGGCCACCCTTTTCTTGTTCTCTTCTATACTAATCAGGGTTCTTAACCGTAAACCTGCCGAATCATCAAGTTCGTCCTTCATGAGGAAGGAATAGTCATCGGCCGTTAACTGAACTTGAAACGATATACGTCTTGACCCCGTCCTTACCTCCCATGGCAAGACTGCCTCATGACCATAAACCAGCTGATAAGGGGATATCTTAGTAGTCCCATGACAAGCCATCCTATAAGCCCATAAAGATTCAGCCAAAGACATATGCCACTTTTTGGGTTGTTCTTCTATCTTCCTCTTGATTAGTTTGATTATCCCTTTATTGGACGATTCTGCTTGGCCATTGGCTTGAGCATAATATGGAGAAGAATTTAATAATTTAATCCCCATATCGGCGGCAAACTCTCCAAATTCTCTAGAAGTAAATATTGGTCAGTTGTGATGGTTTGAGGAATACCAAATCGATAGATAATATGGCTTTTAACAAATTCCATCATATCGGCCAATGTCATGTTCCTTAAAGGTACTGCCTCCACCCACTTAGTAAAATAATCTGTGGCTACCAATATGAACTTATGCCTTTTGCTTGATGGAGGATGAATCTGTCCGATGAGATCTATTCCCCAACCTCTGAACGGCCACGGCTTAATTATTGGATTCATAGCCGATGCTGGCGCGCGTTGTACATTGCCAAACTTCTAACAGTCTTGGCATCCTTTGTAATACTTGAAACAATCTTCAAGAATAGTTGGCCAATAATACCCATTGTTCCGGATCATCCACTTCATTTTGTGAAACGATTGATGAGCTCCACACACGCCCTCATGGATTTCTCCCATCAGAATCTTTGTCTCTTCTGTTCCTAGGCACTTGAGAAGAACTCCATCAATCATTCGGTAAAATAAATCATCCTCAAGCAACACATATTTTGTAGCTTGAAAATGTATTCGCCGATCCACTTTTCGGGATGGATCTTTCAAGTAATCGGCGATTTCCTTTCGCCAGTCATCGGCCGCGAGCTCTAGCATCATCGCTCCCTGAATCGGCCGATGCCCGGAGGCATGTTGGGCCAGCCTGTTGGCCTCTTCATTATAATTTCTGGGGATATGCTCAATTATTGCAGACTTGAACTCTTTTAAAAGCTGAAAGCAATCTTCATAATAAATCCTCAAGATATCATCCTTGCACTCAGATCGCCCCGTTAATTGATCCACAATGAGCATGGAATCTCCAAAAATTTCGACTGCATCAGCTTTGACTTCCCTTAATAATTGGATGCCCTTCAGAACGGCTCGATATTCCACCTGATTATTAGTTGCGGAAGCTTCTATCGGCAGAGAGAAATTATAACTTGCCCCCCGAGGAGACACAAGAACAATGCCGATTCCTCATCCAACCCCACACGAAGAACCATCAAAATATAGAGTCCATGGAACCGGTTCAATGGCGGCAATTTCTGGTCCACAATGCTGAGCTACGAAATCGGCCATTACTTGACCTTTGATAGCTTTGGCCGATTCGTACCTTAAGTCGAATTTTGACAGAGCCAGGATCCATTTCCCAATCCGTCCTTTCAAAATTGGCAATGATAGCATATACTTCACCACATCATCCTTGCATACAACTATGCATTCTACCGATAGCAAATAGTGCCTGAGCTTGGTACACGAGAAGTATAAACACAAGCACAGCCGCTCCACCGGAGAATATCTTGTTTCGGCGTCTAGGAGTCTTCTGCTGACGTAATATACCACTCGTTCTTTCCCTTCAAACTCCTGTACCAACGCCGATCCAATAGCCTGTTCATCAGCCGATAAATATAATTTGAACGGCTTACCAGGCTGTGGTGGGACCAACACTGGAGGTGAAACTAGATATTGCTTAATATCTTCCAATGCTTTGCGTTGTTCTTTTCCCCATATGAATTCCTGGTCGGGCTTTAATTTCAACAGAGGAGTAAAAGCCTGAATACGTCCTGAAAGGTTGGATATGAACCTTCTAATAAAATTGACCTTGCCAATGAGGGACTGTAGCTCAGTTTTATTTTATGGGGCCACAACTTTATTGATGGCGTCTATAGTCTTCTGGTTGACTTCTATCCCGCGCTCATGAACCATGAATCCTAAGAATTGCCCAGCCGATACACCAAATGCACACTTGTTTGGGTTCATCTTCAACCCATGCTTCCTTGTGCACTCCAGATGTTCTTGGTGACCTTTTGACTTGACCACGACGTCATCTATATAAATTTCGACCGATGTACCAATAAGCTTGTGGAAGATATAGTTCATGGCCCGCTGATACGTAGCACCGGCGTTCTTCAACCCGAAAGTCATCACAACCCATTCGAATAAACCAAGATGACCTGGACACCTGAAAGCCGTTTTTGAGATATCTTCTTCGGCCATTAATATCTGGTTGTACCCTGCATTCCCATCCATGAAACTTATGACTTTGTGTCCTGCGGCAGCATCTATCACGATATCGGCCATTGGCATCGGATATCCATCCATTGGCGTGGCCTGATTTAAGTTCCTGAAATCGATGCACACGCGCAACTTTCCATTCTTTTTATACACGGGCACAATTTTAGAAATCCATTCAGTGTAGCGGCACTGCCGAATAAATCCTGCTTCAATTAACTTTGTTATCTCGGCCTTTATATCAGGTAGAATCTTGGGATTGCACCGTCGTGCAGGTTGCTGATATGGCCGATATCCTGATTTTATAGGTAACCGGTGTTCAACAATGGACCGGTCTAGACCTGGTATCTCATGATATTCCCAAGCAAAGCAATCCTTGAATTCTTTTAATAAACTTATCAGTTTACACTTATACTCAGGATCCAAATTAGCACTAATATACGTCGGCCTTGATTTGCTGCTATCTCCCAAATCTACCATCTCCAATAAATCGGCCGACGTAAATCCATGCACAAGCTTCCCGTCTTCTGAGACGAGCTGATCCATCTATTCTGAATCTTCAGAGCCGACTGCTTGGATCGGCTGTAGACCGAAATCGGACACTTTCCGGAAGTCAGTGTCCCAAGTCCTGCCAGATATACATTTGACGTGCTCGCAGCTCCACTGTTGCGTGTCGGCCGCTGCAACGCTGTAGGCGGAATCGGCAGTGACTATATCTGTGCTGTCACCGACCCATTGCACGAGGCATTGATGCATTGTAGATGGGACACAGCAGTTTGCATGTATCCAGTCGCGACCAAGCAGCATGTTGTAGGATCTCTTACCATTAATAACAAAAAAGGTGGTAGGAAGGGTCTTACTGCCGATGGTGAGGTCGACGCAGAGCGCTCCACGGGCGGGAGACACGTTGCCTTCGAAATCCTTCAACATCATGTCCGTCTTGGTAAGATCTTCATCGCCCTTGCCTAGCTTGCGGAACATGGCATACAACATGATGTTAACTGCGGCACCTCCATCTACTAGTAATCTGGTGACGGGTCGTCCGTTAACATAGCCTTTGAGAAACAGCGCTTTAAGATGTTGTCGTTTTTCTTCTTCTAGTTTCTCAAAAGTAGCCGTCATCGGCTCTAACACCAGTTGTGCCCTTTGTTCTTCCATTCTTGTTGCTTTGTCTCGATCATCAGGCGCCATGAATTCCATTGGCAATATGAACACCATGTTGATTTCGGCTGCCGATTCTTGATTGTCTATTTCTTGACCATTTTTCTTTGGGCGCCACACCCGAGACTTAACATTTTTTTTCTCTGGCACCTGCCTCTGTTCTTCCTCTTGATGCTCCCTCTGGCGTAGGCGTTGGATCCTCCGTTTCTGGGATCTGGATAGGCCATCGGGACACCACCTGGGATTTATTGGTTTGGCCGATGATCTGGCGTGTTCCCAATCTGGTTCTCTTCCTAGGGGATTTTCATCTGACACCCTATCATCAGCCATCTCTTCCAGCCGATCGTGCACGCTGATTTTGCCCCCCCAACCCATCCTGTTGGTTGATCCTGCCTTTTGACCGGTGGTACTTGTCAACTCTGCCCCCCAGCCGATCATGCACCGAAATACGTTGTTCCTCTCGTACGCGCCGATTTCTGCTGATCGGCTCTGATCCTCCGTCCCTAGAGTGTGACCTCGGGCGATCGTTGCAACTTAATCCGTTACACTCCAGACAGTTATCGGCAGACGGCAATCTGATGTCGTTCTCCCAGCAATAGATGAAGAACGGACATTGCCAGTGATCTTCATGCCGGCGTACCATCTCGTCGCGGTATTTTGATCGTTCCTGCTGCCGCCGATATTTGCTGAACAAGAACTGGGAGGTGACGGGTCTGCGCAGTCGTTCTGGCCCCCACCTGTTTGTTTTGATTTCAGCCGCCGTGACTTGCTTCCTGGGGTCTACAGTGCCGTTCCTTCTTGCTGATTCTGACGTCAGCACCTTGGTTTGGAGTGGACCTTTCCCCGTGTCCACCATGTTGGCTGGGAAAGGATGCTGATCTATCTTCATCGGTTTTGCCGATTTAGCCGGGATTTCGAATTTGAGCCTCCCCTGTTCGATGGCCGATTGTATCTGCTGATGGAAGACTTTGCATTCATTCGTATCATGAGACGTGGCGTTATGCCACTTGCAGTATTTCATCTTCTTGAGTTGATCGGCCGAAGGGATGGTGTGATGCTGAGATAGCTTAATCTGCCCTTCCTGGAGTAATAAATCGAAAATTTTATCAGCTTTTGATGTGTCAAAGCCGAATGTCTCTGGCTCTTCTAGGTATGCCACTTTCCGAAAGGGCATGATATCGGTTTTTTGCCTTTCACCCATTCTGCCAGGCCGATTTCCTCCTCCCCATCGGATTCAGACCCTTCTAGGTATGCCACTTTCTTTTGGAAATTCCTCCGCTGTTCAAACGAACGGACTTCCTGTCCGGACAATCGGTGAACGATCTGGCTTAGGCTTTCAAACTCTTGCGCAGCATACCTTTCTTTGATTTGTGGCAGGAGGCCTTGGAAAGCGATATCGGCCAACTGTGCGTCGGTCAGAGCCAGACTGTAGCATTTGTTCCTGACTTCTCTAAACCTCTGTATATATCCCATTACTGGCTCATCGCTCCTCTGCTTGAGGCTGGTCAAATTTGAGAGCTTCATCTCATGTATTCCTGCGTAGAAGTACCTGTGGAACTGCTTTTCCAGATCAGCCCAGGTAACAATAGAATTTGGTGGCAAAGTGGTGGACCATTGGAAGTCTGATCCGGACAGAGACGATGAAATTAGACGCACCCTCAGAGCATCTTGCGTGGCAGCCTCCCCGCATTGGATGATGAATCTGTTGATATGCTCCACAGTGGATGTGTCGTCCGTCCCCGAAAACTTGGTGAAATCGGGAACTTTGTAGCGGTGTGGGAACGGCAGCAAGTCATAGGCCGATGGGTATGGCGTCTTGTAGGTGTAAGTTTGCATTTTTGGCTTCAATCCAAACTGGTCCTGGATCACTTCTGCTATTCTTGCCGTCCAGTCCACCTGCTGCTGATGAACGACTGTTCGCGGCGCGGGCATGTGTTGAAGAGCTGGCACGACTGGGTGATGAATCGAAGCATGCGGCGAATTTTGCTGAGCAGCTGATAATTGATGGCGAAGTGAATCCGCCGCTCCATCGTATGTCATTATTGGCGTCGTGCCTCTGGATGCTTCTACAGCGCTTGCCCCCCTGCCGATTTCTGATGAGATTGGCTGATACTGAGGGACCGTCGGCCGGACGGCCGATTGGTGAGACGCCTGGATTGGATAGCTTCCATGCCCGGTTGATGGATCGGTGAAAGCCGTTGTCGCCGATACCCCCCAGGGTATTGAGCTTGTGGGCAGCGATTGTACAGAAGCAATCTGGACGGGTTGAAGCGGTGTCTGTGATGGGAAACATGGTGCACCGCTGTACCTTGGAGACGCTGGAGGCAACGGAGTGTTCTACCCCTCGCGTTGCATCAATATCGGCTGAGGAGCCGATTGGGATGTGCATGGTAAGCTTCTAGCTTGCAGCGTGATTGGCGGGGCATACGTTGGTCCCTGATAGCCTTGGACTGCTCCGCTGGCCAGAGAGCTGATGACGGCGTTATACACCGTGTTGGTCATCACTGAGGATTGGTCAATGAATGCCTGGTAGACGGACTGTTGGATCATATCGGACATCTTGCCCGAGTCCTCAGCAATGGTGATGTGACGAGGAACTGGGATAGGAGTTTTCTTGGCAGTTTCGCCACTTCTGGTATGGCCGAATGATTGCAGATACATCTTCTTGTATTCTTCCAAATGTTTGGCTAATTCTTCCCTCTGATCGTCCTTGAGATCTGCTTCTGTGACCTCAATGATGTTGCTATCGGAGATTTCTGCGTTCTTCGACATGTCAGTGTTGAATTGGTCCCACCGGGCGTGCCAAAGGTGTGTTGGCGCTAAAAATCGACCAGACAGGAATCGGCCGATGGTCTTCAGCGTCGGACACACGACCCGGGAGAATCTGCTTAGCTCCTGTTCGGGTTATCGCCCTATAACGGTTCGCGCGGCGTGCCAGTCAATCTGACCTGTTGATTGACAAGAAAATAAAGTATTAAATTCTGGGCGCTCCGATCGGCTGGAGTTCCGATCTGTCCTGAAGAGCGCGTCGGCGAATCGGCCGATTTGCTGTAAAGATGATCGGCTATGGATCAGCCGATAATGTGTAGTAATTGTAAAGAAGACTGTTGGAGCGATCTAAACAATTATTACAGAGGCAAAACTTGAAATAAATCTAATCGGTTGTAAGATAATAAATCAAAGAAGAACGATGACGAAGCCGATTACTCTGATCTCAAGCTGGATAACTAGTGATAATACTAGAACAACAGGTAAAACTTGCAATTCTAGTAAATATCGATAACTAGTGAATAAATCCAAATGAAACCACAACGATGCGCCCATAGTTAAAGCTCGGATATTACTCGATAAGCGGAACCTACCAATTGGCCGGAGATCAAGTTGATGCAGCCCTGCCAATCCGTACGAACTCGTGAAAGAAAAAAAGTATTGGCGAAATCGCCGACTTGAAAGTAAATTGCTGGAAAAAGTAGAAGTATTGTTGTTGATTGATGTGTTGATCCTTTGCAAGACCTTGACGACTCCTATTTATACCCTAAGACTAGGACTCCTGGTCGATTACGACTTGTTACAACCTTATTTAAAAAACGAGAAAACTACTATATCTATAATATCTTTTAAAGGAAACGGACTCCCACAGAATCTTCCGCCGCCATCTCCTAATCCAATCAGGACTTTTTCAATTGCTCTTTGACCGACTTAGCGTTGCTCTGTTGACCAACTTTTGACCGGGACCCTCCGAAATAGTCCCATCCTGTTGGCGCAAGCTGCATCACCAATCGGCCGATTTCCAACTGTTACCTCAATCGGCTGATTCCTTACTGTAGCCTTTAGATCTGCCGCATCGGCCAACCTTCTCCTCCCGATGCCGATTCAACACGTGTCAAAATCTGGTGTCAACACAGGGTTATATGGAAATCCTAGTCTGGTATGAGCTTAGGAGTCCTTACCGAGTACTTTCGGGTAGTTTCCTTCTGTACCGACTAGTTGTACTTGCTTACGAGTACTTCACAATATGGATAAGGTATGGGACATGCCCCACCCCTTACTCTAGAATGTTCTACGTCACGCGTGTAGTCCCGTTGCCCCGGGTCTGACATTACGGGAACCATCCGGAAGGGAAAGAGATTGCAGAGCTATAGGCATGCGGCAAATAGAAAGGACAAGTCCAAATCAAAGTCAAAGTCAAAGGATAAATCCAATTCTGGTTCCAGTAGATGACGAGGCTATTCCGTGCCCCGCACTGACACAGACTTCAAACAGGGTGTTGGGGTTGATACACTTCCAGATTTACCGGATTGTCCTAAAAGATTTGAGTACGGTAAGCCACTTCTACCCGAATGAGTTATCACAGCGGTTCTAAGTGAAATGCAGATGATGCATAATTGGTATCTGAGGGCATGTAGACTTGGGCTCCGTAGGTTACGCTCCGTACCATCCGCAAGTATTCCAATTTCAAGGTAATGACATCATGGATGTCATGTTCGATTTGTGAGACATCCACAACATGTTCCGCCTCGGTGAACTAGACATCGAAATGGTTAGACTCTGATGCATGTAAGTGCCTCATCGATACTAATATCTTGTATGCTATGGCCTCAATTACTATATATGCATATCTAATTAATTGTCATACATTCAATTCTTCACGATGCAAACAAATGATGCCATTACTTTAGGTGAAAGACGCGATATCTTGATCCTACAACTATTTGCGAGAACAGGCACGACGAGCCAAGTAAGTGGGCGGACGATGATGGCATGCTACCTAGGTTTGCAATGCCCCAGGAAAAGAATGAGAAACAAATATCATTTCACAAAGATGCCATGACGAGGGTTACAGTCTACATAGGGGCTATGATGGCAAAATGGCAAGACGAGGCCGATATCGTATATGCGTCATACCACATCGGGAAGTCTAATTTCAATCTTTTGTTACTATATACACTTGCTCCGATCCATAGCTAAAAATCGTATGTAATATTTTTGTAGGAATCACTCGATTGCTTTTGTGGTACAGCCAAAGCTTGGTGCGCTCCTCATATTGGACTCCTTGGATGTACCAAAGAGTAGATACAGTGAATTCTTATTCAACCTCAAAATGTTAGCGAATATCTTATCTTCATATGTACATCATGCTAATTTTTTCATAAAAGTAAATATTTATAAACTAACTTCTCCTTTATTTATTTTTAAAATAGGACTTACGGGTACTATATTAAAAAAAGGATGTGCTCATCCCGCCGATAGAGGGGAAACATTGAATTTACCCACAAACTTCCCGTGCCATAAGCAACCTGCAAATTCCGTGTATTACGAGTATTACATGTGTGAGCATATGAGGGTGCAAGGGAGATGCACAATAGATCCAGAACGTGTAAGGGACTACTTTTTATTAAGGATGTATATGTGTACATTATTATTGCGTGACGGACTACTCTTTATTAGGGATAGATGTATATGTGTACATTATTTTTGCGTTTATCTAATATTTTCTTAATCTTCTCATGGATTCATTAATTGCAGATTCATCCAAAAAAGCACATGGAGGCACTCAATGAGAAACAACTCCTACAAGTAGTAGCCTATTTATGTTGTTTCATTATGCATGAAGTGGTCCACGAAAAATGCAATTTTTTTCAAAAGGAGCGCAAATTAGCAACGGACCCTAAATAATTGGTCTTCTTCGTGACTGGGCGAACCAGCAGCACCGTGTCGCCTCAAGTAGCATTGGAAAATAGTGGAAAAACATGTATTCAAGTAACACATTTAAAGATATACTCTAATGATGCACAATAATGATGTATATATGCTTTATTACTTTATGATTCAATTTTGTATGTGCAATTATTTATATTCATGAAACGTATTCCATATCAATTACTATGATATTCGATCGCGCACTATCTTGATAGGTTAACATTGGCAGGAAATAAAATTTTAAAAGGTGGCGGAAAACAGATTTGAAAAATTTAAATTCAAATCAGTAATATTTTAGGTGGGAAGCATGTTTCCAAGGGCGGGTTATGGCCTAATCCGCTCCTAGAATCGGTTTTCAGGGATAGGTAAGGTACCCGCCCCAAACAGCTATTTTGAGTAGCGAGAAACAGAGGCGACTATAGCACCCGCTCCTACAAATATCGTTTTACCCGCCCCCTAAAAACTATTTTTTATTAGTGTTGTAAACACTGTTTCATTGGTTGCCTGGCCCGCATCTCAATGCAAGATAGTGAATCATCCAGTAACGGGAAATTTGCACCGTTTCTTCTTCATAATAAAAAAATTTGCACCACCATTGATGTATCCAGAAAGGACAAGCCGAGGTGACATGTCATCGCTTGTAAATTTGGCATAAGAAAACCAACAGTTCACAGTTGGTATGTTTCTCATCCCATGTGGATTGAGTGAATTCCTTGATACCAAACACTGAAAGCATTGCAAAATTCATACTGATCCACAGTGCCAAAATGTGGATATCTGGGACAGGTGTGTGCCTGCCATGCTACCATAGTCCACAGCCTTCTTCAGTACGAAAAGTGAAAAAGCAACATTTCCTAAGAGGAGAGGAGGGCATGCATGTGGGTGAGCATTGAGCAATTACAGGTGCCCTTTTTGTTAGCTGTGGAGGAGTGAAGGAGGTTCTCATCTGGCTTGGAAATAAAGTCGGATAAAGGTGTTGCATTGGATCTCAGATCATGGATCTGCTATCATGCGAGGGCCGGCAAAATGCCATGAATCCTGTTCCTATGGCCGGTGCTCCTGAATTAAAGGAAAATGCTTCTTCTTCTTCTGCTAGAGACGACTTACCCTTCATTAATTTATTATTTCTCTTAAATCCCATGGGCTGATTTATGCATAAGGAGACCGATATCGGAAAAGGTACATATTTTTGTGAACATAGAGGCACGCCTAGAGCACAAGAAGCCAAACTCAATGGGACTTGCTGTTGTCGTGGTGTGTGCAGTTACCTTTACATTAGTAATTCTCTTCATGTGAGTGGGAGGGTGAACCATGATGAATGCTCGAACAGATAAAACACAATGTTGGAAAAACCCGTCCGGAGATGGCAGAAAATGCTAGAATAGGATTCAAAGTTGAGAGGCACCTTTCCATCACCATCAGAGAAGTTCAAGCCCCACTACTTCACAAGATTTTTGTAAGAATAAGGTTAACATCAATCATTTTGGGCTTGATAAGATAGCCCTATATGGATAAAACTAAGATATCCCGAGGAATAGAATATGGATATAGATGGCATATCCATTGGAGAGTTGAGCATGCTTGATGATGTTGACAAAATAAATGTAAAGTTGAAAGGTTACCTTCTCTATTAGAAGGCATCTTCGAATTTGGACCTTTCCTCCAATGTGCGGCTCAGTGCAAAAAGCATGCTTGCCATTGACTTCCCTTTTCCATTATTTTGGTTTCTGCCAAAAGCCACAAAGATATAAGATAGGACCTTATATCCATGCATGTGACCTTAGAAGGAGTATTGACTTTGCAGAAATCTTCATTCTGAACTTAAATCTCTATGATCCATCTTTGGCATTGAAATAATAAAGAACTTACAGTCCATGGGAACCAAATAATAAAAATATAAACACAGATTGGATATGACTTTTCCACTGTTGTTTCCTGTGTATGAATGTGGAGGACACTGCAGGCCACGAAAAAATCGTGCCTTCCACTCCAAAATCCTCCCAACTAATCATGAGTTTATTTCCCTACCTGATTATAATCCTCAGTGAACCTAGAGTCGTGAGACTGGAACTCTTCTGGATCTTCATCCTTTTTTTGAGTCAATTACCGCCTGTTCAACACCAGCCAATGCTTCCAATCGTATCCAATCTGTGCCTGACACGCATCTCCTTCCTTTCGTTGGGTTAGTGGCCTGCTGAACTCTAATAGCGAAGTGGCAAATCGAGTTGTGTGTTGTAGTCTGCATGCAGCCGACCTAACTTACAAAGGCTTTCACACCCTCAATGGACCAGTAGTTAGATTGGATCTCATCTACGGCAGCCAACTCAAGAAATTAATTAAGCATAAACACGTTTATTAATTCTATCCATCAGGTGCATGTCCTGCACTACATACATTGAATATATAGTATGCTTTTAACCAAACAATGCCTGATTAAGCTCGCAAGGTTGGATCGGACGTGGAGAATGCAAACCATGCATCCCTTGAATTATTTCACCCCTTTCGGATTAAACGTAGACTGGCCTTGAGCTCACCCAGATGACTTGTCGCTCAGTACACCTGGCTTGTAGATGATGGCTTGCTGGTCAAAAGGCCTTTGAGCATATGATTCCGTCCTAGATGTATAATCTGTTTAGTCAGACCAGATGATCTCAGTGTTGGAGTTTCACCACATGAATGGCGGTCATAGTCTCACAGAAAAGTACAGAAGCAAGCAGGCATGAACAAAAAGAGGATCATGATTGCTCTCAACTCGATGAAAAAGGAGGACGGTTTCGACCTTCGAGTTGATCTTGGTACATGATGCAGACGTTGCTTGCAAGAAAGACGAAGGAACAGGGCCTTTCTTGGAAGCAGCTCAGATCTTGTCACATTTATCAACCGGCGGTTACACCTGCAGAGGTGTGTGAGTAGTGACCACTTGCAGTAGTTGGCGGCCGTATTATCTTACTATTAGGATACACAGCGCTTATCATGGTCTTGTTTGATATTGATTTCAATGGCATTTTCTCCATTTCTTTTTTACTAGTGGAGATGCACATGCCACGGGTACGTGTTTAAAGTTTTTTTCAATATTCATTGGGAACCTTACATATACATGTGAGTAAAAAAAATTACGAATGTACTATATGTATAATCTTATTCGTACCTAACAAAATTTTAGAAAATAATATATATATATATGACTAATCCAGTACTGGACACGACGCATATCAAGAACAAGGCACACAAAAAGTATGTTTGGATGTATACACCATACTTTTATTCAATCATCATGAATTCTAACATCTGAAAACATTATGATAAACCTTAAACACTCACAATCTTCAAGCCCGTGACCTGCAGAAACAATATGTGTGATTAGAAGGAGCATGAAAGCACATGATTATGTGAGTGCATAAATTCATATTATTACACATCACGATTATATAAAGCTCAAGCACTAACAAACCTAAGGATTCTAAGACATCTCTATATACAATATTCTTCGTACTTTTTCCAGGATGATTAATGTTCATGTTTCTCTTTGCAAGAACCCAACTCTCACGAGAAACACCTCTGGACAACGCCACATACAGTTGTCCGTGTGAAAACACAGGCTCGGGGAGGTAAATACCTACATTAGGTATTGTTTGCCCCTGCGCTTTGTTAATTGTCATAGCAAAACTCAACCTGATGGAAAACTGCTTCCTCTTAAACTTGAACGGAAGAGTGAGGTCTTCGGAAGAAGACATTGGAATCCTCGGAATGAACACCCTCTTACCTGCATGCTTCCCATTAACAATCTCAGCATCAATTGTATTATTCTGAAATCCTCGTACCACCAACTGAGTGCCATTGCATAGGCCATTATGAGGATCGAGATTACGAAGCAATATAACAGGATAATTCTTCTTAACCTTCAACTCATGAGGGGGCAGCCCATTAGGAGTAATCGAATTGAGAAAATCAAGATGATAATTGTTACGCGAGTCATCATCGACAGAGGCAAAGCTGTAGAAAACCTTCTCCTTCCCTGGAAATCTATCAATCATAAGTGCATTCACCGCATCAACATGTTCATTCCTGGTGGAGAGTATTGCACGCTCACGCATATAAGTGGCAGAAGTGCAATTAGCAACAAGATCCGGGAACACCCCATCAATAAGAATGTCAATTGACCCATCCTCAGGAGGGTTCTGAATTAAAATGTCATCAGGCAACCACACATAGTCATCCTAAAATGCTTCCTCTGTCCCATTACCTATCCTTAACAGGTAATCTGCAAACCAAGTATCCTACTGAGCTCGCATGTTCTGGGTCAACCTGATTCGCCGAACACTTTCCCATATGTATGACCTAAGTAATGCTGCATCTGTGATCTGGTCTCTCGTACCACGCGGTACCATAGGAAGAACATGTCTAAAGTCGCCACCAAACAACATAACCTTCCCTCCAAACGGCTTGTCACAGCCTATTATATCCCGCAGCGACCTATCAAGAGCCTCAACTGCCTGCCTCTTAGTCATTGCTACCTCATCCCATATTATCAAAGATGCTCGCTAAGCAGCTCCGCTGTGCCACTCTGCTTCGTAAAACTACACATAGTATTGCCACTCAACTTTATTGGAATCTTTAACCAGGAATGTGTGGTGCGTCCACCAGCCATAATGGAGGCAGCTATACCAGATGTAGCAGTAGCAATGGAAATAAGATTCATCAACCGTACTTTAGCAATCAAAGCCTTGTACAGATAAGTTTTACCAGTGCCGCCTGGACCATCTACAAAAAACACATGTCGATTGTTCTTCAAAACATGATCAAGAATTTCCAAATAACCAGCCATTTGTTCTATGTTAAGCGTATGAACAATTTTCAGATGTTCCTCATCAAACCCAAGATTTTGCTCCTCAGTAAGTTCCCTGTAATAATCCCTCAATCGCTCTTCCTCTGTATAGCATGAAAATGTTTCACAAAATATGCATTAGCTGAAATTATAGAAAATGGTACTCAAAGCATATGTATGTATAACTAAAGCATTCAACTTTACGCACCAGTCTCGTGTAGCTTTGGAAGACCGTAGTGCCTGATATCTTTGCCCATAGATGTCAAATGATAAGATATATCTCTAAGAACCATTTGTTCAACTCTCGAGCTGTAGTCATATGTAAGGTGAAAATCCTCAAACATTGAGTCAATATGCTTATCCCAAAGACGTCGTATATTAGCACACTCACAAAAAACTATTATAGCGGCAAAAAGCCTACGCAATGAACAAGGCATCTTGAACGTAGCCGACTCCGTTAGGCAGTCATCAAGTGACTTGTCGGTTCAACAAGCCCCATAACCTCACATGCCTGTCTAAATGTATCATAAGTAACACCACGCCATGTTCTTAGATTCTCATACGATGTTGCACCTCTAACATAGTTCAACATGATCCGAAGGTAGTACCTCTCACCTTCAGCAGGATTTGCATAAACCAATCTGCAAATCTGAATCTTGTTAGCTACCCTAGGCTTCCAAAACTTTTTGGACTTGTTCCAAGTGAAGTGCTCAGGAAACTCCCTATAAAGATACTTTCGAGCTATAGGGTTTGATCTGTTCACCTTGAAATATTCTGTAAGAATGGAGACTGTGCAACATTGCTCAGGTTATCAGTAGACTTACAGGCAACCATATGCATACCCTCAAGGTGCACCTACATCTGCAGTACTAGTGGTGACATAGAATACAACTTAAATGCATATAGTTTGTACACAGCCTCTATAGCAGTTATCATCCTTGAACCTTTATACTGTTTTATCTCATTTATTACCTTCTTCCCATTATCCTTAGGCTCGATAGAGAAAGATGCTCAATCATGCCCTTTATATATATTTATATATATATATGTAGAGATACTTAACAGACTTGATACTGCAACAGATCTCAACATTAATATGGAAGTTATACCTCATTAACAGTACTAGATTATAAGGAACCACCCATCAGTTATCCAGCCATTCATTCCATACCTTTGCTTTCTGTCCATCCTCCTGTCTTCTGTAAATTGGATAAGAGTCCTTTCCCTGCTGTGTAGCTTCACCGAATTGGCGAGGATAGCGAAAGCGACATTCCCCATCCACCATGCTGTGGCAGAATCACCTGAATTAATCCGGCTCAAGTGTGTTAACCATCACCACGAGGGCAATCAGGGCTAACTCGCACTTCAAACGAAGTAATCCATTGGTTTGTCGGGTAACCTCCCGATACAACCACGGGTTTGCCGATCGAAACAACACATACAAAGTACTCACACGAAGGTGAGCCCCGAGAATACAATATTCCACAACTTTTATATTACAGAGTTCCACATAAACTTAGTATTACAGACCAAGTTCGAATTCTTAAAACAAGTACTTCAGAGTTTAAAAGTAAACGAGTTCTTCAGAGTTCATTGCAGCGGAAAAACAACGATAAACTACTCGACGATACATGATGTCTCGATGAAGCCCGTACAAGACATCATTCGGCATTATCATCATTGGCCGGGGACGAATCCCATTCCACCGACCAACCAGGAGGAAGAGTACACGGCCAAGTCAAACTAGCAACCATATCCTCAAAAGTATCACCTGAAAACAAACCACAAGCAAGGCTGAGTATACTAATACTCAACAAGGCTTACCTGACTAGTGGAATATACTTAGCCGACTCCTAGACATGCAAGGCTTTTGGCTTGAGGGGTTTGTTTTGCCGAAAAGTGTATATAATTAAGTCCTTACTTTCAGATTTTAGCTCCAAGTTCTAGCTTTCTTTAACCATTCTAGGTAAGCAACTATCCAATATCATACATGGTGGAAGAATTATTTTGCATCCAACAAGATTAATCATCATCATTGTTCCTCTTCTTACTCTATGTGGTAAAAGGGTCAAGCAGTCTCAATAACCGTGGGAAACAGACGATTCGAATCGAATTTCTTAACCTTACAAGGGAAACCTAAACACACGTCACGTGGTTACTCCCAGAGTCACACGTGCAACTTTTCCCTTCAATTCCCGATTCACGGAACAGGCCCACCGCCCTCGACTACACGTCCCCATGGACCACGGACCCGGTCGGGCCATGGCGGCACATGCACCCGCCATTAGCTAGATATGAACGAATTCAAGAAGGTGGGAGTATATTCCGGCCTCGGTTCAATCCAGTACTTAAGCTTACCGATTACCATATTCTCGGCATGCGGTTAGTATGTTCAAAGACTTAACCACCACTACCACACACTGCGGCCTTAGCATTTTTCACTAAACAGACGGGGCCTCAATCATCAACACGAACATCGTACCATAGCCCCGTCCGTCGACCTTATGATTGTAGCATGTAGTAAACATTCAACTCCTATATTCTCGCGAGTGACAGGAAATCACTCGACTTTTACCGGAGTCCTATTAGCATAGCATTCTATCGAACCTTATATCTAGTGTTCAGATCATAGGAACCTAAGATCATGCAACTAAGTTTTCATTCAACTACTATAAACTTAATGCACAATTAAAATAGAGTAATAAGTTGCATAATTTAGAAAAATAGGGTTCATGCTCCGGGGCTTGCCTTCCTGAGCTAAGCTAGCCTTGGGCTCTTCCGAACTCGGGTTTGGGTCTTCGAAAACTTCAGTTAGATTCACTTGAGCTTCACGCTGCTCACTCTCAGACTCGGGCACTAGCTCATACGGTCCGTCAGCGAGAGTAGTCGATTCTATATGAATGCACAAGTGTAAGTTGTAGTGATGGTATACGACGATTATTTTCTTCACGATAAAGTTGCAGTCCACAACATAGATATGGTTGTGAAGTTACTTAGTTACGATTTTCTTGGGCAATCGTTAATAGAGTACAACTTAATTTACTTAACTTCATTAAACAAGAAGGGGGTTGTGGTTATTTGGAAACTTAATTTTCATAGTACAAGCATGGATTAAGCATAAACACTGGTCTGGGTAACTTCTGGTGATGAAATTTTTATTTAGAGCACATTATGCAGAGACAAAAGCACTGTAAAAAATTTCAGACATTTTATGCAGCAGAAATAATTTTGAAAAATATAATACACGGCCACTACTGTGGCAGAACCACCTGAATTAATCCGGCTCAAGTGTATTAACCATCACCATTAGGGCATTCTCGGTTAACCTTACACTTCAAACGGAGTAATCCACTGGTCTGTCGGGTATAACCTCCCGATACAACCACGGTGAACGGATCGAGCGCCATACATACAAACGCTCATACGACGATGAGCCCAGAGAATACCACATTCCAGCAAATATTACAACATTAGTATAAGTGAATATTACAGACCAAGTTTTGAGTTTAGAAACCGAGTACTTCAATTATCATAAATAAGTTCTTCAGAGTTTAAGTTGCAGCGGAAATAAACGACGGAAACTACTCGACGATATAGAATGTCTCGATGAAGCCCGTACGAGACCTCACTCGGCCTTATCTCCGTTGGACGGGGGCGCATCCCATTCCACCGACCAACCAGGGGGAAGAGTGCAGGGCCAAGTCAAGCTAGCAATCATATCTTCGAAGGTCTCACCTGAAAACGAGCCACAAGCAAGGCTGAGTATACTAATACTCAGCAAGACTTACCCGTGTAATGGAATCGACTCCACTGACTCTAGACATGCAAGGCTTCTTGGCTCAGGGGTTTGTTTTGCCGAAAAGCATCTACAAGTGGGTCCTTACTTTCAACTTTTAGCTCAAGATTCTAGTTTCATTAACCATTCTAGATAAGCAGCTATCCAACAACATACATGGTGAAACATTAAATTTTCATCCAACCAGTTCATTCATCCTCATTGTTCCTCTTCTTACTCTGTGGGTAAAAATGGTTAATGTGACAACCCTGGTAATTTCAATTCCAAAAATCAAAGACTTTAGCCTAACTCTATGTTAAACCAACTAATGAGAGGGTGGAAAGAATTAAAACGGGTTCAGTTGGAATTCAAATTTAATTTGGGCACATTTGGACACAATTGAAACTTTTAAAATAACTTTAAAACCATAAGCCAAATGAAATTTTGCCTGAAACCAAAGTTGTAGAACTTTTTATTTTGGGCAACTTTCGTGTTCAAAAGTTTTTGAAATTCAAATCAGAAAGAGGAGAAAACGCCCTGTTTGCACCCAGCCCCCTGAACTTTTTCGAATTTTTGCACTTCGGTCCCTCGTTTCTCCCCCTCTGCTCTGCCGCGCCGCGCGCGCTCGCCCGCCCGCCGCGCGCCAGGTGGCCGGCGTCGCCTGACCGGCGCGAAGCGCCAGGCCAGTGGCCGCCGCACCACCCCGCCACGGCCGGCTTTGCCCTGCCCCGACGCCGCGCCGCCCAGTCCCCGCCCGCGCGTGCTGCCGCGCCCAGGCCGCCGCCCGCTCGCCCAGTGGCCGCGCTCCGCCGTGCCGCCCCGGCCCCCGCGCCCCGCCAGCTGCCGCGCCTGCCCTCCGCCCGAGCCACTGCAGCAGCTGCTCCCCAATCCGCACGCCGCGCTATCTCCTCGCGCCCACGCCACAATCGCGGCCGCCCAGTCGCCCGCGCCCACTCGCCGCACGCCGCGCCGGCGTTCTGCCGCCGCCCGCCGCGGCCAGTGCACGCCGTGCCGTGCCTCCGCCCCGCACGCTAACCAGGCCCCTCCTGTCCCTATAAAAGCGCCACCCCGGCCACGCGCGCGAGCCCCCGGCCACCAGAACACCTCGCCGTCGCCATCGCCGCCGCCGAGCACCACCCGCCCGTGGACAGCCCACTGCCGCCGCCCACTGCCCAAACTGAGCACCCAGCCACCACTACATCGCCTCACCGCAGCTCGCCGACCCACCCAACGCCACCCAGAGCCACCGGAGCGCCGCCGCCCGCGCTGCCGTCGCCGCCGCCGCCCCTGCTCGCCGTGGACAGCACGACCCCGACCCCCTCCGTCCAAGCCGAGCCTCTGAGTAGCTTCCCCACGCGTCACTGAAGCTCACCGACCGGACCACGCCGCCCCAAGCCCGCCGGAGCACCGCCGTCGACGCGAGCCGCGCCGCCGCCGCCTCTGCTCCAACACCGGCGAGCCCTTCCCGGCCGTCCCCCACCTGAACAACACCCCCACAAGGTAGCCCTCGCACCCCTGAACCTTCCCCGACCCCCGCCCCTCGCCGCCGGCGAGCCCCCTCGCCGGAATTTCGGCCGGCCGCCGTACCCGAGCCGCCGAGGACCCAATTGCAAGGATTTAAATCTTTAGAAGGGACTGAGCGTAAGATTCAAGGACCTAGTTGTAAAAGAAAATTTCAAACCTAGATTCAAATTCAGTGAACTTGTAAAATTCGTATAAAATCGTAGAAAATTCAGAAAAATGCAAACTCAACTGTTCTGGAATCCTCAGAACAAACTCTACCACTTTTGTTACAAAAATTTTCTTAGAATCGCAAAATATTTTGCTCTACATTAAATAGAAGCTTTAATGGACATATTTTATACCCACTGTTCTAGAACACTGCTGACCCTGAATTTTGGGCAGTGAATTAGTTGCTGGATGATTAGGACTGTGTAAAAAGATCAGGCCCAAATTCCATCTCTAGTTTTACTGTTTGTTAAACTTAGTTTTATATCATGTGTAAGAAGAATGTTTTATCCCTGCAGTTAGGTGGTGAGTCACCCATTGAAATTTTTCCTATGCTAATGTATTGGTAACTAGAAGCCAGAGAAAAATTAGGAGACTTTTTATCTCACAGTAACCTATTTATTTGATTTATGTGCTAATAACATACATTAAATCAAGAAAATAGTATCTTAGCTTGGAAAATCCCCAAATTATTACTGGGAGTTACACTGTGCTAGAGGTTGCTGTGTGAAAAGTTTCATGGACAAGAACTCTGTGTAGGGTCCTGTAAAACATGAATCTTTAAAAAGCCTAGGTGTAGAATGTCATATTTTCTATGCTCTAAATACTGCATGATAAATCCTACAAAAATTACAGTAGCTTCTGCATGCTCAAGTGAGAGCTCTGTAAAAATCTTAGCCACAATTGTTGCACCAATTGATCTGTACAAAAAGAACAAGTATCTAACAGCAACAATGAAATATATTTTTCAGAATTAATCTGTTACATAAAATTGGCTGAAAATTTTACAGTAAGCACACCTTTCCTTGATGTGCCTAAATCCAAAATTTCATGACCAGAAACTATCCCTTGTAGTAATGACTCTCAAATCGTAATCAAGTGCTATTTCCACGACTTAAACTTGTGCACTCATGTAGAATCGACGACTCTCGCCGACGGAACCTACGAGCTGGTGCCCGCGTCCGAGAGTGAGCAGCGTGAAGCTCAAGCAAATCTAACTGAAGCTTTTGAAGACCCGAGCCCAAGTTCGGAAGATCCCCAAGCGAACTGCGAAGGCAAGCCCCGGAGCATAACCCATTCTTTCCGAAATTATGCAACTCTTTACTCCTTGCTTGTGCATTAAGTTTATAGGAGTTGGATGAAAACTTAGTTGCATGATGTCAGGAACCCTTGCGTGAAAACTAGATGTAAGGTTCGATAGACTGCTGTGCTAATAGGACTCCGGTAAAAGTCGAGTGATTTCCTGTCACTCGCGAGAAAATAGGAGTTGAATGACTACTACACGCTGCAATCATAAGGACACGGACGGGTTATGTAACGATGGTTACGATTGAGGCCCGTCTGTCTAGTGAAAAATGCTAAGGCCGCAGGGTGTGGTAGTGATGGTTAAGTCTTTGAACGTACTAAACACATGCCGAGATTATGGGAATCGGTAAGCTTAAGTACCTGATTGGCCCGGCAAGGGGACGGCATCCTACCCTTTGAACTTTGGTCCCATGTGCATATGGCGAGTGCAGAGAGTGGTCACGACCCGGCGCCGAACCGTGGCGTGGAGCTCTTGTACTCTCGGAGGGTAGCCCCGATCCACGACCCGGAAAGAAAGGGGAAAAGTTGCACGTGTGACTCTAGGGAGTAACCACGTGACGTGTGTTTGGGTTTCCCTTGCAAGGTTAAGAAATTCGATTCGAATCGTCCGTTTCTCACGGCTATTGAGACTGCTTAACCATTTTTACCCACAGAGTAAGAAGAGGAACAATGATGATGAATGAACTGGTTGGATGGAAAACTTAATGCTTCACCATGTATGCATTAGATTGCTGCTTACCTAGACTGGCTAACAAAACTAGAATCTTGAGCTAAAAGTTGAAAGTAAGGACCCACTTGTAGATGCTTTTTCGGCAAAACAAACCCCTGAGCCAAACAGCCTTGCATGTCTAGAGTCGGTGGAGTAGTTCCCACTACACGGGTAAGACTTGCTGAGTATTAGTATACTCAGTCTTGCTTGTGACTCGTTTTCAGGTGAGCCCTTTGAAGACATGATTGCTAGCTTGACTTGGCCCTGCACTCTTCCCCCTGGTTGGTCGGTGGAATGGGATGCGCCCCCGTCCAACGGAGATAAGGCCGAGTGATGTCTCGTACGGGCTTCATCGAGACATCATGTATCGTCGAGTAGTTTCCGTTGTTTATTTCCGCTGCAATTTAACTCTGAAGAACTTATTTATGTTAATTGAAGTACTTGTTTTCTAAACTCAGAACTAGGTCTGTAATATTGACTTATGCAAATGATGTAATACTTGCTGGAATGTGGTATTCTCTGGGCTCATCGTCGCATGAGCATTTGTATGTACGGCGCTCGATCCGTTCACCGTGGTTGTATCGGGAGGTTATACCCGACAGACCAGTGGATTACTCCGTTTGAAGTGTAAGGTTAACCGAGGATGCCTTAATGGTGATGGTTAATACACTTGAGCCGGATTAATTCAGGTGGTTCTGCCACAGCTGGTATCAGAGCCGTAGCTAGTGCCACAGCTGGCAACAGCGGACACCAGAGCCGAAATACATACGCCAGAGAATGCTACAAGCCTTAAAAACTCATTTTACTAAAACTTGACTAGAAGGTTGTGTTGCGAAATGCGTTGGTACGTTAAGGATGGTGCCTAGTTCGTAAAGCCCTAAGGGATTATGGGAAAGTTACTAGGTGGCTATCTAACTTCTATATATATTATCAACTGACTTCCAGCACATTACTTTCTGTCGAAACTTACTTTCATGCACAACCAACCTTAAATTCTGTAATGATGCACTCGTCGCTAAGGTAAGAAGGTAAGGATCCTCAGCCAACTGAGGGAGCTTGGCCTTCCTGTCGGTGATGCGAACCGAACGCTGCCCTCAAGCAGTGGCTTACTTGAGGTGCTGCCAATATGCCAACTGTTAGTTGAACATATTGGGAGTAGAAGGTTCGGCGCAGGGTATGGCGATCACTGTTCATACCCCCGTCTCATGACGGTACCCCCGTGAATACGCTATCTCGATAGCGTATGTTAACGTCGTCTGTACGGCGGAAATTGTACAGATATCGTTTCTATAAGTAAACGGTAATGAATACGGACGCTTTCATGAGTGCTGGCATGAAAGGTTCATGAAATATATATGCTTGTCGATTTTCTGCAGGTACACTAACCGCGATTACGATAAGTTAAGGGACGAGTAGAAAGACTCGACTAGATATTATAGGAGAGCCGTATTGTGTAAGCCACCGAAACTATCATCGTAAGATCAAAGCTATTTGGCAATTGTTTTATTTGTGAGGACGAATAGGACGTGCATACATCATAAACATGTGTATCTGAAATCAAAAAAATGCGTTGTATGAGTGTGGTAAGGTTCTTGCGTATCTAAGCGTGGTTTGCATAAGGACTATCTAGCGAAACTGTCCGAAATCTGCCGTCACCAAAAAGAGCGATTTTATGGCCTAAGAAAATGACCATTTCTGATAAAGTTCATGATAAGGAAATTGTTCCAAATTTTGTGTTCTATCTTCTGTTCAAAAACGAAAAATTCTGAACGTATGGAGAGTGAGAAATAACAGAAACCTTGAAATGTCAGAATTCTGTCCGGAATAAGCACTTCTGCCCCTTAAATTTTTAGGCCCCCTTCCTGCGGTTTTCTGCAAAAGAGCACAACACGAAACTTGTTCCAAATTTACCCAGGAAGCTGCTGTTAAAATTTGGTAAATTTTGGCTAGGTAGATTTTCCCTGGTGTACGAAACTCTAGCCCTCTGTTCACTGAAAATTCTGGGTAGACACTAAGGTAAAACCTGGAAAGAAAGACCATCTTAGAGACCTATCTAGCTCTGGAGTTGACTAGCAAAGTTGTTCACAAATACCTTAGGAGTGATCTGGTGAAATTTGAGAATTTTTGGATGAGAACTGTGGGAGTTATGATTATTTTTGCACACTATACAGAATCTGTCCTTGTGCTGCTCACAGTTTTTCGCTATCTCACTCCATTTGATCTTTTGTTCAGATGGCCGAGCCTGTTGATATGATGGTGGATGAGGATGGACGCGTACACTCGCAGTGTCTCCACTGGGAGGGCTTTCCCTCTATTTTGTGGGATGTTCTGCGTACCGCGGGCTATCTAATTCCCCCACGTTACGCCGGACTGGAGTTTGCAGAAAATGGAGTTACCCAGTGCCGTGTCAACGTGACTATCTTTCCGCACCCGCTACACCCGGAGCGGCCCGCCTTAGAGCTTGAGGCTGTTGGTCGCCGTTTGGCCGATACTTGGGAGCTTGCAGCCATGAGGGCGCTCACCACATTTTGTGCGCAGCGTCCCGAGGTTGTCACACTCACTACCATTGGATTGTTTCCTGCTGCCCAGGACAACGACCCCTTTTGGCTCGACAGGGTGCAGCACGCACAGTACTTGGTAGACTTCCATGCCCAGGAGACTATCCATACCTCCGTGCGGTGCATGAGTGCATTCTACCGGCGTCAGACTCTCCAGAGTCAGGCACTCGAGCAGCTCACCGATCTTGCTCAGGCCTACCATATGATGGCAGATACCAGGGATGAGCAGATAAAGGAGCTCAGCCAGGATCTTGAGGACAGAGATGCTCAGATTGGCCAACTTGAGGGCCAAATCTAGGAGCAGGACACTCTCATGGGTGAGAGAGATACCACGATAGCACAGTTGGAGGAGCAGCTCCATGATCTGAACCTTGAGTTGGAGGATGCTAATGAGCACATTCAGTGGCATCATGATCAGAATGACCATCCCCATGAGGACGACATGGAGGAGGATGAGGAGGAGCCACAGGAGATTGATGGTATCTCAGGTATGGATTTCGAGGGTGAGGTACCACAGGCACCTCAGATGGGAGCCCACTCTCCTGCTCACAGCGAGTCGTCCGTCAACGACTTGGATGATTTCTAGAGGATGACCTAGGAGGACTTTTGCACATACTCCTCGATAGGGTAGCCTAACTTTTGGCAAGTATGGTAATAGGCTAACTAGGAGTTGAGTAACTCTTTTGTGTTGGGTACGCCTGAACCATGTGGATACCCTCAGCATGTAAGGAACGGCGATGAACTTGGGTGAATTCGTTGTAACTTCGTAAACAATGAAATCCACAATCGCTGAGTCTTGTCGGAATTTTTATCCATGTCTCCTTGCATTTATTGGCTGAGTGTTGAATACCAGACTTGTGCTAAGTTTTGTGATCTAGGTTCTCACAAAAATTCAGCATCATTGGACCTCGCTAGTTTGAGATATAGGCGAAACCGTACCGATCAATCTGCTGAAAAACAGCTAAGACAGTAAGGCAAAGGACGAGCTTTTCGACCACCTTAGCTATAGTTCTAGCACCAAAGTTAAAATACCAAAGTGGTGCATTCCTAAATTCTCTGACTACTGCAACTGATTGAGATGTTTTGGATGGACCCACAGCAGGCTATGATTTTTCTCGTAGCAAACAGAGATTCTGTCCATACTTCTAGCTCAGACTTCGGAAGTCTATGACTACACCAATTATTTATGAATCAAGGAAGTAATATGGATCGCGTTGCTAATGGTAACCTTTCACGTTTCAGATGGTTGGATCAACACGTGGCAACCCCGAGGGTTTTGGTGCCGATGGCAGCCGCTCGCGACAATCGCCACCACCCCCGCCCAGTTTGGTGGAAGTGATGGCCGCTCAAACCGAGCTGCTACGTCAGATTGTGCAAGGACAACACCAGCAGAGGGGTGGGCACAATGCTCACCAACCACAAGCTGCAGGATACACGGATTTCTTGGGGACCCAGCCTCCCTTGTTCCATAAGACCGAGGAACCCCTGGACGCAGATGCATGGATTCGCACCATAGAATCCAAGTTCACACTACTTGTGGCCCCATGCTCAGAGGCCAACAAGGCTCGTTTTGCCGCGCAACAGCTTCGCGGTACCGCTCGACTGTGGTGGGACCACTATTTTGCGATGCTCCCGGCTGACCATGTGGTCGACTGGAATGAATTCAAGACCGCGTTCCGGGCACATCATATCCCCGAGGGTCTCATGGAGAGAAAGTTGAATGAGTTCCTGGCACTCACCCAAGGCACCCGCACCGTGTTGCAGTACGCCCAGGCGTTCAACAACCTATGCTAGTATGCGGGCTATCACGCTGATACGGATGCCAAGAAGCGTGATCGTTTCCGCCGAGGTCTGAATACCAAGCTCAAGGAACGTCTGAACCTAGCCAGGGCTGACACCTACAACGAGTTGGTCAATATGGCCATTACCCAGGAAGACTGTATCATGGCACACCGGGCAGAGAAGAAGCGAAAGGCACCCGCAGGACCATCAAGTGCCCAACCACCAAGGTATCGCATCGTGCAAAATACCGCACCTACACCTCCACCAAAGGCCCCGCAGCCAGGAAGATGGATTGCCAGACCCCCACAGCAGCCAGGCATGGTACGACCCCCGATGCCTCCACAGAATGGTCCGAGGCCCATTCTCCAGCAGTCTCTTCGACCTAGCCCCACGAATCGCTGTTTCAAGTGCGGGAGTTCCAGCCACTTCGCACGAGAATGCCCTCAGCCTGGACAGCCCAACCAAGGTCAAGGATCCAACCCGAACGCCAAGAACAGGGGCAAGAGACAGACCCTGCAAGTCAAGCAAGGACGGATTAACTTCACCACGCTTGCAGAGCTTCCAGAAGGCGCCCCAGTGATGTCGGGTACATTTTCTATCCATAACAAGCCTGCCGTTATATTATTTGATTCTGGTGCATCGCATAGTTTTATAAGTGCAAAATTCGGTGCAAAAGTAGGCTTGGATGTTTGTCACACAAAAGGGTCATATATGATATCAACACCGGGTGGTAAAATTGCTTCAAACCAAATGGTCAGACAAGTACCAGTCAAATTGGGTAGTAAAACCATCGACACGGACCTTGTCCTTTTACCCCTTGACGGCATGGACATTATTTTGGGAATGAACTGGATGGCTATGCATGGAGTCACACTGGACCTTTCTTCCCGAGCCGTTGAGATAAATTCACCTAGTCACGGAGCCACTACCCTTTACCTACCATTCATAGATTGCACGAATTCCTATGCTTATAAGATGGAAGGACTTAAGCTAGATGAGATTCTTGTGGTGAACGAGTATGCCGATGTTTTCCCGGATGACTTACCAGGAATGCCACTGGATAGGGATATTGAGTTCGTTATTGAACTACAACCAGGCACTGCACCTATATCCAAAAGACCGTATAGGATGCCCCCTAAAGAATTGGCCGAGCTGAAACTTCAACTCCAAGAACTACTGGACAAAGGTTTTATTCGCCCTAGCGCGTCACCTTGGGGATGTCCAGCCCTATTCGTAAAGAAGAAGGATGACAGTTTGAGATTATGTGTGGACTACCGACCTCTCAATGCGGTAACAGTTAAAAATAAATACCCACTTCCTCGCATCGATGTGCTCTTCGATCAATTAGCTGGAGCCAGAGTCTTCTCAAAGATTGATCTTCGTTCGGGATATCATCAGATCAAGATTCGCCCGTGCGATATTCCTAAGACTGCCTTCTCCACACGATATGGACTATATGAATTCTTGGTCATGTCCTTTGGACTCACCAATGCCCCTGCCTACTTCATGTATCTCATGAATTCGGTATTCATGCCCGAACTTGACAAATTCGTCGTAGTGTTCATCGACGACATTCTTATCTATTCAAAGGATGAGGAAGAGCATGCCAAGCACCTTCGCATTGATCTTCAGCGACTCAGAGACCATCAGCTCTATGCTAAGTTTTCTAAGTGTGAATTCTGGTTGGATACTGTAAAGTTCTTAGGTCACACGATCTCCAGCGAAGGCATAGCTGTTGACCCCAGCAAGGTACAAGAGGTGATGGATTGGAAACCCCCTACCTCTGTTCATCAGATTCGCAGTTTTCTCGGCTTAGCCGGTTACTACCGTCGCTTCATCCCGGATTTCTCTCGAATTGCTAAGCCCATGACGGAACTATTGAAGAAGGAAGTAAAGTTTGTATGGAATGAGAAGTGTGAGGAAGCCTTCCACACTCTCAGAGAGCATCTGACTACTGCACCTGTGTTAGCTCAACCCGATAATACCAAGTCATTCGATGTGTATTGTGACGCATCAGGTACTGGTCTAGGATGTGTGCTTATGCAAGAGAATCGAGTGATTGCATATGCCTCACGAGCCCTTCGGCCCCACGAACAGAATTATCCCACGCATGACCTTGAGCTCGCAGCCGTCATTCACGCTCTGAAGATATGGAGGCACTATCTCATGGGTACACAGTGCAATATCTACACGGATCATAAGAGTCTCAAGTACATCTTCACACAAGCCGATCTGAATGTGAGACAACGAAGATGGCTAGAATTAATCAAAGATTATGACCTTGAAGTGCACTATCACCCCGGTAAGGCTAATGTAGTCGCGGATGCACTAAGCCGCAAGTCCCATTGCCATTGCTTATCCATGGAGTCCTACCATGAGACATTATGTGCAGACATGAGGAAGCTTAACTTGGAAATGGTTTCCCAAGGCACTCTAAATCACATCTCAGTTGAGCCCACTCTTCACGACCAAATCGTCATGGCACAACTACATGATGATGGAATCAAGATCATCAAACAAAAACTCTCTCTAGGTGAGGAGAAGTATAAGTGTTTCCGCCAGGACCATAAGGGAGTTCTATGGTTCGAAAGTCGTATAGTTGTTCCGAAGAATCGTGAACTCCGCAAGCAAATTCTTGATGAGGCACACCTCTCCAAATTCTCTATCCACCCCGGCAGTAGCAAAATGTATCAGGACCTAAGGCAAAACTTCTGGTGGACTAGAATGAAAAGGGAAATTGCTACGTATGTCTCGGAATGTGACATGTGCCAGAGAGTAAAAGCTAGCCACTTAAAGGTAGCCGGTACACTTCAACCGTTACCTATACCATCATGGAAATGGGAAGACATAAGTATGGACTTCATCGTTGGACTACCAAACACATCCCAGAGACATGATTCCATATGGGTTATCGTTGATAGACTCACGAAGACGGCACATTTTCTTCCGGTGCACACCACCTATTCTACCAAGAAATATGCCGAGATTTACCTCGATCGTATTGTTTGCCTGCATGGAATACCTAAGACAATCATTTCCGATCGTGGTCCCCAGTTTGTAGCACGCTTTTGGGAACAACTGCAAACGTCTCTTGGCACAAAGCTGATTCGCAGCTCAGCATGCCATCCTCAGACCGATGGACAAACGGAAAGAGTAAACCAAATTCTTGAAGACATGCTGAGAGCTTGTGTCATTCATTATGACAAGAATTGGGACAAATGCCTACCCCTGGCAGAGTTCTCGTACAACAACAGCTACCAAACGAGTTTAAAAATGGCACCATTTGAGGCCCTGTACGGACGAAGGTGTCGAACCCCTTTGAGCTGGTCACAAACCGGAGAACGTAAAATAATTGGACCCGACCTGGTAATCGAGGCAGAGGAGAAAGTAAAAGTAATACAAGCAAATCTTAAAGCCGCACAAGCCCGACAAAACAGCTATGCTGACAAAAGGAGAAAGCCTCTAAAGTTCGAAGTTGGCGATCAGGTCTATCTTCGAGTTTCACCAACCAAAGGAGTGCGAAGATTTGGGATCAAAGGCAAACTAGCCCCCCGTTATTTTGGTCCTTACGAAATCATGGAGAGCTGCGGACCCGTAGCCTACAAATTACGACTGCCCCCTCAGCTCACGGCCACCCATGATGTCTTCCACGTATCTCAACTCAAGAAGTGTATTCGAGTCCCTACCGAGATTGTGGAACGACAAGAAATATCGTTGGAACCCGACCTCTCATATGTCGAACACCCAATTAAGATTCTGGATCAAAAAGAAAGAGAGACCAGGAGGAAAGTGATTAGAACGTATAAAATACAATGGAATCGCCACACGGAAGAAGAAGCCACCTGGGAAACGGAAAGCTACCTGAACCAACATTTCCCTGGGTTTCTTGCCTCAACCACTGGTATGTGCCCCCACGCCCACACTGAGAATTATCGAATCTCGGGGTGAGATTCTTGTTAAGGGGGGAAGGCTGTGACAACCCTGGTAATTTCAATTCCAAAAATCAAAGACTTTAGCCTAACTCTATGTTAAACCAACTAATGAGAGGGTGGAAAGAATTAAAACGGGTTCAGTTGGAATTCAAATTTAATTTGGGCACATTTGGACACAATTGAAACTTTTAAAATAACTTTAAAACCATAAGCCAAATGAAATTTTGCCTGAAACCAAAGTTGTAGAACTTTTTATTTTGGGCAACTTTCGTGTTCAAAAGTTTTTGAAATTCAAATCAGAAAGAGGAGAAAACGCCCTGTTTGCACCCAGCCCCCTGAACTTTTTCGAATTTTTGCACTTCGGTCCCTCGTTTCTCCCCCTCTGCTCTGCCGCGCCGCGCGCGCTCGCCCGCCCGCCGCGCGCCAGGTGGCCGGCGTCGCCTGACCGGCGCGAAGCGCCAGGCCAGTGGCCGCCGCACCACCCCGCCACGGCCGGCTTTGCCCCGCCCCGACGCCGCGCCGCCCAGTCCCCGCCCGCGCGTGCTGCCGCGCCCAGGCCGCCGCCCGCTCGCCCAGTGGCCGCGCTCCGCCGTGCCGCCCCGGCCCCCGCGCCCCGCCAGCTGCCGCGCCTGCCCTCCGCCCGAGCCGCTGCAGCAGCTGCTCCCCAATCCGCACGCCGCGCTATCTCCTCGCGCCCACGCCACAATCGCGGCCGCCCAGTCGCCCGCGCCCGCTCGCCGCACACCGCGCCGGCGTTCTGCCGCCGCCCGCCGCGGCCAGTGCACGCCGTGCCGTGCCTCCGCCCTGCACGCTAACCAGGCCCCTCTTGTCCCTATAAAAGCGCCACCCCGGCCACGCGCGCGAGCCCCCGGCCACCAGAACACCTCGCCGTCGCCATCGCCGCCGCCGAGCACCACCCGCCCGTGGACAGCCCACTGCCGCCGCCCACTGCCCAAACTGAGCACCCAGCCACCACTACATCGCCTCACCGCAGCTCGCCGACCCACCCAACGCCACCCAGAGCCACCGGAGCGCCGCCGCCCGCGCTGCCGTCGCCGCCGCCGCCCCTGCTCGCCGTGGACAGCACGACCCCGACCCCCTCCGTCCAAGCCGAGCCTCTGAGTAGCTTCCCCACGCGTCACTGAAGCTCACCGACCGGACCACGCCGCCCCAAGCCCGCCGGAGCACCGCCGTCGACGCGAGCCGCGCCGCCGCCGCCTCTGCTCCAACACCGGAGAGCCCTTCCCGGTCGTCCCCCACCTGAACAACACCCCCACAAGGTAGCCCTCGCACCCCTGAACCTTCCCCGACCCCCGCCCCTCGCCGCCGGCGAGCCCCCTCGCCGGAATTTCGGCCGGCCGCAGTACCCGAGCCGCCGAGGACCCAATTGCAAGGATTTAAATCTTTAGAAGGGTCTGAGCGTAAGATTCAAGGACCTAGTTGTAAAAGAAAATTTCAAACCTAGATTCAAATTCAGTGAACTTGTAAAATTCGTATAAAATCGTAGAAAATTCAGAAAAATGCAAACTCAACTGTTCTGGAATCCTCAGAACAAACTCTACAACTTTTGTTACAAAAACTTTCTCAGAATCTCAAAATATTTTGCTCTACATTAAATAGAAGCTTTAATGGGCATATTTTATACCCACTGTTCTAGAACAATGCTGACCCTGAATTTTGGGCAGTGAATTAGTTGCTGGATGATTAGGACTGTGTAAAAAGATCAGGCCCAAATTCCATCTCTAGTTTTACTGTTTGTTAAACTTAGTTTTATATCATGTGTAAGAAGAATGTTTTATCCCTGCAGTTAGGTGGTGAGTCACCCATTGAAATTTTTCCTATGCTAATGTATTGGTAACTAGAAGCCAGAGAAAAATTAGGAGACTTTTTATCTCACAGTAACCTATTTATTTGATTTATGTGCTAATAACATACATTAAATCAAGAAAATAGTATCTTAGCTTGGAAAATCCCCAAATTATTACTGGGAGATACACTGTGGTAGAGGTTGCTGTGTAAAAAGTTTCATGGACAAAAACCCTGTGTAGGGTCCTGTAAAAAATGAATCATTAAAAAGCCTAGGTGTAGAATGTCATATTTTCTATGCTCCAAATACTGCATGATAAATCCTACAAAAATTACAGTAGCTTCTGCATGCTCAAGTGAGAGCTCTGTAAAAATCTTAGCCACAATTGTTGCACCAATTGATCTGTACAAAAAGAACAAGTATCTAACAGCAACAATGAAATATATTTTTCAGAATTAATCTGTTACATAAAATTGGCTGAAAATTTTACAGTAAGCACACCTTTCCTTGATGTGCCTAAATCCAAAATTTCATGACCAGAAACTATCCCTTGTAGTAATGACTCTCAAATCGTAATCAAGTGCTATTTCCACGACTTAAACTTGTGCACTCATGTAGAATCGACGACTCTCGCCGACGGAACCTACGAGCTGGTGCCCGCGTCCGAGAGTGAGCAGCGTGAAGCTCAAGCAAATCTAACTGAAGCTTTTGAAGACCCGAGCCCAAGTTCGGAAGATCCCCAAGCGAACTGCGAAGGCAAGCCCCGGAGCATAACCCATTCTTTCCGAAATTATGCAACTCTTTACTCCTTGCTTGTGCATTAAGTTTATAGGAGTTGGATGAAAACTTAGTTGCATGATGTCAGGAACCCTTGCGTGAAAACTAGATGTAAGGTTCGATAGACTGCTGTGCTAATAGGACTCCGGTAAAAGTCGAGTGATTTCCTGTCACTCGCGAGAAAATAGGAGTTGAATGACTACTACACGCTGCAATCATAAGGACACGGACGGGTTATGTAACGATGGTTACGATTGAGGCCCGTCTGTCTAGTGAAAAATGCTAAGGCCGCAGGGTGTGGTAGTGATGGTTAAGTCTTTGAACGTACTAAACACATGCCAAGATTATGGGAATCGGTAAGCTTAAGTACCTGATTGGCCCGGCAAGGGGACGGCATCCTACCCTTTGAACTTCGGTCCCATGTGCATATGGCGAGTGCAGAGAGTGGTCACGACCCGGCGCCGAACCGTGGCGTGGAGCTCTTGTACTCTCGGAGGGTAGCCCCGATCCACGACCCGGAAAGAAAGGGGAAAAGTTGCACGTGTGACTCTAGGGAGTAACCACGTGACGTGTGTTTGGGTTTCCCTTGCAAGGTTAAGAAATTCGATTCGAATCGTCCGTTTCTCACGGCTATTGAGACTGCTTAACCATTTTTACCCACAGAGTAAGAAGAGGAACAATGATGATGAATGAACTGGTTGGATGGAAAACTTAATGCTTCACCATGTATGCATTAGATTGCTGCTTACCTAGACTGGCTAACGAAACTAGAATCTTGAGCTAAAAGTTGAAAGTAAGGACCCACTTGTAGATGCTTTTTCGGCAAAACAAACCCCTGAGCCAAACAGCCTTGCATGTCTAGAGTCGGTGGAGTAGTTCCCACTACACGGGTAAGACTTGCTGAGTATTAGTATACTCAGTCTTGCTTGTGACTCGTTTTCAGGTGAGCCCTTTGAAGACATGATTGCTAGCTTGACTTGGCCCTGCACTCTTCCCCCTGGTTGGTCGGTGGAATGGGATGCGCCCCCGTCCAACGGAGATAAGGCCGAGTGATGTCTCGTACGGGCTTCATCGAGACATCCTGTATCGTCGAGTAGTTTCCGTTGTTTATTTCCGCTGCAATTTAACTCTGAAGAACTTATTTATGTTAATTGAAGTACTTGTTTTCTAAACTCAGAACTAGGTCTGTAATATTGACTTATGCAAATGATGTAATACTTGCTGGAATGTGGTATTCTCTGGGCTCATCGTCGCATGAGCATTTGTATGTACGGCGCTCGATCCGTTCACCGTGGTTGTATCGGGAGGTTATACCCGACAGACCAGTGGATTACTCCGTTTGAAGTGTAAGGTTAACCGAGGATGCCTTAATGGTGATGGTTAATACACTTGAGCCGGATTAATTCAGGTGGTTCTGCCACAGTTAAGCAGTCTCAATAGCCGTGAGAAATGGACGATTCGAATCGAATTTCTTAACCTTGCAAGGGAAACCCAAACACACGTCACGTGGTTACTCCCTAGAGTCACACGTGCAACCTTTCCCCTTTCTTTCCGGGTCGTGGATCGGGGCTACCCTCCGAGAGTACAAGAGCCCCACGCCACGGTTCGGCGCCGGGTCGTGACCACTCTCTGCACTCGCCATATGCACATGGGACCGAAGTTCAAAGGGTAGGATGCCGTCCCCTTGCCGGGCCAATCAGGTACTTAAGCTTACCGATTCCCATAATCTCGGCATGTGTTTAGTACGTTCAAAGACTTAAGCATCACTACCACACCCTGCGGCCTTAACATTTTTCACTAGACAGACGGGCCTCAATCGTAACCATCGTTTCATAACCCGTCCGTGTCCTTATGATTGCAGCGTGTAGTAGTCATTCAACTCCTATTTTCTCGCGAGTGACAGGAAATCACTCGACTTTTACCGGAGTCCTATTAGCACAACATTCTATCGAACCTTACGTCTAGTTTTCAAGCAAGGGTTCCTGATATCATGCAACTAAGTTTTCATTCAACTCCTATAAACTTAATGCACAAGCAAAGAGTAATGAGTTGCATAATTTAGGAAAGAGATGGGTTATGCTCAGGGGCTTGCCTTCGCAGTTAGCTTGGGGCTCTTCCGAACTTGGGCTCGGGTCTTCAAGAGCTTCAGTTAGGTTCGCATGAGCTTCACGCGGCTCACTCTCGGACGCGGGCACCAGCTCGTAAGTTCCGTCGGCGAGAGTCGTCGATTCTACATGAGTGCACAAGTTTAAGTCGTGGCAATGGTACTTGATACGATTTAAGAGTAATTACTACAATGGATAGTTTCTGGTCATGAACTTTTGGATTTAGGCTCATCAGGAAAAGATGTGCTTACTGTAAAATTTTCAGCCCATTTTATGTAACAGATTAATTATGAAAAATATATTACATAGTTGCTGTTAGATCCTTGTTCTTTTTGTACAGAACAATTGGTGTAACAACTGAGCCTAAGGTTTTACAGAGCTTTCACTTAAGCATGCAGAAGCTACTGTAATTTTTGTAGGATTTATTATGCAGTATCCAGAGCATAGAAAATATGACATTC
This sequence comes from Panicum miliaceum, assembly GCA_032594955.1. Lineage (NCBI taxonomy): Eukaryota > Viridiplantae > Streptophyta > Magnoliopsida > Poales > Poaceae > Panicum > Panicum miliaceum. Next base: position 32,523,519 of record CM064056.1, read on the forward strand.
CACACCTAGGCTATTCATGGATTCATTTTTACAGGACCCTACACAGGGTTTTTGTCCATGGAACTTTTTACACAGCAACCTCTACCACAGTGTATCTCCTAGTAAAAATTTGAGAATTGTCCAAGCTAAGATACTATTTTCTTGATTTAATGTATGTTATTAGCACATAAATCAAATAAATAGGTTACTGTGATATAAAAAGTCTCCTAATTTTTCTCTGGCTTCTAGGTACCAATATATTAGCATAGAAAAAGTTTCATTGGGTGATTCACCACCTAACTGTAGGGATAAAATATTTTACTTAAACATGGTATGGAACTAAGTTTAATAAACAGTAAAGCTAGAGATGAAATTTGGGCCTGATCTTTTACACAGTCCTAAACATCAAGCAACTAACTCACTGACCAAAATTTAGGGTCAGCATTGCTCTACAACAGTGGGTACAAAATAAGTCCATTAAAGCTTCTATTTAATGTAGAGCAAAATATGTTGAGATTCTGAGAAACCTTTTGTAACAAAAGTGGTAGAGTTTGTTCTGAGGATTCCAGAACAGTTGAGTTTGCATTTGTCTGAATTTTCTACGATTTTATACGAATTTTACAAGTTTACTGAATTTGAATCTAGGTTTGAAACTTTCTTTTACAACTAGGTGCTTGAATCTTACGCGCAGACCCTTCTAAAGATTTAAATTCTTTCAATTGGGTCCTCGGACGGCTCGGGTACGGCGGCCGGCCGAAATTCCGGCGAGGGGCTCGCCGGCGGCGAGGGGTGAGGGTCGTGGAAGGTTCAGGGGTGCGAGGGCTACCTTGTGGGGGGGTTGTTCAGGTGGGGGACGGCCGGGAAGGGCTCGCCGACGTTGGAGCAGAGGCGGCGGCGGCGCGGCACGCGTCGACGGCGGTGCTCCGGCGGGCTTGGGGCGGTGTGGTCCGGTCGGCGAGCTTCAGTGGCGCGTGGGGAAGCTGCTCAGGGGCTCGGCTTGGACGGAGGAGGTCGGGGTCGTGCTGTCCACGGCGAGCAGGGGCGACAGCGGCGGCGGCAGCGCGGGCGGCGGTGCTCCGGCGGTCCTGGGCGGCGTTGGGTGGGTCGGCGAGCTTCGGTGGGGTGATGTAGTGGTGGCTGGGGGCTCAGTTTGGGCAGGGGGCGGCTGCGAAGGGCTGTCCACGGGCGGGCGGCGCTCGGCGGCAGCAATGGCGACGGCGAGGGCATTCTGGGTGCTGGGGCTCGCGCGCGTGGCCGGGCGGGGCTTTTATAGGGGCCGGAGGGGGTGCGGAGGGACCTGGGCAGCGCGCGGGGCGGGGCACGGCACGGTGCGCACTGGGCGCGGCGGGCGGCGGCAGAACGCCGGCGCGACGTGCGGCAGCGCGGGCGCGGTGACTGGGCGGCCGAGATATGGCGTGGGCGCGAGAGATAGCGTGGCGCGCGAGTGGTGGAGCAGCAGCTGCAACGGCTCGGGCGGAGGGCGGGCGCGGTGACTGGCGGGGCGCGGGGGCCGGGGCGGCACGGCGGAGCGCGGCGACTGGGCGCGACGGGCGGCGGGCTGGGCGCGGCAGCGGCGTGCGCACGCGCGGGCGTTCACTGGGCCGCGCGTCGTGGGGAGGGGGCAAAGCCGGCCGTGGCGGGGTGGTGCGGCGGCCACTGGCCTGGCGCCTCGCGCCGGTCAGGCGTCGCCGGCCACCTGGCGCGCGGCGGTCGGGCGGGGAGGAGAGAGAGGGGGGGGGGGGCGAGGGCCTGAACGCGAAAATTTGGAAAACTTCAGGGGGCTGGGTGCAAACAGGGCGTTTTCTCCTCTTTCTGATTTGAATTTCAAAAACTTTTGAACACGAAAGTTGTTCAAAATAAAAAGTTCTACAACTTTGGTTTCAGGCAAAAACTTATTTGGCTTATGGTTTGAAAGTTAAATTTAAAGTTCAAAAGTAACCAAATGTGCTCAAATTAAATTTGAATTCCAACTGAACTCGTTCTAATTCTTTCCACCCTTTCATTAGTTGGTTTTAAGCATAGAGTTAGGCTAATAACATTGATTTTGGAACTGTAATTACCAGGGTTGCCACAACTACTAGAACCTAGTTATTTTTATACAGAATGAACCATGCAAGTACTGGTGCTAAATATTTTACAGGGTGTTAACCAATCCATATATGTGTTATTGTAAATTTTTCAGATTTTATTAGCCATGATACAGAGCATAATAAATAGGACAAGATACACCTATTTCTTTAAGGATTAATTTCTACACGATGTTATACAGGGTTTCTGAGTATGAAACTGTTTATACAGCATGTTCTAACCCAAAGTATCCTATAGTAAAAATATAACATTTTCCAAGCATAAAAACTAATTCCTATGATTTAATGTATTTTTCCACCACAAAAATTACATAAGTGGTTACAGATAGGTAAAAAGTCCCTAAATATTTTTGTGGGATCTAGGCATCAATATAACAGCTCTGGAAAAGTTTCAAAATATGAATTGCCATATAACAGCAGGAAAAATTTGTTTTTATCTCTTTATGGCATAAAACAAGGTCTAACAAAAAGTTTAGCTACAAAGGGTTCTGGTCTTGATCTCTTTACACTGGCCTACAAATCAAGAAACTAATCTGCTGTCCAAAATTCAGGTTCAGCCTTTTTCTACAACAGTGGGTACATTTAAAAGTGATTAAACCTTCCATTTAATCTAGAGAACAAAATATTGAGAAATAGGGCAAGTGCTTGTAACAAACGTTTTAGATCTCCTTCTAAGGACTACAGAGCAGTTCAGTTTGTATTTTTCTGATTTTTCTATGATTTTATATGAATTTTACAAATTCACTGATTTTGAATCTAGGGTTAAAACTTTCTTTTACAGAGGGGTCCCTGGAATCTTGCGTGCAGACACTTAGAAAGATTTAAATCACCGCAATTGGGTCCCTGGCGGGGCTGGCATGGCGGCCGGCCAAATTTCGGCGAGGGGGCTCGTCGGCGGGGAGGGAAAAAGGGTCGGGGAGAACCAGGGAGGCAAGAGCTACCTTGTGGGGGCCTTGGTCAGGGTTGGGGATGGCCGGAGGTGGCTCGTCGGCGCGGAGCAGGGGGCGGCGGCGGTGCGGCGCATCGGCGATGATGCTCCGGCGAGCTAGAGCCTACGGGGGTGAGTCGGTGAGCTTCGCGGCGTCGAGGGAAACCCGTTCCGAGGCTTGGCTAGGGCAGAGGAGGGCCGGAGCTGGGCTGTCCACGGCGAGGTGGGGAGCGGCGGCGGTGGAGGCAGCGGAGGGGAGCTTGGGCACACGAGCAGGGGCCCGGGGCGAGTGATTGGGTGTGCTGCAGCACAGCGACTTGTCGGGCGGCGAGCGCGGGGAGTGGCGGGATAGAACGGAGGCTCGGGCACGGCGGGGGCTCGCCATTGGGCACGGCGGGCGGCGAGCAGAGGCGCGAGTCGCCGGCGTGCGCGTGGCACGCGCGGACTGGGCAGGGTCGCGGCGTGGGGGAGGAGCGCGTGCGAGCAGGGCGCGGCCAGGCATTGGCTTGGCGCCTAGCGCCGGTCAGGCATTGCCGGCCATGTGGCGAGCGGTGACTGCGCGGCGGGCGGAGGGTCGGGCGGAGCGGAGAAGGGAGGGTCTGCAGTGGAAGGCGGAGGGTCGGGCGAAGTGGAGGAGGAAGCGTCTGAAGTGAAAATTGAAGAAAAGGCAGAGGCTGGTTTGCAAAGTTAAGTGTTACTCAAATTTTTGTGTTGCAACTCAAAAATCTCTGAACATGAAAGTTGTTCAAAATGAAAAGTTATACAAGTTTTGTTTCAGGCCAAAGTTCATTTGAGTTATAGTTTGAACGTTAATTTGAAAACCCAAAAAGCTTAATTCGGGGGACCCGTTATTTTATGGGCAAAATTTCGTATTCTCTCCTCGGCTTCAACTAGACTTTTGTTTATCCTGTCATCAATGATGTGCCTATTAAATTTTGTAGCCATATCTGTATTGATGTGAAAGTTATTCAATTTGTTTGATTAAAGCACATATATTGATGCATATATACATAGAAATTCAAAATCAAATGCAAAATCAAAGTAGAATTCGTTTCTTTTAAACTTTCCTTAGTTAGTTAAGAATATTGTTACGCTAATGAGACTTGTTTAGCAATTTAAACACCTGAGGTGTTACACAGGCATGGGCAGTCCTTGTTTAGAACTCCACATGGACCGTGCATCATATGCTTGCAAACAAGCTTATGCAATTCAGGATACTTTTTCTTATCTGGAAGTTCAGCTGAAATATATTTATCAAATTCATCAGGACTCTTTAACTTACTTACAGGCTCCATAACCAGTAGAAAGTGCTCGTGTGGCAGGCCCCGCTTCTGAAACTCTATTACATGCGCCCACGCTGCAACCTTGCCCAAGTGACCCTTTTTAATCAAAAATTCCTGAAGGTAGCATGATACACCCTTGCAACATCATCAGGTCGATCTTGTGTTGTCTATCCTGGTAGCAATTCTGCAACTATCTCATCCCAATACGGATTGCATGTCATTGTTATGAAGAAATCCGGCTTCTTATACCGCATAACCAGTGTCATTGCATCCATGAACCTACATTGCACATCACGATCACTGCCAGGAAAATCCTTGCTCAAAACAACCCTGAGCCCTGCCTTCGAAGCATCAGCCTCTCCTGCAGCGAGCGTGTCAAGAAGAACCTGACCATAGTAAATTTGAAAAAAAATAGATACAAATTGATGGAATTACATTCAATTAAGAGCTTGATGATTCCTAGTTAATTCGATCTCACCTGATATAGATCTGCACAAATTATAGCCTGATGTGCTGGCTTCGCGTACCAGTCTAGACGCATTGACTCAACCTTCACATACTTATCAACCGCAAATTGTTGAAAGAGCTGACCAACATGAAAGAACACAATGAATTGACCTTCACAAATTTGTAGCTTGAAACAATAGTACTCTCTCGCGCTAACGTGACATCGGGATCCTCCACCAGCTTTCAATAGGAGATAGAGTTGTAAGGTGAACCATATTATTATTTAATAAATATTACCATATAAAATAATTGGGAAGTGTCTTGATACCTATGTCATCAAGCTCATCATTGGGGCCATCCTTGTTCTCACTCTTCTCATCCATATCATGGTCTTCCCCATTAAACTCATAATACATTGAATCCCAATGTTTTGCCTTCTTAGGAGGATGCAGTTGAACTGCATCTGATTCCTCATCAGTTGGATCATACGTGGATGAGATATTATATGTTAATATTCTCAAAAAGAACTATATATAATAATTATTACTATGTACTATTATATTTGAATAATAATTGGAAAATAGTAAACAAACCTTGCTTCTTACGCTTCGTATACGTTCTCTTCGTCTTAGCAGGAGGTGGATCTTGATATTCGATCTTTTTATCTTCCCATCCAATGTCGCCACCAGGAAAAAACAAAGGGTAGGCCAATGAGTCATAGAAACTATGGTACGCCCTAACATAGTGAGGTCGGTCCTCATTGCCATATATTATTATGCTGCAAGAAAACCTGTGCTGAGGGTCATTACTGTCCACCCATATAGCAGCAACCTGATCCATACCGGGTGCGTTATATCTCCTCTGATCAACAGATATGCTTGTATTAAGTTCAATATTGCACTCTGCAATATTAGAAACTGAACCGAGATTCCTGAATAGAAGCACATATGGGTTCTCCTGCAGAACTCTCAAAATCAATTGGATCATTGAGGTATCAAGCTTAGGCGACCTTTTGACCCTATGTGCAATGGTCTCATCAGTGCCATAAAAGTATAGCTGCATATGGCGAGGCCCTCTACCACCAGGAACAAGTTGATCCAACCTATGGTATATCTGACCGTGTGCTTTAAAACAATATACACCAGTACCTCTAGCAGATGCGAGTCTATGATCAATGGAAATTCCAAAGCTTCTGAATGAGAAGTGACTGTTAAAATACCGAATGTGTTTCCAAAAATATTTTGCATTCCTGTTGATCTGACTGGCAAACAAGCAACGTAGATCAGCTGATATTTGTGGAATGTATATATTAACTTTCCCTTTCATGCAACAAAAGGCAGGCCCTTCACCTGGGAACCTCTTCACATGGCAGAACTGACAGCTTTTTGCCTTTTTTAGAACATGGTGTTTCTTCGAAGATCCTTGTACACTGCATCATAAGCATCCCCACCTTTATATCCAATATCAGGATCCACAACATACTCATACTGGAAATCTGCGTGTATAGTGAAATAAGGGTATTATTTATTAATTAAATAAAATATTATAATATTAGTTGGTTCATTCAGATTAGTAACTAACTCTCATGATGAAATACGCGTGCCTCATCGTCTTGTATATCAGCAGGCCCATAATCATCTGGGTTCAGTTCATCTAAATTATTTTCTGTTACATAAATAAAATTACAAATAGTAAATCACTTCATGTCTCATTAACTGCTCAAATAAGAATAGATATACATGCTAAAGCAATAATCATACCTTCAACTCCATGGATCGGGTCATCTGGTTCCCATAGACCCGAGTCAAACTGATCTTCTCCATTCACATTTCTTGTGTTCGCCCTAGTTATTCGACCTGACTGCTGTTGCGTTAATGCAGACTGTAAAGTCCCTGTATAAGGTGTATCCACATGTTCACCTGAAATTGAACACATACGCTTAGTATACTTTTTCCATATGAATAGAATGAAGCTTTTATATAGTACCTTGTTTGGGTATGTTCTTTTGCTTGCGACATTCAATAGCTTTCAAAATCTTTTCATGTTTTGCTATATCAGGCATTTCAAGATATCTTCTTTTGTCCTTCTCCCTCTTAACCTCTTCCGGTGTAATATGATCATCAACTTTTGATGTGCCAGAGCCAAATGGAGTGACAGAGGTAACATCTGTTTGATCTGTACACACAAACAAACACACAATTATAAAGCATTTAATACATACAGCATATTTTACAAGAAATTCAAAAACCTTGATTGCCAGCAACAAGGGTTCTAGCATCAACAAGTCTGCGTTCTCTACTTGCATGCTTTTTGGCATTTCTTTGAGCCTTTTGCTCATCATTAATATTATGGTACCGCTTGGTTGACCGTTCTCTATCTTTCTCCATCCGTTTCTCAACAGATGACAATTCTTGAAGAACAACTAGATTGTAAAAAGAGTAAAAATATTACCATACGCATTGCATTCTTAACATAGAGCTATAATATCGACAAAGGCTAATACCAGATGATCTGAACGGAGTGCTCATATCCTCCACTGGAATCATTTGGAAAGAATCATTGCGATGCAACCACGTGTCATCAAAATCATGGTTCCCCCATTGATCTCAGAAGTGTCTGCATTACATCGTCATTGCAAGTATTTGTTTCATTGACCACAGAAGCAACACCTGTATATTATTCATGCACTGTGAGTTACCAGATTGACACACATTGATGAGAATGGTTTTAAAAAAAGATAACAAGATTTTCTATATTATTTCGAGCAGCTTCTCTCTAGGCCTTTTTCCAATGGTAACTTTCCCGCCTCTTAGCATTCAACTCGGTTTTTTTATTAGCTTGTATACTTGCATATTTCTCCCTGGCCTTTTGTCGCTTAGCTTCCCTTTGCTCAGTGCAATCAGCTGGAAATAACATAGATGTTCTGGTTTATGAATCGTGTGGAAAACTTAAGTTTAAAATAGTTATTTAAATACCAGGGAACAAATTTACCATTTTCCACAGCTTGGTTATCAGGATGATAATGTGATTGTCGTTTACGATGATTCAATATATTTGTGATATCTCCAAATGGTCGACGGCCATCCATCATTTCAACTGACTAAAAAAAGAATCACCTATGTATTTCATCAACATACATTGTCTCAACAAAGAGATCGGCATGCAAATGAAATATTGTATTAATGTAGTGTAGAACAGATACAAACCTCACACCTCTAGGGCAGCCTTCTCGACGGACAATAGCGCCGGTGGCGACGACAAGCGAAGCCTCTAGCGGTCTCAACAGAGAGATCAATGAAACTTGGACAGGTTGATCGGCATCCTGGTGAACGGAGGTGGAACACAAGGGTGAAACAACCATCAATGAAACATCGTAATGTAAAACGAATCAAATCTCGCACCCCTAGGGCTCAATTCTCGGCGGACAGGCGCGACGGATGGCAACTACCAGGGCCGCCGGTGACACCGACCAGCGAAGCCCTCGGCGGACCAGTGAAGCCTCATGCCTCTAGGGTACCCTTCTCTGCGAACAGGGGCAACGGTGGCGCCGAGCAGCGAAGCCTCGCACCTCCAGGGCTCCCTACTCGGCAGACTGGGGTGGCGCGGTGGTGACGATCAAACAAACGAGCAGGGGGGCGGCGCGGTGGATGATCAAGCAAATGGGCAGGGAGCGGCGCCGGTGGTGACCATCAAACAATTGTGCAGCAGGCGTTTGCATGCAAACACCTTCCCAAAAAAAGAACATGTAAAAGGAAAATGTATGGGCGAACCTCTCTCTATTCCTTTCTCTTTCCAAAACAGATGAACGTGCAAAAGGAAAGAACGTATGGGCGAACCTCTCTCTTTTCTTTCCTCCTTCCAAAACAAAAGTGTGTGCAAAAGGAAAGAAATTAGTCCCGTGTTCTTTCCTCCTTCCAAAACAAAAGAACGTGCAAAACGAAAGAAATTAGCCCCGTGTTCTTTCCTCCTTCCAAAACAAAAGAACGTGCAAAAGGAAAGAAATTAGCCCCGTGTTCTTTCCTCCTTCCAAAACAAAAGAACATGCAAAAGGAAAGAAATTAGCCCCGTGTTCTTTCCTCACTCCAAAACAAAAGAACGTGCAAAAGGAAAGAAATTAGATGGAGCAATTACCTCCCGTCAAAGGTGGGCGGCAAAGCCCATCAAGAGGGCGGGTACACAATGAGGGTATGTAGAACCTTTGGTGAAAAAAAAATATGGATTTTTGGTGGAAACATTTTACTTCTATCAATTTCGTGGGTCTCCATCCCCTTTTGTCAAACCTTTGGGCTGTCAGGTGGGATCTCTGTGAGGAGTATGGTGGGCCTAATCTTGATGAGAAGGTTTTAATTGTTTCAACTTTTATAGTATAGATACAAGTATGAGGAAACATTGAAAATGCGGAGCGGCCTCTCCACCTATCCTTTTCGCAAGAGGCCCTACCCCACCTCTCCCAGCCCTAAGCCCCGACACCGTAAAAAAAATGGCGCAACAACCTCGCCTCCGTCGCCTGCCACCCGCCCGCCTGGCCTCCGCACCCACCCCCACCCCCACCGCCATCTCCTCCGACATCCGCGGGATCACCCTCCTCTCCCTGTCCCCTCCCCCTTCCCCTCCCCTTCCCTATGCCCCCATGGTTCCCTGCCTCCTCCGCCGTCCCTTCCACCTCCAGCGGCGCCGCCGCCATTGGATTCATGCCACTCCTACGCCCCTGCCACCGGCCCTGCCCAACGGGCCTCTTCCACCACCCAGCAGGTGGCGATCGCCGCCCTCAACCTACCACCATCGCCGAACTTGCTGCCGCCGTCGGCGATCCCTCTAAGCCCGTCGGCCATAGAATCCCCTAAACCTAGAAACCCTAACCCTTAATGCGAATCCATCCTTCGCCCCCGCCGGTCTCACCACCACCCACGACCGGCGGTGACCCCACCACCAACCGCTCCGCCCACCTCCCGCTGGAGCTAGAATCGCCAGTGTTGTTACTTCCTTGAGCCCTTTTGTTACTTCGCTCTCTTTTTCCTCTTTTATCTTCGGACCGGACATCTTCTTCCTTGTCCGTTCCAAATCGGGAGGGCTCTCGAGCTCTCAATTTATATTTTGCATAAAAACAAAGGCTAAAGGGTACACTGTACATCACAAAAAGTTTATAATAGACTAAAAACTATTTGTATTGTACTGTGTACTGTGTACCATTTAACCTTTATTTTATGGAACTACACGGAGAGATATCTCTGCTTAGCTTTAACTAGAGAGCCCCGCACTTTCTATTTTTATCCAACTATTTTTATCCAACTATGCTAGATTGAAATGGATACAACCCAGCCCTCTTCCGCGTGATGCGCGCTTGCCCCACGTCAAAAAAGAACATGCCTCCCTCCTGCCATTCCCTACGTCGCATTGTCAATCTCAACGCTAAAATTATCAATAGTTCTATATCCAAATCAAAATTAGATTTTACCATTATATTCATTTTAACAAGAGCTTTAAAATAAGATCCCACTTCAATATATTTTGCTCAAAGTGGTAAAGTTACTTTTTCAAAAATAAATCTTACTTCCTCCGCCATATAAACTAGTCGTCTCAAGTTACTTCATATTATGTATACTATTTGCAAGTTACTTTGTGTCACAAACCAACCAGAAAGTTACTTTTTCTAAAATTCATATACTACAATGTTATTTTCCTTAATTTTCATGAAGTATAAAGGTTACTTTTCTTAATAAAGGCACAGATTAGAAAGTTACTTTTTCTAACAGTAATGTATTACAAAGTTACTCTTTTTATAACTAGAACATAACCCGCGCAACGCGCCCTATCATTAGTTTCTGGTTTCAAAATAAAAATGATCCATATATATTAGTAAATATAGTATAAGATAGTAAATAGAAACATAGAAATGTGAGAAACCGAATATAGCAGCAACAGAGTTTGCATACATATTTTAAGTAGACAAATAGACCTAGCTATGCAGAAATTAGGAACCCAGCACAACAATGCTTTGAACAACAGGCAAACTCATAGCAATCGTCTCATGCAAATATCTTAACAGCAGCAGGAACAGTACTGCTGATTAAATGGCATCTGCAACCCATAGGTTCTGTCAAGCCACATTACATTTGAGGATCAGCATTAATAGCTACCAAACATTTTAGCCGGTAGCTCGGAATACTGATCCAAATAAAAGCATGTACTAATATATTAAAGAGGAAGTAGCAAATAACGCAGTTTGCAGCCATTAAAGTATCCAAAAGAGAGTTAATTGATGCTGAGAGCATCACTGATAAACAACTAAATATATTGCATGAAGCAGCAAGTCATCAGACGTAGATTTAGGCATGGCTGCAACTGTGTAAACACAAAATGAGCTGATCCGCTTCTTCCTTCTAAGCATCAGCGCTGGAACTGTAAATGTAGTTATCTAGAATAGCTGTTAGTTATAACATTGCTGAAGATAACATGAAGCAACAATTCAAGGTGTTTACAGTGAAGATAGTATTTTTTAGGAGGTAGGCTTGTTTGGATTATAATCTGATGTCGACGGAAAAAAATGCAGTGATTAGAAGCATGTGTATGTGACCTGCAGCTACCTCAGATAGGATCTATTTGTTTCATCAGAAGTTTGTAGCAAGGGTGTACCTAGGTTTGGGAGTGTTATGGACACAACCATCATCTTCATTTCCACTGTCTTGATCAAGTAGCAGTTTATTGGCGATTTTCTTGTTAGGTGAGGGGCGGGACCTAAAAATTTTACATGTTAGATATGAGATTATTATTTGACATGTTATGAAAAACAAATCTGTGTTGGCAATACAAACCTTTTCCTTGTGTTAGTCTTTTCTATCATAGTTGAAAAATTACCAGCTCCATTCTTAGATTCTTTACGATTAGTAATAGACTGCAGGATAGAACACGAAGATAAAACAAAATATCACATAGTTGGATTATTGTTGGATATGATTAAATTCCATAGAGATGTAGCATGCTACATAGGGCCCTTTTGTACAGTATACAAATGCAGCACAACAAAGTAAAACATAAATACTGAAGTAGCAAGAGGTGAATTGACCCTTGCAAATCCTTGGAGAACAAATGGCTGAATGCAGCAGCAGCAACTTGACAGCAATGGACCTCTCTTACTTTAGCAGGAAATAATCTGAAAAACAGGCATCAAACTTCATAAATATAGGCGCAGCAGCAGCAGCACCAAACCAGGACAAAAACAGAACTCTGCACCATTTTTTTTAGGCTGAACTCACCTTTGAAATGTTCTGGACACAAAGAAGACAACAACAATCTTAAGCTTCAGAAGGCATCAAGTACGTGTTATCCACCTTGCAGCAGGAAAAAACCGTGTATAAGTACAATTTAGTGAGAGAATGTGCATTTATGAGCTGAATAGAAACAGTATAACAATCTAATTTACAAATATGATCTTAGGAAATTCAAGGCAGACAAGCTATCTCATCTGAACATCTCACCCCAACTATATAACAATCTTCTACAACTATGATTTAAGGAAGAAGGTACTATTTCTGTTTGTGAACGAATGAAGACAGTAGTCTAAATAAGAAGATTTACTCTATGATAAATAAGAAAATAGTTCTTTCCACCATAGAATTTCATACCAGACAAGCTCCCTTATCTGAACATTTCAAAAATGATTTAAGGAAGAAGATACTATTTCTGTTCATGAATGAAAGAAGACTCAAATCTAAATAATCAGATTTACTTTATAAGAAAAGAAAGAAATATTTTTTCCACCAAAGAAAGTTAAGGCAGACAAGGTCCCTTACCTAAACATCTCAACTTAGGTTACTTTCACTATGTAAACAATGATTTGTGAAATATGCACTAACCTCTGAAGTTAGACTGAAGGGAACACTAACATTAGTAAGGTACCCTAAGCATATTGGTCTAAGCCTCCAATTTGAATGGCTATTTTTAGGCAGTAATTAACATGGCTTAATAACATGAAACAAAGAGGTAGCTGGGCGTGTTTTTGTTATTAAAGAGTACATTTTGAAAACCTATGTATATAGAATGACCAAAACAGGCATCACTAAGCTATGGATCTGTTGACGCCAGATTTTGACGCGTGTTGAATCGGCGTCAGGAGAAGAAGATTGGCCGATGCGGCAGATCTGAAGGCTACAGTAAGGAATCGGCCGATTGAAGTAACAGTTGGAAATCGGCCGATTGGTGATACAGCTTGCGCCAGCGGATTGGAGCCACAACAGAGGATCCCGGTGAAAAGTGGCTTGATGTTGGTCAACGGAGCGATGCCGATTCGGTCAAGAAGCAATTGGAAAAGTCCTGATTGGATTAGGAGACGGCGGCGGAAGATTCTGCAGGAGTCCGTTTCCTTTTTAAAAGATATTATAGATATAGTAGTTTTCTTGTTTGAAATAAGATTGTAACAAGTCGTAATCGACCAGGAGTCCTGGTTTTAGGGTATAAATAGGAGTCGCCAAGGCTTTGTATCAGATCAACACATCAATCAACAAAACACTTCTACTTTTTTACTAGTACTTTACTTTCAAGTCGGCGACTTCGCCAATACTTTTTCTTTTTTCACGAGTTCGTACGGATTGGCAGGGCTGCATCAACTTGATTTCCGGCCAATTGGTAGGTTCCGCTTACCGAGTAACGTCCGAGCTTTAACTACGGGCGCATCGCTGTGGTTTCGTTTGGATTTATTCACCAGTTATCGATATTTACTAGAATTGCAAGTTTTACCTGTTGTTCTAGTATTATCACCAGTTATCCAGCTTGAGATTGGAACGATCGGCTTTATCATTGTTCTTCCTCGTTCATCATCATATAGCTGATTAGATCTATTTTCAAGTGTTGCATCTGTGATAATTGTTTAGATCGCTCCAGCAGTTTTCTTTGCAATTATTACGTGATCATCGGCTGATCCATAGCCGATTATCTTCACAGCAAATCGGCCGATTCGCCGACGCGCTCTTAGGGACAGATCGGAACCCCAGCCGATCGGAGCGCCCTGAATTTAATACTCTTATTCCCTTGTCAATCAACAGGTCAGATTGACTGGCACGCCACGCGAACCGCACCAGGGCGATAACCCGAACAGGAGCTAAGCAGATACTCCCGGGTCGTGTGTCTGACACTGAAGACCATCGGCTGATTCCTGTCTGGCCGATTTTAGCGTCAACACACTTTTGGCACGACCGGTGGGACAAAACTTCAAGATCCGACATGTCGAAGAACGCAGAGGTTTCCGAAAACAACATCATTGAGATCACAGAAGCGGATCTCAAGGACGACCAGAGGGAAGAATTGGCTAAACATCTAGAAGATTATAAGAAGATGTATCTACAGTCGTTCAGCCGTACCAGAAGCGGGGAGACAGTCAAGAAAGCTCCTATTCCAGTTCCCCGCCACATCACCATTGCTGAGGACTCGGGCAAGATGTCCGATATGATCCAAGAGTCCGTCTACCAGGCGTTCATCGACCAGTCCTCGGTGATGACCAACACGGTGTACAATGCCGTCATCAGCTCTCTTGCCAGTGGAGCAGTTCAAGGCTATCAAGGGCTAGCGTATGCCCCGCCGATTACGCTTCCAGCCAGAAGCTTACCAGGCACGTCCCAATTGGCTCCTCAGCCCATATTGATGCATCGCGAGGGACACAACACTCCGTTGCCTCCAGCGTCTCCAAGATATAGCGGTAAACCAGGTTTCCCATCACAGGCACCGCTTCAACCCGTTCAGATTGCTTCTGTGCAATATCTGCCCACAAGCTCAGTACCCTGGGGGGCATCGGTAATGACGGCTTCCCCGATCCATCAACCGGGCATGGGGGCTATCCAATCCAGGCGTCGTTTCAATCGGCCGTTCGGCCGACGGTCCCTCAGTATCAACCAGTCTCATCAGAGATCGGCAGGGGGGCAGGCGCTGTAGAGGCACTCAGAAGCACGGCGCCGATGATGATGTACGACAGGGCGGCGGATTCACTTCGCCATCAACTGTTAGCTGCTCAGCAAAATTTGCCGCATGCTTCGATTCATCACCCAGCCGTACCACCACCAGTCCTTCAATATATGCCGGCATCGCGAACGGTCGTTCATCAGCAGCAGGTGGACTGGACGACAAGAATAGCAGAGGTCATTCAGGACCAGTTTGGGTTGAAGCCGAAAGTGCAGACTTACACATACAAGACGCCATACCCATCGGCCTATGACTTGCTGCCGTTCCCACATCACTACAAGGTGCCCGATTTCACCAAGTTTTTGGGGTTGGACGACACATTCACCGTGGAGCATATTAACAGATTCATCATCCAGTGCGGGGAAGCCGCCACGCAAGATGCTCTGAGGGTGCGTCTATTTTCATCGTCTCTGTCTGGATCGGCCTTCCAGTGGTTCACCACTTTGCCACCAAATTCTATTGTTACTTGGGCCGATCTGGAGAAGCAGTTCCATAAGTACTTCTACGCAGGAGTATATGAGATGAAGCTCTCAGATTTGACCAGCCTCAGGCAGAGGAGCGATGAACCAGTAACTGGATATATACAGAGGTTCAGAGAAGTCAGGAACAAATGCTACAGTCTGGCTCTGACCGATGCACAGTTGGCCGATATCGCTTTCCAAGGCCTCCTGCCACAAATCAAGGAAAGATATGCTTCGCAAGAATTTGAAAGCCTAAGCCAGATCGTCCACCGATTGGCAGGACAGGAAGTCCGTCCGTTTGAACAGCGGAGGAATTTCCAGAAGAAGGTGGCATACCTAGAAGGGTGTGAATCTGATGGTGAGGAGGAAATCGGCCTAGCAGAGTGGGTGAAAGGCAAAAAGCCAATATCGTGCCCTTTCGGAAAGAAAGAACCGGAGACGTTCGGCTTTGACACATCAAAAGCCGATAAGATTTTCGATTTATTACTCCAGGAAGGGCAGATCAAACTATCTCAGTATCATACCATACCTTCGGCCGATCAGCTCAAGAAGATGAAGTACTGCAAGTGGCACAACACCACATCTCATGATACGAATGAATGCAAAATCTTTCGTCAACAGATACAATCGGCCATCGAGCAAAGAAGGCTTAAATTTGAAACCCCGGCCAAACCGGCAAAACCGATGAAGATAGACCAGCATCCTTTCCCGGCTAACATGGTTGACACGGGAAGAAATTCACTTCAAACCAAGGTGCTGACATCGAAATCGGCAAGGAGTGGCGCCGTAGATCCCAAGAGACAGGTCACAGCGGATGAGGTTAAAGGGAAAAGGCGGGCTGAAGACAAGAACGAGGGATCAGAACCATCGCGCCGACCCATCACATCTTGATTCTTGCTCAGCAAATATCGGCGGCAGCAGGAGCGGTCAAGATGCCACGACGAAATGATACACCGGCACGAGGATCATTGGCAATGTCCGTTCTTCATCCATTGCTGGGAGAACGACATCCGATTGCCGTCAGCCGATAACTGTCCTGAGTGCAACGGATTAAGCTGCAATGATCGCTCGTTTAAAAGGTCATGCTTTAGAGACAGAGGATCAGAGCCGATCAGCAGAAATCGGCGCGAACAAGAAGGACAGCGCCTTTCAGTGCATGATCGGCTGGGGGGCAGAGTTGACCGGTATCACCAGTCGAAAGGCAGAATCGGCCAGCAAGATCGACTGGGGGGCAGAATCAGCGTACATGATCGGCTGGAAGAAATGGCTGATGACAGGGTGTTAGATGAAAACCCCCTGGGAAGGGAACCGGATTGGGAGCACGCCAGAACATCGGCCAAACCAGTAAACCCCAGGTGGTGCCCCGATGGTCTATCCAAATCCCAGAAACGGAGGATCCAACGCCTGCGCCAGTGGGAGCAACAAGAAGAAGAACACAGGCAGGCGGTGGAGAAAAGACATGTTAAGTCTCGGGTCTGGCGCCCCAAGAAGAACAACAGCAAGCAAGCAGACAATCAGGAATCGGCAGCTGACATCAGCATGGTGTTCATATTGCCGATGGAGTTCATGGCGCCTGCCGATCGAGACAAAGCGACAAGGGTAGAAGAGCAGATGGCGCAGCTGACATTAGAGCCGATGACAGCTACCTTTGAGAAGCCAGAAGACGAAAAGCAGCAACATCTCAAGGCATTATTTCTCAAAGGGCACGTTAACGGACGACCGTTACAAGGCTGCTAGTAGATGGAGGCGCCGCAGTCAACATCATGCCGTATGCCATGTTTCGTAAATTGGGCAAAAGCGATGAAGACCTGACTAAGACGGACATGATGCTCAAGGACTTCGAGGGCAATGTGTCTCCCGCCGGTGGAGCGCTCTGCGTCGACCTCACCATCGGCAGTAAGACCTTTCCTACTACCTTTTTCATTATTAATGGTAAGGGTTCCTACAACATGCTGCTCGGTCGTGATTGGATACATGGAAACTGCTGTGTCCCATCTACAATGCATCAATGCCTCGTGCAATGGGTCGGCGACAGTACGGAGATAGTCACTGCCGATTCCGCCTACAGCGTCGCAGCGGCCGACACGCAACAATGGAGCTGCGAGCACGTCAGGTGTATATCTGGCAGGACTTGGGACACTGACTTCCTGAAGGTGTCCGATTTCGGTCTACAGCCAATCCAAGCAGTCGGCCCTGAAGATTCGGAATAGATGGATCAGCTCGTCCGAGAAGAGGGAAGCTTGGGCATGGGTTTACGTCGGCCGATTCATTGGAGATGGTGGATTTGGGAGATAGTAGCAAATCAAGGCCGACGTATATTAGTGCTAACTTGGATCCTGGGTATAAGTGTAAATTGATAAGTTTATTAAAAGAGTTCAAGATTGCTTTGCTTGTGAATACCATGAGATGCCAGGTCTAGACCGGTCCATTGTTGAACACCGGTTACCTATAAAATCAGGATATCGTTCATATCAGCAACCTGCACGACGGTGCAACCCCAAGATTCTACCTGATATAAAGGCCGAGATCACAAAGTTAAGTGAAGCAGGATTTATTCGGCAGTGCCGCTACGCCGAATGGATTTCTAATATTGTGCCCGTGTATAAAAAGAATGGAAAGTTGCGCGTGTGCATCGATTTCAGGAACTTAAATCAGGCCACACCAATGGATGGATATCCGATGCCAACGGCCGATATCTTGATAGATGCTGCCGCAGGACACAAAGTCATCAATTTCATGGATGGTAATGCCGGGTACAATCAGATATTAATGGCCGAAGAAGATATCTCAGGTCATCTTGGTTTATTCGAATTGGTTGTGATGACCTTTGGGTTAAAGAACGCTGGTGCTACATATCAGCGGGCCATGAACTATATCTTTCACAAGCTTATTGGTACATCGGTGGAAATTTATATAGATGACGTCGTGGTCAAGTCAAAAGGTCACCAAGAACATCTGGCCGATTTACAAGAAGTACTGGAGTGCACAAGGAAGCATGGGTTGAAGATGAACCCGAACAAGTGTGCATTTGGTGTATCGGCCGGGCAATTCTTAGGATTCATGGTTCATGAACACGGGATAGAGGTCAATCGGAAAACCATAGACGCCATCAACAAAGTTGTGGCCCCACAGAATAAAACTGAGCTACAGTCCCTCATCGGCAAGGACAATTTTATCAGAAGATTCATATCCAACCTGTCAGGGCGTATTCGAGTTTTTACTCCTTTGTTGAAATTAAAGCCCGATCAGGAATTTGTATGGGGAGAAGAACAATGCAGAGCGTTGGAAGACATCAAGCAATATCTGATTTCACCTCCGGTATTAGTCCCGCCACAGCCTGGTAAGCCGTTCAAATTATATTTATCGGCTGATGAACAGGCCATTGGATCGGCGTTGGTACAGGAGTTCGAAGGGAAAGAACGGGTGGTATATTATGTCAGCAGAAGACTCCTGGACGCCGAAACAAGATATTCCCCGGTGGAGCGGCTGTGCTTGTGTTTATACTTCTCGTGTACCAAGCTCAGGCACTATTTGTTATCGGCAGAATGCATAGTTGTATGCAAATATGATGTGGTGAAATATATGCTATCATTGCCGATCTTGAAAGGACGGATTGGAAAATGGATCTTGGCTCTGTCAGAATTCGACTTAAGGTACGAATCGGCCAAAACTGTCAAGGGTCAAGTCATGGCCGATTTTGTAGCTCAGCATTGCGGACCAGAGATTGTTGTCGTTGAACCGGTTTCGTGGACTCTGTATTTCGATGGTTCTTCGTGTGGGGCCGGGTCAGGAATCGGCATTGTTCTTGTATCGCCTCGGGGGGCAAGTTATGATTTCTCTCTGCCGATAGAAGCATCCGCAACCAATAACTAGGCGGAATATCGAGCCATCCTAAAAGGTATCCAATTATTGAGGGAAGTCAAAGCCGATGCAGTCGAGATTTTTGGAGATTCCATGCTCATCGTCAATCAATTAACGGGAAAATCTGAATGCAAGGACGATATCTTGAGGATTTATTATGAAGATTGTCTCCAGTTGTTAAAGGAATTCAAGTCTGCGATGATCGAGCATATCCCCAAAAATTATAATGTAGAGGCCAACAGGCTGGCCCAGCATGCATCCGGATATCGGCCGATTCAGGAGGCTATGATTTTAGAGCTCGCGGCCGATGATTGGCGAAGGGAAATCGCCGATTACCTTAAGGACCCCTCCCGGAAAGTGGATCGGCGAGTACGTTTTCAAGCCACAAAATATGTGTTACTTGAAGATGATTTATTTTACCGGACGATTGATGGAGTTCTTCTCAAGTGCCTGGGCACAGAAGAGGCAAAGGTCCTGATGGGAGAAATCCATGAAGGCGTATGTGGAGCCCATCAATTGGCTCATAAAATGAAATGGATGATCAGAAACAATGGGTATTGCTGGCCAACGATTCTTGAGGACTGTTTCAAATATTATAAAGGATGCCAAGACTGTCAGAAGTTTAGCAATGTACAACGCGCGCCAGCATCGGCTATGAATCCAGTGATCAAGCCATGGCCGTTCAGAGGTTGGGGAATAGATCTCATCGGACAGATTCACCCTCCATCGAGTAAAGGGCATAAGTTCATATTGGTAGCCACAGATTATTTTACTAAGTGGGTGGAGGCAGTTCCTTTAAGGAACGTGACATCGGCCGATATGATTGAGTTCGTTAAGAACCATATTGTCTATCAATTCGGTATTCCTCAAACTATCACAACTGATCAGGGAACAATGTTCACTTCTGGAGAATTCGGAGAATTCACCGCCGATATGGGGATTAAATTATTAAATTCTTCTCCATACTATGCTCAAGCCAATGGCCAGGCAGAATCGTCCAATAAGGGGATAATCAAGCTGATCAAGAGGAAGATAGAGGAACAACCCAAAAAGTGGCACGTGTCTTTGGCTGAATCTCTATGGGCTTATAGGATGGCTTGCCACGGAGCCACTAAGATATCTCCTTATCAGCTGGTTTATGGTCACGAGGCAGTCCTGCCTTGGGAATTAAGGACAGGGTCAAGGCGTATATCGCTTCAGGATCAGTTGACGGCCGATCACTATTCCTTCCTCATGAAGGATGAGCTCGATGACTCAGCAGGTCAGCGGTTGAGGGCCCTGATTAGCATAGAAGAAAATAAGAAAAGGGTGGCCAGATGGTATGACAAAAAGGTCAAAGTTAAATAATTCTTCCAGGGAGATTTGGTATGGAAGTTGGTGTTGCCGATAGGGTCTAAGGATCCAAAATTCGGTAAATGGTCACCCACTTGGGAAGGGCCGTATAGAATCGGCCGATGTGCCCCTGGAAATGCATATATTCTGGAAACTATTGAAGGGTCTGAATTCCCAAGAGCTTTAAATGGACGATATCTGAAAAGATACCACCCAAGCATTTGGGTAGATGCATAACCTGCAGTAAGATATATCAAGACGATATGGCCGATCCCTATCGGCGTTTATCCACACAGCCGATGTGGGAATAACATCGCCTGAAGAAAGAAACATTGTGGTTCGTTTTGACCAGTTCATTATTGGATGAAAACGACAGAGTACATGGCCGACATGGTACAAGTCGCCCTTAGAATAAAAATACCGATATATCTATTGATTACGCCTGCTCTGGATTTCTCTCTCGATCCGGCCCAGTTCTATCAGAAGGCGGGTCCTATTCTCCTTCGGATTCTCCACGGTGGCACCAGTCTCAGCTTGATGGCAAAGTTCTATCAGGAGGTGGGTCTTCTTCTCCTTCAGATTCTCCATGGCAGCTTCAGTCTCGACTTGATGAGGGAGTGGAGGATTCTTTTCAGTTGGTAGTCGCTTACAGACCAAGCAGTGAGCATCTATAAGGTCCCAATACTTCTGGACAACAGCAGGAACATGATCTTTAAGTTCTTCAGAATGGGCTCTTATTAGATCTATGTCTGCCTGCGACAGTGGTTCATCTGAATGCATAACTTCGATTGCTCGTTCCAGACTGGGGCTGAGACGTTTTGACTAAACAGAGATGAAAAACTATCTAGCATCAGAGCGATTGAGATGTCTAGTGGAGAAGCAGAGGGGAGTTTGTACCTGATTGACAGAGGAAGAAGACGAAGAAGACATCTTGCTGTCCGATTTTGGGGAATAAAGACTCAATTGTTGGAGGGAGAGAAGATGGGTAATACATATACCTCTGGAAAAGATGTAAGGTCTCATACTCATGGAGGGAAGGAGGTAGGTAGATGGTGAGACACGTCCCATCAGAGTAAAAGCATTTATAAATGCAAAGCTGTCAAAAGAAGTGATCAAAGACCAAATCGGCGCATCAGCATTAAAGGAGTGTTAAATGTTTACATGATCCTTTACAACCCAAGGAGGGTATCTATAGTAGCAATAGCTCGTCGCCTAATCTGATCGGCCGAGTGTACTATTCTTTGGTCGTCATCGGCCGATCCAGGTATTTCCGGCATGCGGCGATGAAGTCTTATCGCTTCACAGGCTAAGCTCTGTCTTTCTTGTTTCAGCTCGGCGATGACGGATGGGAGCTCTTGAAGCTTCTTTTCTTCAGCGGCTATATCCTTGGTTACTTGCTCCATCTCTTTGGCCAGCTCTGCTCTCCTCCGTTTGAGGCGATCTATTGTGCCGACAATATGCGGGCGGGCATTCTCGAGGAAGTTGATCCGTTGGTGTACTTCTTGAGCTCGGTGCTTGTAAGAATCAGCTTCCTCCCGGGTCTTTGCTAGCTGGGCACGATCGGCCATGTGACGCAGGGCCCTAGACACCGGAATCTGCATCCACTCCATGAACGCAGCAGGGTGCAGAGTTTCTGTCGCTTCTTCCAGGATTCGGCCCTTGATGTCACTGAAAAGCTGCCGAATCAGCGAAGCATCTTCTACCAATCGGCCGATGTCATCTTGGAGAAGGACCCGCATACTCTCGAGCCTGGCACGGACATCGTCAGAAATTAATCTCGACGGAACTTGGCGCGAAGCGACTTCTTCATCTTCAGGCAGAGAAACCGCGAAGGAGAAAAGGCTATTATTCGGGGTGTCTTGTTCCTGCGGGAGGATGAAGAAAAGGATTAGCCAGCAGTAAAGGGGAATCGGCCGATTCCGGTGATAAGTTTATTACCTCCTTGAAGCGGATCCCTCTTGCTTGCGCCGATGGGAGCGCCTCCCTCGTCTCAGGGACTGGTACAATCGGCTCGTCAGAGGAAGAGGACTCGACAACTATTAATGCTCTGCTTGGACCAGCTTCCTGAAAAGGTATGGAAAAACGGATCCTATGAGTATACTATGGGTAATTGAAATAAAATGATATGAGATATTTGCCATGCCTCTTTGGTCTTCCGGCCGATGTTTGTTGTGGGGCTACAGTCGACGTATCCAAATCGGCCTACATCAGGATCAGTTAAGTCCTTTGAATGTCGAGGAATTGAAGTAAGAGATTATTTACCTCGATGGGAAGAGTTGCTGGAGCTTCGGCTTCCGCTTGGGATGTGGCCGATTGCTGTGGAGGCTGCACTGGAGCAGCTTGTGCGGCCTGGCAGAAAGAAAAGTTAGTATTAGTGGAGCACTTAAAGATGTATGAGACAAGCAAAATCACCTGAACAGCTTCCACTAGCAGTGATGCCGCAGCTGCTCCGACTTCTGCAGTGATTTGAGGATCGGCCATCTCGATAGTCAGCAAAGATAGAGGAGTCGGAGTTTCAGCCGATTCTACCGCCGATTCGTTAGTCGGTCCGATGCGGGCACGCACTCGACGGCTTGTTGTCTTCAAGGTTGGCCTTTTCAGTGTTCGTTTCAATCGGCCAGTGGCAATGTCCTTGATGGTTGGAGCGTGAAAGCCGATGAGTGGATATGGCGTATATGGATGATTGTTCTCTATCGGCCTGCCGCTTCGGCTCCGCATCGGAGGGACTTGGCTTTCAGACTAACAAAATAAATATAAGTTAACGGTAAGATGATAGTATGAAAAGAGACAACATTGAAATCGGCTGGGAGAAAGGACATACCGCTGCACTTGGGTCAATATTCTCTGGGTCCAGAATGTTGCAATATGTTGATGGGGATTTGCAGAAGAGGTGTTGCTTCCATTCTGCCCACCATAATTTAAATTGCTGAACGGCAAAAGGGGCCACTGTCCAATTGTTCAGGTCAATAGTGCTAGAATCTGGCACTAAGTTGCACAGCCGATTGTAGTCAAGACTCTTGGTCAGTTCATCTCTGAATTTTGCTTGACCGGCGAAGTAAACCCGAATCGGCAGTTGACCAAAGCCCAGTTGCCTTGCTGCAACCGATGGATTATAGAACTCATATGTGGGAGAGTCCTTTTTAGAGAAGAAGTTGGCCGGCAAAATCCCTGGCTTAATCAGGGTATCCATAAGTTCCCTATCAAAAGTATGAGTGGAGAAGTCGTAGCAGATGGGAAGTTCGAAAATCAGCTCTACTGCCCGATAGGGATGCCAACTGACAGTCTCTTCACTGAAGCCATTGTAGAAGCATCTGAAGTATTCAGCCGTGCGGGCAGCAGTGAATTGACAGCCAGGGAAGGCCGATGCCGCCTCTCCGAAAGATCTGCAGCGTCGTCGGACGGTTGGGTTTTCCTCTGACTCAATATTGGGGAAAGTTTTGGTCTCTATTCGTTGCTGAGAGACCTTGCTCATATATAGGTTGAGCCAGAGAGTGATGAACCACCACGGACCGCCAGGGTTTCCAATCGGCTCCCCTTTTCACCGCCTAGTGCCGATTTGGTGCATCGTGTGGTAGGCCGATCCCAACATATGCTTTCCAAGGGGAACGGCCGATCCTAGTGACAGAGCTTCTGCCAAGGCTTGGGTGTTGGAAAAAGGGCCAACTGCTCTGCCGCAGAAAAAGTGTTTCTCCAGCCACATCATCAGGAACGCAGTATGCTCTCTCTCTGAAACTGTCCCAGTCTTCATATTTTTGCTGATGTACCCCTTGCATCCGCCGATTCCTTTGGTTTCTAGCCGATGTGATGGCTTAATTAGATAGTTAAAGGGGATATCAGAGGAGGAGATGTCAAGGCCGGTCAACAACAAGATATCGGCCAAAGTTGGAGTCATGGGTCCATGTCCAAAAAGGAACGCATTGAGTGCGTCGGACTAGAAGTAAGAAGCTGCTATGACCAAAGGCTCATTTTTCTCCATCTGGGACAGAGAGAGGTCTATGCATTGGCCGATTTTTAGTTCATCCCACTGAACTTTCCTAGACCTGGCTACTCTATGATACCATTCTCTCCAGCCAGGGGTCTCATTCGGCCAGGACCTAAAGGCACCTACCTACTGATCTAAATCCATGGGTGATTGCTTGAACGGGACTCTGTGAGTCTCTAGATTGATCAGGTCAGTTGGATCGGGATTCCCCATGGGGCCTAAGCAGATAAGATCGGGGGATTCTGAAAGAGGGATGGTGATCTGGTGCCTAAATGCCTAAAAAAGGAGGAAAAGGGGAAAAAACTGAGAAGGGATCCGGAAAATACTGAAGCAGTAGAAAATCAAAAGAGGAAAATTTCGGATAATTACCTCCAGAATGAAGCTCTTCGTCGCCGATGGAGCCGTCAGTTGAGCTGCCGATGGGGCCACCGCCGCTGAGGGGGTTGCCGATAGAGCCTCCGTGGTTGGAGAGGTTGCTGATGGTGACGCCATTGGGAAGCTGGAGCAGGTCGCAAGCGAGATTGCCGGAGGGAACGGTTGGAGATCGAGAGGGCTCAGAGGAAGATGAACAGTGGTTCGCTGGAGTAAAATACTAGGCTCGTGGAGAAAAACAGGCGGAGAATGCCAGTACTTAAGGATAACCTGAGAGAGAAAGGGTAAAGGCGGGATTTTGCCGCGCCGTCTACATGAATTCCAGGGGAACAGTTGTCTCGAGCACCCGGTCCAAGAAAATCGCAATCATTATGTAGAAGACCGCGGAACGGAAGGAGATTTTTACTGCGCCCGTTTCGGAGAAAAGGATTAAAGAAAGAGTTTCGAAGTAAAAATTATATTTTACTCCGAAACTGGGGGGCATGTGTTGACACCAGATTTTGACGCGTGTTGAATCGGCGTCAGGAGAAGAAGATTGGCCGATGCGGCAGATCTGAAGGCTACAGTAAGGAATCGGCCGATTGAAGTAACAGTTGGAAATCAGCCGATTGGTGATACAGCTTGCGCCAGCGGATTGGAGCTACAACAGAGGATCCCGGTCAGAAGTGGCTTGATGTTGGTCAACGGAGCGATGCCGATTCGGTCAAGAAGCAATTGGAAAAGTCCTGATTGGATTAGGCGACGGCGGCGGAAGATTCTGCTGGAGTCCGTTTCCTTTTTAAAAGATATTATAGATATAGTAGTTTTCCTCTTTGAAATAAGATTGTAACAAGTCGTAATCGACCAGGAGTCCTGGTTTTAGGGTATAAATTGGAGTCGCCAGGGCTTTGTATCAGATCAACACATCAATCAACAAAACACTTCTACTTTTTTACTAGTACTTTACTTTCAAGTTGGCGACTTCGCCAACACTTTTTCTTCTTTCACGAGTTCGTACGGATTGGCATGGCTGCATCAACTTGATCTCCGGCCAATTGGTAGGTTCCGCTTACCGAGTAACATCCGAGCTTTAACTACGGGCGCATCGTTGTGGTTTCGTTTGGATTTATTCACCAGTTATCGATATTTACTAGAATTGCAAGTTTTACCTGTTGTTCTAGTATTATCACCAGTTATCCAGCTTGAGATTAGAACGATCGGCTTTATCATTGTTCTTCCTCGTTCATTGTCATATATCCGATTAGATCTATTTTCAAGTGTTGCATCTGTGATAATTGTTTAGATCGCTCCAGCAGTTTTCTTTGCAATTATTACGTGATCATCGGCTGATCCATAGCCGATTATCTTCATAGCAAATCGGCCGATTCGCCGATGCGCTCTTAGGGACAGATCGGAACCCCAGCCGATTGGAACGCCCTGAATTTAATACTCTTATTTCCTTGTCAATCAACAGGTCAGATTGACTGGCATGCCACGCGAACCGCACCAGGGCGATAACCCGAACAGGAGCTAAGCAGATTCTCCCGGGTCGTGTGTCCGACGCTGAAGACCATCGACCGATTCCTGTCTAGCCGATTTTAGCGTCAACAGGATCAAAGCACTTGGATGCAAAAAAAATTAAAGATGAAGGCACAAACTCACCTTGATATTGTTCTGATCCAACTGACTGCTCACTGCAAGCACCAGCAAAAGGAGAAGCAAGGTTAGATCAGATCAACCACACAAGATGAAAAAAGCAAGGTGCTTTAAACCCAAAAAGAGCAGGACGCGCCTCACCTTTCTTCCTAGGGGTCATTTCCGGATCTCTCGTGACCGACGCCATGAATGGTTTGCACCTATAGAACCACAACAAAGAATCACAAATCAGATCAAGGGGCAGCAGGTTTGATGCACGAAAAAGGAAGCACAATGCAATAGAGAACCGATGCTCACGACTTGCATGGTATGATCTGGGATGGGCAAGCAGTCAGAGGGAGGTACAAGAGAAATCACAGATGCGGCTAGGGTTTGAGCTGGAGCGAGAGGGAGGTGCAAGAGAAATCACAGATGCGGCTAGGGTTTGAGCTGGAGCGAGAGGGAGGGAGGCACCGGGGGGAAGAACTTATCTGGGCGAGGGCAGCAGCCATAGGAGGAGGGTTGGTAGCAGCACGCACGCCCCCTGGCCCAGCGGGACTGGACGGCCTCCCATGACAACTCCGATGAGACAGGTTGAACTTCCTGACAGAGAGAGGGCGAAGCCGCACGCGCGTACGGGAGGGGAGAGGAGCAGCGCCGATCTGCAGAGACAGGGAGGAGTCGCGGAGTCGCATGCCCCTACTGGTCTACGAGAGGAGAGCGGAGCGGCGCCGCTGCCCACTCCAACGGGACGGGTCGGGGAGACGAATCCCAGAAGGGGGGATCGATTGGATCGCCAGCTTAGAGCAAGTATTACGGGGCTGACTCGGCGGGTGACTGAGCGATCCACGTCAGGCTATTCCGATGTGGAGGAGTGAGAAAGCGGGAGAGAGAAGGGAATCGCCGTCTCGCGAGTCGCCGGCGCCGAGAGGGCGTATGCAATTTTTTTTTTGCCCGACGGCATCGTTACCGTTCTCCCGTGGCACCCGGTCCCTGTTTGCAAGTCAGAGCAGCATTAAATGGGCCGTGGGGCCCCCTGGAGCCTGAGACGCCGGCTAGCGGGCGCCTCTTGTTGAGAATAAATTAGTGTGATCTCATCCATAAGGTGTTTATTCATTGATGTCCATTCGTGGCATCTATTCACTAGTATCCCTTCGTGGCACCTATTCACTGGTGTCCCTTCGTGGCACCCATTCCCCATGTATATATATGTATAGACTCTTGAGATCAATAATAAGGATTCATTCCTCTGCCATTTTGTGTCTCTCATTTACATTTGAGCACTACTACTCTAAACATGTATTAGCACTTTTGCTCTAGAATTCGAGCGAGAATAAGATCATGCCAATGTTTCTCAACAAAAACTGACGATGGCAAGAACATAGCAACAAGATGTGCGAGAGGCATCATCTTCGTCTTTCAATCATGAAGAACATCAAAGTTGTAAGCATTCATGATGTTCTTACCATTTTCTCGATGCGTTCTCCATCTCTCGGAGATGGAACTGTCATACATCTTTTCTTGGAACCATCCCACGCACACACATGACGGAATCGAGGACCATTGGAGCACTTCTTCTTGCCGATTGAGAAGAATCAGTGGAGAAGAACAGGATGAACTGCTCTACATCGACGGGAAAACGGCTTCCACTCCACGTGAGGTGGATGCTATGGTGTTCACAATCGTTTGATGCTATTGACCTATTGTGGGCTTTGTTCTTCATCTTTCCCGGCTCCGGCGTGTTGCACTATTTTCTTCGTCGCCCTGCTTTTGTGCCCATATTTCACCAACAGACACCGTCGCTTGGGACGGTCGAGCAGCGTCCCTGACACCTCCTGGCTTCGAGCACCGGGTGTTTTTTCGCTCGAAACCTCCGAGCCTGACCTCGCTCCTCCATTTTTCACCCCCTCGCGTTACGAGTAGCGGCATAGTGGTTCTGGATGTGGGGGAAAGGGGGAGGGGAGGTCCGGCCGCCGGACTGGTGGGGCTGCTACGGTGATGGATTTGGAGGGCGACGGCGAGCAAGCAGCTCGGGCTGCTACGGTGATGGATTTGGAGGGCGACGGCGAGCAAGCGGCTCGGGCGGCGGCGTTTTCCTACGGTCTGCAGCGGACTAGGCATAACCGCCTAGCCGACGGTTGCCGAGCCATAGGCCACGGCCAGCTCGGCCATGGGCCATCGCAACCACAGGCCAGTGCGGCCACAAGCCGGCATGGCGGTTGCTCTCGCGGGCAAAGCGGCCACGGGGTGGTGCGGCACAGCAGGCCGGCGCGCCTGCAGGCCTGCGGACCGGCAGCTGGCAGGCCTGGTGCACTCGCAAGCCTAGCGCGCTCGTGGGCCGGCGCTGCGCCTAAGGCCTATTGCGGCCTGGCGCTATTGGCTCCTCCGTGGGCTTGCTGTGCGAGCGGTGGCGGGCTGGAATCGGAAAATTTCTGGTCTGCCGCCCATTTATCTTTATATTTTTCAATTAATTTCAATTGCAGCAGTATTTTTACAATTAGCCCATGTGCTTTTGTTATTTCATACTGCTAATTCATCAGTGAGTATGAGTCCATGTATTTCTATATTGTAACCCTTGATGTTATTGTTATTGTACATAGGTGTTTGTACTCAAGTTTGGTCATTGCCATGTCGTTTAAATTGTTATATTACCTTGCAAATCACTGTTCTAGCCCATAGTAAATGCTTCATTCAATGCAATGCTATTCTCTTATTTGGAATAATTTGTTCCATATTCTTCGATGTTGGTCATACACGAGGAGTATTCTCATACTCCCGTAGAATCTACGCTATGTTTCCACATAGTGATTATTCCTAAGTGTGATTCCAACTTAGAATTTGGACAAAGGTCTACACCATCTCTGGTGATTACCGAGAGTTCAATTTTTCAGATTGGTCATACACAAAGTGATATTCGTATATCACTGTGGGATTTTATCCTCAACGTGCGTATCCAATTTGAACTTTGAATTCATATGGGCCAAGATCATGTTAGAGATTACCTTGATTCATTTTCAAATTGGTCATACACAAGGTAGTATTTCTATACTACTGCGGGATCTACACTATGCTATGCATAGTGACTGTCCTCAACGTGTGTATCCAATCTTGAATTTTGAATTATAAGTTCTACTCTATTCTGATGGCTGCATGCATAATTATTCCAATTATGTTGAGAATTTATTACTGGAATTCAAGTTTACTGAATTCGCATTAAAAATTAATGCTGGCATTCAAGTTTATTGAATTCGCATTGAAAATTTGTGGCTGGAATTCAAGTGTATTGAATTCGCATGCAAGAAGCATTGTCTATTGCCAAATTGTTCATTTTTGGCATCCAATTTTGGGTGAAATTGTTGCCAAAGAGTTCGAGGTTCTCGCTCTTGATGGGCACAATTTTCTATAAAGGGCTATGAACATAAAAGTTAATCTATTGACCCATAAATTTTTCCAGTGTTTGGCAGCACCCGTTGTGGGAGCTCGGCCTATATCGGATACAGTCAAAGTTTGGGACCTTATACATGTTAAGGAACCATATCCACCCAGACTTCAAGTCTGAGTATATGTTGGAGGAAGATCCACAAAAGTTGTGGGATTTTCTGGGGCACTGTTATGAATAACAAAAGACAATTGTCTTTTTTGAGAATTCCTATGAGTGGAACCTGTAGCGCATCTAGGATTTCAAATCCGTTGATGCGTACAATCATGTTGTTCATATAATCAGCGAGAAACTCAGGTTCTGTGAGAAAGAGCCCTCTGATGCAGATAAAATTGAGAAGACATTGTTTACAATACTTCAATCAGAGAGACTCATCACTTAATAGGACCGTGAGAAGGGTTTCACAGTCTATGATACATTAATTTGGACATTACATCTGGCAGAGATCATGAGTTTATTGTGTGGAGCTCTCAGCAGCGCCTACTAGGTACTGCTCTTCTGTTTGAAGTGCATGTCATTGAAAAGACTGAGAGGGATGGTTCTAGCAACCACCCTAGAAATTCATCTGGTTGTAAGTGGAAGAGAAACTACAAGCCTTGGAAACACTTCAACAAGGGAAAAGACATTTCTAAGCCCAAATACGACAACCACGAAACTTGTTTCAAGTGTGGATTATTATAATAATGTGGCTAAGAAATATAATACCCTAAATATTTGGTGGAACTGTATATGATGTCTATGGGATATGGACAGAATGCTGAAGGAAGAAAGTATGGAGTATACTTCATCTCCAAAATGCATGAGGTTGGTATTTCAGACTCTGTTCCTGTTGGAGCGAGACCAAGTGACACCAAGACTCTGCAACAGAGGGAGAATCCTTCGAGCAATGACAATATGGCCATGGATTGCGAGTCCAACGGTGTATTTGGAGACCTTAACTATACTCCTTATATTGTCATTTGCAAGGATATAATATAAGACATGATGTTGTCCTTATTAAGTTTGTACTTGAACACTATGTTTAGTATCAATGGTATGTGTTCTATGCATTTGCATGAATTTTATGTTAAATTCTGTAATATCATAGATTCGTACATGATCTGATGGATGAGGAGATGTGCCTAGTGGATATTGTACTTAGGGAAATAAAATATTTCCAGACTCTTCAAAGAGAGAAGGAAGTATTTTAAAAGATCGTTGACCGCAATACTATGATAGTTGGTTTTGGATGAGCCACTATCATACTCCCTATTGGTATGTAGTAACCATCGAGGAAGCATTAGTGTATACCGATGAGACTTGTACCCTCCTAAGTTTCAAGGATATCCGTTGAAATGGCATTCATGTTGATACACATGAGTTAAATAGGAAAAAAATTTCTGTTTTAACAAAGGCAACGGATTTGGCAATGAAACACTTGAAGAGTGTTTTCTCTCCCATCTGGATTATACTACACATATATTCAACCTGTAATACATGTTGCATACTGAATAATTCTCTCTTGATGGAATCAAGACTTGGCATGAAGGCTTGGTCATTCTACCCAGAATGACGAGAATTATTATCAATTCTATTGGTCACAAAATAAATTCCTTAAATCTTCGGATTTGATGTGCATCATGTGCACAAGAGGGAATTAATTTAAGGGGCCTCTTACCTTAAATTTTTAATATGAGCATACAAATTTCTTGATAACATTCAAGAATTTTTATGTTGCTCTATTCGACCGTCATGTGGATCAACTAGGTACTTGGAAGAGCATGTTAATGCATAATATAGTTTTATTCTGTATCCCTTGGAGTGATACAATTTTTGGCAAACTTGTTGCTCAAATTATTCATTTGGAGCAAATGATCCTGGACGCGGGATCACATCCATGCACATGGAATTGTTTAGCCTCCAGGGAACTATATTATTAAGTACCTTACATCCATGATGGTTTATGATAATTTAGTTGAATCTCTGGTCAAGAGAGTGCAACTATTTTATGTGATCAAGGTAGAATTGAGAATTTTCCAACATCTGTTGGTGCATGTGGAATGTGAATGTACACATCACATTCATTTCAAATTCATTAAACTGCAATAATACGGCTCCCTCCGTATTATTTGATGGATACATGGATATTTGATTATCAAATATTTCCCATTTACAAGGTCAGATATGTCTTACACATATTGATATCACCACCTCAGCATACACTTATGGGCATGGAAAACCTGGAGGTTGAAGTATCCGTCATTCGTTGCATACCTCGGATTATCCAAAGGGGATTTTATTCATAGCCCGTATGCTGATTATTTATAAGGAGGATTCCAGGCATTAGGGGGAGATTTATACCACACAGAATGCCAGGAATTAGGAGTGAATGTCATATGTTGATATTCTCCCCTCATTTTATCCATGTATAAGAAGAATCTGAACTACTGGTTCGGAATCTTATAAATTTGCAATATTTTGCAAATAATCTGCCGAATGCATTTACTCATGGTGTCATCTGTTTATCATTGTATTGTGCCAGAAAGAGTGGAGGTACCATTTGAAAACCATTCAACTCCCAATAAGAGGGGGAGAAGTATGGTCACAAGAGAGATAGCTTGTTACAAGCTTTTATGATGAATGGAGTGAATGCTAATCAATATCAAGTTGGTTGACACCTCGTGGATATTTACTATCCAAGGTCTATGGATGTGCGTCATCCTAAAGATCAGCATATGTGTGCACATATTCAGGCGCTGAGTCATTGGAATGCCCTAACTATGTCATTATGGGAAGTGACATTGAGTTCAAGGGTTAAAATTTTCACAAGGAATATTGGTTATGTTGAACCAATTATGCAAAGTCTACAATATCCACATTTCTCCGTCTGAGATTGCCTTACACCTACTGGATCCAGACCAAAAGTCCTAAGCAAAGAGTGCTTTTGACACTCACTTTGGGTCAAATAAAAGGTGGCAATTGAGGAGAATCGATTTCGCTAAATGATGATTGAGTAATATGTTACTCTTTCATAATGCTTTCTTTGCAGAAGCGTGGTGGTGAGATAGCAAGAGCTTGTAGCATATGGGTCGCAGAGAGACCTAGCTGGCATACTCTTGGTATGTGTGAAAAATTATATTCCTACATTCGATCAATGGCAGATCTTTGGAATTTGATAGATTCAGATACATAAGTCAATGGACTTCGTGTTAGGAATCAACATCGCAACATATATTGTGTACAACTCAAGTCAATATATGACTTGAAAATTTCAGTGTTTGTGGTACACTGATTGGGTGATTTCTTTCCTTGGAAAGTTTACTCCCAGCAACGATGGTTGCATAGGTGTGTTCGTATTGAAATCCTAAATGGATTTTGGATTTTGTATCATTCCCGACCACACAGTTGATCATGCAATCATCTTATGACGGATTGTGAAATGAAGATTTGGGTAAAACCAAATCACAGTTCAGTTTATAACTTAAGCATGCACATCAGTCCACCAATATATGATGATATTGGAAGATCATATCCATCAGCTCTTATGGTCGTTTAATCCCTAAAGATGGATTATTATCATTGACCCTGGATTGGACCTAGTACCAACAAAGTGCTAAAGTATCATGCAAGTTGCATCAGGCCTGATATTGCATTTGCTGATACTTGCTAGCTCAAATAGCACTACTCCAGTAAGGCCATTTTGGCGGAAATCAGAAGATATTAATGGATATCTATATGGTACTAAAGACTCTCAACTTATCATCGGATGAGTTGAACAGGACCATAGAGGGATATGAAGATACTGCTCAACTAATCCCCGTTAATGAGTATCAGAGACTGATATCTTTGTGGTAGAATTCTCATAGAGAGTTGCATACACTTTAATGATTATTCTCGCGCGCCGAAATCTAACATATGTATGTAAGATTTCATTAAGTTATCATTGTGATTTGATCACATCACCGACCTTATTTATGAAAATAAGGTTACTTGTATTGCTTGGAAGCAAACAGGTTATGTGAAAGCAATATTGTACTATTGCTTATAAAATGGTTTTTCCTCATGTATTACAATATATTCGAGGACAAACATCTTGCAAATTGAATATGCGATTACTTCGCTAATTTATTTACAGAGTCTCTACCATATTTAACACTTGCAAAGTGTTTATTGAATTGGTACATGATGACTTTGAGGTTTGCAAGGTTCAGGAGGAGTCTCAGCATGATTATAACCTGTTTGGCATCATATTGCACTCTTTTCTTTTATGAGTTTTTCCTTTGGGGTTTCTCATATAAAAGTTTTTAATGAGGCAATATCAATACAAGAATATATGTCATATCTTCTATTTTTTCCCCACGGGGATTTTTATAGGAAGATATCCAGGACATATCAAAGAGGTGCATTGCTCTTAAAATTCTGAAGGAATTTTGTTTGAGTGATGGTCGTATATGCCATATCATTTTCTCCTTATTTTTCCCACTGGATTTTGAAGGAGTTTTAATGGCATATCCATATATGTTCCTCATATTTTTCCCACGGGGTTTTTGGAGGAATATATGAAATATTTTTGATCTTAAGGAAGGATTCAATCAAGGGGGAGTGTTGAGAATAAACTGGTGTGATCTCATCCATCGGGTGTCTATTCACTGGTGTCCCTTCGTGGCACCCCTTCCCATGTATATATATGTATAGACTCTTGATATCAATAACAAGAATTCATTTCTTTTCTGTTTTGTGTCTCTCATTTACATTTGAGCACTACTACTGTAAACATTATTCACCAAGCTGTTTCTATTTCGCTAGCTGTGGACCCATATTCAGTTGAGCCCCACACTTCAGCCACCAGGAGGCGCACGTTAAAGATTGAGGAATGAGCAGTGATGGAGGAGAGTGAGCGGCCTGTGAAGGGATAGGCACGCAGCACATGCCAGTGAGCGAATCCAGCGGCCTCGACGCGTGCGAAACCCAGTGACTTTTTGCACCACCTCACTTCCTTGCGTTTGGAGGGCTCAAGCTGCAGAGCTGCTGCACTCAGCATGGAGCAGCCTCTGCTGGCCACATGGCAGTGAAGGACGCGTGAAACGCTCTCCAGCCTTAGCGGTGCACCTGTCTTTAACAAACCCGATTAATTTTTCAGAGTACAAAGTTACTTTCTTAACATTAGATTGTAAATTATTTTTAAGGTAAAAATAACAGCTTTCCTTTTTTGAAAATCTTGTGGGATTAAACTTTCCACTTTAAAAAAAGTTTGAGGGCTCTCCCTTTAAAACTAAATGGAGACCTCTCCATTTAGATTTTACCTTTAAGTATTGATCCCCTATGCTATTTCTTAGCTTGTTCTTCAAAAAAATCAAAGCTGAAAATGCTCTTTCAACACTTGGTAGCAGCAGCACTAATATCAAAACTTGTAGACATATGAGTGTATGGCATGCAAGTAAAACTGAAAGATCGGCAATATTCTTCACTTTCCTAAATCTTTTATCGCGACGCTCATCATGAGTTCCTGCGGCTCCACATTTGTGCCTGCACCTGCTGGCGATGCTTCCGGCGCTCCCACGCAATACGTGCCCACCGTTTTTTTTAAGGCAAAACGCGAGTTTATTGATTAAGGAGACACGTTACAATCAAGTTCAACTTGTTGGGCAATACACACAGGTACTTGCCTCAGCCAAACAGCAGAATGCATATTTCTCCTAGCTAGTTGCGCTAACAAATGCGCCGCAGAATTTCGCTCACGATTTACCTGAACTATCTCCACCTCCTGCAGAACTTGCATCAATACGTGCCCACCGTTGCCGTGACCTGTTCCATATCTGCCATGGCTAACAGCCGACACGCCCTCCGTCAGATCAGCGGCCGGCGAGCCAGCGCGGACCCCCTCGTTCCTCTGCTCTTCGCTCACGTTGATGCCTGTAACGCCACTAAAATTCCAAGCGCAAAGCGCACTTTAGCACTGTTTATTGCACTGTAGCACCGCTGTGTGCCGCCGCTCGTTTTTGACGCTAGGTCTGCCCCTAGCGGATGGCCAACCTAGCCTAGCAGTGCCGCAGCAGCAGAAAGCAGATGAGGAGAGGTTGAGAGGGACGAAGCTAGGCGTGTGCTCCACCGCAGGCGTGAACGCAGACACAATGGAAACAACGAATGCATACTGACATCCTGCATTGGAGCACACGAATCAAAAAATTCTACTCTTAGAGCATCTCCAGTTGATTACTCATCTCTAAAGGCAAGTACATTGCTACACGTCAGCGGTCTCATAAGTGATCTCATGCAGATCCATGTAGAATTTTTGCTGATGTGGAGGAGAGAGAGGGAAGAGAAAGAACGAGGTGGTTGTTTCGCGAAACAACCATCTTATGGGCTAAAATTAAGGACTATGAGACCTGTTGGGGGAGAGTAGAACGGACATTCTTAGGCGCTAGGATTAAGAATCTCACTCGATAGGAAATATTAAGAGCGGCCCGTGAACGGCCCACGGGTGACCGACGAACCATCGACGAACGGCCCAGTAGTCCAGAAATAGATGCCGGCCCGCCAGCGTGTCACGCCAAGGGAAGACCGCTTCGCCTGGCCCTCCGCGGAGGGGGTCGGGGGACTCCACCTCGCCCGACCCTCCGCAGAGGGGGTCGGAGCGCTCCACCTCACCCAACCCTCCGCCAAGGGGGCCGGGACTTGGCCCGCACCTCGCATTGTCCGTACTCCGACAAGACCGCGGACCTACCCTGAGGCAGGCATCTCCCAGTCAAAGGGGATAATACAAAAGGTCATATCAGGGCATAGTGCAAGGCGACGCGACTGTTCAGGATGTGCCCCGAACGGCGCCACTCCGGTAGCCACAGCACAAAGAGGGCCCCCCAACCACTCCTCCAGTGGGCGGCGTCAGAAAGTACAACAACCATAGCAGTCGAAGGACCAAGGATGAACATGCACCAGGACCGGCGTATGACCCCCCAAATAATGACATCACCCCACGCAGGACGGCATGGGGAGCGCACCATGCCCCGCACAAGATAAAGAATAGGGAACAGATATCTCCCATCAGCATCGGGGGTCCCACGCCACGACGACGAGGAGTCGGGGACGTTTAGCCTCCCGACTCGCTCTCTCTCTCTCTCCTGTAACCAATCCCGTCTTCTCCTTGAAGAATAAAAGGAGAGGGTGGGAACCCGAGCAGGGGGATGACTTTTAGACATTCCAGCACACGCACACGCACACGCACTCTCTCACGCACGAACACAGAGACCTGGGAGCACGTTCCCTCTCTCACCTATTTGTAACCCCTACTACGAACTTGAGTGCAAGAACAAGAATCGCTCAAACTAGACGTAGGGACATTCTGCCCAAACCAGTATAAACCTCATGTCTTCCCTTGCATTACCATCCGGGCCGTGACGCGCATACAAATCTACTAGCCGGTGATTCGACAAGACCGCTTACTCACCATTGTACGAGTTATTGTTGTTATACTACTCATAATATTTCCTTTTTAATTCCACAAATAAAGAAATATGGTACCACTATGAGACAATGAAAAAAATAACCTATTGCGTCTCAAGATGACGTATCATTGCATTAGACCACCTATTAGACGGCTCCAATGTACTTGCCTTAATACCCTATATATTTTCTCTCTTCATTACCAATAATTTTGGTAGTTTTGGTAGTCAATGCTATAACAGATTACTCAATGGATATGGTGGAGGGAGGAATCCCCTACATTTGAGCAAAAGGAAAGTGTGTTTTGGCGGTCACAAAAACTTTTTGGTATTAGCGATGGAATTGAAAATCTGGTGCACCTCTCATTACCAAAAGGATAGTTTTTTAGTATTGGAAGGAAAGATGAGTAATCTGTAGGAGATGCTCTTATGCAAATATAGTGAGCCCAAAAATGAATCAGCCCAACAATCAGACCCAATGTTTAAGAGCATCTCCAAGAGACTCTTTATATTCTTTCTAATCTACAGGAATAGAGATTTCGGTGAAAAATAGCCTCCAATAGCCTCTTCACCTGGATATCCAAGTATAGACATCCACTATTCTGGATTTCTCGCTAGCCAAAGATGGAGAATGATAATGACTCTGCAGATTGCGTATAAGTTATAGAAAAATTGTTGGAGGGTCCAAAAATATAGAAAACGATTTTTACCAAAATAATTCTCTAAATGATAATTTAGAGATTAGATTTTAAGAAGGCTCTGGAGATGCTTTGACAACGTATCTATAGAGTAAATCTAACACAAAATTCATCCGACGCTACCATTTATATATATCTGGGCCGTTGCTTCGTACTCTCCTTCTCCATTGTCCAGCGGCCCGTTGTGTTTCCAATACTGGCTTTGCTTCAGGTTTCAGCCCACCTGTGCTCTTTTCACCTTATTTTTTTTTCTTTGTTTTAAAAGAACTCTTCTTGCTCTTGTATGGTCCAAGAGAGTCAATTTCTTTCACGTGCTCCCGCCACCTTACCTCCCTCTCTTCACCGTTTCCCTCTTCAAGTTAGACGCTACATAAATCAGTTATCGTTCCGACGCCTGTGTTCCAAACTATGTGTTGCTGTGGATTTTGTTGTTTCTTCTCTGACTAGGGCTCTGATTTGGTGTGAGCAGAGATCGAGCCCATTAGTAGAAGTTTTGAACATTTCATAAATTATCTCATATAGTTTAGAAGCAGTGTTAGTCTAAACGGTAAACACTAAACAGTCGGTCACCTACCGTTTAGCTATTTATTCAGAATAAACGGCCATTTAAACGGGTTACACGGTCATTAAATGGGATAAATAAATGACTGATTAAACGGAGACGGGTAGCTACTGTGTAGGGTTTCCATGGCATGTAAAGGGGCTAAATGGCTTCTTAGGCAAACAGTGTTTAGAAGCTAATAATTTACTTCCTTTTCTGATTAGTTTGTTATGTAAATACTTACCATTTTATTATTGCACTTTTTAATGCTTGATTTACTACCGGAAAACAAACATTTAGTACCGACTCTTGACTTCAACGGTACCGGTTCTTAACTTTCAACCGTACCAGATTTGCAATCTGTATTGCGAATACGAGACTACAAATTTTGGTCTTCCATATTGGTTGTATGGTCTGGTATAAAAAGTATCATTTATTACTGGTTGATAACACCAACCTGTACTAAAGGTAAGATGTCAAAAAAATATAACATGTATTTCAAATGTGGGAAGAGGCTCCCACGCTTGCTAACCGGTACTAAAGGCTCGGATGTTCTATCTATCCTAAAAATAATGATAAGAATTGGACCTGGTACAAATGTACCAATTTTATTGGGTGGATAGAAGACCGTTCTTTAGTAGGGTTGATGAAGCCCTGTGGTTTCCACATACGAACAAATTATTATGAACAAAGTATTCTTTCACAAATTTGGTCTAAAAGATGAACAAATAATTTAGGAACACAAACAAATTAGCTCACAAAACGAACAAATTGTTATGAACAAAGTATTCTTATTCTACATGTGAATAATTTATTCTATAAAATAAACAAAAAATCCAACATCATGAATAAATTAGTCTATAAAATAAATAGAATGGCTTCCCGCATGAATTGTTACGGGCATACAAGATATGTGAATGTAACAGATAAGTTAGTATATAAATTGAATAAATCAGTTTACTATCAACCAAACTCTAATTGTGTTGTTAAAGAAAAGTGTGTCAATGTGACCAGGCCGACAAAAACAGATACCACCAACTGATAAGTCTATAATGCAGATAAATTAAATATACACGGACTATGAATTGGTCGCCCTAGGTGGTTCATTAATTTGTGTCTGAACCTGTACACAACGTTCTTTGTCATAACTGTCAGACACGGGTCCATGGGACAGCGCACATGTTGTACATATTCTAGAATAAGGGATGGGACATATGGCCTACACCTTATGTCGGTTATAACTAGTCGTATAAGGCTATGATTAGTTGTCAGTATTATACCGGCAAGCCTACCTAGGTATACCCTAAGGTGACTTATAGTAAGGGTGTTGCCAAGATCAGAAACTCGAAAGTGCAAGCAACACAAGATTTAGACAGATTCGGGCCGCGATGTGGTTTGTATTGCCTTGATGATGTTTTTGGAGGGGTCCCTTCACACCTTTATATACTCTAGGGGTATAAGGTTACATGGAGGACTCTTAAGCTAGTATCCACATTGTTACCGATACTAGCTTAAGAGTCCTTCCCCGATTAATACTCGGGTAGTTTCCTTCTGTACCGACTAGTTCAACATGTATCCGAATACTTTACAATGTGGATAGGGTATGGGACATGCCCCATCCCTTACTCTAGAACATTCTATGCTATGTATGCAGTCCCGTAGCCCTGGATCTGATAAGCCCCCGAGCTCTTCGTAGCCGAGTACTGCAGGCTTCGAGTACTTCTAAAGTCGTCTTTGTTTTCTTCAGAAACTCTATCTTAAAGGCGTCTTTCGAGTACTGCTTTGTCTGCCTCGAGGTTATAAGGTGCTCATGCCCCGAGTAGTTTTAAATCTTCCTTTATATGGGGTGCGATGAAAATCACACAACATATGGAGTAGCCGCCGAGCCTTATGTTGAATTGAAGAACCAGGCTGAGAGTCAATTTAGTCTTGAATTTTCTTTCTTATCTTTCAAGTATTTTTGAAAATAAGCCATAGACGACAAGTGTCCCGCAGCCCCCGAGCCTTGAATCCAAATCACAAGATTTGAAAAAAGGATCCAAAAGAACGTGGCATACTGAACAGTGTAAAAATACATGATTTGAATTGATGATAATATTAGAAAAAATAAGTTTGAAATTCAAAAAATCCTTTTTGGATAATATCCCCGAAAAATTGTCATTCAAATAACTTCCGAAAAATATCCTCAAATAACTCTCAAAACTAATCACTTTATAGAAAAAAACTCTTCATCTTCAAGAACATTAAATCTGGGCCACCCGCTGGCTATTTAACCGCGCGGTGACTTAGGGTTTTCACCCAACCATTTCACTGCCTTCACATTGAGAGAGCCCTTCGTCGTCCTCTGTTTTTACGCCGCCACCAACTCTAGATCTAGATCTGGAACTCCTCCCTCTGCCTTCCTCTCTCCCCTACTCGATCTACTCGAGTAGGCATTCTCTCATCCCTGCGCCACCTCTCATCCCCTATCCCAGAGCCCCCGAGCATATGTGAGTGAAGAAGCTCGTGACTATAAGAATGGGTCACAAGAAGGTTGCTTCCAAGGGTGAGAAGAAGGACAAGGAGCCTCAGACTGCAAGCAACGACCGTAACTATAGTAAGTCTTCTCGCAGCAACCTCCTCAATCTCGTTGCTGAGGGTTTTCTTAGGGGCAGGATATAGTGCAGTGGAGGCCTTCTTTTCGTCAACCCTATCCTCAAGAGGATGTTGACCAGATCGTTCTTTTTGACCATTTTGTTGAAAAGGGATTGGCCCTCCCCGCCTCTGATTTTCTCCGCGGCCTTCTTTATTGTCAGACCCGAGACTATGCAAATGCTAACGTCATGAAGATTCCTTAGAATAGGGGATGGGGCAAGGCCCACTCACTACGCCAAATGTAACTACTCGTAGAGTTAGGACTAGTCGATACAAGGAAACTACCCGATCTGTGTCTCGGTAGGCTTCTTGCGCAAGTATCAGACTAGGACTTCCACGTAACCCTGTGCCCCACACTATATAAGAGCAGACAGGGACCCCTCGAAACGGACTAACACATCATCAAACCCTAAGCCAATACAACTACCACCCAGGATGTAGAGTATTACGCTATCAGCGGTCCGAACCTGTCTAAATAGTACCCTTGTGTTTCTTGCACCTTCGAGTTTCAGATCTCGGCGACACCCTACCTATAAATCCCCACCTTGGAGTATCCCTCGGTGGGTTTGGCGGTTAAACACCGACAGCTGGCATGCCAGGTAGGGGTGATCATCGACGATCACCTGACGAACTCGGAAATAATCGTCAAACGGGTGAGTCGTTCCACGTATTATTACTAGATCAATCTAGTTTTTACAGCGAATCACAAATTTTTTTGCTCTCTCTTTCTAATCTGAAAAATGCGGATCCCCTTTGATCGCCGCCGGATGCTGCATACGTCGTCCATGATGGCGATTTAGTCAGCTACGGCGGATCACCTCTTAAGGCGACATGACATATTCGTCCTCAAGTCAAGGCGGAGCTGAGCGAAATTGACCAGTACAGCGTAGGAATTGCTGCTGCTGTCGCACGCGCATCGAGCAGTGCAGGGCCGCCAGCCGTGCGTGATTTTCATCAAATTGAGGAGTTTTGCTACGTGCACACATCGAAGGCTACCAGATGGCGGCATTCTCGCGCGTGATTGCTTCACCATCGCCGGTTTCAACGCGAGCTTTGCGTCGCCGAACGAGGCTGGGCACTCATCGCCACGAGCCCACGAGCACCACAGGAGAAGGCTCGGCGCGACATGCATGTGATCCAAATACAAGCAAGCAGCATACACGCACCTCCGGCTAGCAGCAAGCAAATAAGGGATTATTTTCTCTCTGTTATTTCTTGGTATTCCCAATATGCTACTTTTCTCTACTATTGTGCTAATTTGCTTTTCCTCCAACGTGATTGTATGCACGAACTTCCATATATTATGGAGGAGAAACCGGGACACTCGGCAACCCGACGACGACTACTTCAACTTCACGAGGACATTCGGCGACTCGTCTTCGACTATTTCAACTTCGCGAAGACGCCCGACAACCCGCCGCCGACTACTTTGACTTCGCGAGGCCGCCCGGCGACCCGCTGATGACTACTTCAACTTCGCGAGGACATTCGGCGACTCGCCTTCGACTACTTATCACGACTAGAAAACTATCCGGTCGAATAATCCGCATAGTCAATTTGGATACCAGATTCGGATAGCTATATTATTCCAAATATATACATTAATAAAAATTAGATTTAATCTCTAAAAATTTATAATTAATTCAACACTATTCAAAAAATTATAAATTAGCACCAAAAATTTTCTAAAAATATAATCCATCTATTGGTTGGTTGATAGTTATATTATTCCAAATATATACATTAATAAAAATCTGATTTAATATCTAAAAATTTATAACTAATTCATTTCTAATCAGAAAAATATAAATTAGCACCAAAAATTTTCTAAAAATATAATCTATCTATTGGTATTATATTGGAGTTAAATCTTATTGATTCTTAGTTCGAGAATTAACTCGAACTCTGGCAATAATTCAACAATAAAAAATAGAGTTCTTCTATTTTTTTTAAAAAAACTCAATATCTTATAATAGTTCAAACTCTAGCAATAATTTATCTACTTCTATGTATTTATGAATGTAATAATTGAGAATGTCAATATCATGTAATTTAGTGCCCAAAATGGAATGTCATTTTTTGTTAATTTGGTTAATCAAACACGATTTTAGTTTGAATCCGGCTTCCTTAAACAAATGAATTGATTCGAGTGCTTATGAAGTATCATTAACGTAATAAGTTATAATATCGTTAATTGAGTGTCTCCAATCTAAGCTATATTGCAAGTTAGAATGTCATGTAATTGAATCTCTCTCATCTACGTAATAAGTTAGAAATGTCATGCAATAGTTTGTTAATTTATTTAGTTAAGCGTAGTCTAGTTACAATTTGAATGTTACAACATGTGTCATATAAATAAATATTACCTTTACTCGATATCCGAAGAAATATCCGTATCTAATAGTAACCACATCTGATTCGCTTCGTATTTGATACATATCTATTTGTATTCGTAACCAAAGCAATCCATATTCGTATATGTATCCGAGTCTATCCGTGTTTAAATCCGAATCCAATAGAAAATATGAAAAATAATACAATATCAGTGATATCGGTCTATATCCGATCCGTTTACATCCCTACTCCCGAGTAGTCACTCTGGCTGGAAGGACCTTTTC
This sequence comes from Panicum miliaceum, assembly GCA_032594955.1. Classification (NCBI taxonomy): domain Eukaryota; kingdom Viridiplantae; phylum Streptophyta; class Magnoliopsida; order Poales; family Poaceae; genus Panicum; species Panicum miliaceum. The sequence continues at coordinate 32,567,161 of CM064056.1, forward strand.
ATTCTATATTGGAAATCACAAGCCAGCCTTGCCAGAGAGGACTGCCGAAAAGCCAGAGCCAAGGCCCGAGTGGAATGAGAACTTGAGCTAAAGTTAGATGGATCAAGTCAATGATCTCCTCGAGTTGATTCTGGCTCTCAAGATGATGGGCTTGATCGGGGCCTCCGTTATGTACTCATTTTTCAAACGCTGGATCCAGCCACTCCAAAAACACCGTAGGTCTGGATTCGAATACATGGGTAATGAAGACCCTCTTGGATGACTGCAGAGAAGCTTCAACCTAGGGCTGCGCTGAGTCGGGTCCAGCGAGTACTTCTAGATGTACATGTTGTACCATACATCCCCAAGCTCTTCAGCGCCGGGAATCCACCAGAAGAGGTATGCATAACATGTTTTCCGAGTACTTCTTGAGAACTTTTCTGCAATGACTTTTTGACTGATGTCTTGTTTTCTTTAGGGGCAGACTGCCCTCTACCATTGTCCTACTCCAGATCCAGGCCTTGATCGTGTAGATCACTTGAAGCCAAGTGCGTATCAGATGCCAAAGATCAGTCGTCTAGACCATGATACTTTGATTGATGATGAAGAAACATATTCTGATGATGGTGTTACTTTGGCAGATATACTGAAGAAATCTAGCAAAGATAGTCCTGGTGATAGCTCGTTGCCCAGCCACCCTACGAAGCCCTAGGTACTTGGCCGGAAGCGTAGGGAACCCCCCATCACCGTACGTGATTATCAAGTTGGAAGGTAAGTACTACAATCCATTGAACTTGAGTACATTCTTGTGTTTCTTTGACATTTTGTTTTCTGAGTTTTTCCTCTCCTCTTGGCAGTCCTACCTCCTCTCCTGACCCCTAGCGATCAAGGCATGGGGATAAGGAAGCTCGAGTTGGGGATGATGTCACAACAGTTCAGAATGTCCAATCTGTTGTGGCGGACCCGTCAAATGAAGACACCAATGTGGAACCATCCTCCTCCGCTCCACCGAGCGCCTCGAAGGCTCCACCGAAGGAACCTGCTTGCAGCTCAGGGAAGTCGGGTACTCCGGGTACTACTCTAGTGCCCAGAGTACTCACATAAAAAAGTCCTCCAAGTAAGTATGGAGTACATTGTCTTGGACTAATTATAATTTTACTTATACTGATGTATGCGCCTTGTTTGCAGGACTTCCTCTGCTCTGAGCATGGAAGAGCTTGGCGATGCCTCGGCTATCCTAGCCCCCGAGTCGGGGAAGACAGCAGATGTTGCAACGTTGGAGAAGGGCGCAACTCCCCCGTTGGCCGGCACTAATGCAGCCGAGAAGGAAGTCACAATCCAGCCCACTGAGGCGAACCAAGACGAGGAGGAAACTCCTGCTCCCGAGATACTCACAGGTGAGCCAATCATGCCGCCTCCACCCTTTAGTGCTATGTTGCCAGAAGCCCTTTTCATTACTGGTAATGAAGTGGCAGGCGGCCCGCCACAGGAGCCGGGTACTGAAGACACAGGCACTGCGGGCACATCAGATGTCGAGATCTTGGTGACGCCCTACGGGTGGCAACATGCCATCCCCACAGAGCTCATTGTCGATCCCATGCTCACCACTAAAAAGATGACAGAGCTGCGAGATACCATCAGGGATTTGTACCAGTTTACAATGGTAAGTGTCTGCCTGTTACCTTCGACTAGTTTTTGCTAGCTTGCTAGTCATGTAATGTCCATGCTATTGCTATGTTTTGTGTTGCACAGAAAATGGCAAGTCAATCCCGACTCAAATCCGAGAAGCAGCTCCAATTTATTGAAAATGGTCACCGTAACTTGAAGGAGAAGGACCGTCGAATTGAAGAGGAGATCCGTAAGAGAATTGATTTGCACAACGAACTCAACAAGCTGAATCAAGAGCGTACACGAGAAACCTGACTCCTCAAGAATGGCATTGTCAATCTGGAGAAGGAAAAGGCTGAGCTGATCGAGAAGAATAAGTAGGTCTCCAAGGCCCATTGAGATAAATTGTCTCCCTGACTACTTTGCTTCAGTTGCTCTTTGGTTGAGTAGTTTGATCTGAAGCTGCTGTTGACGACCATTGATTCACACTTTGTCCGTCAACTTCTCGGGAATAAATCTGAGCTTTACACTATGTTCCATACATATTTTATTTATCTCTCACAAATTCCACAAGTTTTGGGTGAGTTGTGATTGCAGGAACACGTGGTACAAAATTGAGCCGAAATGGGAAAAATCCTAGGTCAGCCGGTCTCCCCTAAGCCGGCCGGCTTGGCACTGAAACCTTTCGAGCCCAAACTTCACCAGGGGCAAGGAAACGCACCTAACATGCCTCTGAGTCATGCACTTCAAGTTGGTTTGATCAAATGGACTGAAAGGCATCAACCATGGGTTAAAGGGTCCACTTGCATGCAAGACATGACCAAATCCATGAGGCCCCACTTCCACCGACACTAGGAGCTCATCAGGACCGTCCAGGAGAAAGGCGGTTGCAAACCGCCACAATCCCAAGCTGGCAGGCCCCACTTTGCAGCGTCTCAGGATCAACTTCGCGTGGAAGCTACGTCAACTGCCAAGGTTGCGTACAACTGACACCTTTGTTCAATTACCGACCTCGGAGTATTATAATAGACCCCCCATCCATCACTTGTAACACACACCAAAAGGAGTTCTCTCCTCTCTTCACTGTCTAGAGTAGGTTTAGTAGTCTGGGAGTTAGAGTCGAGTTGAGCTTGTCTCGGGATTCCGGAGTCATCATCGGAAGTCTGATATAGCTCTTGTATCTTTTCCTTTGACATTTATCAATATAATTTATCTTCTTTACTTTTCGAGTCAGCTTTACTTTCCGCATTTATTTATCTTTCCAAGTTATTCAACTTGTGTGCTGAAGTTCTTTCCTCTAGTTAGGCTTTGTTACCTATCTTGTTTATCGAGATCTTACCTTGCGGGTTTTCTCGCCCGGACTAGGGAACTCAAGTTAGTTCCTAGGTTGAGGGGGATTTCTCTTGTTCGCGACAAGAGAAATCCTAACACCGAGTGCAGACTTGGTGTCTGACTTAGTGTTAGCTTGGAAGTATGTTCCTCTCCACGAGACTGATGTGGTAGGCGGTAGGTGGTGACAGCCTTGTCCGTCCATTGTAATCCACCACATTTGGGTGCTTTCATAGCAGTAGTTGTTGGTGCCGTTGGACTCCCCTCTCATCCTTTTCCGAAGTCCTTCCTCACCAGCCGCCGAAGTAAGCTCTAGGTTCTCGATAGCTAGTTAGGAGCAAGGTTTAGTCTGGTGAGGCTAGCTCGTTAGTTTAGGAGTGTGTTAGGTGTCTTTCTCGCTCGTTGTCCTCCCAGCTGCTTACCTCTCTAAGGATTAGAGTCTCCTGTGTCACTCGGTCATCGCCTGGCCATTTATCCTATCTATCATATCTGGCTTACCCCTGCTAGTTAGTTGGTCGATATATCTAGTAAAGTTTGTCATTCGATTCTTTGATACTTTTTAGACCATAGTGCTTCCTAGTGGAAATCTACGATACCCTGGAATACTCCAAGGTGAAGTGCTACAACGGTGGATTCTGTGCGCTTGCGGAATACATATTCTATTGGAGCATAAGAAACACCAACAACTGCGAGAGTACTTTTTCTTGTCTTGTGCCTGCAGAACTCAAAAATACTTTAAAATATAAAGAGGGTCTGCTGATTGACTTGAAGAATCTTGTTTACCATCGTGAGTTGAGCTTGTGCAGCCCAGTTTCATCCTAAATGCGACGGAGGACGAGATCACCAATGTTGAACAATCTTTCTTGCATGTTATGGTCATGGTAACGTCGGATGACTTGTAGATATTGGGCTGACTGGACAAGGGTGCTGCATCTGGCTTCATCAAGTGAATCCAGTTCTAGCTGCCCTGCCTCGTCGGCCTCACCTTCATTGTGCATCTCTACCCTTGGAGATTTCCACACGATGTCTGCAGGGAGTATTGCTTCTGAACCATAGATGAGGAAAAAAGGTGTATGCCTGTGGCTTTCGATGGTTGAGTTCGAAGCCCCCAGACGACATGAGGAAGTTTGTGTATCCACTTGCCACCTTTTTTGCCATTCTCGTCATAGAGTCCTTTCTCCAGGCCATACAGAATCAAGTCGTTGGCTCGCTCGACTTGTCTGTTGGCCCTAGGGTATGCTACTGACACATATTTGATTTCTATGGCAGCATTTTCACAGAATTCCCAGAACTGATGGGCTGTGAAATTGGATCCTAAGTCAGTGATGATGGTGTTGGGGAAGCCGAAATGATGCAAGATGTTAGAGATGAAGTCAACTGCTCTATCTCGGGTGAGCTTGGTGATTGGCTTGTACTCGATCCACTTTGTAAACTTGTCAATTTCCACCAACACTTGTGTGAAACTTCCTGGTGCTGTTGTTAATGGACCAATCATGTCCAGGCTCTAGCATGCAAACAACCAGGATGGTGGTATTGTAATGAGGTTGTGAGCTTTATGTGACTGTTTGCCGAATAATTGGCAGTTTGGGCATCTGCACATGAGTTCTTCAGCATCTACAACTGCTGTTGGCCACCAGAAACCTGCTCTATAGGCCTTCCCAACTAGTGTTTTGGACGCAACGTGGTTGCCGCAGCTCCCATCATGGATCTCACATAAGATGTCATAGCCTTGCTCTCGTGTGACACATTTCATAAGGTTGCCTTAGCGTGCTCTGCGCTTGTATAACTTATCTGCAACTAGGACAAATCCTTTACTGCGCCTCATGATGTAGGCTGCTGCCACACTTTTTTCTGATACTCCAACGGGTAGTTTCTTGTCTCTAATGAAGTTGATATAATGTTCCCGCTAATCCTCCCCGAGCATCATGACCTCCCGACTCGGATCTGAGGGTCTTGGGTCGGTGGTTACCTATGCCGGAGTCTTGATTGATGGCTCTTTGAGTTATTGGACAAAAACTACTGCTGGTACTTGAGCACGAGTAGATCCTAGCTTGGAAAGTACGTCGGCTCTGATGTTTTGAGCCACATGATGAATTTCCAGGCCCGCAAACTTGTTTTCCAGCTTCTGTACCTCCATTACGTATGCATCCATGGCTTCCTTGTTGCAGTCCCACTCCTTATTGACTTGTTAAACGACCAATAAAGAATCTCCGTAAACAAGTAGTCGCTTGATGCCAAGGGATACTGCCAGCCGGAGCCCATGGAGTAATGCTTCATACTTGGCCTCGTTATTTGACACCTTCCAAAGGATCTGGAGAATGTACTTGAGTTGTGCCCCCTTCGAAGAGATGAAGAGTACACCTACCCCGCTGCTGTCGAGCTTGAGTGAACCGTCAAAATACATCGTCCAATGCTTTGGCTTGCTCACAGGAGTTGGTATTTGATTTTCCCGCCATTCGGCCATGAAATCCACTAGTTCTTGGGATTTCATGGCTTTTCTTGGTTTGAAGTCGATGGAGAGAGCCCCTAGCTCTACTGCCCACTTGGAGATACGGCCAGTGGCATCCTGATATGGAGAATATCTGCCATTGGGAAGTCAGTAACAACTAAAATCTGGTACTCGTCGAAGCAGTGGCGAAGCTTCCTGGATGTGATGAGTATTGCATAGAGAAGTTTCTGAATTGAAGGATAGCGAACCTCTGATTCAGAGAGTACTTCGCTGATGAAATACACTGGCCTCTGCACACCGAATACATGGCCTTGCTTGGAACGCTCCACCATGATTGTTGTGCTGATCACACGAGTAGTCACAAGAATGTATAGCAGCAAGTTTTTGCTTGGGAGTGGTGCAGTGAGTATGGGGGTGACTGCAAGTGTAGCTTGAGGTCCAGTAGCGCCCGCTCTACCTCCCTCTGTCCACTGAAACTTGCTCTTCTATTTCAAGAGCTTGAAGAAGGAAAGGCCACGTTCTCGAAGTTGTGATATGAATCTGTTCAGGGCCGCCATGCATCCTGTAAGCTTATGCACGCCTTTGACCGTGGCTGAAGCCTTCATGTCGGTGATGGCGGTTATTTTCTCCGGGTTGGCCTCAATCCCTCTATGACTGATGATGAACCCGAGTAGTTTATCTAAAAGTATGCCAAAGGTGCACTTAGTTGGGTTTAGCTTCCACTAGTACTTGCGTAAGCTGCTGAAAGTTTCTTCTAGTTCTGCAATCAAGTCTTCGTGATTTCTGGTCGTATTGACCACGTCATCCACATAAGCTTCTACGCTGTGGTGCAGCTAGTTGGCAAAGCACATCTGGATTGTCCGCTTGTACATTGCGCACGCGTTCTTCAACCCAAAGGACATAATTTTTTATGCATATGTGCCGAAGGGTGTGATGAACGTGGTCTTGATTTGATTTTCTTCCTTGAGGGCAATTTGATGATAGCCCGAGTAGCAATCAAGGAAGCATAGGAGTACACAGCCGGTGGTAGAATCAATGACTTAGTTGATATGTGGTAGCCCAAAGTGGTCCTTGGGGCAGTGCTTGTTGAGATCAGTATAATCAACACACATCCTCCATTCATTATTATTCTTCTTTTTTACAAGAACAGGATTAGCTACCCACTCTGGGTGGAACACCTCTTTGATGAATCCACCCGCGAGTAGTTTAGCTATTTCCTTTTTAATCGCCTCCTGTTTATCTTGAGCGAATCTACGAAGTTGCTCCTTCTTGGGAGTAGCACTAGGATTTACATTCAAGCTATGCTTGATCACTTCCTTGGGCACTCCTGGCATATCCGCTGGTTTCCATGCGAATATGTCTCGGTTGGCCCTAAGGAAGCTGATGAGCGCGTTTTCCTATTTAGCATCAAGCTGTGACCGATCAGGGCTGTCTTGGACGAGTCGCCTTGTTGCAGCTAGATGATCTTTAGAGCGAGTTCTCCAGCAGGCTGCATCTTGGTCTTGTTTGCCTTCTACATTCGGATCTGCAGCATAGATTGGGATAGTTGCTAGGCTACCGCGAGTACTTTCGCTGAAGTATCTAGCACATGGGTAGTCGAAGCGTACTCGATGGCTTCCTGGTCAGAGTCGTACGACTTCTTCAGGTCGCTGTAGAAGGTGAGGACTCCACTTTTTCCTGGCATTTTGAGAAGCAAGTAGACATAGTGGGGCACGACCATGAATTGGCCAATGCCGGTCTTCCCAGGATGGCGTGGTACGAAGATTTGAAGTCAACCACTTCGAACTTGATGTAATCGGTGCGGTAGTTTTCCCTCATGCCGAAGGTGACGGGGAAGGTTACCATGCCAAGAGGTGTAGCCGAGTTCCCTAGTATGATGTCGTAGAAAGGAGCTTTGCTTGGTGTAAGCATCTCGGTGAAGTTCAGGCCCATCTTCCTCAAAGTACTCATGAAGAGGAGGTTGAGACCACTCCCCCCGTTGATGAGTACTTTGGTGAGCCTGACGTTGGCCACCACTGGATCTGGTACGAGCGTGAGTTTTCCCGACTCTAAGAAACTAGTCAATTGGTCAGCTCTTGAGAACGAGATGGGGACCTCCGACCACTAAAGAGGTCATGGTAGCACCGGCTTGATGGACATGATCTCTCGGAGCATTAGCTTTTGGGCTCTTTTGGAGGTGAAGCTGGATTCACCACCAAAGATGACAGTTTGAACAGCTAGGTTTGGGTTGCCAGTGAGCATCGCCGTTACCCTAGCAATGTTGGCAATGGGAGTGTTGAAACCCCGATCCCTAGCTGCCGTGAATTTGGCATCAAGGTCACGTTGTATGCGTTGTTGGCGTTCAATGGCTCTTCTCCAGCATGTAGCGCGCTTCTGGTTCCTCAGCTTGCGGGCGTCGCGCTCGTCGTCATTCTCATTGTCGGCTTCAGCACTGGGCTCGTCCGCAGAGATCTGCTCGAGTCTTTCATTGTGGTGCCTACTGCTGACTTCGTCTTCTTCCGCCATGAAGATGTGGCGGTGCGAGGAGAGCTCGTCGGAGCTGTGGTCGACCAGCACGGTTCCTCCTAGGGTGGTAGCGCACAACGGTCTACCTTCCTGAAAAGGCAGCGAGTCGAGGTGGGCGACAAGTCGCGTGTCATCTCCAAGTTTGGCCGGTTTCATGCCCTTCCAGTACACGAAGCGACCCTCCGGAGTGGAGATTATTGCAGAAGAGATCCTGGTCGGTGAGGTCGTTGTGGAAGTAGTCGATCACGTCATTCTCGGAGATGTTCGCGATCGTTGCGCTGGTGTCGAAAAAGTGCGGTTGTACGGGTGCAGGAGTTTGTTCCGTTCCTGTTTGCACTGAGACAAATCGTGATGACTACCTGCTCTCGTGATCGCCCCTTGGAAGTTGTCGGTGAAGACGGCCTTGAGGTCTTCTCAAGAGTCGATGGAGTTCTTGTTGAGGCTCTCCAGCCATGTGAGCGGTGCGATCACCAAGGCCATCGAGAAGTAGATGACCTTCATGGTGTTAGAGCGGCCAGCGACCTCAATGGCGGTGGAGTAGCACCTGAGCCAGTGCTGAGGAGCTTGCTTGCCATCGTACTTGGTGATGCCAATGGGCTTGAAGCCCTCTAGGTACTTGTACTGGCTAAAGCACTGGGAGAATGCAGGGAAACGATCGTTGTTGTCCGGCACGGTGTACCCCTCAGCAGCGGCGCGTTCTTTCCTTTGGGCTTTGATGACAGAGCTTGCGTCGTGCCCATCGTTGATCTTTTCCCGAAGGTCGCCGGTTGGCATCTTCTCGAATTCTTCGCGGCGATTTTTGTTGCCAACCAAGTGGTTTTGTTGTCCCCGGGGCCCTCCGGCCGTGGAGTGACTTCCTTGCGGATGGTGAGATGGAGTAGTTGATTGTCTGGGGTGGCCTCCAGATGTCTTGCTGACTTGACTTTCAGCAGCTCCCTCTCATTTTCCACGCGAGACTAAGGGGGTCGGGTCTTGCTTGTTAAGCTGGAGCCATCCTCGCTGTGCCAAGCGAACAGCGGTCTGGATAGCCGGGTCCGGGTTGCCAGCTAGCATCGCTGTTACACCAACGATGTTGGCGATGGGAGTGTTGGAACCCTCCTCCCTTGCTGCTGCGAACTCGGCATCGAGGTCGCGTTGTATGCGTTGCTGACGTTCAGCGGCTCTCCTCCTGTGCGTAGCGTGCTTCTAGTTCTACGGCCTCCAAGCGTCGCATTCCTTGTCGTTCTTCTTGCCGGCATCGGCGGTGTTTTCATCCGCAAAGATCTGCTTGGGTCTTTCGTTGCGGTGCTTACTGCTGACTTCGTCTTCTTCCGCCATGTGCGAAGAGAGCTCGTCGGAGCTGTAGTCAACCAGCACTGTACCTCCTGGGTGGTGGCGCCGAGCGGTCTGCCTTCTTGGAACGACAACGAGTCGAGGTGGGTGATAAGTCATTCGTCGGCTTCAAGAAGTTCAGAGCGTTTCATACCATTTCAGTACACGAAGCGACCCATGAAAGGCTCGGCCCTAGAGTCGGAGTCCGAGTCGTAGTTGTCGAAGACAGGGGCCTCCCGGCGTGCTGTGGCGTCCTTTTCTCCGATCTTGAGTAGGTCGTCCAAGTCCTTTTCCAATGCGGAGTAGAACTTGGACTGTATGGCCTCCTGATAGACAGTGGCCGTGTTGCATAGACCGAACAGGGATCGGGTACGCGCTCCCCCAGATGAAGTCGAGTCCAATCTGGGGAAGCCTGATGCAGCACGAGTCAGAGTCGCATCGAAAACGGACTGCTTCTTGATCTCCCCAATGAGGTTAGGAAGCTGCATCCCATCGAGGTTGTCGACGAACTCGTCGAGATCGCTGCATGGGTTTGCTGCTACAGTCTCCGGCTTGTTGTTGATGAGGTGTCGACGAAAGTTGCCTGTGCCATCAGTGACACAGACCGAGGAACCGAAGATGAAAGTTGTGCCCTCAGAGAGCATGACGCTGGTGAAGTTGAACGTTGCCATCGAGTTCGCTGGTGGATCTTCGATGAACACCCCTACCTGGCATGCCAGTTGTCGGTGTTTTACCAGCAAGCCTACCTAGGGATACCCTAAGGTAGTATACTTGTGGTCAGGGTGTCGCCGAGATCGGGAACTCGAAGGTGCAAGCAACACAAGGTTTACACAGGTCCGGGCCGCAATGTGTGTAACATCCTACGTCCTGTTTGGTGGTTTGTATTACCTTTGATGGATATATTTTGGAGGGGGTCCCTGCCCGCCCTTATATACTCTGGGGGACAAGGTTACATGGAAGTCCTAAACCGTTACTAGCTTAGGAGTCCTTCCTGAGTACTACTCGGGTAGTTTCCTTCTGTACCGACTAGTCCTACTCATATCTGAGTACTTTACAATATGGGTAAGGTATGGGACATGCCCCATCCCTTACTCTAGAACATTCTGTGCTACGTACGCAGTTCCATAGCTCCGGGTCTAACAGGGATGGACAAGCCATGTTGCACTACCCCAAAAAACTGTTTATGCTCCATTAATTAATTTTCAAACCTGAAGGTTTGTTGACATTTCTTAACATCGTCACCAGGATTGTTAATGATTACAGAATGAATCCGCAAGTGCACGGATATACCGTTGTAGCATTTCACCCGGAGAGTATTCGAGTATCGTTATTTATATTTTCCCAAAGGAGGGCATGATATAAAAGAGTTTACTTGGTACATAATCAAGATGGCATGAATAAGATATAGACTATAACAATACAGGGGTAAGTTATGATAAAGATATGAATGAGGGTAATGTGACACACACCCTCAAGCCAACTCTGGATAAAGAATAAACGAATAAACCTAAGATTAGTGGGAGCATAGGCATACAACAAGTCCTAATAGTATCTATTCAGGCAAGCAAGGGTTATGCAACATACACATGGTTAGGACTACAGGTGCCGGGAAATTAGGGATACCAGGGAGAATGTCCTGTCCCGGAGAACATCCGGGCCGTTACATCTTTCAGAACTCCTACACCATACCCGAACGTGGGGGAGTACACTAACCACGAAGCAGCTTCGTAGCGGACGGACAGGGTTGTCACCACCTGCCGTCTACCCCAGTCACACCATGGAGCACGGTCATATCCGAAGGATCCCGCATACCCGAGCACCACGCTTGTGTATGAGGTCACTACCCTAGCGCCCCCGGGTCTCCTACCCTTCGGATGGACGAATAAAACGCTAAGGCAAGCCCTAAGGCACGACGAACCAATATCCTTACCCAGATCATCTGGCCTAGTCATATGTAAAGCATAACTAATGAAGCACCAAGCCATGATATGATTAGCTATCAAAACAGCATAACAAGCTAAAGCATGATAAGCTACTAAGATTGCAGAACAACCATAGCTCAGCTCTGCATTATGAATAGAGTACTGACAATCCGAATACAAAGCCATTACCCAAGACCGAGGAATGCTTCTCCGGCACCGAGGACAACTTGCTTCGCTAAGAGATGAGGCGCTAGCCTAGCTCCACTATCCTAAGGAGTACAAGTCTTGTGAGAGGGAGAGAGAGGCTTCAAGTGTTGTGTGTGTGGAATAAGGGGGTGAGGGGGTCCCCTTTTATACTCTCCAAGGTCGGTTCCCGCCATCCTTTGATATGGAAACGTTATCCTCGAGGATCAGGTGATTTGGCGGTGACTCCTCCTCGAAATGCACCTGGACGGGAGTCAGTCCAGGGTCGGCCGACCCCTGGGTGGCTCTCCCCAAGTGCAGCCTTCCCCTGGTACTCTGGCAGGTGGGCCTGGTCTTATCCTTTGGGTGCTGGTGCCTTGGCACGCCCGTTTGCTTTGTCAAGTGGGCCCTCTTTGTAAGTGTGTTGCAGTGAGTGATCTTCTGTGTATGTTTTGCTGCGTATCCTTCGTGTTTCCTTCTTATTTGAGACTTGTATTCCTGCAAAGGTTAGATAGACAATACATCTGTTGAACTAGGTTAGTGATACAATTATGTGAGTAAGAGATATAGTTTTCCTTTGTTTGTGAGTATAGTTGACCCTCGGGTTTTGCACTTAATGACCGTCAACAAGGTTCCACTTTTTGGAATGTCTGTGCCAACAGTCACTAGACATGGGACATGGTCTGATGTTTCCATGATTAATGTGGAGAACCCAGTATTAGCGAAAGTGGATGTCCATGTATTGGAGGTGAAGATCCAGTCCAATCTTTAAAGCAAAGGAGGTTGTTGTTTGTTAGTCCAGGTAAATTTTCTACCTTGGAGAGGCAGCTCCACTACCCCCAGTGATTGCTTCATTGAAGAGAAACATCTCACTAACATCACCTCTGGGCCTATTCCTGTCATGTGGTGACCTCATGAGATTGAGATCCCCAAGCAGTAGCCAAGCTATATCACCAGGCATCCAAATACCTTTAAGCCAGTTCGTGAACTATAATTTACTAGAAGGCATACAAGGCCCATAAATATTGGATAAAACCCAATCAACTACATTATGATTAGAAGGGAATTCCACAGAGATACCAAATTCATTGTTGAACTCTAGTGTTCCTAGAAACATATGAGATTTCCAAATTGTAATCACGCCTCCTGAAGCTCCCGGAGAGTGGAGGAATTCAAACACATCAAAACGAGGACAAAACTTTTTGATGAATTATAAATCAAAGGATTCTCTTTTTGTTTCTTGGAGACAGACAATATCACAGTTAGATTCAACAATTTTATCACGAATAGCATCCCATTTTTTATCCGAGTTCAGACCCTGCACATTCCAGCAAAGCACTTTCCAAGTTCTAAAAGGAGGTGTGTTATTCATAAGAAAACAGGTAAAGCAAGAGATGCTTTGCAAGCATAATCCAGATGCAAGCAATGATAATGACAAATAGGTCTTTTAGATGACACATAAAGAGGGGTTAACGAAAATCTCCCACTAAAGAGGTCTAGATTGAGAAGACGAAAGAGTTCAGAAGGTGTGATGAGAAGAGATATTCCACCAGTCCAGAGATATAGGGTAGAGCCTAAATAATTACAAGCCAAATGAAAATGGGTCCTGGGGGACAAGTGCAACAAAATCACTTCTTGAGACAGAACTAGCCAGATTTTATTTTCTGGGCTTCTTTTTCTTCTTCTTTGGTTCAGCTGCATTGGCATCTTAAGGGGTGGGTTCCTTCTTTGAAGCCTTCTTCCCTCCAGGGGCTGGCACTAGGACTTCCTTTTTCTTGGTCAGGGCTGCCTCAGAGAGGTTTTTTCATCAATTTTAGCTGGCACCCAAATTTCTTATCACTGAAGGAGACAGATTAGGTGGCACCACTGTGCAGCCTAGGCGTTTTTTGGAGGAACACTGAGGATCTTTAAACCCCCTTTTCAAATTCTGCATTCTTTGGCTTCGTCTCTTATGAGGGTCTTCGAGGACAGCAGCCTGCTTTGCTTGTTCTGCTTGTTAAAGGAAAGCAAGACCATGGACTAGAAGAGGGAGAGATCTTTTGAGCAATCTTTTCAAAGTGTGTTCCAGGAGACGGTTCTTCCTGCACAGCTTTCCCTTTGTCCTGCTTAAGGGGAGATGGGGTACTACTCGAGTCTACCATGACTGCATCCTGTAAAATAGCAGAATTATCTGGATTTGGTAGAACTTTGTTGCAGGGTGATGTTGGGATGTCAGGAAATTTGTCTGGCAGGGAATAAAAACATCCACATTGTTTCCAGGTTCATCCTCAAGGTGAACAATGTTGTTCTACTCATCAGATTCTGCATCAGAGAAGTTACCTTCATCAATAATGTCCTCTGCTTAGCATGTCCAACAAAAAGTCAAAGAAGTAGCTGGCGGAACTCTGCTACCAGATAAGGAGAAACAGATAAGGCCGTCCCGCGCGGCGACGCCACCGCAGGCCCGGTTGACTATTCGGGGGCTGGCAATGGCGGACTGACAAAGGGAGGAGTGCGCGGCAGGGGAGATTCGCGCGGGGTACGCGGGAAGGGTAGCCCAACGGCAGTCATGACGGAGGGACTATTTTGTAAATATATACAGGATTTATGTGCAAATATTTGGATATGATCCAGGGGTCTCCCTCCAAAATGTTGAACACCGGCACACCGCACATGGCGTCGGCCGCCGGCCATGGCCATCTCTGAGTCCGAGATCACCGGACCCATCTTCATGCTCGGGCGCCTTCGCCTCATGCCCTGCGAATCAGGCTCCACCCTCAAACCACCCGCAAGCACTCGAACGAGGAGAAGGGAGGAGGAGGCGGCGGCCAACCGCCGTGCATCCGCGAACTTCCACGCCGCGAGCTTGATTCAGCCAGGTGGCGCTGCACGGCTCCACGGTGTGTGCAGCAGCAGCATGCGCGACAAACGCCATGGCCGAGGAGGCCCCCCTGTTCCTTCCGATAGTGATGTCGTGACCGAGGGGCGGTCGTCGATCGATGATGGCAGTGCCAGTCAGTGCTGCTAAAGCCATTGACACAGCCGTCATCCATAGCATCAGCTTCGTCATGTGTTCGTCCATGAGCCGTTGGGCCGGCTCCCTCTGATCCCTGAAGACTGTTATTTTTTTCATGCCAATCAATCCGAGTGCTTAAATTGTCAGGGAATGATATCCTTTGCAATTGGAATTTACTTGCTCCCTCAGAGATAAGAACCAGGTCTGAATATCCCTGAAGGTTGAGCCGTCACATCCTATTCTTCGATGCAGATTTTTCTTTTACAGGTTTGTTCTGCTGCGTGCCCATCAAAATGATTAATTTTTATCTTTTTATTGACAAATAGAATATTCAGAATATTCAGGTTTGTTCTGAAGAATTCAGAGTTTTTTCAGTAAATAGGAATATTCAGAAATCTGTACCAGAAATTGTTTGCTACTGAACTTCAAGTGATTGAATCAACACAAATAGACAGAAAAATATGCAAATAGAACACCAATGATTTTCAGAGTGCAAGCAGGAAGAAGTTAGAACCTCCATTGTTCTAAAATATTCAGTCTGTTCACATGAACTGAACTCTGAAACCTCTCTCTAAAGTACATGGTGTTGGGAATGTGCCCAAGAGGCAATCATACATGGGTCGGATGTTGATCCAAGAAGCAATAGAACCCTAATGGGCTTCCGGCGTGACAACCCATTAGTGGGGTCTATATAATGAGGGGCGGGGCTCTGGGAGGAGCAGACTCTCGCGCCACAAAACCCTAGCTGCCGTCGCCTCTCCTTCCCCGCCAAACCCTAGCCGAGCGCGCGGTGCTAGCACACCGGTAACCGGCGTTCCCGCCCCTTACGTGTGGACTTCGAGGAGGCGCCGCTGCATTCCTGTGCTGCTGATCAGCGGGACAAGCTGGAGCTCCGAGCTGCGATTTGCTTCCTCATCACCGACGCGCACCTAGGTTGGATGGAGTCTACTCCAACGCATCTTCCGCTGCACCTGCTCATCTAGTGGTAACGATCCATGATCATCCGCTTGCATGAGATCCTTGTTAAACGCGGTAGCTAGCGTAGCGTTCCCGTTTCCTAACAGTGGTACCAGAGCGATCATGTTTAGCTTTTGGTCTGGATGCGCATATAGAGATATGCTTTTGATTAGGGTTTTACAATCTGTTCATATGCGATGTATAGATTGGTGCACGGCGTGGGATCAGTACGAGTTGATAGCATCACGATGACTGTAGATTGGTTCGTGTTCTTTCTCTATTGTGCGCATGACTTGCCATATTAGCTGGAATCACCATCTGGGCTAACTGTGCAAAGGAGAAGAGATTGAACTGACGCATCTAAGTCATGTGTTGCGGTCTTCTCCGATGTACCAGTCGCGATGGTCAATGTGATTGATCTAGTGAAATCCGTTGATAGCGGCCTCTTCGTACCCCTAGGTAGAATCCGTTCTACGCCTAACTCATTTTTGCAGGGTATGATGTGAATGGTATGGTCTCAATATCATGTGATGATCTGTGTGTAATAAGTTGTGTGACCTGCGTGTCAACAGTTAAAACAACCAAGTTGAGGTTGTCCCATTATTGTCTAACGGCCTACGTGTCGACATGTGATGCTTGATCCCCTCATCTAATTTACTTTACTAGTTCTATTAGATGTAATAGCTTAGTACTTATCCTTGGAGGCTTCAAGCATGAATGGCGATAACGATCACCACAAGACAGGATGGATGGCAACAGAGGTCACCATGGAGCCATGGAGATGGAGCCCATTGTGATGCAAAAGGCCATACTATTCATAATATAATATGATTATATGCATGTGATGTTTATTTTCCAGTCATACTGTTCTTTCATGTCTTTCATATGAGCGATATATTTTTAATCATGATAGAATAGCTTCCCTTAGTAAAGTTGAGAATTTTGATATCCTTTTACCAATAGCTGCACCTATTAAAATTTTGATCGTTGTGTGGTAGGTTTACTAAAGTAGAGTACCATCAACTATCATCATGAATAGGGTGAGTGTCGGACACTCACTAGCATAGTATTGGTTTTCTCAACAAAGCTATCAAAATAGTTTTGGGCTTTAGGATATGGAGTTGGAGCCGAGGCATTGGATTCCACCCAACAAACAAGAGTCATATAGAGATATGATTAACAAAGCGTTGTTTACCTATGTCACTAATGTTCTAGTAGTGAAGCCAAAGCTCACTAGGATTTTAGTGAATATGGATCTTGGTCCACTATATGTCGTTAGAGGGAAGACGATGTTGATATAGTGGGGGTCTTTTATTAATTTTGTTAATAGAAGAATTACATGAACTTAGTGCTGAAACCTTGCTTTATTTTAATGTTGTAGATCATGTCTGCCAGTAACAATTCCGCTTCCAATTTGCGATCTGTTCTTGAGAAAGAAAAGTTGAATGGAACCAACTTTATTGATTGGTACCGCAACCTGAGAATTATTCTCAGGTAAGAGAAAAAGGAGTATGTTCTTGAGCAACATTACCCTGATGACCTCGCTGATGGTGCACCTGGTGCAGACCGCAGAGCTTATGAGAAGCACTGCAATGATTCACTCGATGTTAGCTGTCTCATGCTTGCCACTATGTCCCCAAATCTGCAGAAGCAGTATCAGCATGTTGATGCTCACTCCATGATTGAGGGGCCGCGTGGAATGTTTGAGAACCAAGCTAGGACGGAGAGGTACAACATCTCAAAGTCCTTGTTTGTGTGCAAGCTAGCAGTGGGTAGCCCGGTCAGTCCCCATGTGATCAAGATGATTGGTTACATTGAGACTTTGGATAAACTTGGTTCTGAACTAAAGGATGGTCTGGATGTTGATGTCATTCTCCAATCGCTCCCGGCGAGCTATGAGCCTTTTATCTTGAACTATCAGATGAATGGCTTGGAGAAAACATTGGCTGAATTGCATGGGATGCTGAAAATAGCAGAGGAAAGCATTAAGAAAAACCCCCCTCATGTGATGATGGTTCGGAAGGAGAACAAAAAGAGAGCGTTGGACGCCTCCCAAAGGCAAGGGCAAGGGTAAGGAAAAGGTTTCCAATGATCCCTAGGGCTCTAAGCCTAAAGCCAAATCTGGCCCTTTTCCCAATGATGAATGCTTCCACTGCAAGGGCAAGGGACGTTGGTCAAGGAACGGCAAGAAATACTTGGAGGATCTGAAAAAGAAGGGAAATGAGACTTCCGCCTCAGGTATGAATGTTATAAATATTACAGAAATTAATATTGCTACTTCTTCTAGTGAATCATGGATATTTGATACTGGGTCAATGATTCACACTTGCAAATCATTACAGGGCCTTCAAAGGACTAGAATATTTGCAAGAGGCGAGTTGGATGTTCGTGTCGGCAATGGAGCAAAGATTGCGGTCATGGCGGTCGACACTTATCACTTGTCATTACCCTCAGGCTTAGTTTTGGAATTAAATAATTGTTATTGCATTCCTGCTTTGAGTAAGAACATTATCTCTTCTCCATGTTTGGAAGAGGTTGATGGTTATGAGATTGTAATAAAGAACAAGCGTTGTTCCATTTATTATAATGATATTTTTTATGCTCATTGTCCATTGGTGAATGGATTGTATGTTCTTGATCTTGAGGATAAACCTGTTTATAACATTAATGCAAAAAGGCTTCGACCGAATGATTTGAATCCCACTTTTATTTGGCATTATCACTTAGGTCATATAAATGAGAAATGCATAGAAAAACTCTATAAAGATGGTTTATTGAGCTCATTTGATTTTGAATCATTTGACATGTGCGAGTCTTGTTTACTTGGGAAGATGACTAAAGCGCCCTTTACTGGTCAAAGTGAGAGGGCAAGTGACTTGTTGGGACTTGTACATACAGATGTTTGTGGACCAATGAGCTCAGTAGCCAGAGGTGGTTTTCATTACTTCATCACTTTTACTGATGACTTTAGTAGATACGGATACATCTACTTAATGAGGCACAAGTCATTGTTTGAAAAGTTCAAAGAATTTCAGAATGAAGTACAGAATCAATTGGGCAAGACAATTAAATTTCCGCGATCTGATCGTGGGGGTGAATATTTGAGCCACGAATTCGGTGATCATCTAAAATAATGTGGAATTGTTCCACAATTGACTCCTCCTGGAACGACTCATTGGAATGGGGTCTCCGAATGTAGGAACCGAACCTTATTAGACATGGTTAGGTCGATGATGAGCCAAACTGATCTTCCACTGTCATTTTGGGGTTATGCTTTAGAAACTGCTGCATTTACACTGAACAGGGCTCCAACTAAGTCTGTAGAAAATACTCCATATGAGATATGGACTGGGAAACGTCCCGGATTATCTTTGCTCAAAGTTTGGGGATGTGAGGCTTATGTCAAACGTTTGATTTCAGATAAGCTCACCCCAAAATCAGACAAGTGTTTTTTTGTGGGGTATCCGAGGGAAACCAAAGGATATTATTTTTATAATCAAGCGGAAGGCAAAGTGTTTGTTGCCCGCAATGGTGTCTTCTTACAGAAAGAGTTTCTCTCAAAAGAAATCAGTGGGAGCAAGGTGCAACTTGAAGCAATTCGGGAAGTGCCTGAAACGGTTTCAGCCCCCACTGAACCTTCATTGCATGAACAAGGAGTTGTAGAACCCGTTGTGGAAGAACCAGCCCCACGAAGTTCTGTAAGGGCACGTCACGCACCTGAAAAGTTCACGCTCCTAACCATGGGGCAGCGCGACGTATTGTTATTCGATAATGATGAGCCTAAGACCTATATGGAAGCAATAATGGGACCCGACTCTAAGAAATGGCTTGGAGCCATGAAATCCAAAATAGAATCCATGCACGACAATCAAGTTTGGAACTTGGTTGATCCCATTGATGGTGTGAGATCGGTGGAGTGCAAGTGGATTTTTAAGAAAAAGATAGACATGGATGGAAATGTTCATATCCATAAAGCGCGATTGGTGGCGAAAGGGTTTAAACAAATTCAAGGTGTTGACTATGATGAGACATTTTCGCGCGTCGCAATGCTAAAGTCTATTCGGATTCTTCTAGCTATTGCCGCATTTTATGACTATGAGATATGGCAAATGGATGTCAAAACGGCTTTCCTGAACGCAAACCTAAGTGAGGATGTGTATATGATACAACTTGAAGGTTTTATCGATCCTAAGAATGCTGGAAAAATATGCATGCTTCAGAAGTCTATTTATGGGCTAAAGCAAGCATCTCGGAGTTGGAATATTCATTTTGATGAAGTAGTCAAAGGGTTTGGTTTCATCAAGAATAAAGAAGAGCCTTGTGTTTACAAAAAGGCTAGTGGGAGCGCAGTTGTATTTGTGGTCCTTAATGTGGATGACATAGTGCTGATCGGAAATGACATTTCAATGTTGGAAGCCACTAAATCTTCACTAGGAAAAAGTTTCTTAATGAAGGATTTATTTGAGGGTGCATATATTTTGGGCATTAAGATCTATAGAGATAGATCGAAAAGGCTAATTGGATTAAGCCAAGGTACATACATTGATAAGGTATTGAAAAGGTTCAATATGCAGGATTCAAAGAAAGGTTTCTTGCCAATGTCACATGGTGTCAGTCTCTGCAAGAGTCAGTGTCCCTCGACACCTGATGAGCAAGAGAAGATGAGTGCGATTCCATATGCTTCAGCCATTGGGTCCATCATGTATGCCATGCTTTGTACCCGCCCTGATATAGCATATGCTCTAAGTGTTACAAGTAGATACCAGTCAAACCCAAGACAGGCTCACTGGGTCGCAGCCAAGAATACCCTGAAGTACTTTAGAAGAACTAAGGATAAGTTCCTAATCTATGGAGGTGAGGAGGAGCTCGTTGTAAATGGTTACACCAATGCTAGCTTCCAAACTAACAAGGACGATTTTAGATCGCAGTCTGGTTTTGTGTTCTGCCTCAATGGAGGGGCAGTGAGCTGAAAAAGTTCCAACCAAGAAATGGTAGCAGATTCCACGACGGAGGCCGAGTACATAGCAGCTTCGGAAGCTGCAAAGGAGGCTGCTTGGATCAGAAAGTTTGTTTCTGAGTTGGGAGTTATTCCTGGTGCGTCCAGTCCAGTGGACCTCTATTGTGATAATAGTGGTGCCATTGCACAAGCAAAGGATCCTAGATCACACCAAAAGTCCAAACACGTGTTGCGGCGATATCACCTAATCCGTGAGATCATTGATAAAGGTGATGTGAAGATATGCAAGGTGCACACAGATTTAAACATTGCTGATCCGTTGACGAAGGCCCTCTCACAACAGAAGAATGAAGCGCATATGAGTTCCATGGGTATTATTGTAATCATGTCTAAGTTTGTGTTTTATTCAATAAAGTGTTATTTGTTCCCTAAATGACAATTGTTTGTATTGATTAACATGTACATGACTTGTTTGTGAAACTCTCTTGTTTTATTATATTGTTGTTCAAAATAATCCCTAGTTTTTGCCATTGTGAGGAACAACAATGGCTTGTAAACTAGCACATGTATTGATTGATGAGCATGTTTCACAGATCATAGATATGGAGATATTAAATCAATAATGTGGACACATGTTAGGGAACATGGTGTTGGATTGACCCACTTCGAGACACTGCGGAGGTAGTTGTCTTAAATGTGCCATCAGTTGGTCTCGAGTGGTATACCTGCTAAATCTTTAGACCTGAGATTGCCATTAGTTCTCACCATGCGTAGTGGTGCACTTTGGGGTTGCCAAACACTAATCCATAACTGGGTGGCTATAAAGGAAGTCTTGGGTGTATCATGAAACATGGAATGGGATGTGTGCGGATCAAGATGGAATTTGCCCCTCCTAGATAATAGGAGAGATATCTCTAGGTCCCTCGATGCGGTTGGATTAAGAAAGTGCATGGTCGTTCCAAAGTGACTAAAGAGTTAGTCATAAATTGTAATCCACTGCAAGATCGAGTTAAGTGGTCGAGCTATCACAAGGATGGCGTGAAACTCACCTTGAGCTTGACTGGTATCGTGAGGAAAAGGGATTAGTGGATGAGTATATCCAAAGGTTTTGCCGATATGATCTTTATGTGTGTATGGGAGTCAGTACGCCCTGCTAGGTGCCTCTGCTGATTAGTAACGCAAGAATGGTTCTTGCAGCACAACCACTCACACATGAACCTTACGGGTCACACACTTAACGGGTTGGAATGAAAACTTGCCTATGTGATTGTCTCTAGTGCAAGTGGGAGATTGTTGGGAATGTGCCCAAGAGGCAATCATACGTGGGCCGGATGTGGGCTTCCAGCGTGACAACCCATTAGTGGGGTCTATATAATGAGGGGCGGGGCTGTAGGAGGAGCAGACTCTCGCGCCACAAAACCCTAGCTGCCGTCGCCTCTTCTTCCCCGCCAAACCCTAGCCGAGCGCGCGGTGCTAGCACACCGGCGACCGGTGTTCCCACCTCGTACGTGTGGACTTCAAGGAGGCGCCGCTGCGTTGCTGATCGGTGGGACAAGTAGGAGCTCGGAGCTATGATCTACTTCCTCATCACCGACGCGCACCTACGTTGGATCGAGTCTACTCCAACGCATCTTCCGATGCATGAGATCCTTGTTGAACGATCCATGATCATCCGCTTGCATGAGATCCTTGTTGAACGCGGTAGCTAGCGTAGGGTCCCCATTTCCTAACACATGGTTCCTCAGGTTTCAATGCCTTGATCTCCGATGAGACCTTATATTTCACATAGCATAGTATCTAATGATGAAAAGGATAACACCACTAATTCTTCAGTTCAGACTACAAGTTGTCGCATTTGTAGTCCAACAAAGAGAACTCTCACGAGCATTGGTGCTACAAGTATACAACTAAAAATGTAGTGTTTGTACCGTTTCATTTTGTCCTATATCAAGAATAAAACAACTAGTACAAGCAAATTGTTGTGTATTAGTAGCATAATTGAGTTAATTCACAGTCGTATTGTTTGTTGAGCACATATTTCTTGGGTTGCCTATTTCATTTTGGTCTGGATCCAACTGAAAAAACAAGCAACAGCAAAACCAGTTGTTGTGTCCTGAAACTCCTGAGGGCTCCAGCTATTGCAAAACTGAAAGCCAAGAACGATCAAAACGCAAAGAACTGAATCAGTTCGTATCTCTTGAGGGCTCCTGCAAAAATGTTGAACACCGGGCATGGCGATGTTCGAGTGCGAGATTAGAAAGCACAAAAGGGAGATTAAGAATAGGGCACCAGCGGCACATACGCTCATCGCCCTGCCAGCCACCAGCCCCAACCAACGCACACGCTGCTGCCAAAAGCCGTCAACGACTCCAGCTGTTGCTGAACCTACAAAAATGCCTTGCCGCGCATATGTGCTGAGGCTGTTTGCACCGAGGATGCTAAATGAACCGCTACGCCATCCTTCAGGACCAATATAGAGTAAAAACTCCGGCACCAGTGTCCTGGGAGGCGTACGCTACACTAGCGTACGAGCGCGGTTCCGCTATTCCTAGCGTGCTCCAGGACCGTCCGCTATCGGCCGACGTGGCGCGGGGCCCGCCCTTCTGACGCACGCAGCCCCAACCACCACCAGCTCGCCATCACCGCCGAGCCGCCCCTGCTCCGAGCCGAGGAAGGAGGCGCGGTGCGTCGCCGGGATCTGGCGCCACGAGGCCCGCCCATGGCCGCCAATGCCTCCTCCGCGCGGGCCTGCTCCTCCGGCACCGCGCGGGTCACCGGCAGAGGGAGCAGGGGAGGGGCCGCACGGCCTCGCGGCTCCGGCAGAGGGAGCAGGGGCGTCGCTGACCTCGCCCACTCGGTGCGGCATGCGGATTCGGGGAGGGAGGGAGCCGTGGAGGGAGGGTGCCGTTGTGGAAGGCCACCGAGGAGGGAGGGCGCCGTGGAAGGGAGACCGCCGCTCGATCCGCCGGGGGAGAGGGAGAGAGAGGGGGGGAATGGGGAGGGAGGGCGCGGGGGAGGTAAAAAAAGAAAAAAAATCTGATGTGTGGGTCCCACGGGCTGTTAATTGGTATAGAGAATGAGATATAGAGTATGACGGGTGCGGAGGAACTTGGCATAGAGGAGAGAATCTCGATGACCAGGACGGAATATTTGTTTTAGAGGATGAAAATTGAGTACAGCGAGTGCGGACAGCCTGAGCGGATACTTGTTGGGGACACCACCATCGGATCCTGCCGAAGGGCCACATCACCAAAGACCGAAGGCCGAGGGCCCCATGAAGGCACCCCAAAGCACCTCATCGCCGAAGACCCGGGGTCCCAAAGGCCCTGCCAGTCGGGGGGACCGACACCTTCGGTGGACCTTCGGGACAAGAGGACCGAAGGTCAGCCGAAGGAGACGGAGGCGATGAGCTGTAAAGATCGGGCAGGAGTGAAATTACTAGATGCCCCTAGAATATTCCAGAATATAGCCGTTGGGGGGTAAAAAGGTGTAATTGTGATCAGGGTAGTTGTAACCGCCCCTATAAATACCCATGTAACTGTAACTGATGGGACAAATTCGGGTGCAATTGAATACCATTTACTTGTGCGATCCGAAGTGTCTTATTATTCAGTTATAGTTGATTTAGTTTCCATGGGCTGTTGTGGTGCTTCTTCAACCCGAAGGGTGCCCTCCACCAACAGTTTTGGCGCCCACCGTGGTTCATTCCAACACACCATGGCACAGAAGAGAAAGGCCACCGGGACTACTGCACCGTCGTCCGAAGAGGCCGGAGCAGTCATCACCGCACCGGATATGGGCCGCGAGAGCACCGAAGCCGACGAAGCCGAAGACATCACGAATGGCACCTTCGAAGTCCAGCTCGAGGAGTGCGGAGTCTCACCCGAAGACATAGCAGCCTACCGAAGAATCGAAGCTAGGCTAGCCAAAGTTGCTGCCAACGCGAGACAAGCCGCAAGAGTAGTGCAACCATCCACTTCGCAAATGATGACCAGAGGAAGGGGTAAAGAGACCGAGTCAGCAAGCAATGACGCTGCAAAACAGTATAGGCGCCTCAGAGAAGACGAGCTTCGGTTAGAGCTCATCTACAAGCAGATACAGGAGAAGAAGCGGGCACTGGAGTACGCATGCTCCCCCCCGAACGCAGAAAGAACCGAAAGCCAAGAACAAGCTCAACAACCGAGGGGTACAAACACCAGATTACTACCGAGGCCCAGTCCCATACATGTTGTAGACAAGCCGGAGGACTCAGAAGAGGAATGCTACATGAGCCGAAGGGCAAAGCGCCGAAGGTCCCATCATCACAACAGTCCTCATACCCCGCTCTCGGAGAACTTGGAGAAAGAACCGTGGCCACCGCGCTTCAACAAAGTGATTTTGCCTCAGTACAACGGGGAGGCAGACCCCAGAGAGTTCTTGCTCAAATACGAAGCATCCGTAGAGTCAAATGGGGGCGGCCCAACTATCAAGGTGAAGGTCTTTGTCAGAGCATTGAAGGGTTCGACACAGCACTGATATGCAAGTCTCCCGAAGGGTTACATCCACTCTTGGAGCTATTTTGAAGCTATTGACAAGCTTCCGAGGGCTCAGCACCGAAGAAACTGACATCATGCGATTTCCACAATTGCGAGCAAGGCCAAGACAAACCCCTACAAGACTACATGCAGCGTATCATCAAGATGCGAGCAAAAGCACCAAACGTGGCAGATTTGTACGTGATTGGAGCCACAATAAGCGGCCTTCGGGTCGGCGCGTGCCAACAATACCTTGATCGATGCAAGCCACACTCAGTGGGTGAACTCCTCAACATCATGCAAGAATATTGCAAATCCGACTGAGGCCGAAGAAGGAGAATC
Organism: Panicum miliaceum; assembly: GCA_032594955.1. Lineage (NCBI taxonomy): Eukaryota > Viridiplantae > Streptophyta > Magnoliopsida > Poales > Poaceae > Panicum > Panicum miliaceum. The sequence continues at coordinate 32,592,212 of CM064056.1, forward strand.
GAAGCCCTTAACCAAGAGAAGAAAACAAAAAAGAATCAGTGGAACCAACTGAAGCCATGGCATGCAGACCAGCCAAAGCACAACGATCACAAGCAGGTGAACACGATGTCAGAGGGCAACGAGCCCAATGACTCCCATACCCCGTCCAACCGAGGACGTGGGGGAAGAGGAGGCCGAGGAGGTCGCAGAGGCCGAGGCTAGCATCAGAAAATCCCTTTTTGCTATTTTCACAGCAAAGACAAGGGTCACAGGACAAACGAATGCCAGTTCTTCAAGGAGAAGAAAGATGAAATTGAGAAGAAGGCCCCAGAGCCCCTGAAGCCTGTCAACTACACATCGCAAGAGCACAAGCCCACGCCTTCGGCATCAAGCCAATGGGCACCGTCCTACCACCATAAAACTACAACCCGCTCCCGTATGCTCCGCCCTACCTGGAGCTGCCGGCGCCACCGATGCCCCAACACGCAGCACTTGCTTCGGGGCATCGTGCTCCCCTCGCAAACTATCACACCGCACCATCCTCTGGATATCACCTTGGCTGGACTCGCACCCCAACAATCCCAGCCTATGACCCCGTGAACTATCAACTCCCACCAGCACCGAAGCTTGAGCCAGGGCAAACCCCCGAGTCCTCCGATTCACCGAAGGTCAACAACTCCGGAGGCCCGATGGTAAACGTCATCAACGCCATATCCGGAGGGTGAAATGAACCAGTTCACGAGATGAAGCAGCAAAGAAAAGACTACCTTCGGGCAGCCAACCATGTCTGCGCAGGCAAGCACTTCAAGACCACATGGTCCCACGTCCCCATAACATTCACCGAAACAGATCTCAGGCTTCAATATTATCCACACAATGACCCCCTGGTCATCAGGGCAAACATTGGCAAAAACACGGTACACTTCTTCGGCAATGATGTCGGAAGAATCCTTGTGGACAACGGCAGTCGGCAGATATCATATTATGGCGATGTTTCGTCCAGATGGGGTTCAGGAAAAAAGATTTGAAAAAATCCACTTCCCCGCTGATAGGCTTCAGCGGGAAGAGAATAGAAGTAGTGGGCAAGGCAGATATAAATATAACCTTCGACCAAGGGCCAACAATGAGAACGGAGGTCATAACCTTCGATATTGTGGACATCCAGTACCCATACAATGCCATCTTCAGCAGAAACACTATCATCAAGTTTGCTGCTGTCATCCACCAGCCTTACCTGTGCATGAAGATTCCCACGGCCGGAGGGGTCGTAACAATTTTCGGCAGCCAAGAGGAAGCCTGAAGGTGTGAAGACAATACTTCTCAATCCTCAAAAAATGTACATGCCATCGAAGACCAAAAGCGAACTGAGGACGAAGGCAGTCAACAGGAGACCGAAGCCCAAGAGGCTACCGAAGGTCTGCAACCAGCAGAGCATACCAAAAGGGTGCCCTTATGCGAAGATGTCCCAGATCACACAGTAACCATTGGCAAAGGCCTGGAGCAAGACAAAGAAGAACGACTTGTCCGTTTCCTTCGGAATAACCAGATGTATTTGCATGGTCGTCGGCGGACTTGAAGGGGGTAAGTAGAGATGTCATGGAGCACGTCCTCAAAGTGGATCCGAAGCACAAACCAGTAAAACAGAGGCTTCAGACAATGTCCAAAGAAAGAAAGAAAGTGGCTCAAGCCAAAGTCCAGAAACTACTAGACACCAGGGTGATACGAGAAGTCCAGTTCTCAGAATGGCTAGCAAATGTTGTCATGGTCAAGAAGAAGAATGGCAAGTGGCGAATGTGTATAGATTTCACAAATCTCAATAAAGCATGCCCGAAGGATGACTACCCACTGCCCAGAATAGATACATTGGTAGATGCAGCCGCAGGGTCAGAAATGATGAGCATGCTGGATTGCTTCTTTGGATATAATCAGATCTGGATGAGGAAGTGCGACGAAGACAAAACCAGTTTCACAACACCCTTCGGCACATTCTGCTACATGAGGATGCCCGAAGGCCTGCGAAATGCAGGAAGCACTTTCAACAGGCCAGTGAAGGCAGTCCTCGGGTCCCACTGGACAAAATCGTCTCAGCATATGTGGACGATGTTGTGGTCCGAAGCCAGAAAAGAGAAGACCATGTGGCAGACCTTCGGGAGACTTTCGCAAACCTTTTGCAGCATGGGCTCAAACTAAACCCAGAGAAATGTGTCTTTGGGGTGACGAAGGGGAAACTCTTGGGATGCATGATTTCTGAGAGAGGAATCGAAGCCAACCCGGAAAAAATTGAAGCCATCAGGCGTATGGAAGCTCCACGCAATCAGAAAGACGTGCAGAAATTGGCGGGCCGCCTGGCTTCGTTAAACAGATTCATCTCAAGGTCCGCCGAACGAAGCCTACCATTCTTCAAGGCACTCAAAGGCTCCGGCAATTTCCAGTGGGGGCTAGAACAACAAAAAAGCATTCGAAGAATTGAAGAGTTACATTGAACAGCTAGCAGTCATGTCTAGTCCCACTCCGAAGGCAGAGCTCTTACTGTACATTGCTTCCTCTGGAGCAGCAGTCAGTGCAGCTCTGGTCGAGGAGCGCAGAACCGAAGGGGTTTTGAAGTAGGTGCCGATATACTTTGTGTCCGAAGCACTCAGCGGCTCAAAATTATTTTAACTCAGAGATGGAGAAGATGGCATACGCAGTGATCATGGCAGCAAGAAAGCTTCGGTACTACTTTGAGAGCCACATAATTACCATACCAACATCGTACCCCCTTCGGGACATGTTCGAGAATAGAGAGGCCTCCGGCAGAATAGGCAAGTGGGCAGCACAGCTTGCAGAGCACACAATTAACTTCACCTCCTGAAGTGCAATCAAGTCCCAAGTGTTGGCAGATTTCATAGCAGATTGGACACCCTCATCCCCAATCCAGCAGCAACCAACGATAGAGGTCATTTGGCACATCTCTAGCGTAAAACTGAAATCTTGGTCATATGAAATCTTGGTCATCTTGGTCGCCCCTTCGGGCGTAAAACTGAAATACGCAGTCAGACTGGACTTCAACGGCTGTACAAATAACATGGCAGAATACAATGGCCTTCTTTTGGGGCTTCGGAAGGCAAGAGCATTGGGAGTCTGGCGGCTATCCATCAGGTCCGACTCAGAGCTTATCACGGGGCACATAGAGAAATCGTACAAGGCACATCACCCGGAGCTGATGAAATATCTAGCAGTAGTTCGGGGAATGGAAAAATACTTCTTGGGCTTCAGCGTCAGAAATTTTCCGAGGGCATTGAACAAAGGGGCAGATGAGTTAGCGAAGGCAGCCGCTCAGCAGAATCCGCTTCCCCCAGACGTGTTCTTCGAAACACTGAAGCAGTCATCAATCCACAATGGCGAAGAACCCGTGAAGTTTGTTAACGCCATCTCTAGCGAAGACTGGAGAGCCACAATCATGGCATACCTCTGAGGACACTTTGCACCAGAGGATGAGAAGGAAGAAAAATGAATGGCGCTTCGGGCCAGAAACTATACAATCATCGACGAAGACCTATACCAAAGGGGGGGGGTGGGCGCACCGCTCCTAAAATGTGTGTCCAGGGACAAAGGCAGGAATCTACTCTCAGAAATACACTCTGGCATGTGCTCGTCTCACATCGGCACACGAGCTCTCGTCGGAAAAGCATTCAGGCAGGGTTTTTATTGGCCTTCGGCAGTGGCAGATGCTCACAAAATAGTCAAAACATCTCCCAACTGCCAGAAGACATACACTACAGCAAGTTCCCGCTCGAAGAGGTACACCTCATCCCGCCGATAAGGCCTCTCTCCCGATGGGGCATCGACATTGTCGGATCACTACTGACGGCCCCGAGCAACTACAGATACGCAGCAGTAGCAGTCGAGTACTTCACCAAGTGGGTTGAAGCAAAAGCCCTCCAGGACATTTCAGCCGGAGCCTATCAGACCCGGTGCAACGAGACTGCACGCGTGGTGTAGAACATTCTAGAGTAAGGGGTGGGGCATGTCTCATACCTTATCCGTACTGTAGAGTACTCGTACACGGGCACAACTAGTCGGTAAAGAAGGAAACTACCCGAAAGTACTCGGTTAGGACTCCTAAGCTCGTACCAGACTAGGATTTCCATGTAACCGTGTTCCCCCGGGATATATAAGGGCGGGCAGGGATCCCTCCAAAGCATAACGTGCATACACATAACCTCCAAGGCAATACAAACCATACAGGACATAGGGTATTATGCATACTGCGGCCCGTACGTGTCTAAATCCTTGTGTTCCTTGCACCATCGAGTTTCAGATCCAGTGATCCCTCACCAAATAATCATCTACCTTAGGGTATCCCTAGGTAGGCTGACGGTAAAAGTACCGATAGAGCCCTCCAAAAATTCTTCTAGCAAAACATTGTGTGTCACTTCGGCGTCCCGAGGGAAATAACTGTAGACAATGGCAAACAGTTCAATTCAGTGACCTTTCGGGCATTCTGTGAACAACTGGGAATGAAGCCATGCTTCGCTTTGGTGTACCACCCTCAGTCCAACGGGGCGGTGGAAAGAGCCAACGACATCATCTTCACCGGTATCAAAAAGAATATCACCGATCCACCGATGGGCAAGTGGGTTGATGAGCTCCTAGGAGTCATTTGGTCCCACAACACAACTGAGTGAAGAACCACGAAGTTCTCCCCATTCAAGCTTCTGTACGGAGAAGAGTGCATGACGCCGGAGGAACTCAAGCTCGGCTCATTACGAACAGCCGAAGAAAACACCACACATGAAGACATGGCGGCAATCGTTGATGTCATCGAAACAGCAAGGCTGCAAGCAGCCGAAAACTTAAACAAGTACCAAGAAGAGACCCGAAGGTGGAAGAACAAAAAGATAAAGCCACGAGAAATCAAGGAAGGCGACTTCGTCCTAAGGCGCATACCGAAGGGCAAAACGAAGGGGAAGCTCAACAGCAAATGGGAAGGCCCATTCCTGGTAACAGAAATGGCACGACCCGAAGCCTGCAGGCTTCGGAACCTCAACGGCGTCGACGACCAATACTAATGGAACAAAGACATGCTCCAGAAGTACTTTGTATAGGAAGCAATTGTAAGGGCACTCAGAGGAAAAACAACCGAAGGGGCTCATAGAACTCACTATATTTTACTTTTTTTCATTTTTCTTTCGATCGAACCGTGATCCAACCATGTATCAAGGACCCGTACTCTTTTCCTCACGGGGGAAGCCTTCGGTCGCCATCATGGTAACCGAAGGTGTGAGGTTTTTAATGAGGCGGTCATCCTATGTAACCCCTTGTAAGATATAAACAAGGACCCCCCAAGAGAACGACTCAACAGGGGAAGAAAGAATGCCGAAGCAACTACCCACTTCCATCGAAGAGGGGTTGTCATCGGCAGGCAGCATACCAAATGCTGAAGATAAGTGAGCACGGGTCGCCGAAGCTGGAAATGCTCGTCACCCCTCCGCTTCACTTCAAATACAAAATAAAAACGAAGCCCTCTTGGACAGGAACCGAAGGCATTCGTAAATGAAAATGAAGTCCACCTGAACAGGATTCAATGGCATTCGCAAGAAAACAAATCGCCATCAACCCGACGCCCTGATCAAGCGAAGGGGGGTGGTGCTTCGCATAGTAGTTCCACCTAACCAGGTCGTCGCGATGCTAACGAAGGGTATACGAAATGAATAGTAAACGCAACCCGAAGCCCCGATCGAGCAAAAGGGGGGGAGGTGGCGCTTTGACCTATAAACTTGTTCAATCGAGCCATCGCGTTGCCAAGGGAGAACACTCAATGACCGATTCACATGGTAATATTAGGAAAATCGCAAAAACTTCGGCACCCCACTCATGTAGGGGGGTCGCTTCACAATCGTGTTTTATTAAACTGACGAACAGAAGCAACAAACGAACAATTTATTTGAATCGAAGCAAAAGGCTTCGGTAAAATTACAACTCAACAATTTAACCATCAACAATTACAGCAAGCCGAAGGCGTGACACAAATCTACACGAAGGAATTAAGTTTCTTCGTCAAACAACCTTCAGTCAATCTCGTCGATCAAACTCCTCGCCGCTATAGTGACAATAGCTTTGGCCATCAGACGAAGTACGACATCAGAAGGGACACCTGCAGCCGATGGAAACGACCCGATCATTTCCGAAGTCGATACATGAATCTCGAAGGACAAACATCGTCCTCTATTGGCTCCTCCTTCGGCTCTTCTAGCCCTTCGGGAGGAGTATAAGGAACTGAGCTATTCCGGATGCGACAGAGCTCGCGACGAAGGGCGCGATCAGTGAGTATCCTATCTCGCCTAACGGGATCTCTTTCAAAATCAGTAAAAAATGCCCTCGCTGCAGCATTGCAGCGTTCATAAAGCACGAGCCTCACATTCCAAAACTCATCGAAAGAAACTTCTGGATACAAAGCTTGAAATTTGATCCAGCTGTGCCCGCCAACAAAAAAGTCATCACGGTTCATGGTCAAAGGCACGATACTTTCGGTCACCTGCACAGGTTCCGACGCAGGGTCCTACGCAGGGCCGAAGGTGTTAGTTTCAAAACAATATTTACAGACCAAAACAAAAGACGAGTCAATTCTATCAATCTCACACCTCACGAGATCGCTCAGGAACCTCCCCTTTGGCCTGACCGCCTGCAGCTGCGGCACTGCTCCCCTCCTCAGCAACATCTTCAGGTGCAGGGGCTTCTCCAGCGCTGGAAGCCGCCACCTCCTATAGAATCTTTTGAGCCCGAAGGTTGGCCTTAGCTTGAAGCTAAAAGAATAAACACAGTGAAGTTAGGATGCAAGCCTAGCGAAAAAACCAAAACAAAACCATTCAAACGACAAACGTACCTGCTCTTTAAGCCGGAGCCCCTCCTGCTTGACGAGGTTGCAGCCAACATTCATGAAGTATTCAGTGAAGTTCTTGGAAATGTTCTTTGGAAGCGCGTGTAGATTCTCGGGGCGGACGCTCTCCTCCGAAGGCCATGCAAAGTCCCGGTTCCTGAGGGTCTTGAGCTGCATCTTGGAGATGGCCGATGATCCTTCGCCTTCAGTGGGCATGAGCGAGCACACCGAAGCAGCAAGGGTCCGGGCAGCAACGACGGCACTCAAGTGACCGTAAAGCTTGCTGCCGGACTCCAGCATCGCCTGGCAAGCCTGAACCCAAGTGAAGAACTTGCTCACAACGAGATTGTCCAAAGTAAGCTCCGGAGCAGTCAAGCCATAAGCAGACAGATGCTTCGGCATTTCAACCAAGAGCTTCTCCACGTCGGCCTTTAGAGCATCCTTCAGCCCCCGATACTTGTCCTTCATCTTGTCATGAGCTCTGAGCATTGCCTGGTTATCAACATCAAGAGATTTAACTCCGGCCTGAGCCTACGTTAAGTTATCCCGGACAAACGGCATGTTGCTCTTTCTCCACGCGAAGGGCCTTCTCCAGGGCAGTCTTCTCTTTCTCAAGCTCGACTATCTGGTCTTCTAACTTCGAAGTCGAAGCCATGTCAGCCCGAAGTTGCTGCTCAGTGAATAGGGCAGTGACAAGAACTTTCATGGACAAGTCGTGGGCGCACCGGAGCATGTTCGGCACGCCCGAGCTCATCAGCTCCTTCTCCATCAGTGGGAAGCAAAAAGATTTTCCCGCTTCTTCGAGGAAGTCATGCTCACGGTCATTGCTCTCGAAACGAAGGCTCCCGACGATGTTCCACCGATGAGAGCAGCTCCAAAGGCCCCCAGCTCGGCTGCAACCAAGGCAGGATCAGCCCGGCGGACAAAGAAGGCTCGTTATCCGTGACGCTATGACCTCCGGACTCGCTCCCTCCTTGATCGCCTCCGGCACGCTCGGACGGCCAAGGAGCATCATCACCGTCCTTGCTCGACGACGAGGGGCCGGAGCTAGAGCCAGAGCTGGAAGTAGACCGCCTCGGGCTCAGGTCGACCCCCTTCGAGCCATCCTTGTCGCCGCCCCCCGGGCAGGAGAATCGACAACCACTTTGACCTCCACCTTGTTGTCGCTCTCTAGGTCTTGGTCACTGAGCTCCACGTGACTCTGGGCCACGGGCAACGCCGAAGCAGCAACAGCGCACAGAGGTGCGGCCGCAATGGGGCTAGCCGCAGAGCCGACAACATCCTCCGAAGCACCGCGCGACCGAAGCGGTGAGGGTGGGTCGAGAAGGCTCGCCAGATGCGGGTGCTTGCTTTTAGCAACACCCTTCAGCGCAGCCCGCCGCTTCCGCTTCTCAAGGGCAACGGTCGAGTCCTGGCCCGGGGCTTCAGCAGGCTTCGCCACCCCAGCGGCCTTTGCTTTCTTCTTCTCCTCGGTTTCACGATGCTTCAAAGAAGCAACGTGTAACACCTCAGGTGTTTTAATTGTTAATCAAGTCTTATTAGTATAATAAAATGCATCACTAACTAAGAAAATAAAAGGAATGGATTAAGTTTGGTTTTGCGTTTACCTTTAAAAAGTTTGTATGTGCATAAATGCATGTACTTTAATGAAACAAATTGGATAACTTTCACATCAAAGCAAATATGGCTATGAAATTAAATGAGCACACCAGTATTAGCATGACCAATAAAAGTTTAGTTGAAGCCTAGGGAAGAAAATGAAATTTTGAAATAAAATGACGCGCCCTCCGAATAGAGTTTTCGTTAAGTTTTTAAAATAACTTTGGAACTAAAGCTCAAACGAACTTTGGCCTGAAACAAAACTTGTAGAACTTTTTATTCTGAACAACTTTCATGTTCAAAAGATTTTGAAATTCAAATTAGAAAATGGAGAAAACGTCCTGTTTGCAACCAGCCCCCTGGAAATTTTTGAATTTTCGCACTTAGGTCCCTCCCGCACCTCTCCCTCCTCTGCTGCACCGCACCCTCGCCCGACCGCCGCCGGCCACCTGGCCCTCGACGCCTGCGCGGCACCAGGCGCCGAGCCAACCCCCGGCGCCCTGCCTGTTGCCCGCCCCCGGTCGCCCAACCGCGGCCGCGCCTTTCTCCTCCCTCCCGCACGGCATGCCCCTGCCCAACCCGGCGCCCTGCAGCACCGCACCGCCGCCCAGTCGCTGGCCGCCGCCCCCTCCACCCAGTGCCCCGTCGTGCCGCCCCAGCTCGCCAACCACACGACCGCGTCGTCCGCACGCGACATCGCGCCCCAGTGCGCGCCCAGCGCACGCACGCCACGCGCATGGCGCGCCTCTGGCCACTGGTCACCGCCGGCCGCCCCCAATGGCGCCCCGCCTCGCCGCCCCCTCCACCCCGCGTTCTGGCCGTGCCAAGCCCGCCCCCATGAGCTCCACCGGCTATAAAGCCCGGCGCAGCGCCCCTCCCTCCTCTCCCTGTTCCTCTTTCTTCCCCGCAGAACAGAGCAAAGCAGAGCCGAGCTCCGCCCCACGCCGCCGCCGTGGAACCCCCTCCTCCGCCCCTCGTCGACCCGAGCTAGGCCCCAAAATCGCTCTCCTACCTCCGCGCGAAGCCTCCCAGCCCAAGCCCCGCCGCCCAGCTCGCCGGAGCTCGCCGGAGCAGAGCTCCACCCGCCGCCGCCCCCCTGGTAGCCGTGGGCAGCCCTGCTCAGACCGCCTCCGCCCCAACCGTGACCACCCAAAGGTAGCCCCCAACCTCCTTTTGCTCCTCCCCCACCTTGCCCTCGCCGCCGGCGACCCAGCTCGCCGGAATTGGGCCGGACAGGATGATCCCCGCCGCAAATCGCGACCAGGGACTACATTGCAAACGCCCAAATCTTCCCAGGGGGTTTTCTGCTAGTTTTCAGGGACCCCTCTATAAAGAAAGTTTTAACCAAATCAGTGAACTTGTAAAATTCGTATAAAATCATAGAAAATTCAGAAAAATGCAAACTAAATTGTTATGGAATCCTTAGAAGAAACTCTACAACTTTTGTTACATAAAGTTTCTCATATTCTCAATATATTTTGCTCTAGATTAAATGGAAGGTTTAATGGACTTCTTTTGTACCCACTGTTGTAGATCATTGCTGACCCTAAATTTTGAGCAGTGAGTTAGTTGCTTGATGCTTAGGGCTGTGTAAAAAGATCAGGACCAAAAGCCATCTCTAGATACATCTTTTGTCCAACCTTGTTTTATGCCATAAAGTGTTAGAACTAATTTTTCCTGCTGTTCTGTGATGTTTAATGACATGAAACTTTTTCTGTGTTGTTGTAGTAGTACCTAGAGGCCATAGAAAAATTTAGAAACATTTTTACTATATGTAACCTGTTCATATGAATTTGTGGTAGGAAAACTTCACTAATTCAAAATAAGTAGTAAAGCACTTAGAAAATGTTTATCTTTGTACTATGAAACACATTAGAGTAGCTCAAGCTGTACAAAAAGTTTCATACATAGAAACCCTGTATAACATCCTGTAGAAACTAATCTTTAATAACATGAGTGTAGCTTGTCCCATTTATTATGCTCTAAATCATGTACAATAAAATCTGAAAAATTTACAGTAGCACAAATATGGTTACCGCAACACCCTGTAAAATGTTTAGCATCAAAACTTGCATGGTTTGTTCTGTATAAAAATAACTAGATTCTAACAGTGGCTGTGTATTACATTTTTCATATTTAACATGCTACACAAAAATGTCTGAAATTTTTACAGTGACCTTATCTCTGCATAATGTACTTTGAATAAAAATTATACTACCAGAAGCTAACTAGATTAGTAATTGTGTTCAACTCATGTTTGTGTTTAAAAAGAAACTAAGTTTTTAATATAACACAACCCCTTCTTCTTTAATGAAGTTAAATAGATTAAGATAAACTCTATTAACGATTGCCCAGAAAATGTTAAAGTAAATAACTTCACAGCAAAACTTATGCCCTATGAACTGCAACTTTATCGTGAAGGAAATAATGTCGTTTACTATCACCACTATTTAAACTTGTGCATTCATGTAGAATCGACGACTCTCGCCGACGGAACTTACGAGCTGGTACCCGCGTCCGAGAGTGAGCAGCGTGAAGCTCAAGTAAATCTAACTGAAGCTCTTGAAGACCCGAGCCCAAGTTCGGAAGAGCCCCAAGCTAACTGTGAAGGCAAGCCCCGGAGCATAACCCATTTCTTTTCCTAAAATTATGCAACTCACTACTCTTTTGCTTGTGCATTAAGTTTATAGGAGTTGAATGAAAACTTAGTTGCATGATGTTAGGAACCCATGCTTGAAAACTAGACGTAAGGTTCGATAGAATGCTGTGCTAATAGGACTCCGGTAAAAGCCGAGTGATTTCCTGTCACTCGCGAGAAAATAGGAGTTGAATGTTTACTACACGCTGCAATCATAAGGACAACGGACGGGCTATGGTACGATGTTTACAATTGAGGCCCGTCTGTTTAGTGAAAAATGCTAAGGCCGCAGGGTGTGGTAGTGGTGGTTAAGTCTTTGAACGTACTAACCACATGCCGAGAATATGGTAATCGGTAAGCTTAAGTACCTGATTGGCCCGGCAAGTGGACAGCAACCTACCCTTTGAACTTCGGTCCCACTATATGGCGAGTGCACGAGTGGTCATGACCCGGCGGCGAACCGTGGCGTGGGACTCGTGTACTCTCGGAGGGTAGCCTCGATCCACGACCCGGAAAGAAAGGGGAAAAGTTGCTCGTGTGACTCTGTGAGTAACCACGTGACGTGTGTTTAGGTTTCCCTTGCAAGGTTAAGAAATTCGATTCGAATCGTCCGTTTCTCACGGCTATTGAGACTGCTTAACCACTTTTACCCACAGAGTAAGAAGAGAAACAATGATGATGAATGAACTTGTTGGATGAAATTTAATGCTTCACCATGTATGATATTGGATAGTTGCTTACCTAGAATGGATAATGAAACTAGAATCTTGAGCTAAAAGTCGAAAGTAAGGATCCACTCGTAGATGCTTTTTGGCAAAACAAACCCCTCAAGCCAAAAGCCTCGCATGTCTAGGAGTCGGCTAAGTATACCTCAATAGTCGGGTAAGCCTTGCTGAGTATTAGTATACTCAGCCTTGCTTGTGGCTTGTTTTCAGGTGAGACCTTCGAAGACATGATTGCTAGTTTGACTTGGCTTTGTACCCTCCCTCCTGGTTGGTCGGTGGAATGGGATACGCCCCCGTCCAACGGAGATAATGCCGAATGATGTCTCGTACGGGCTTCATCGAGACATCCTCATCGTCGAGTACCTTTCGTTATTTTATTTTCCGCTGCAACTTAAACTCTGAAGAACTTCTTAGTTATGATCACTGAAGTACTTGGTTTCCAAACTCAAACTTGGTTTGTAATATTCACTTATGATAATTTTGTAATATTTGCTGGAATGTGGTATTCTCTGGGCTCATCGTCGCATGAGCATTTGTATGTATGGCATTCGATCCGCTCTACCGTGGTTGTATCGGGAGGTTATACCCGACAGACCAGTGGATTACTCCGTTTGAACTGTAAGGTTAACCGAGATCGCCCTAATAGTGATGGTTAATACACTTGAGCCGGATTAATTCAGGTGGTTCTGCCACACAACGCGAGCGGGAACTTCAAGATAAAAAAATTGGAACACGCGATTCGCGCATCCCACCGAGCGTCCTGAGCACAGCGCGGTACTCAATAGGCGCGTCGGCCCCCAAGATGTTGTCAGTGCGACGCTCCACCGAAGCAATGTCCAACGCTACAAAACATACAAATTTAGAACTTACACGACCTCCAGCAGTAGAGAATAACACAGGCAAAACAACTCACCTTCTTTGGTCAAACCGAAGCTCTTTTCGAAGTCCGGCATCGGGAGGCCACAGACATCTTCGGCCCAATCGATGATGGCCCACCCGGCCCGAAGAGGCCAGCACTTGCAGGCTACGTACTCCTCCACGAGGTCACGTGTGCCGAAAACCTTAGAAATTTCGTGAAGCACCGAAACAAAAGCCTGGTGCTCCACCTTCTCTTCAACGTCGAAACGAGGACAGGCCTTCCGGAGAACCTCCACTTTCTTCCCGGCCAAGGAGCACGGCTGCCCAGAGGCGTCGACCAGAGCCTTATGGTAAAACCAGTACGAGGTCCAATCCTCCCACTTGTTTTTGTACCCAGCCACCGGACTGGAGACAACATCACGATATGTAAAGTTGTAGCATCCGTACTGAGCTTCGGCCTCCATGCTCTCATCTGCTGACTTCCCCTCGGCAGGAACAAGCACGGTCTTGCGCAGAAAGTGAACACGATGCACAAAGCCGAAACCTTCGGCGGTTGGCTGCAGCCGGCATGTCTTCGACACCCAAAAGTACAGGCAAAGCCGGACGAAGGCATTCGGCGTCAGCTGGTGAAACTTCATGTCGAAGGCTTCGAGGATCTGAGCGACCACAGGGTCTAGCAAAAACCGAATGCCAGTTGAGAAAAAGTCACGAAAGACGATCACCTCATCGGGCCTGGGGTTCACAACCTTTTCACCCTTCGGTGGAGCCCGCCCAGCACCGGCGGCGAGAACCCCAGCGCTGATCAAGGCCTTGATGGTGACATCAGTCACCCGGCTCCGCCCCATCTCCAGTGTGGGAGGCAGCAAGCAATCCGGCTTCGGCGCCATTTCCGAAGGGTTGTCGAGGTCCGCCGTCCTTGGCAAGGATGTAGATCCGAAGTCAGAGCACAACTGAAGACATAGAACTGAGAGCTCGAAAAAACTTGAGGCAGGAAAGGTGAAAGTAAGAAATGAGATGGCGCGGTGAAAGTGGCGAAACGCCACCCTCTTATAGCCGCGAAAATGCGGAAAGACGACGTTGCCCCCGACCATTAACTTCACGCCAGGTGGAAGTCGAATGGTCGTAAGGGCAAACATGTCTTTTCACACTTTTTGCACTCATGAAAATAATCATCCCAATTTTTGCCCATCTTATCCTCTGATCAACAAAACAGGAAAAAGCTACGGACCCCGCTTCGTGATGCAGGACACGAGGCGGGATCCGAAGGGTGGCGCTTCGAGGCACGCTACGCTCGCCGAGGGGCTACTCTTGGGGACACCACCATAGGATCCCGCCGAAGGGCCACGTCATCGAATACCGAAGGACGAGGGCCCCACGAAGGCACCCCGAAGCACCTCATCACCAAAGACCCGGGGTCCCAAAGGCCCTGCCAGTCGGGGGGACCGATACCTTCGGTGGACCTTCGGGACAAGAGGACCGAAGGTCAGCCGAAGGAGACGGAGGCGATGAGCTGTAAAGATCGGGTAGAAGTGAAATTACTAGATGCCCCTAGAATATTCCCAGAATATATCCGTTAGGGGTAAAAAGGTGTAATTGTGATCAGAGTAGTTGTAACCGCCCCTATAAATATCCATGTAACTGTAACTGATGGGACAGATCCGAGTGCAATTGAATACCATTTACTTGTGCAATCCGAAGTATCTTATTATTCAGTTATTGTTGATTTAGTTTCCAGATGCTTCTTCAACCCGAAAGGTACCTCCACCAACAATACTATCATCACCATCAATTCGTGCGTCGAGATCCATGAAACGCTGTCCTCTTTCTCGTATTCATGGTGTATTTCCATTTTTCCTCGATGTACATCCCCACGCGCACTCATGTGAGTCTGGCAGACTGTGCTCCATCTGTCATCTGCACTCGCGCTCTCTCTCAGCTTCTGTCATTTCTCTCTCGCTCGCTCTCGGCATCCGTTCCCTTGTACCGCGGCCCATCAGTATATATACTTTATCTTTTCGCTCAAAATTGTTGTTTAATTACATTTGTTGACATTTTGAATTTGTTGTGGCAGTCAGAAACTCATTTTCCCTTTTTATTCTGTTATTGGTAAGGGCATAGCATACTCTACAGTCAGCTGGACCAAGAGATGCCTACAAAAAGTTTTAGTGTGTATTTTCTCTGCATTAGAGCAATAATAAGGGCACTTTGCTCCCCCACTACGGACAAACTTCTACTGATGATTAACTTGGACTGGGACATCTTGAAAATTCTTTAAGCTGGAAAGAGAAGAAAAACTGTTAGCGCATTGAGCTAATAAATAAATTTGGAAAGTGGTTAAAATTGCCAAAAAAATGACATGTAGAAAAAATATGACACTAGCAGATTGTGCTGATAGGGAGAAATTGACTTAAGCGATACTCTAATATTTTCCGGCTATGGCGACCGACGTAGAGAGAGGAAAACCGATATTAGAGAGGAGAGAGGAGAGGGGAGATGGAGAGAGGAGAGAGGAAAGCGGTATAGATTTTTGTGCAGGTACCGTATGTCCGTCACAATACACGTATTGCATCAAAACAATGAATAAACGGGGGAGGTGGACGATATGACGAGCCGCGAGATCTGTGGTGTGGATTGTGTCCGCTGAGCGGACGTCCACCAAAAAACCGCGTTGCTTAACCTACCTTCGGACTCCTCGGCGCCATGCGCGCTGCTCCGCCCCCACCGATCTCACCGAGCCGCACTCGGAGGCAGATGCAGCACCGTCCGTTCCTCTCGCCTGGCCACTAGCCCGCATCGATCTCGTGATCTCGTGCAGCGGCAGCATGTCCCGCCGCGTGAGCGCGGCCCTTGGCCGGTGCTTGGAGCTGGAGCGCGTCATCACCGGCCGCTTCCACTCGGGAAGACTCGGCCTCGACAACGCCGTCAAGCTGTTCGACGAATTGCTCCCGGTCGCCAGGTCCGCCTCGGTTCGTGCCTTCAACCAGCTCCTCACCACCGTCTCTCGCGCCCAGGGAAGGGGCTCCTCATCCTCTGCGCTCGTCGTCCCCCTCTTCAACCGGATGGTCCGTGCCTCCCCAAATAAGGTAGCTCCCGACTTAAGCACCTACAACATCATCATCTGCAGCTTCTGTAGCATGGGCTGCATTGAGCTCAGTTTCGCCGCCTTCGGTCTCGTCCTTAAGACGGGTTTTAGGGTGAATACCAGAGTCATCAATCCGCTTCTCAAAGGTCTCTGTAACGCAAAGAGGGTGCGGGAGGCAATGGATGTATTGCTCCGACGAATGCCTGAGTTTGGTTGCACGCCGGATGTATTTTCATACAACATAGTTCTCAAGGATTTCTGTAATGAAAGGAGAGCTGAGGAGGCACTTGAGCTGCTCCACATGATGGCCGATGATGGAGGTGGTAGCTGCCCACCAAATGTCGTGGCGTACACCACCGTCATCAATGGCTTGTTTAGAGACGGCCAGGTGGACAAAGCTTACAACCTATTTCGGGTGAAATGGATAACCGGGGGATTTTTCCGACTGTTGTGACCTACATCACAGTCATTGATGGTCTGTGCAAAGCTCAAGCAGTTGACAGGGCTGACAGTGTCCTTCAGCAGATGATTCATAAAGGTGTCAAGCCAGACAATAAGGCATATACTTGTCTGATCCATGGATATTGCTCTTCAGGACAGGGGAAAGAGGTGGTTCGAATGCTCAAAGAAATGTCCGCACATGGTCATCACCCAGATGTTGTCACTTGTAGTTCGCTGCTTGACTATCATTGCAAGAATGGAAGATGCACAGAGGCTAGGAAGATTTTTGATTATATGATTGAAAAGGGCACAAAACCTAATGTAACTGCATATAACACTCTGCTTAATGGGTATGCTACCAAAGGAGCTCTTTCTGATATGCATGGTCTCTTGGATTTGATGGCAGGAAATGATATTTCACCTGACCATTATACCGTTAACACAGTTCTGTGGGCGTATGCTAAAGGTGATATGATAGATGAGGCAATGCATATATTTGACCAAATGAGGCAGCAAGGGTTGAGTCTTAATGAAGTCAGCTACGGAGCAATAATAGATGCACTTTGCAAGTTCGGAAGAGTGGATGAAGCTATGCTTAAATTCAATCAGATGATCAATGAAGGGGTGACACCTGGCATCGTTGTTTTTAGCTCACTAGTTTATGGATTGTGCACTGTTGGCAAATGGGACAAGGCTGAGGAATTATTTTCTGAAATGCTGAGTCAAGGGATCCATCCTGATGCCACGTTTTTCACCAGAATAATGCATAACCTTTGCAATGGAGGACGGGTCACGGAAGCTCAGAGTCTCGTTGACTTGATGGTACGTGTAGGTGTGAGGCCTAATGTTATCTCATATACTACATTAATAGATGGCTACTGCTTAGAAGGTAGGATGAAGGATTGTTATGAAGTTACTTGATGATATGGTCCGAGTTGGCTTGAAACCAGATGTTATTTCTTATAATACTTTGCTTCATGGCTATTGTAGAGCTGGCAGGATAGGTGATGCAGTTAGACTATTAAGAGAAATGTTAAGCAATGAAGTTAGGCCTGGAACTGACTCTTATAGCACGGTACTTCAGGGTTTATTTCAGTCTGGGAAATTTTCTGAAGCACAAGAACTCTATCTCAATATGATCAAAAGTGGAATGCAGTTGGACATTTACACGTACAACATAATTCTGAATGGTCTTTGCAAAAATAGTTGTGTTGATGAGGCATTTAAAATATTTCAGAGTCTATGTTCTAAGGGTTTTCAACTTCACATTCTTACCTTCACCATTATGATTGATGCTTTGCTCAAAAGTGGCAGAAAGGAAGATGCTATGGATATGTTCACTGCTATCTCTACCCATGGTTTAGTTCCAGATGTTATGACCTATGGCTTAATGATAGAAAATCTCATAAAAGAAGGGTTGCTAGAAGAGTCTGACAATCTATATTTAGCAATGGAAAAGAGTGGATGCACTCCAAACTCATGTATGCTAAATGCTCTAGTTAGGAGGCTGTTGCATCAAGGTGAGGTAATGAGGGTTGGGGCTTACCTCTCCAAAATTGATGAGATGAACTTCTCGCTTGAGGCATCCACTACTTCCTTGCTAATATCAGTTTTCTCGAGGGAGGAATATCAGCACCAAATGATGTCCCTGCCTAAAAAGTATCATTTTCTTGTGGATGCCAAGAAACGAGGATTATTTCAGAGGAATTGGATTCTCAACTGTGTTGAGACATCTCTATGTGACCCCTAAACTTTTGGAGTGACTGTCTGTCCAATGCAGTGATTATTTCTGTCTCAAGCTCTAATTTACTTTCCAGATTATGTGGTCTCCATTGTTTCGAGAAATGCTATCAGTGCTCTTTAGTATCAAGTTTATCACCAAGTGAAAATTATCTTGCTTTCAGATGCAGTTATCATTAGAACAGGATTCAATTTACAAGTTAATGGTACAGCAAAATTTGGATGCTTTTTGTTGCACAATTTGTTTAGGAATCGTGCACTCCCGAAGATAAAATCAATCAAAAGTGTTTACTGCTTGCAAATCAATGGATCTGGTAAATTCAATACTATCATTCTATGGATTAAGAGATTAGGAACATGTGCCATAACATATAGCGACAGACTTGGTAGGTAAATTTCTAATCAAATACACTATCGTATCTGCTTCAAGCTATCTGGGCTGTGATATATAAGAGATTCTGCACATAATCTATTTCTGCAATAGTTACAGTCCCAACTACACTCGAACTCTTTGCAGTGTAGTACATCTGACTGTAACCACAGAACAGGGGAGCCGCAGCACGAACAAACCAAGGATCTGAGCTTTGCAGTGTAGAAAAACGACAAAGGCAGAATTACAGTAGAGCTACAGCCGAACGCATGGCTTCATGCTAGTTGCCTGGCATAAGCTCCTCTAAGTTTCTAACTTGGCTGGGGCAGGGAGGCCCTGCATCGTTGCGAGCGGCAATGTTGGTGAGGTGGCTTTTGTCGGGGACAAGCATAAAAGCAGCCTCCTTGAAGCTGATGGCGTTGATACCCTTGGTGAGAGCCTGCATTCCGAGCTCCATTGGGTAGTCCTTGACACATCCAACTCTTCGACCAGCCCCAGTGCTCCATTTCAGGGACAGCCTGTGGCCAAGTTGATAGGACTTGGACTCGCCCTTGGATTTCATCCTTTAAAGAATTGCGTTTTGTGGGACATCGGTGGCTCTATGGCTTTGAAGACCACCTGACAAGGTTCTTTGATAGGTTGGCCTGGCTAGTTCTGCAGCAACGTTCTCGACTTCATCACCTTCTATCATGTTTGGAGGGGAAATCACTTCTGGAGAAACTCAACCCATGAATTCAGCAGTAAGATTCTTTGAACCATCAGGCACCGGATCTTCATCGTAGTCTTCTTTGGTAGAAGAGCAGGCCTGAGTGGCCAAAAGCAAGCACATTAAATGAATCCATTAGCAATTTGGTGAGGCAAGATTTTTTTAACTTGTGAATGGTTAAAATAGTTACCTCAACTTCTTTGAGATCAACTCCAATCTCTTCAAGGAAGTTCATGAAATTGCTGAGGTTCTCTGCGCTTGGTTTGTAGTGAACACTATAGGCCCAGATGGACTTCATATTAGCAGAACGCGACCAATGAGAAAGCACAGGAACAAGAAATAATCATAGTATAAAAGTTTAGGTGGGTAATAAAACAATGAAATATATGCATGACACACTCT
This sequence comes from Panicum miliaceum, assembly GCA_032594955.1. Classification (NCBI taxonomy): domain Eukaryota; kingdom Viridiplantae; phylum Streptophyta; class Magnoliopsida; order Poales; family Poaceae; genus Panicum; species Panicum miliaceum. Next base: position 32,611,611 of record CM064056.1, read on the forward strand.
TTAAAATTTAGCCAGATAATAGAAACATGAAAGGGCCCATTAATTTGTAGTGACTGAATCAAGATAAGTAGATAGTCTGATGTGTACTAGACAGATGTAGATTCAGAACCTACATTTTCCACTATACAACCTCCAAAAGTTGTAGGAAAACATTTTATGAATGGATACAAGTTTATATTTTGTATTGTCCTCCAAAAGGATTTTATAAACATTTATTAATGGTAGCCTATGCAACAGAAAAGAATGAGTTGGAGACCATGCACAATGAAAAATTCATCAATTCCGGGACATCAAGAGAGCTTCCTGGACATCAACAGAAAAGGGATGTTGAAATACACCTCTCTTTCTGGATGGATAAATCAGGTTTTACAAATAAATTTAGCAGTGGTAAATGTACTGTAACAAAATGAACCAGAAGATATAGTATTGCCTTCCGCCGGCAGGATGGTAGTTGCTCCCCGTCGGCTTGCCAGTTGTCGTCTGCTGCCGATATCCTTGGTTACTTGGCATCAGCGCTGCTTGCTCATGTTCGCCTGGCATGGAAGATGTCTGCTGGAGGAGCCTGATGTGAACAACCACCCATTCTAGTTGGAGTGGTGAATGGTGGCCCACAAGATTGTGGTTGTGCCGAAGATATTGGCGGTGGCACCTTCGGCAATACTATCTCCTCTGTCTGCACGCCTTTGCCTTTGTAGTCGGGAGCTGATGGATCTATAGGGAAGTATGCGGGCCCCGTTTGCTGCTGAGGCGACCCTCCGACTGCCTGTTGGATCAGGTTTGACAGCGATTGATTGATCAATGCGTGGTGCATGGCCTGATTGACTGTGTCTTGAAACCTTGGCGCACCAGACATTTCAGCTGATCCATCTGTCGTCACCGTGACAGATGGTGTCGGCAATTGGGTCTTTTGGATCACCTAGCCTCTGATCTTGCCGAAGGAATCCAAATAGAGTTTGATGTATGCATCTCTATTGGCTTCGACCAGCTTGTTCTGCTCATCGTTGAGGTCCTCCCAGGTGACCTCGATGACATTCTCGGGGTCGGTGATGTAAGGCATGGTGAAGAAGTTGTTGTCGTGTCCCACCTGACGTGCCAAAAAGCGTGTTTTCATAAAAATTGGACGGTGAATCTTGTGGACCACGACACACTAAGGGCTGGTAGCTCTGCTTATCTCTAGTGCAGGTCTTGCAAATCAGGTTCGAGGCGTGCCAGTCAATTTGACCTGCAATTAAAAAATAAAAGAAATTCAATCAGTAAATAACAAGGAACACATTGGCTAGGATTCCGAATAATTCCCAAAAAAATATATCGGCCTCGCCGTTCGATACTTGATCTGTACATTGCTTATAAAGCCGAATATTTGTCGAAGCAGGATTAAGAATAAAATTTTCATAATTAAATAGAAACACTTAGTCGTACCAAATTTACCGACACCATTAGTCGGATCAGACTCAACCGAGACAGCGCTAACAGCAGGGCGACAAACCGAGTAAAATTAAACGATGCATCTAACTATATCGGAAATTATGCTTATCATGAAGCCCAGAATCGGCCAAGAAGGGCTGATTGATGCTATCAAGCCATCATAACTGTGTCATTGTTGTTGATAAACGAATCTAACCAATAAGACTTGATCTAACGTTATTATTCAAAGATCGGACCTAACCGAGACAGCTTGAGATAATAAGATTAGAGCAAACGAATAGGCCGACGAGTTCACCCACACAAGTGGCAAGATTGATGATAACTGGATAGTTTTAGTGTAGTTCAACCAAGAGATCTGCTATCAGACGGCTTCATAAAAGATTAGGTAGAAATCGATGGTTCTTTGATCGACACTAGATAAATCGAACGATGCAACCTTACAAGAACTTGATAGATATTGATAACGATAACTGATAGATAAACTAGATGAAACTAAAGCGATACGCCGGTAATTAAAGCCTAGAAAATTTGATAAAACGAACTCACCAACAAACCGGAGATCGATCCCATGCTGCCCTGCTTGATGAAAAAGCCGTCGAGAATACTTCTAACTTAACACGACTTAACAACTCGACCGAAAAGAAATGACTAAATCTACTATATTTACAAAGTTTCCATAATACATCGGACTCTCGTAAAATATCTGCTGATGTTACTTTCCCATCCGAGTCGTAGCCCTTCACCACGCAGCCTTTGATTAAGCCTTGACCGCACCTTGACCATGTCAGCGGCAGCTTTGACCAAGTCTTCAAGTATATTGGACCGAACGAGCTATCGGCCTTCAAAAAAAATCTTCTATCGGCTTCACTTCCACCTACCAAAATTGTACTTGCAAAATTCTGGTATCAACAGCTATATACATTGATAATTAGCACATCAGCTCCGATGAGCAGGGTAAATCCAGTATGCATAGCTACATGGATATCAACTCAACATGTGCGGACACAAGCAATCATCCCCCAACTTGCTCGCTTCACACCATGTGTAATTGCCAATAGGCATGGTGCATCAAAGAATAGAATAACATAAGAGTACAGGACTTTTGATCCAGGGGCTAAAAATTAGTTTTAGATGATCCAAACAGTGGGTCTAAACGTGAGCTAAAAATTAGCCAACCTTCCAACTAAGTTTAGTTTATTAGTCCTCCAAACTCAGCTAATAAGGACTAATTTCTTGTAAAAGATAGCAAAATCAAATACCCTCCTCCAATAGTTTAGTTTATTAGCCTATGATCCCTGGACGATAAAGGGCCCGAAAAGTAAAAGTTTTTGTTTGAAAACAGAAAGGTGTGTTGTGAAGTAGCTACTCATCGTGAAGATCGAGGGCGCCTCCTCCGCCACCGCCAAGTCTATCAGGAGAGGGCGAAATGGAGATTGAATCGTTACACCTGCGATACGGAGAATTTCGAGCGTTAACGACTTTGTACAGCGCCGTTATCGAATCTGGTAGTATCATATTACAGAGTGCTCAAGCCAAACAATAACTAATGTAATTTCTTTGCAGTGTGATCGGATCACACCTAAAAACAGGTGAACCAAACACCTGATAGGTTTAGGGATCGACTAGGAGTATGTCAAGGGGGTCCTTTGGCTTTGTTCGGTATGGATCCGAGAGAGAGGGGGAAAGAGGTATACCTTCCCATGTGGAGGAGCTCGAGCCGCTGGCCATCTCGGGTTCGTCGGTGGAGACCGCACACGGGTAGCGACGGTCGATGTAGGGGTCGCCGGTGTCGGAGACGAACTCGTGGCGGCGACGACGGCGTGGTCGCAGGGGCGGCGGCGCTTCCTGCCGCTACAACGCTTCCCTCGGGATCGGATTAGAGATGTTGGTGGGGTGACTGGCGTGGTGAACTTTGTACCGTGCGCCCCGCCCCCCACCTCTTCTTTATAGTGCTGCACAACGGGGGCCACCAACCATGTTAGGGTTGGGCGCCCCCAATCAGGGCGCGAGTCAAGGCCCGGCCCATTCTCCCCCTTGATCTCATCGTATACTTTTAACTTTATACTTTATAAATCTTTTCACTTTTATCATTCCATCACGGATTAGTGCGTAGAACTGCATTATCTTCATGGTCAATTGTCGATAGAATCAACAACTACAACACACCTTTCTATTTTCAAACATAAACTTTTACTTTGCGGGCCCTTTATCGTCCAGGGATCATAGGCTTTCCCTTAAACCCATGCCGGCTAAGTGTTCTCTGAACACATTGGGTGGTAATCCTTTCGTGAGCGGATCTGCTAGCATATTCTTTGTTCTTATGTGCTCGAGACTTATAGTTTGATCCTGGACTTTCTCTTTCATAGTATAAAACTTTATTTCAATTGGCTTGGAAGCATTACTTGATCTGTTGTTGTGAGCATAGAACACAGCTGGCTCATTATCGCAGTACATCTTGAGTGGTCTTTGAATACAATCCACCACTCTCAAACCGGGTACAAATTTCTTTAACCACATTTCCTGCCCCGTGGCCTCATAACATGCTATAAACTCAGCATACATTGTGGACGATACAGTGAGTGTTTGCTTTGAGCTTCTCCACGATATAGCTCCTTCTGCGAGAGTAAATATATAATCTGACGTTAGCATGAGGCCTTTTTGTGCCTTGCACATAACGCAAAGCTTTCTTTACCATATTCTTGTGATCTATTCCTGGATTTTCTGATATCTGCCAAGAACCCCGGTAACAAAAGTTAAATCAAGGCGTGTAAATATTTGAGCATACTATAAGCTTCTGATAGCAGAAGCATATGGTACCGCTTTCATACGCTCCTTTTCATATTTAGTGCTTGGACACTGAATGTTCCCATATCTATTACCCTTGACTATAGGAGCAGGCGAAGGTCTACTCGCATACTAAATTTCTTTAAAATCTTTTCTAAGTATGCCTTCTGCGATAGTCCTAATACCCCATTTCTTCTGTCTTGGTGAATTTCATGCTTAAGACATATGACGCTTCACCAAGATCTTTCATATCAAAGTTTAAGGACAAAACTTTTTTGTTTCCAGTAGCATACTGACATCATTGCTAGCAAGCAAGATATCATCCACATATAGGATCAGGAAAATGTATTTCTCATTCTTAAACTTTGTATAAACACAGCTGTCCTCTACATTCGCTTTAAACCCAAATTTCTTTATTATACTGTCAAACTTTAAATACCACTATCTAGAGGCTTGCTTTAATCCATAAATGGATTTCTTTAGGCAGCATCCCATATTTTCTTTTCCTTCCATGACAAAACCTTTCGGTTGTGCCATGTAAACATTCTCCCCCAAATCCCCATTGAGGAACGCTGTCTTTACATCCATCTGATGTAATTCTAAATCGTAATGTGCTACTAAAGCCACTATTATTCTAAAGGAATCCTTACACGAGACTGGAGAAAATGTCTCATTGTAATCTATCCCTTCTCTTTGCGTAAAGTCTTTTGCCACAAGCCGTGACTTAAACCTTTCTATATTCCCTCTAGAGTCACATTTAACCTTGTAGACCCTTTTACAGCCTACTGTTTTGGCTCCTTTAGGAATTTCCTCTAAGTCCCAAATGCTGTTGAAACTCATTGACCTCATCTCATCTTCCATGGCGTCTAGTCACTTTGATGAGTGAGCACTTCTCATGGCTTCTTCATACGAAGTGGGATCACATTTCATATGAAACTCTTCTATAACCAATTCTGTATTATAAAGAAATGGCTGTTTTTCTAACTCTTTGAGACCTTCTAGGGGCCTCAACCTCTGGCACATTCTGTGCATCACTTTCTGGCATATCTCCTATATGTGGTTGTTGGTCCTCCTCATGTGCAACAACGGGTTCTATCGGCTCCTGAAGGACATGTTCCAGATTTTCACCCACTGTTGACACAGTGGAATCACATCAGGCGCTGGCACCGCAACATCAGGGATTGTCGGTGCAGCAACAACAGGTAGTGAGAAAAATGGCTCATGAATCATCGGAGTGGGCACATATACCCGCTTCTCCTCAAGGTCAATTTCTCGAGCCACCATGCTCCCTCTCATCATTTCATCCTCTAAAAAGATAGTGTGTCTTGTTTCTACAAACTTTCTATATCTATCTGGACAGTAGAAACGAAAACCTTTTGATCTTTCAGGATAGCCAATGAAACGGCAGCTTACTGTTTTGGGATCCAGTTTCCCAATATTTGGGCTAAACACTTTAACCTCAGTTGGACTCCCCCACACCCGCAAGTGGTTCAGTGATGGTACTCTTCCTGTCCATAACTCCTGTCCCACAAGTGTTTTGGGCACCTACTTACTTGGTACTCTATTGAGAATGTGAATGGTGGTTTTTAATGCCTCCATCCATAGTCCCAATGGCAAGGTGGAGTAACTCATCATACTGCGCACCATATCCATCATTGTACGGTTACGCCTTTCAGCTACTCCACTTTGCTGAGGCTCGCCCGATGTGGAGTACTGGGCTACTATACCATTTTCCCGTAAGTATCTTGAAAAAGGTCCAGGAACTTGTCCATAGGGGTATGTCGACCGTAGTACTCCCCCCCCCCTCCCCGGTCGGATCTAACTATTTTAATTCTTTTATCATGCTGATTTTCAACTTTAGCTTTAAATATCTTAAATTTATCCAACGCTTCCAATCCTTCTTTAATTGGATAAATGTAGCCAAGCCGGGAGTAATCATCTATGAACGTTATGAACGAGTCATAGCCATCCATACTTTTCACAGGAAATGGACCACAAATATCAGTGTGGAATATCTCTAATGTTCTTGTGCTTCGTTTGGCACCCCTTTTTATTTGCTTTACATACTTTCCTTAAGTGCAATCTACACATTGTTCTAAGTCTGAGAACTCTAATTGAGGAAGACTTTCCTTCTTAACAAGTCTTTCTATTCTCCCCCTCGAAATATGGCCTAGACGACAGTGCCATAATTTCGATATGTGATGAGTTCTCATTCTCTGATGAGGATACATTAACATTCACATCACACATGGAATTCACTTTGTCATGCAGTGACAATAAATAAAGCTCATTGTGAAGGAAGGCAACACTAACACATTCATTATTAAACATAATCTCACATTTGCCACTTCCAAAGTGACAATCATAATCATCTTTGCCCATGCGTGAAATACTAATCAAGTTTCTATGCAAAGAAGGAACATAAAAAACATCTCTATGTAGAAGTGTGAAGCCATCAACTAGCTCTAAAGTGACGTCGCCAACAGCTTCAACTTCTGCTTGAACTCCATTTGCGACTTCAATGAATCTTTCTCTTCTTTGCGTAGTCCTCATCGAACGGAATCCCTGTAAAGAATTTGCATCATGAACAGTTGCACCTAAGTCAATCCACTAAGTAGATTTCGAATATTGTGTATACAAGGATTCATTTACAAATGATATAATGTTCTCACCATGCTTTGCCATGATTTTCTTTAGGTGTTCGGGGCAATCTTTCTTGTAATGCCCCTTCTTCTTGCAGTGGAGACACTGATCTTTATCCACTGTGAAGCTATTCTGCTGATGCTGAGGAGGCATGGGAGCCTTGCCAGGTGCCTTTGAGGAAGAGCTAGGCTGAAAGTTCTTTTTCTTGTTGTCCTTCACATAGTTCACAAAACCACCATGTGAAGATCTAATTATGTCCTCTTCATGCCCACACATGGCTATCATCTTTTCCATGTCCCACTGTTCTGGCTGCATGTTGTAGTTAATGACAAAAGGATCAAACTCTTTTGGCAGGGAAGTAAAAACCAAATAAATAATGTGCCCAGGTTTGAGCTCAAGATCAAGTGGCTTCAACTTGGCTGCCATGTTGTACATCCTGAGGATGTGCTCTCTTATGCCATTTCCAATACCAGTGTACCTTTCTATCACCAGCTGCTTCATCAGCTGGGTAGCATATGTCTTTGAAGACCTAGTAAACTGGTTCTTTATCTTTTCAAGGTACTCTGTGACGGAGTCACACTCTACGATCGAGCCTAGAATAGCAGACTCAATCGTGTTCTTTATCACAGCCATGCACTTTTTGTTTGCAGTGGTCCACTTTTTGTGCTCTATGCTCCATGCTAACTATATGCGACCATGGTCCAGCTCCTTTTTCTTCCATGTAGCATCAGTATATTCTATCTCACTCACTGGCCCTTTGGGCTCAGCGGGCTCCGGTGTGGTGACAACCTAGTCAACTTCACCACAGATGAAGGCTAGATCAATCTTTTTCCTCCATTATGTGTAGTTGTCTCCTTTGAGGGTTGGGATGTCTTTGATACACCCCAACAAGTAGTACCCTCCTGAAAGTTACAAAGGTGAGAACACAACAATAATTGCATGTCTTAGTTCCAACGATTGGTCAAAATTAAAACATACAACTATTTATGCAATTTAAATCTACATCACCGTTAGGCAGAAATAGAAATAAATGCACATAAACATTAAATCATGAAGTTGTTATTAACCACGTTGGTAAGAAAATAACAGCATCATAATTCTCTAAAAATAAACTCTTTAATCATGCTCTTAAAATTTAATTTCCTGTTGGTTCCAATTAAATTAAAGGAGCAACTATATAAACTTTTGCAGTGGAAACATGTAAAAATATACATATTCAAAAGCAACAGCACTGTAAAACTTTACTTTTCTCTAGACAAATTATCACGTTGGTACAAATTTGAATAGAGATCAAACTATACCAAAAACATTAAAATAATTGCTTCTGAAAAGAATAAACTTAATTCGAAAATGATACTGTTCAAAACCTTATTTTGGCCCAGTTGAAAGAAATTGGCCCACGGTCCACGCTCTTGCCACGCGCCCGTGTCCCAGGCCGCAACTTGGGCCTGGGCCGGGAATTCTCACCCCCGCCTGGGCCAAAAATGGTATGTTGGCCGGTGGGCGCTCCTGACCGTCGGATCTCAGGCTGCCCGGCGATTTCGCCGGATGAAAAAGCCGGCAGCCGCCCACCCCAAAACCCTAGCCTCATTTCTTCCTCCCCCAGCCTTCTCTCTCGCGCCGCTCGCGCGCGCTGTCGATTGCAATCATGCTAGCGCCCCGCCGGGGTCGGCCATGGGTTCCATGGCCTGTGACCCTCTTTCTCTCTGAATCAACTCTCCTTTTTTGCCTCCTTTCTTTCTCCTCCACGGCGTGTGCAAGGCGTCAGCGAGGGGACGGCGGTCGCCCGTGATGGCCAGAGGCGAGTGGTGGCGCTGCCGCGAGCCCCCTCGCTGGCGCGCGCGCTCGCCGGAGGGTGAGAGCGCCACCGTTGAGCAGCCTTGCAGCTGCACTTGGAGCCTTTGCGTGCGTTGCGTGGAGTGCCGCCGCGGCTCAGCTTGTGCTTTCCCACGCGGGGGGCGTCCTGCCCGCGCGGCGGCGATGATGACGGCGGCGAGGAGTACCCAAGTAAGTTCTCTTCATCCCCGCCGCCACTGTTTCTTCTCTGGATGGATTCTAGGGTTACAGTTACAATTAGGGTTAGGGTTCCTCTCTGATTTCTTTCGATTATATTATGAATCCTGCCTCTCTTTCTGATTTCTTTCGCTTCATTGTTCGAATCCAACCCCAAACAAGATCTACATCCTAGGTAGGCGTCTGATACCATTGATAGATTTAGGGGTCGACATAGGAGTAGGTCAAGGGGGCCTTTTGGCTTTGTTCGGTATGGATCTGAGAGAGATTGAGAGAGAGAGAGAGAGAGAGAGAGAGAGAGAGGAAAACAGGTATACCTTCCCCTGTGGAGGAGCTCAATCCGCTGGCCATGTCGGGTTCATCGGTGGAGGCAGCACACGGGCAGCGACGGTCGATGTAGGGGTCGCCGGCGTCGGAGACGAAGTCATGGCGGTAGCGGCATGGTCGCAGGGGCGGCGGCGCTTCCCACTGCTACATCGCTTCCCTCGGGATCAGATTAGGGATGTAGGTGGGGTGACTGGCGGCGCGGTGAACTATGTACCGTGCGCCCCGACCCCCACCTCTTCTTTATAGCGTTGCGCGACGGGGGCCCATCAAACATGTTAGGGTTGGGCGCCCGATCAGGGCGCGAGTCAAGGCCCAGCCCAGTCGTTGGACTGGCCCGGTGGGGAGATCAATCTAACAACACCACCTTTGTTATACATATTCGGAAGGTTAGTTTGCTTCTATCTGAATAAGAAAATACTTATAATAAACTAATAAACGTCTAAACATACTGAAAATAGTACAGCATAATCAAATCATATCAGAATATATTTATGCCGAGTGATAAATACATATAAAATTGCTATCCCGATTCCATATACGGGCAACCAAACAAGATAGGTTCTTTATCACTGAAACTAAAGGAGGCATGAGCATGATCCTTATGATGCATCACTGGTCACAAGTATTTACTCTACTCATTCGTCTCAAGTGGAAACCAACTAGTGCCAACGAGAGACCAAAACAATTACTAATAGTCTCAGGTTGTAATGAATTAGTAACAACAATTGGGCAAGCAGTTAGTAGAAGAAACAACAGAAAGGACTACTCGTCATATCCATGAGTAACCTCCAAATGATTACTGTTTATTGTGGCCAGTTAAAAGCTAAGTTGATCCTCCCAGACAGTGGCGGAGCCAGAATTTTTGCATGGGGTATGCCGAAACAAAATTTTCATATGCAAACTGGTAAAATCCATTTAGCAATTCAGTAAAGTTTCATAAAAATTGCTCTGCAATACGGTATACAACTACTAAATGGCATAATAAGTCTTAAATTACAATATAAATAGTTCAAAACAGCTTACTAATTGTTTGGAATAAAAACAACACAAACTTAAATAACAAATAGCTAAATCAATTGAACTAAATAGGTGAGTAGTCAACCAATGCAATACATCCCTAATTTCTACTGCATACATCTACAAGCTACATCAATTGAACTAAATCATGGTAAAATCTAACAACAACTAGCTAACAAATTAGATCGCAGTAAAGAAAAGTTAGGGTTAGGGATTTGGGAAAACATGCATGGAACAAGCTACAAATGGCAGAGCTGCTCACCACTTCACCTACAGGCAGCAGGGTTGAGGCAGGCCACCGGCCAGGACGCCGTGGACGGGGCGCCGGGCACCCGGGCTAGGAGCGCGGCCAGGTTTTGCTGCCCACAGGTCTGGTCATCTGCCCGTGTGGGGCCGGGGTGCGCCAGGCAAGGTCGTAATGGCACCACCACGCAGCCGTCGTATGTGAAACGCCTGGGGCAGGGGAGCGGACGAGCTGTAGAGCGGGTGTGCCGTGCAGGCAGGCAAGACTAACTGACTAATGCATATGTCTATCTGCCTAAGTGGCTAACTAATGTGATGATGGGCCTTGCCCATAGAAGAAACCTAGTGCACCATCTCCAGTACCCCCGAGTCCCATACCTGTCTTCAACCTCCTCCTCCATCCTGCGTGGCTTCATGCAGCCGCTCGGGACTCCAGCTTCCAGGATGAAGGGACTAGGGGTACATGTCCAGCCGGAGGAGGCGGCAGCTATGCTTGCACTAGCCTAATGTCGGTGTTTTACCGACAATCCTACCTAGGGATACCCTAAGGTAGTAGACTTGTGGTCAGGGTGTCGCCGAGATCAGGAACTCGATTGTGCAAGGAACACAAGCATTTTGACAGGTTCAGACCGCAATATGCGTGTCGGATTTGCACTCCGGCAAGTCTACCAAGGGTAGCCCCAAGCAGTAGATTTGTAGGCGTGGTGGACCGGAGAGATCCTGTGAACTTGATGGTAACACAAAGACGCAGAGGTTTAGACAGGTTCGGGCCGCACGGAGCGTAACACCCTACGTCCTGTATTTGGGGGTTTGTATTAGGATTTGTGGTATGAGGTGAATGAGATGATCCTCTTCCTATGGTTCCCCCCACGGCCCGCTTATATATCCGAGCTGACGTGGGTTACAAGTTAGTGTAAATCTACTCGGGTTTGTTAAAAGGAATCCGATCGGTTAAGATACACAAGATCATGCCTATCCAGATCAACCTAGATCCTAACCCCGGGGGATCCTGCCCATCGTCCATCCATGTGCTTGTACGCTGGGTTGTTATGCGGAGTCGTTCAGCCGGGTAGCCGTCTCCACTCGGCAGGGAGGTACCTGGGTCTACCTCTGTCAAGCCCCCGAGCGCCGAGTCGCCGAATCGAGCCTTGATCGAGCAATGAGGCCAGTCGGTGATCAAATAATGATCCTTACATCCTCGGGCTCTTGCCGCAAGTTGACTTCAGCAGACTCCTGCCTTTATGTTCCTTCTTCAACAGGATGCGCCCCTAGGCGCACCCGTTGGGTGTAGCCCCTGTGCCACGGAACGTTTCGCAGAAGCGTTTTGAGGGTCAAAAAGGAAGCAACCCCTTAAGCCCTTTATTCGTAATCGTCTACCTGCACCTAGCTCTTAGTCAGTGCAGCCAGCGGATTCACGGAGACACGCCGAGTCGAATAGCGGCGCCCAGCCCCCGAGCAGGGTCACTAGCGAAGTCACGGAGACACGCCGAGTCAAATAGCGGCGCCCAGCCCCCGAGCAGGGTCACAGGCGGAGTCACGGAGACACGCCGAGTCAAATAGCGGCGCCCAGCCCCCGAGCAGGGCCACTGGCAAAGTCACGGAGACACGCCGAGTCAAATAGCAGCAGCTAGCCCCCGAGCAGGGCCACTGGCAGAGTCACGGAGACACGCCGATTAAAATAGCGGCACCCAGCCCCCGAGCAGGGTCACTGGCAGAGTCATGGAGACACGCCGAGTCAAATAGCAGCGCCCAGCCCCCGAGCAGGGTCACTGGCGGAGTCACGAAGACACGCTGAGTCAAATAGCAGCGCCCAGCCCCCGAGCAGGTCCACTGGCGGAGTCACGGGGACATGCCGAGTCCTTTGGCACCGCCTGGTAGAAAGTAATATTCTAATCAAACGGTCAGATCCAATCCGATCCGAAAATCCTTGGATCTGTTCCAATTTTTTGATCAATTGCATAGCCTATCCTTCGAGGCCGCCTTCCCTTTTACTACCGCTATCAATTCATTTGTTACCATTTTCCCCTCTACCTCGGGGAGAGGAAGGGACGCTCCTAGAGCCGATTCAAATTTCAAAAAGAAGGGAGAAGTCGAACGACCCGTTAGGGTTGCGGCCGATATAAAAGCGATCGGCTCGGCGCGACCTTATCCCTTTGTGCCCTTTCATCTCTGACGCCATCGAGTCTTCCAGATCTCTCCAGCCTCCTCTTAAGCACTCGCCTCTAGAGCATTCCACCGCCCCTTCGCCCGCCGCCACTCGCCTTACGCGGGAATGGCCGGTGAAGTCCCTGCAGCCGCCACCGCCAGCCCTAGAGCTGACCTTGTCCCTGAGCACCATGACCGACGCCGACATAGAGGCACTCGTGGCGCAGGGCCTGCTGCTGGAGAAGGCAATCTCCGGCTGGAGGAGCTGCTTTGGGGAGGCGTTCCCCTCGGAGGACCGGACGGAGACGCGTCTTCCGATCCTTCTACGAGAAGGGGTTCGGCCTGCCATCGGGGGCGTTGTTCTGGGGGCTGCTTCAGTACTATGGGTTGGAGGCGACGCAACTCTAACCCAACTCCATCGTGCAGATCGCGACCTTCATACATCTATCCGAGGGGTTCTTGGGGATCGCGCCCCACTTCAATCCGTGGAGGGCCTTCTATCATCTGCGGGCGTATCCGAACAAGGATACGCCGGATGTGGTCGGCGGAGCCGCCTTCTCACTCCGCCAAGGCGGGAAGTACTCGAAGGCCTCCTTCAAGGACAGCAACAAGCAGTGGGCGGAGGAGTGGTTCGTGGTGGCGAACCCCACTCCTAGCCTTCCGCCTCGCACCGGCCTCCCGCCGATGCTGAATGCCAAGTGGGAGGAGAAGCCCACCAACGAGAAGATGGTGGAGGTGGAGGTGCTGCTGGCTGAGCTGCAGAAGCTCAAGGCCGAGAAGCTGACCGGCGCCGCAGTGGCACTATCGTTCGCGAAGCGGCTGACCCAGCCGATCCAGGAGCGGGTCCACACCGGGTACGAGTACTCGGGTCGCGACGACCCAACTCGCGTGTAGAACCGCAACGTCTCGCGCAGCCAGGCTCACAGGCGGGTCACGCTCATCGTGAGCGGGGAGGTCCGCGAAAAGGGTGGCCCGATGGTGTTCTGCCTGAAGCGGCCCACCACTGAGGTATGCAGTCTCCTTGTAGAGTCATTTTGCCTCTTGCAGAGTGGTTTTGGTCCTTGTAGTTTTCCACCAAGTCATTTTTGCCATCGAGTCACCTGTTGGGTTGTAACACCACTCGGCTTCCTATGGGAAAAAATTGTGTCGTTATGGTGCCCTGCGCCTCTGCTGGAGGGGCAGCCGTGCAAGGCTATTAATCCACCCATCGGGCTTGCATTGCCGGCGGCGGATGTTGGAAGTTTCTCGTCCGACTCCTCCATCGGGAGCGAGCCGGGCTTCAGCGTGCAGCGGGCTGGGAGGTGAGTCTTCCAACCTCTTGCACTTCTCAATTTGACTCCTTTTCATGCTGGGTTCCAATTCTGAGTCGATGAGTCAAATTGTAGGAGTGCGTCACTCAGCGGCGCTAAGCGCAAGGGGGAGGAGTCCACCAATGAGGCCATTTTGGCTGAGGTGGCCAAGGGGGAGGCGTCCCCATCGGAGCGACCGCTAGCTCTCCCTCGACTGATCAAGGGGGCGGCTGCCAGTGCCAAGGGAGAGGTGGCGGCATCAGAGCCGCCACAGGGAGACAACGTTGCGCCCCTGGAGATTGCGCCGAGGGACGGTGCCAAGGGAGGGGTCGTGAAGGACCCTGCCAACCCAAACGCAGGGCCCCGGGCCATCTCCCTTGCACTTGCTGCTTCCCAGGAGCCGCCTGAGGAGAAAGCACCTGGTGAGGAGGCAGCGGTGACAAAGGAGGCGCTGATCGAGGCCGCCTGGCGCGCGGCCGAGGCTACCGAGGTAAGTCTTTGGACTTTGTGTTTTAGCTGCCTGGGCATGTTGCTTGATACGCTTTGTTTGTGCAGGCTTTGGCCGACCCGAGTTGGCAAGCTGCGAGTCAGCTCAAGGCGGGAAATGGGTCGGCGGGCCGAGTCCTCCAGCTGGAGAAGGAGCTGCGGGCGCTGAAGCGTCACCACTTCGAGGCCTCGAAGAAGCAGTCGGCAAAGCTGAAAGGTTTGGCTTTTTAGTCGCCTTCGTGTCTGGCTGCCCGACTTGCCGCAAGGGGCTGATGCCTGGGGCTGTGCAGAGCTGAAGGAGGCCAACGAGACGATGGCTCGGGAGCTCAAGGTCGTCGTGGCGGCAAGTGAGGAGCTGCACCGGTTGTGGGAGGGCGCTGAAGGCCGGGAGTCTCTGACGGAGCATAAACTCTGGCTAGAGAAGCGGCGCTGCCAAGGTAACTGCCCTTGTTTCTTGAAGATTACCTGTTCTGACGAGTCGCTCATACTGATATGAGTATCTTTTGTAGAGGTGGAGTCCCATTTGGCCAACGCCCGGGCGGACCTCGACCAGCTGATGGCCAAGATCGACGCCGTGCTGGTCGCGTTCGAGCCGGAGGGGGTCACCTTGGCGGAGGAGGCGGCACAGCGCCTCGACAGTGCGCGGGAGCGCCTCAAGGCCTTCGTCAGGAATACAACCAAGGACTCGGTGCAGTTCGTGATGGCCCTCATGAAGTCCCACAACGCTGAGGTCCGCCCAACCTGGATCCCGTAGGTGAGGGCGTCGCGGAGGACTGCACCAACGCGAGTGCGACACGCACTTCGCCTCCGTTGGCCCCCTCGCCGAGCGCATCATGGGCCAAGTGAACATGTGAGAAATCATTAGTAGAGCAGAAACATTGTGGGGCAAGTGTTGGCCAAAAATCAATGTTTATTTTGCATGTAATTAATTGTTACTTTCGTTAAGTCCCGTAGCCGAGTAGTTTTCTGATTTGGCCGAGTGGTTAGGATGTAGACCCTGCGACGTGCCCTTGCCCATTGTGTTGAGAGCTGGTCATCAGACACGTGATAGGCGTAGGTGACGCAGAGCGGTTCCACAACGCACTGATTTGAGATCAGTTCACCACTTAGCTAGGTTACTTTTTAACGTGAACGATACTGGTGCGAGTTGGCATGGCCGAGTCAAAGCCCCCGAGGGTGCTGGACGAGTCGGAAGGCGCTATACCAGGTCATTTTTTAGTCGTGAAGAAGAAGTAGTATATAGAAAGACAAAAAAGCGATGAAATGCTCTTATTATTATTTAGAAAGGTTGGGTACATAGCTGCAAGCTCCTCTCAAGGGTAGAAGCACCGAAGGTGTTCAATGTTCCATGGATTTCCTACGTCCGTGCCATCTTCTCTCTGCAAGCGATAGGTGCCAGGTGCGACGACTGCGCTGACGATGAAGGGACCTTCCCATGTGTAGCGTCCTAGGACATAGACTTAAATCTGGCCGCTTCCTAGGACATAGACTGCCCTCACAGACCAACACAAGTCTTTGCCCTCACAGACCAACACAAGTCTTTTCTGCACACTTTGTCCTCACTCGTGCGCACCCAGGAAGAATTTCCCGGTCAATCACCCATCCCCAAATTGCTCCAAGCCAAACACGCTTAACTTTGGAGTTTTTTGAAATTGGGCTTCCGGAAAAGAAGTTGCAACTTGTTGGTATGAGTATCATATTAATCCTATTAAGCCCGACCCTTACTCCAGAGATGCTCTATATTCCAGAGATGCTCTACTCCAGACAAGCTGGCTAATTGTTTACAACTTCTACTAAGCGTAGAATTTCCAGAGATGCTCTATATTCCAGGAGTTAGGAACTTCCTAGCCATCAGGGTACTACAGGTGATATGACCCTCGTCTTGTGACTTCAGACACGATGAGGGGATCTTCCCATTGAGAATTAAGCTTGTGGAGCCCAGTTTCATCTTGGATGCGGCGGGGGACCAGATCACTAATGCTGAAGGACCGCTCCCGCACGTTGCGGTCGTGGTATCGTTGAAATCTCTGCAGATAACGGGCTAACTGAACGAGGGCACTGCATCTGACTTCGTCGACTGAGTCCAGTTCCAGCAACCTAGCTTCGCCTGCCTCTCCTTCTTCGTACATCTCAACTCTGGGAGAGCGCCACATGATGTCGGCTGGGAGAATAGCTTCTAACTCGTAGACAAGAAAGAAAGGAGTATGTCCTATGGCTTTCGATGGTTGAGTTCGAAGCCCCAGACGACATGAGGCAGTTCATAAATCCACTTGCCACCCTTTTTGATGTTCTCGTCGTAGATTCTCTTCTTCAAGCCATCAAGAATCAAGACGTCTGCCCTCTTGACTTGTCAATTGGCCCTTGGGTGTGTGTTTGCGTTTCGTAGTGTCATCACTAGGATAGGTGTTTCCCAGCAACGGCGCCAGAAATGCCATGGGGTATTTCTAACGTTACAAAAGGATCCGCAAGCACACGGAATACCATTGTAGCATTTTACCCGTGAGTACGGGGTCGTATTTATATTTCCGCAGGGAAGGCGGCGGTTATTGGAATAGATTAGTGTGTTGATTTGTTCTAGCATGGATGTTCTATTGAGTAAACAGGGGTAAGATAATATGTGGTAGAGAGGTAGTGTGACACACAAGTTACTCAAGTTCTAACTCTATGCAAAGCTTGCAGGAAGGGAGAAAGGAAGAAGAAAGCTAATTTAAGGACTTATGTACTCCTAACTAAGCATACAGTCTATGCTAGGCACTCACATACATACACATGATTAGGAACAGGCTCTAGACTCCCAGGCATCAACGGGAGACCGCACAAGATATGGCTATGTGGCCACTAGATCTTCACGGCTATTTTATGCACCTCCTACAGCTACTACACGAACAGGGAGGGTTACCCTGGACGGACAGGGCTGTCACCACCTGCCGCCTACCTCATCTAACCATGGAATAGAGCCACATCCAGAAACACTGATTAGCCCAGACACCACGTCTACACTAATAAGCGATACTCTAATGCCCCGCGTGGAGCCCCCACCCTTCGGACAAGAAGACATCACACTAGAGCAAACATGCAAATACTGGAACCAATGTTGTAGCCTAAATGTCTTACCATGTCTAATCATGCAAGATAGAAGTCCTAGATATAAGCTAAGCATAGCATACACATCTGAATACATAGAACATATACTATACGAGTACACTAAACTAGAAGATAACTCTATTAAGGACTTTCGAATATTACAAAGGAGAGGAAGAGTAAAACCCATACCGAACACTCCTAGGCAAGACTTGGGAACCGAAGAAGAGCTACTCCACTATCCTAAAGACTAAGCAAGAGAGAAACTTGAGAGAGGCTTCAACTTGTGGTGTGTCTCTATTGTTAGCACCCCCCCCCCTCATATTTATAGAGGTGAGTGAGGGGGGTGTGCAGAAGCTCCTCGGCGCCCAAATGCCTGAAGCCTTGCTAAACCGACGTTAGGAGCCGATGGGGAAGCGCCACGTCAAGGGAGGTAAGTCGGTTCCTCCCTGGTGGGTTGGCCGACCTGAGCTTGGCCCAGATCGAGCCCAACTTGCTCTGGGTGGCTACCATGTGGGTCCTAGTCACTCCTGTGCGTGAGTGGACGCTGTTCTAAGTCGGTTGCATGCTTTGGTGGGCCCTTCAATCCATGGGAGTCCAAATGGCGCACTCTGATTGGTCGGCGTCACTTGCCTTGGATTGAGGTGCTTGTTTACACTTCAACTCTGCTCAATTTCCCTACATTGCAAATTCTCCAAGGGGAATGTGGAAACGACACTATTCTAGATAAATATGCAAGTTAAGTATGCTAGTCATCCCAATTTTCTGATCAAATTGACGCTCGAAATTGGTCCGTAGCGAGCGTCAACAAGAACCCCCAAGGTGTCCTTTGCTCATCCCGAGCAAAACAGGACAAATCAGGATGTTGATCAGAAAATTGTTAGACTCATTACCTGTTGTCGTGTCAAGTCTGAGGCATAGATGATCTCCTTGGGAATGAGTACTGTTGGCATGAGTACCTGGCCCTTATTACCTTCATCATCTATGGGGCTTATGAGTTTCTCCTCATCTTGAGCTGTTTGGAGTTAGAACAGTCGATACAGCAGTACTTACCTTCCCTTTTGTTCAACAATCCATCTGGAGGTTTTCTTTTTGGAAATATTAAAACAAGACTAAGTTCCTCGAATGATTCACTCGGATCGCTCAATGGTGTATGAATCCTTACCAAGGCACTTCTTCTTTCTCATAACGAAAGCCTTTGTGGAGCTTAAGGTATGGAATGGATGAAACATACCTGCATTTCATATATTGCAAAGACAAAGAGTGGATCCATGGAGAAAACAAGTCATATCCCATGATCAAGAGGTGCAAGTTTGTGGATGAATGGAAGGTACGATTACTCTTTTTTTGGTTTGTGATCTCTCTCCTCTTTATTTTATTTTTGTATTTTTCTTTAGACATAGCTATCCCCTTTTTATTCTTTCTTTCTCTTTTTTATTGGGTCATGCTTCTTTGGCATGCCATCTTTTCTTTTTCTCTTTTCTCTTTTTTTTCGGGGATAACCAGGCCTAATTCTTTTTTCAGGGATAACACGAGGAGAGACCACAAACTTCGTGGAGCATTTATTTGGTGGATGGATGGATTTGCTAATTCCCAGTGTAGGAATGTCGCAATGGGTGTAACGTGTGCGTGATCTTGATCAAGAGGATATGAAAAGCATCTCACTAGGGTCACAACAATTTGACAAAGCTCAATGAAATAGCAAGCAGCATATGTGTAGGATTTTTCAATGTAAATAACATATGGCTTTGGTAGGACTTGGAACATCATTGAGAAACTTGTCTTTCCCTTTTAAATTTTTGAAAACAAAATACTCCAGATATCATGCTTCACTTAGGTAAAGATTATAAAGCTCCATCTTCCATATCTAAACTCACAACAACCTAGACTTGGATAAAGCACGTGCAACCCACAAGATGTTCGGGTTCATGGCACAAAGGTTTAAACAGCCAACAAACTCAAATTTAGAAAACATCATGCTTTAGGACTAAGCAAGACAGACAAGCAAGAGCATAACAATTATTCATCCTTTCAACTTAGGAAGACTGAACATTCTTATCATGCATATGGATAAGGGAAATTAAAGCAGGAAATATTTGTTTGGTTTTTTAGAGTTTTTATATTTTTATTGAAAGCAGTAAAAGGGTACAGTTCACTTGGTGGAGGGACTCCCCCAAGCTAGATCTTGGTTTAAGGTCCAAAGAGCAGGACCCTCTCCATACCTGTTTAACTCAAGGTCGAATCGTCCATACCTGGAGAGCATGTCGAGGACGATGACGTCTTTTTCTTTCTCCAACCCTTCTTGGTTTTCTTCTTTGGTGATGTTGGTGGTGTGGGAGGTAGATCTTCCGATGGGGGCCATGGTTCCGCCCACAGCCCATTTCCTTCATGGTCTTGATGAATCAGGTACATGTTTTCTTCCTTGGTTTGAAACCTGAATGTCATCTTCTTGCCCATGATTCAGAGATGAATCTTTCCTGTTCCGACATTTATCCGGGCCTTGGTGTCCCATACGGATGGTCGCCCAAGGATGAGCGAGATTCCCAAATCACCCTTCATGTAAAGGACTATGAAGTCCGTGAGGATGGACGAGTCCTTGACTTGTACTAAGAGGTTTTCCACGATTCCCTCAGGGTGTCGAATCGTCGAATCTACAAGCTGCACACACATACAAGTTGGGGACAATGAAGGACATCCAAGATTTTCAAACGTTACCTTGGGCATAATGTTAATACTTGCTCCAAGGTTGCAAAGAGCTTGCTCAAAGTGACAGTCGTAGATGGAACAACTGATCACCGGGTATCCTTGATCTTCCACTCTTGGTGCTATTAGTTCACCTCGCTGCGCCCTGCGTGGGCGTGCAAGGTTCCCTACATAGTTAGCAGTAGAAATGCCCCGCGCTGGCTTACCCCAACATGTGTTGATGGCGTTTACACTTTCCAGGGGAGCCTCGGGTTGCCCTAGGATCTTCCTGTCTCTGCAAAAGGAACAGCGGCGGCTAGCAGAGCGAGTTGAGTTTCAAACATTTTGTTGAAGCTCGGATGGTTCTTGAGTGTTGAGGGGATGCCATCCATCTTCGCTTGGATGGTCTCCAAGGTCTTGTCATTGGCGGCAAGTGTGGCAGAACCACCTGTATTAATCCGGCTCAAGCGCGCTAACCATCACCACAAGGGCAATCAGGGCTAACTCGCACTTCAAACGGAATAATCCACTGGTCTGTCGGGTAACCTCCCGATACAACCACGGTTTTTGCCGATCGAAACCACACATACATGTAATCACACGAAGGTGAGCCCAGAGGATACAACATTCCACAAATTTTACACCACAAGGTTCATCATAAATTAATATTACAACGGAGTTCAAATTCGTAAAACAAGGTAATTCAGAGTTCAAAATAATTGAGTTCTTCAGAGTTCAATGCAGCGGAAAAATAATGATAAACTACTCGACGATACAGGATGTCTCAATGAAGCCCGTACGAGACATCACTCGGCCTTATCACCGTTGGCCGGGGGCGTATCCCATTCCACCGACCAACCAGGAGTAAGGGTACACGGCCAAGTCAAACTAGCGATCATGTCCTCAAAAGTATCACCTCAAAACAAGCCACAAGCAAAGCTGAGTATACTAATACTCAGCAAAGCTTACCCGACTAGTGGAATATACTTAGCCGACTCCTAGACATGCAAGGCTTTTGGCTTGAGGTGTTTGTTTTGCCGAAAAGCATATATAAGTAGGTCCTTACTTTCAAATTTTAGCCCCAAGTTCTAGTTTTCTTTAACCATTCTAGGTAAGAAACTATCCAATATCATACATGGTGGAAGAATTAATTTGCATCCAACAAGATTAATCATCATCATTGTTCCTCTTCTTACTCTATGTGGTAAAAGGGTCAAGCAGTCTCAATAACCGTGAGAAACGGACGATTCGAATCGAATTTCTTAACCTTGCAAGGGAAACCTAAACACACGTCACGTGGTTACTCCCAGAGTCACACGTGCAAATTTTCCCTTCAATTCCCGCTTCACGGAACAGGCCCACCGCCCTCGACTACACGTCCCCATGCACCCGGCCATGGCGGCACATGCACCCGCCATTAGCTAGATGTGAACGAATTCAAGACGGTGGAGAGTATATTCCGGCCTCGGTTCAATCCGGTACTTAAACTTACCGATTACCATATTCTTGGCATGTGGTTAGTACGTTCAAAGACTTAACCACCACTACCACACACTGCGGCCTTAGCATTTTTCACTAAACAGACGGGGCCTCAATCATCAACACAAATATTATACCATAGCCCCGTCCGTCGACCTTATGATTGCAGCATGTAGTAAACATTCAACAACTATATTCTCGCGAGTGAGAGTAAATCACTCGACTTTTATCGAGTCCTATTAGCATAGCATTCTATCGAACCTTACATCTAGTGTTCAGAGCATGGGTACCTAGGATCATGCAACTAAGTTTCCATTCAACACCTACAACTTAATGCACAAGTAAAGTAGAGTAATAAGTTGCATAAGTTTAGAGGGTTCATGCTCCAGGGGCTTGCCTTCTTGGTTAAAGTTAGTCTGGGGCTCGTCCGAACTCGGGTTTGGGTCTTCAAAAGCTTCAGTTAGATTCACTTGGGCTTCACGCTGCTCACTCTCAGACGCAAGCACCAGCTCGTACGTTCCGTCGGCGAGAGTAGTCGATTTTATATGAATGCACAAGTGTAAGTTATAGTGATGGTAGAAGACGATCATTTTCCTTCACGATAAAGTTGTAGTCCACAAAACATCGATTTGGTTGTAAATTTACTTAGTTAAGATTTCTTTGGGCAATTGTTAATAGAGTATAACTTAAACTATTAACTTCGTTAAACAAGAAGCACAACATGGATTAAACACAACTTCTGGACTAGGTAACTTCTGGTGATGCAATTTTTATTTAGAGCACATTATGCAGAGACAAAAGCACTGTAAAAATTTCAGATATTTTTAAGCAGCAGAATAATTATGAAAAATGTAATACACAGCCACTACTAGAACATAGTTATTTTTATACAGAACAAAATATTCATGTATTGATGCTAAACATTTTACAGGGTGTTAATATATTCATATATGTGTTACTGTAAATGTTTCAGATTTTATTGTGCACGATACAAAGCATAATAAATAGGACAAGATACACCTATTTTAATAAAGATTAATTTCTATAGGATGTTCTACAGGGTTTCTGTGCATGAAACTTTTTATACAGCTTAAAATACACTAAAGTGTCCCATAGTAAAAAGATGAACATTTTTCAATCACAGAAACTAATTATTTTTATTTAGTGCATTTTTCCCACCACAAAATTATATAAATAGGTTACAAAGACGAAAAAGGTTCTAAACTTTTACTGTGGTATTTAGGCATCAATATAATAGCTCTGGAAAAGTTTCACCACATGAATCACAATATAACAGCAGTTACAAATTAGTTTTATTATTTCATGGTATAAAAAGGGTTTAACAAAAAGTTTAGCTAGAGATAGGTTTCTGTCCTAATATTTTTACACTGGCCTACAAATCAAGCAACGAACCTACTGTTAAATTTTCAAGTTTAGCCTTTTTCTACAACAGTGGGTACAATTAAAGTCTATTAAACCTTCCATTTAATTTATAGCAAGATTTAGCAAGCAACTTAAGGAAGTCATGTAATAAAAGTTGTAGATCTTCTTCTAAAGATTACAGAATAGTTGAGTTTGTATTTTTTTTGATTTTTCTACGATTTTATATGAATTTTACAAATTCACTGTTTTTGAAACTAGGTTTAAAACTTTCTTTTACAAAGGGGTCCCTGGAAACTTGCGTGCAGGCCCTTGGGAAGATCGCAATCAAAGCAATGTTGTCCCTGGCGGCCGGCCGGCGAGCTCGAGCTCGATTCCGGTGAGGGGAGGGGCCGGCGGTGAGGGCAAGGTGGGGGAGGAGCATAGGGAAGGCATGGGCTACCTTGGAGTGGCCTTGGTCGGGGTTGGGGGTGACCTGAGGTGACTCGTCGGCGCAGAGCAGAGGGGGGGTGGCGGTGCGGAGCGTCGGCGATGGTGCTCCGGCGAGGAGGGGAGAGTGTGGGCTGGTCGATGAGCTTCGCGACGTCGAGGGGAAACCGTTTTGAGGCTTGGCTGGGACGGAGGAGCTTTGGAGTGGGCTGTCCACAGAGCAGCAGGGGAGCGGCGACAGCGCGGCGGCGCTGGTGGTGCTCCGGCGATCGAGATGGCTGGGGAAGAGGTCGGTAAGCTTCAGTGGAGGGAGGGCAAGCTCGCTGGGCGATGGGTTTGGGCAGTGGGAGGCTGGGGAGTGGGGCTCCACGGGCGGGTGGTGCACGGCGGTGGCAATGGTGGCGGCAGCGGCATTCTGGTGTCTGGGCGCGCGAGGGGGGGTGCTCAGTGCGGTCTTATGTAGGCAGCAGAGAGGCGGGAGGAGGGGCGGGACTGGACTGCGAGGCGCGGGCGCGGGCGGCACGACGGGGGCGCATTACTGGTCGCGGCGGGCGGCGAGGCAGAGCCGGCGCGGTGTGCGGCGGGCGCGGGCAGGGGATTGGGTGCTAAGGATTTGGCATGGGGAGCGGGAGATCACGCGGCGCGTGGGTTGGGCGAGGAGCTGCAGTAGCTGGCTTGCCGGGCGGCGAGCGCGGCGACTGGCGTGACGCGGCGGGGACACGGGCACCGCGCGGCTTGTCCATTGGGCGCGGTGGGCGGCGAGCAGAGGCGCGCATCACCGGCATGCGTGCGGCATGCGCGGACTGGGGAGGAGCACGGCGTGGGGAGGAGCGCGGCGTGCGGGCGCGGCCAGGCATTGGCTTGGCGCCTAGTGCCGGTCAGGCATCGCCGGCCAAGTGGCCTGTGGCGACTGCACGGCGGGCGGAGGGTCGGGCGAAGCGAGGGTCGGGCGAAGCGAAGGGTCGGGCCAAGCGACGGTCGGGCGAAGCCGAGGGTCGGGCGAAGCGAGGGTCGGGCGAAGCCGAGGGTCGGGCGAAGCGAGGGTCGGGCGAAGCGAAGGGTCGGGCGAACATAGGGTCGGGCGAACATAGGGTCGGGCGAGCATAGCGTCGGAGGGTCGGGAGGGGCGGAGAAAGAAGGTTCTGCAGTGAAAATAGAAGAAAAGGCAGGGGCTGGTTTGTAAATCTAAGTGTTTCTCAAATTTTCATGTTGCAACTCAAAAATCCTTGAACATGAAAGTTGTTCAAAATGAAAAGTTACACAAGTTTTATTTCAGGCCAAAGTTCATTTGAGTTCTAGTTTAGAAGTTATTTTAAAAACTCAAAAAGTATAATTCGGAGGGCACGTCATTTCCTGGGCAAAACTTGCATTCACTCCTAGGCTTCAACTAGACTTTTGTTTAACATGTCAATAACGACGTGCCTATTCAATTTTGTATCCATGTTTGCATCGATGTGAAAGTTATTTAATTTGTTTGATTAACGTACATGTACTTATGCACATATACACAACTATTTTCAATTCAAGGCAAAACCAATTTATAATTCATTTCTTTTAAACTTTTCTTAGTTATTTATGCATCGTGTTAAGCTAATGAGGCTTATTTCATAATTTAAACACCTGAGGTGTTACAGCAAGCTTCTTTTGGATTGCTTTGTTGGTCTTTGCTTGGCTTAAGACAAGATCCCTCAAAGAAGGTTGGTTAGGATTAGATGAATTTGAATTACCATTACCTCCTTGGTAGTAAGGGCGCGACTGGTTCCACCCTTGACCTTCTTGTGGACGAAACCTGTTGTTATTGTTCATAAACATGACTTCCTCCTGGGTTTTGGGGCAGTTGTTCCCCAAATGTCCGACGTTCCCACAGGCCTCGCAAGTCATACGAGAATCTAAAGCTTGAAATACCTGAGTTTGAGCCTTTTCTTGGGGGCGTTCATCAATCTTCTTGATGAGGAGGTCGAGCTTAGCAGTGATCATGTCCGTCTCCTTAACGGGGTGCATGCCCTGCTGGCGAGGTTAGAGACACTCGTTGTTCCACCCTTGGTTGGACACCATCTTCACGATCAAGGTTTTGGCCCTGTCAATGGTTAGCGAGAAGAAGGCACCACCTGCAACAGTGTCGATATGATCATGGGCTGTTGGAGTCAGCTCGTTGTAGAAGTTCAGTAGAATGAGCCAAGTTTCCATCCCATATTGAGGACACGCGAGGATGTACTCCTGAAGCCGCTCCCAAGCTTCAGTTATTGACTCATTTGACGCCTGCTGTAAACTAAAAATCCTACCCCGAAGAGCGTTGGTTTTACCCAACAGGAAGAACTTTGCGAGGAATTCCTTGGAGCACTCATCCCAAGTAGTTACTGCACTTCTATTGGTGTAGAACCACTGCTTCGCCTTCCTCAGAAGAGAAAATGAAAACAGCCAGAGTCAGATTGCATCCTTTGTGACTCCCTTGATGACAAAAGTGCTGCATAGTTCCAGGAACTGCTGGAGATGTGCATTGGCATCCTCAATGGCCTTGCCACAAAATGGGCTGGCCTGCACCATCGTGATTAGACCCGTGTTGATCTCGAAATTTTTGGCTTCAGCATTAACAGTTGGCCCGATTGGGACATTGTCGGCCGACAAAGCTGAGCAGTCACGGAGAGTCTTCTGAGCCATAGTCTTGGAACTTGATGGTGCGATATTGACTGTTTCGCCTGTTAAGACAGTAATCTAAGGAGGAACGACGCGAGGTCGAACTCTTCTCAAAAGTGACTCCGGATTCTGAGTGAAATTTTGTGGCAGATCGAAACCAGTCATACACTACCCCTGACTTCACACAAAATAGAGAAGACAAAGCCAAGTTAGCCTATTTAGACAATTGAATACCATTTTAGAATTTCATCAACCACTTGATCTATTCCTTTAACCAGTGCCTTCCCCGGCAACGGCGCCAAAAATGCTTGTTGGTGTTTCGTAGCGTCATCACTAGGATAGGTGTTTCCCAGCAACGGCGCCAGAAATGCTATGGGGTATTTTTTACGTTACAGAAAGATCTGCAGCGCACGGAATACCATTGTAGCATTTTACCCGTGAGTGCGGGGTCATATTTATATTTCCGCAGGGAAGGCAGCCGTTATTGGAATAGATTAGTGTGTTGATTAGTTCTATCATGGATGTTCTATTGAGTAAACAGGGGTAAGATAATATATGGTAGAGAGGTAGTGTGACACACAAGTTACTCAAGTTCTAACTCTATACAAAGCTTACAGGAAGGGACAAAGGAAGAAGAAAGCTAATCTAAGGATTTACATACTCATAACTAAGCATACAGTCTATACTAGGCACTCACATACATACACATGATTAGCAACGGGCTCTAGGCTCCCAAGCATCATCGGGAGACCGCACAAGATATGGCTAGGTGGCCACTAGATCTTCACGGCTATTTTATGCACCTCCTACAGCTACTACACGAACGGGGAGGGTTACGCTTGATGGACAGGGTTGTCACCACCTACCGCCTACCTCATCTAACCATAGTATAGAGCCGCAACCAGCAACACTGATTAGCCCAGACACCACGTCTACACTAATAAGTGATACTCTCATGCCCCGCGCGGAGCCCCCACCCTTCGGATGGACAAACATCACACTAGAGCAAACATGCGAATACTAGAACCAATGTCGTAGCCTAAATATCTTACCACGTGTAATCATGCAAGATACAGGCTCTAGATATAAGCTAAGCATAGCATACACATTTGAATACATAGAACATATACTATATGAGTACACTAAAATAGAAGATAACTCTATTAAGGAATTCCAAATATTACAAAGGAGAGGAAGAGTAAAACCCATACCGAACACTCCTAGGCAAGACTCGGGAACCGAAGAAAGAGCTACTTCACCTAAACTCCACTATCCTAAAGACTAAGCAAGAGAGAAACTTGAGAGAGGCTTCAACTTGTGGTGTGTCTCTAATGTTAGCACCCCCCATCATATTTATAGAGGTGAGTGAGGTGGGTGTGCAGCAGCTTCTCGGCGCCCAAATGCCTGAAGCCTTGCCAAACTGACGTTAGGAGCCAATGGGGAAGCGCCACGTCAAGGGAGGTAAGTCGGTTCCTCCCTGGTGGGTCGGCTGACCTGTGCTCGGCCCAGATCGAGCCCAACTTGCTCTGGGTGGCTGCCATGTGGGTCCTAGTCACTCCTGTGCGTGAGTGGACACTGTCCTAAGTCGGTTGCATGCTTTGGTGGGCCCTTCAATCCATGGGAGTCCAAATGGCGCGCTCTGATTGGTCGACGTCACTTGCCTTGGATTGAGGTGACTTTTTACACTTAAATTCTGCTCAATTTCCCTACATTGCAAATTCTCCAAGGGGAATGTGGAAACGACATTATTCTAGATAAATATGCAAGTTAAGAATGCTAGCATCCCAATTTTCTGATCAAATTGACGCTCGAAATTGGTTCGTAGCGAGCGTCAACAGTGTGCAACTGACACTTCACCTCTATTGCATAATTTTCGCAAAATTCCCAAAATTGATTTGCAATGAAATTTGTGCCCAGATCTATGATGGTGGTGTTAGGGAAGCCAAAGCGATACAATATCCGAGATAAAGTTGACTGCCCTGTTTGGAGTGAGGTTGGTAATCGTCTTGTACTCGATCCACTTTGTAAACTTGTCAATGGCTACCAACACATGTGTAAAGCTTCCTGGAGCTGTAGTTAGGGGCCCAATCATGTCGAGGCCCCAACATGCAAAGAGCCAGGAGGGCGGTATGGTGATGAGGTTGTGCGCCGGGACATGAGACTGCTTGCCAAAGAATTGACAGTTCTGGCACTTGCGTACGAGATCTTTGGCATCAGAAACTGTTGTTGGCCACCAAAAACTGGCCCTTTAAGCCTTCCCGACTAGCGTCTTGGATGTTGTGTGATTGCCACAGGTTCCCTCATGTATTTCGAGTGGAATGTTGCGGCCCCAAGCACTCAGGACACACTTCATAAGAACTCCAGAGCTTGCTCCACGCTTGTAGAGTAAATCTCCTACTATCACAAGGCCTTTACTGCGCCTCATGATGCGAATTGCCTCTTGACTCTTCTTTGTCAACCCGGGAGGTAATTTCTTTTCCTTGATGAAGTTGATGTAAGTCTCCCACAAATCAACCTCCGCCATAATGACCTCCTGACTGGAATTAGAGGGTCCCGAACCAGTGGTTACTTGAGGCGTGGTCTTGATCGATGGTTCCCTGAGATCTTGGACAAAGACTCCCGCTGGGACTTGGGCTCGAGTAGATCCAAGCTTGGAGAGTACGTCTGCTCCAACGTTGTTGTTCTGGACAACATGATGAATTTCCAGGCCTGCAAACTTGTTCTCCAGCTTGCGCACTTCCATGACATATGTGTCCATCTCCTCTTTTGTGCAATCCCATTCCTTGTTTACTTGTTGTACGATAGGCAGAGAGTCGCCGTATACGAGTAGTCATTTGATGCCCAGGGAGACTGCCAGGCGGAGCCCGTGTAGTAGCGCTTCGTACTCGGCCTCATTGTTGGACACTTTCCAAAGGATTTGCAGGACATACTTGAGTTGTTCACCCTTTGGAGAGATAAAACGTACTCCTGCCCCGCCGCCTTCGAGCTTGAGCGATCCGTCGAAGTACATCGTCCAATGCTCTGGCTGGCTGGAGTTGGCACTTGATTTTCCCACCATTCAGCCAAGAAATCGACCAATGCTTGGGATTTGATGGCTATCCTTGTCTTGAAATTGATAGAGAGAGCCCCCAGTTCTACTGTCCACTTGGATATACGGCCATTGGCATCCCAGTTGTGGAGAATATCCGCCAATGGGAAATCAGTAACAACTGAGATCTTCTACTCGTCAAAGCAGTGGCGGAGCTTTCTGGATGTGATGAGTATTGCGTAGAGTAGTTTCTGAATTGAAGGATAGGGAACCATCGACTCAGAGACTACTTCGCTGATGAAATAGACTGGCCTCTGCACATCAAATGCATGGCCCTCCTCGTTGCGCTCTACCATGATTGTTGTGCTGAACACATGAGTAGTTGCGGCGATGTACATCAACAAGTTCTCGCCTGGACGTGGTGCTGTGAGTATAGGAGGCGACTACAGGTTTTGCTTGAGGTCCTGCAGTGCCTGCTCAGCTTCCTCCGTCCAGTGGAACTTGTCCTTCTGCTTTAGGAGCTTGAAGAAGGGGAGGCCCGGTTCTCCAAGATGTGAGATGAATCTATTCAAGGCCGCCATGCACCCTGTTAGCTTCTGGACGTCCTTGATCGTTGTCGGAGCCTTCATGTCGCTGATGGCGGTGATCTTCTCGGGGTTAGCTTCGATCCCCCTGTGACTGATGATGAACCCGAGTAGTTTCCCTGATGGTACGCCGAAGAAACACTTAGTCGGGTTGAGTTTCCATTGAAACTTCCAGAGGTTGTTGAATGTTTCCTCCAGGTCTGCAATTAGGTCCTCGGGATTCTGGTCTTAACGACCACGTCATCCACATAGGCTTTCACATTGCGATGTAGCTGGTCTGCAAAACACATTTGAATTGCCCGCTGGTACATAGCCCCCCCCCCC
Source organism: Panicum miliaceum (assembly GCA_032594955.1). Lineage (NCBI taxonomy): Eukaryota > Viridiplantae > Streptophyta > Magnoliopsida > Poales > Poaceae > Panicum > Panicum miliaceum. The sequence continues at coordinate 32,641,604 of CM064056.1, forward strand.
CCCCGTTCTTTAGCCAAAAGGACATAGTCCTGTAGGCATAAGTCCCAAAGGGTGTGATGAAAGCGGTCTTGATTTGGTCTTCTCCTTGAGGGCAATCTGATGGTAGCCCGAGTAGCAATCAATGAAGCATAGGAGTACATAGCCAGCGCTGGAGTCGATTACTTGATCAATGCGCAGTAGCCCAAAGTGATCCTTCGGGCAGTGCTTGATGAGATCGGTATAATCAACACACAGCCTCCATTCATTATTATTCTTCTTTTTTACAAGGACAGGGTTGGCAACCCACTCTGGACGGTACACCTCTTTGATGAAACTAGCTATGAGTAGTTTAGCCAACTCCTTTTTTATTGCTTCCCTCTTATCTTGAGCGAATCTACGAAGACGCTATTTTTTGGGGGTAGCATTATGATCTACTTTCAAACTATGCTCGATCAGTTCCTTGGGCACCCCTTGCATATCCGCTGGTTTCCACGCAAATATGTCTCGGTTGGCCCTAAGAAAACTGATGAGCGTGCTTTCCTATTTAGGGTCGAGCTGTGACCCGATCAGAGCTGTCTTGGACGAATCTCCTTCCTGCAACTGGATGGTCTTCAAGGCAAGTTCTCCAATGGGCTATAGCTTCGAGTGGTTCTCCTTCTTCGTAGGAATTTCCAGCCCTGCTTTAGAGAGTTGTTGCGCAACCGAGAGTACTTCTCCTAAAGTATCTGGTACACGCGTAGTCAAGGCGTACTCGATTGCCTTCTGGTCGCAGTTATAGGACTTCTCCAGGTCGCTGCGGAAGGTGAGAACCCCACTCTTTCCTGGCATCTTCAGGAGTAAGTACACATAGTGCGGCATGGCCATGAATTTTGCTAGTGCGGGTCTTCCCAGAATGGCTGGTATGAGGGTTCGAAGTCGGCCACTTCAAACTTGATGTACTCGGTATGGTAGTTTTCCCTTGTGCCAAAGGTGACAGGGAGCACCACCGTGCCAAACGGCGTAGCTGCATTCCCAGGTACGATGCCGGAGAAGGGAACTTTGCTGGGGGTGAGCATGTCGACAAAGTTTGCCCCCATCTTCCTCAAAGTACTTGCAAAGATGAGATTGAGCCCGCTGCCCCCATCAATGAGTACTTTGGTTAGCCTGACATCCGCAATCACTGAGTCCAGGACGAGCAGGAGTTTTCCCAGCTTAGAAAAACTTGTCCACTGATCAGCCCTGCAGAACGAGATGGGGACCTCCGACCACCGAAGGGGTCATGGTACCGCCAGCTCAACGGATATAATCTTGCGCTGATGAAGCTTCTGAGTCCTCTTGGAGGTGAATCCTGATTCCCCGCCAAAGATGACGTTGACGATCTTGGACACGTCCGGGAACTCAGCGGCATCTGTCTTGTTCTCCGGGTCTTCATCATCCTTGTCCTTCTTCTTCTTCTTGTCGCCCTTCTCCAAGGGCGGAGCATTGAGGGACTTCTGGAGTGTGGGTGCCACAGGCATTGCTTCTACATGAGCTTATCGAATTCCTCTTGCAGATTGGGTGCCTTCTTGCCTCGCGGGGGGCGATTGATAACCGTGACAAGATCGTCTGGCTTGCGCTTGCAGGAGGATCCCGAGTAGTCCCGCTAGCTTCTGTCGTTGCGGTGGTCGTTGCTCTGCTTGTTGTAGTCGTTGCCGCGCTTCGAGAACCGATCGTGTTCTTTCTCCTCTTGGTCCGCCCAGGTCTGCATCATGTCGGGGAGGGCGGCAACGGTCTTGGGCCGCTTGCGGACGAAGTCGCGGAACAGAGCCTGGTCGGTGAGGCCATTGTGGAAGCAGTCGATGATGTCGCTCTCCGAGATGTTGGCGATCGTGGCTCGGGTGTCGAAGAAACGGCGAGTGTACAAGCGCAAAAGCTCGTTCCTTTCTTGTTTGCACTGGGATAGCTGCTCCCAAGAGATGATGGAGTTTTTCATGAGGCTCTCCAGCCACGTGAGTGGGGCGGTTTCCAGGGCCATCAGGAAGTAGACGACCTTGGTGGTGTTGGAGCCGCCTACGACTTCAATGGCGGTGAAGTAGCATCGGACCCACTGTTGAGGAGATTGCTTACCATCGTACTTGGTGACACCGGCTGGTTTGTACCCCTCCGGGTACTTGTAGTTGTCGAAGCGAGGGGAAAATGATCATTGTCGTCCCATGCAGTGTTTCCCTCGGCTCCTGGTGCGTTCCCTCCTCCGGTTCTCGATGATGGAGCGGGCGTCACGCCCGACATTGATTTTGTCACGGAGGTCGCCTGTTGGCAGCTTCTCGAGTTCTGAGTGGCGGTAGTTGCCAACGGGCCCTTTTGGATGAGCGCGGGGTGCCTAGGTTGCCGGGCGGCTTCCTTGAGGAGCCACGAGGCGGCTTCCCTATTGGTTGTTGGGGGGAGCAGCTTGTTGCCTGGGATGACCCCCGGATGTTCTGCTGACTTGGCTTTCGCCTTCACCCTCGAGTCTTCCACGCGAAATCGAGGGTAGCGGGTTTTGATGGTTGATCTGGAGTAACGCCCGCTGCGTCATGCAAAAGGCGGTCTGGACTGCTGGGTCGGGGTTGCCGGCGAGCACCGCCGTTATACCAACGATGTTAGCGATAGGAGTTTTGAACCCAGCGTCCTGCGCCATTGCGAACTCAGCATCGAGGTCGCATTGTATGCATGCACGCCACTCGTTGGCATCCCTTCTATGCTTGGCGCGCTTTCTATTGCGCTGCCTGCGAGCCTCACGAGCTTCAGGAGTCTCGTTGGCAGCATCTGTTGTGTTCTCATCGTTGGAGATCTGCTCAGGCCTCTCATTGCGGTGTGTGCTGCTGATCTCGTCGGATTCCACCATGAAGACGTGGCGGTGTGAGGAGAGGTCGTCGGAGCTGAAGTCAACGAGTACAGTTCCGCCTGGGGTGGTCTCAAGTGGTCTGCCCTCTTGAAAAGGCAGAGAATCAAGGTGGGCGACTAGTCTTGCGTAGTCTTCGAGTAGTTCGGAGGGTTTCATGCCCTTCCAGTACATGAAGCGACCCTTCAGGTTGGAGGTTATAACCAGACCCTGGCCACCCAAGTAGGGTTCGGCCTCGGGATCGGAGTCCGAGTCGTAGTCGTTGAAGATAGGGGCCTCCCGACATGCGGTGGCGTCCTTCTCCCCGAGCTCGAGTAGTTCGTCCAAGTCCTCCAATGCGGAGTAGAATTCGGACTTCATGGCCTCCTGATAAACAGAGGTCGTGTTGCACAAACCGAACGGGAATCGGTCACGCAGTCCCCCAGATGGAGTCGAGTCCGATCCGAGGAAGCCTGATGCAGCATGAGTCGGAGTCGCATTGAAAACGAACGGCTTCTCGATCTCCCTGGTGAGGTCAGGGAGCAGCATCTCGCCGGGATTGTCGACGAACTCGTTGAGATCGCCGCTTGGTGTTGCTGCAAGTGCCTCCGGCTTGTTGTCGATGAGGTGCCGACTGAAGTTGCCTGCGCCGTCAGAGACGCAGACCCAGGAGCCAAAGACGAAGGTTGTGCCCGCGGGGGGCACGGTGCTGGTGAAGCTGAAAGTTGCCATCAAATTCGCCAATGGATCTTCGATGAACGCCCCTACTGGCGCGCCAACTGTCGGTGTTTTACCGGCAAGCCTACCTAGGGATACCCTAAGGTAGTAGACTTGTGGTCAGGGTGTCGCCGAGGTCAGGAACTCGATGGTGCAAGGAACACAAGAATTTAGACAGGTTCGGACCGAAATACGTAATACCCTACGTCCTGTATGGTTTGTATTGCCTTGGGGTTATGCGATATGTTTGGAGAGGGTCCCTGTCCGCCCTTATATATCCCGGGAGGACAGGGTTACATGGATCCTAGTCCTGTACGAGCTTAGGAGTCCTACCTGAGTACTTTTGGGTAGTTTTCTTTTGTACCGACTAGTTGTACTCGTACCTGAGTACTTTACAGTATGGATAAGGTATGGGACATGCCCCACCCTTACTCTAGAATATTCTACGCCACGTGTGCAGTCTCGTAGCCCCGGGTCTGACACCTAAGGTATGCCGCACCATACCGGTGCCACCCGTGGGCTCCGCCTATGCTACCAAAGGTGAATCTGAGATCACATGAAATTAAATTTGGCATGCTGCCTATTTCACTGAAATAGTCCCAGGCAAGGACTTCATCTCAACATCCGAAAACATGAGTGATCAGGATTTCAAATGGAGATTAGCAATTATCAATGATAGAAATAAGGGAAAAGTCCACTTTACAACGTTCAAATGTCACAAAGTATGATTTTTAACCTACAACTACAAAACTGAACATTGGGGGCCATCCAATTGTCGAGACAGGGCAAAATTGGCCCCTTAGGTAGTTTTCCATTTTGTGGGAGTATAAAAATCATAGTTTAAATTAGAAAAATATGAAACTAGTAGAGATATTTTTCTAAAAATATAACATATTTGTTGGTACTCTATTTATCAGTTATTTGAATCTAGTTTATTCATATTCCTAGTGTTTTTTACTTTTCCTCACACCTATTATTTTTTCAATAAATAAGATCTAAATAACTCAAAATAGAGCAACAATAGTTAGGTTATGTTTTTGGGAAAAAAATTGGTAGAACTTTCATATTCTTTTGGTTTAGAATTATTATTATTCGATCATTTATATCAAACCAGAATATTTGTAATTCTAAAGAATGGAAAATCACCTTTAAAATCATCCAATAGACTAAATCTGTCTGGTTTTGATAGTTGGATGGTCTTTTGTATTTGGTTTTGTAGTTCAAGGTTAAAAACCATAGTATAGTGCTAGTTGGAGGATGGAAATTAGACTTTTTCTTAAATTTAATTATTCAAGTGCTTTGAGACTTGTGTAGTGTTCATATAACATATTATTGGAGCAAAACTCTCCTACTAATTGATGACTTTTTATGTATAAATTAATTTTATGTTTGCAATTAATCCATGGAACCATATCTTTTGTTATAAATTCTTTCTTTTTGATAAGAAATATTTTTTCGTGGACGTCCTTTTATTGGGAACGTTGACATATCTGCTATACATGATGTTTGTATGGGTGGACATGTATACCAAATGTTTGTGAATTATTTGTGAGGGTAGAACTAAAGTAAAATGGGAAAAGTCCAATTTTCACCCTCGAATTGCACTATGGTCCAATTTCTATCCTTAAGTACAAAACCAGATAATAGAAACCATCCAACTATTCAAACTCGGCAAACTTAGCCCCTCTGTGGTTTCAAATGTGGTTTTCCATTTTATGAAAATTAAAGAAAATCAAAATTAATCTAAAAAATATAAACAATATATTTTAAATTAGAAAAATATGAAACTAGTATCAGCATTTTTTAAGGAACGAAACCTATCAATGCTACTCTACTTGTCAATTATTTTTAAAGAAAATTCACTATTTGATACTACTAAGTTACCAGTTCCTTCCTTGGTCATTAAAAGTTAAAAAAATTTCTATTTGATACTAGTTTTAAGTTTTATTCCTAAATTGACACTTCCGTCCATTTGAAACAGTAATGGTGTTAAGTTGCTAGTGCAAAGACCATTTTGCCCCTAAATCTAATTAATGACTTATCTTTTCCTTGCTGATGTTCTGTTTCAGTGTTTAGCATAATACCAATTTTCTTATTGTACTAGCATACCATAGGCTGGTTAAAGCGAGCACATATTTGTGTTTTCCTTCTAAATTCTTACATGGTGCTCCTTTTGATATGCGGCAGAACGTGGTTGGTGACATTGACGTTGAGAAGGTGGAGCAGGAAAAATGTCAGCCAATTGTCTTGGCTCTAGCTGCTGCGAAAGAGTTCCTGTAATTGTAAGCAGTAACCGAGGCAAGATTAATACTTCAGGCCTTAGTACCCTGACCAGACAGAAGCGCCGAGAGCGACAGCGCTAAGCCGGCGCCCCCCGCGCGAGCATGCGAGCAAGCCGTGCTCGTGGCCGCGGCGCCCCGGGCTTGCCGCGAGCGTGGTTAGCGCCTCCGCGCGCATGCTCTACGTGCGAGCCGCGCAGTGACCAGTACGTCAGAGGATTTGCTTCCGGCCAGAGCGCCCCGTCCCGAGCTCGTATCGCCTTACCTCCCTAGCGCACCGCTGCCGCCTGACGCCCGATCTAGCGTTTGGGAGGGAAGCACACGGAAGGGAGGGGCCTTCTCTCCTTTTTTCCTCTTCTGGTTTGTAACCAAGGGGTGATTTGCTCACATGTTAACGGAAGACACTAATAGAATTGACGGTAGTGTTAATTTAGAAATAAAATTTAGAACTAGCATCAAATAGAGAATTTTGATTTTAGCAGTGTCAAATGAAGAATTGTATCTTATTTTATTTCTCTTTTTAGTGATTTTATGTTTACAATTATGCCTATTATTTCTAAATATATAAGATCCAAATAGAGCACAACAAATAGGTTATATTTTTAAAAACTTTGGTACCTGTTTCATATTTTTCTGATTTAAAAATAACTTTTGAAATTTTAGACCAAAGGCCCTTCAGGGTCCTGCTTTACTGAAAGCAAAATGAGTTTCGCTGGGATACCAGCTTTACAAGACAAAAACCAAAGATCTAGGAACATTCGAGCTTAGCTACAGAAAAAACGAACTCTCTAAGGTTTCACTCAACCAGTCCACGGAACTAACAAACAAACTCAGTACGAGGTGACAAAAACAAAAGGAGGCTTCTACATCGAGGGAGGTCTCCCGATAAGCATCGGGCGACAGCCCTCCCTCCGGCGCACCTTATCCACTCGTCTGTCTGCCTCCTCGCGAAAAAAAAACGGATCCATCTTCCTCCTCCTGCAGTCCTGCTCCTGTCCTTCCCAACCACTATCGATTCCTGCGAGGTCCACCCCGTGCCGCCATGCCGCCAACCTCCCCCTCGCCAGCGAGCACCGCCCTCTCTCCCCCTTCCCCTCCTCTTCCTCCTCTTCCCCTCCGGTCAAATCTACATGGGCGCCCCCACCCCGCCGCCAGCTCCCACCTCGCCAGCGTCGCTTCCGACGCCGGTGAGGATCGCCCTCTCCTCCCCTTCCCCCTCCTCCTCCCCCACCCCGTCCTCCTCCACTAGATGCCCCCGCTGTCGGCACCACCCAACCGGCCTCCCCGACCACCCGCCCGGCGGCGCCATCGCCACCGGCCTCACCGCCCACAACCCACCACCACCGTCGGTCCGGCGGCCTTCCCGGCCATCCCTCTATACCCACAGGCCATGGAACCCAGGTGAGGCTATATGTCACCGAAGGGGACAGCTCCACCAACCATCACCTGAAAAGATTAATGGAAGCAAGATTAAGGGCCGCCAGCCCAAAAATATAGAATACATATACGGTTTGGGCGCGTTGCCAGCTATAGGAGACAGAATCTGACGATGCATGCAGAAGCAGATAATGATGTTAACATCATCCAATGATATTAACATCATCCACATGCATGCAATTCCAAACTAAAAAAATTAACTATTGAACCAAACATCCAAATTAAATTTAAATTACACTATTATCTTTCTTATGACAAGATCTTTAAAACAAGACCACAATTGCCTATGTTTGCATAATAAATTTAAAAACATATCTTTAATACTAAATAATTGATCTCAACTACTGGGAACAAATATTTAACAACATGAACAAATAATTATTTTCTGCGAACAAAAAATTAAATATGATGAACAAAACAATAATGTACTACGAACAAAAGTATTAAACATTGCGAACATTTTATTGTACAGGATAACTAATGAAAAATGAATATCACGAACAAATGAGTCAACATCACTGATCAAATTAGTCTACAAACACGAACAAATAATTTGACATTACGAACAAATTAATTAGAGCATACAATTTATTTTAAATGGAGAACAAATGCTTCTACCTTATAATCATACACGAGGGCAGTGACCAGGGCCACGTGCAGGGCATGCAACCGACCTAAGAAGAACCCAAACCACGTGCAGGAGTGACCAGGGCCCACAGGGCAGCCACCTAGAGGCGGTTGACCCCGGTCTCAGCCGCGCCTGGTTCGACTGAACCAGGGGGGTCGGCCGAACCAGGAGAAAGCCACCACCCTACATCCTTCGACATGGCACTTCCCCATTGGTCCTTCATGTCAGTTCCTGGTGAATCCTGCCGAGAAGCTGCTGCACAGCCCCCTCACTCACCCCTATAAATATAAGGGGGTGTTACTGATGAAGACACACCTCAAGTTGCTCTTTCTCTCGAGTTTTTCTCTTGCTTAGTCTTTAGGATAGTGGAGTTTAGGTGAAGTAGCTCTTCTTCGATTCCCAAGGTTACCTAGGAGAGTTCGGTATGGGTTTACTTTTCCTCTCCTTTGTCATTTTCAAAATTCCTTAATAAGTTATCTTCTAGCTTAGCGTATTCACATAGTGTATGTTTTGTGCATTCAGATATGTATGCCATGCTTAGTTTATATCTATACCTTATATCTTGCATGATTAGACGTGGTAAGACATCTAGGCTACGGCAACGGTTCCGGTATTCGTATGTTTGCTCTAGTGTTCTACTCGCGCGGAACATTAAAGTATCGCTCATTAGCGTAGATATGGTGTCTGGGTTAATTAGTGTTGCTGGATGCGGCTCTATACCATGGTTAGATGAGGTAGGCGGCAGGTGGTGACAACCCTGTTCGTCCAGCGTAACCCTCCCCGTTCGTGTAGTAGTTGTAACATGTTCATAAAATAGCCATGAAGATCTAGTGGCCACATTGCCATTCTTATGCGGTCTCCCGGTAGTGCCTGGGGGCCTAGAGCCCGATCCTAATCATGTGTATGTTTATGGGTGTATAGTTTAAATTGTATGTTTAGCTAAGAGTACGTAAATCCATAGATTAGCTTTCTTCTTCCTTTCTTCCTTCTTGTAAGCTTTGCATGGAGCGAGAGCTTGAGTAACTTGTGTGTCACACTACGTCTTATCCATATATTATCTTATCCCTGGTTATGAAAATGAATATCTATGATAGAGCTATTCAATTAACTTATCTATTCCAATAACCGTCGTCTTCCCTGCGGAAAAATAAATACAACCCCATACTCACGAGTAATGCTACAACGGTATTCCCTGCGCTTGCGGATCCACCTGTAACATAAGAAATACCATACGACATTTCTGGCGCCGTTGTTGGGAACACCTATCCTAATGATGACGCTACAAAACGTCAACAACGAGCTAAACAAGTTACTATAGAAAGTAAATAAATCATTTCACACGCTAACTACTCGCTAACTAATGAATCTACAATACAAATAAATTAGTGTACATTGAGCTTGACTCATTCTTAAATTTCAACAAATAGTATTATACTATTGTACATGTAAGTATAGATATGTTAACGTTCACTTATGTAAAAAAACAATCATGGTTGATATGAATTACAAAAGAAATAAATTACAATTAAATAAATATTATGGTATATGAGGTTCATAATCAATAAAGAAACAAAGATAATATATTATGAATAAAAATTCAATAGCAATTAATGCTAAAACATAAAAATTATTTAAATCTGAAAGTAAATAAACATAAAAGGTACAAGAAAATAAAATTTGGAAAAGTAGAACGGAAAGAAAAGAAAACAAAAGGAAAAGGAAAACAAAAATATAATATATGGAGGGAAAAAATACAATCAAAATAAATATTACACTCTAAAGAAACAATATTGCAAAGATAATTAGAAGATAAAACAAAGAAAAGGAGAAAAAAGAAAAACCTTTTGCATATGCAAACTTTTAGGAAAAATAAAAAAGAAAAGTAAAAAGAAAAAGATTAATCAAAAGCATAAATAAAAAATAAAGAAAGTAAAAAAAGAAAGAAAGAACTATCGTCAAATTCCAAAGAGCTGCATGCATGCAAAGCATCTCGGAATATTGGAAGATGCAAAGGCCGGCCATTTGGTCTGTTGGGCCAAAACGGTTTATTGGGCTCAATTCGAGCTAAGCCACCCCAAACAATCCTTCAGGTGATGGAAGCAAGATTTGTAGCACAAGTAATATATAGCCACCCGAGCGGAACTCCAACCTAGAAACCCCAAATCCCTAACCCTGCCGACCTCCACCGCCGCCTCCGGCCGGCGGCGGCCCACCATCCGCCCTGATTGAAGCCCAAATCCCGTCGCCGGAGTTGGTGATTCGATTTTGTTACTTCCTTGATCAATTTCTTACTTCTCTTGTTTTTTCCTTTTTTGGATTCTCCCCCTTCCGACCGTTTCTTCCTCTTCCAAATCAGGAGGGCTCTCGATTTAAGCTAGATAGAGAGCCCTCTCGTTGTAGGAAATAGGAAAACAAAAGCCACCCCTGACTCAGAAAACAAGATAAACCCACCACTCCAGAAAGAGACTCCAAGCGTAACCCATCCCAATCTTCAGGAGGAATCAGTTTGCAAAGACAGAAGTTTGTGCTTCAGTTTTTGTATGCCTTCCTCCTTCCTCCCCTGCATTCAGCACCGCCCATTTCTGCATAAAGACAATAACACGAAACAAATCTGTTTCAGGGGAGTGAATTACAATATTATTGAACACAAAATCATTTCTAATCAACCACACACTCCAAGCTAGGCTACCAAACAGAATCATAAGAAAATTTTTGAGTTTCTTTGGCGCTGCACCAATCACACCCTCTTGGAACTCATTAACACTGTAAGGGTAGGAATGCCAGTTAAAGACGTCGCGACACACACACCATAGGAAAAACGGTAGCACACATTGGAACATGATGTGATCTGTGGTTTCTCTTTGCCCACAGACATTACATCTAATGTCCCCCGGCCAATTCGTCTTAACCAAATGTTCAGCCGAGGGGATCCTGTCATTGTAAATTTGCCACACAAAGACTTCAATTTTCAGTGGCAATTTGGCCCTCCAGATATCTAACACCCAACGATTCTTGTAACCTGGGAAAGTTAGTTCCCTGTAAAGCGATGACGTTGTAAATCTCCCCGACCTTTCCAGGGCCCAAATTACTGTATCCGGCAAATTGGTCAGTGTCACCTCTGAGAGAGCACTTCGCAATTCTTCCCAATCTAGGCATTCATGCTCTCCAAAAGTTCTTCTAAAGGAAAGATCACAGTCGCCATTGCACAGAACATCCCCAACGGAGTTCTTTTGCTCATTACAAATGGAGAAGAGTCTCAGGAACCGAGTCTTGAGGGAAGTCTCCGAACCAAATATCCATCCAGAATCTGGTTCTCGTTCCATTCCCAAGAGCATACTTGATCCCTCTAAGGCAACTTCCTTTGATCTCTTGTGATCCTTTCTAGAATTGAGAGCCTGATCTATAAGTACAGCTGAAAAAGCTTTTTCCCCCAAGATATTTCCTCCTCAAGAGTTTACAGCACATTGACTGGTCACCACTCTCTAGTTTAAAAATCCATTTGGCAAGCAAGCATTTATTCATAATTCTTGTATTGGTAAAACCCAAACCTCCAACATTTTTTGGGGTTGCTCACACTTCCCACCTCACAAAATGGTATATTTCCTCTTCAAATTTGGTCCATGCCAAAAGAACTTCCCTCTAATAGTATCCATTTTCTTGTGAATCTCCTTCGGTAAGAGGTACACCCCCATGGTGTAGTTTGGGATAGAGCTAAGACAGGATTCGATCAAGATCATTTTGCACCCCGAAGAAAGTGAACTCCCCTGCCATGTTGGTAATCTTTTTTCCACCTTGTGGTGAACGAAAGCCAAGTCTGCCGCTGAAAGGTGGTAATTACTTACTAGGATTCCTAGGTATTTCATAGGGAAAGTCCCAACTTAATAGTTGAAAATATCAGCAATCCTTCCCTTCTCATCCTCTAAGGTACCTAGCACAAAAACTTCACTCTTTTGAAAGTTAATTCTCCCGACATGCACTCAAAACAGAGAAGAAGAAATTTCATATTGATATCCCCTTATCGGAGACCTTTGTAAGTTCTAAAAAAATCCCCATGCACTCCATTCAAATTAATCCCCACTCTTCCTCCTTCCACAATTTGATGCATCCACTCAATCTATTTGTCTGGAAAAAACTTTCTCCTCAGCACTTCCATCATAAAATTTCAATTCACCTTGCCGTAAGCTCTTTCAAAATCTAATTTTAGAAACCTTTGAAATCATCCAAGGTGTCAAATTTATCTGGTTTTAATAGTTGAATAGTCCCCGTTATTCAATTCCAATATTATTAGCTTAGAAACCTTCTACGTCCGGTGACAAACAGAGTTCTCTTTCCCATATTATTAGTTTGGCACATAAGACGTGACTTAACAGTTAATTATTAGCATAAAATATGTACAAAGGTATAAAACTAATAATTTTTGATACCATCTTTTGAGACGAATTTAACCAATTCTCAAAAATTTGTCCAACCGAAATATTCAAAGACAGATTAGTGGTTAACTTTCAATGTGTTAATTGAACTTAACCAAAGTAACACCTTGCTACTGATCAGATTATTATGAAAGCTAATTATAGTGGGCCGTAGCTTTTTTTGGACTCTATAGTTGGATTGCAGTTTTTTATGACAAAATTTGCCATATGTAATCTTGTACGTCGAAAATGCATTGCTTTGTTGGTTCGGAGGACCCAGTGCTTGGCCTGGAGACTTACAAACCGATTAAAAGGATAATAACCACAAACCACGATAATTTTTAATTCAATAATACTCTAAAGTAGACCTAAGCAAATTCAGCCCGGCCTGAGCCAGGCAGACTAATCCTAGCTCACGAGTACATCGGGCCGGGCGTAGCGCTAGCTTAGCAGCCCCAAAAAATCAGGCCATACTCGGGCCGGGCCAATTGTTTGTTTTATTTATTTTTCAACATTAAAACGTTTTTGGTGGTTTGGCCCGCCTTGAAAAAAGCCCGAAAATCTCGGCTTGCTCGACAACTCTTTGTTGGGTGGGTTTGGAACACATTTTTGGGTTTCACGGGCTTGTACTCGCCCCGGCCTGGTTTTTCTCAGGTCTAATCTAGAGCATCATAAGCATATTTATTTTCTCATGTCTACTCTGCACTTTATTTTCAATAAGCCACTCATGGTTTCCTCCAACAAGGAAATAAGCTCTATGTTTGCATGACCTAAGGTCCAAATTATTAAATGCTTATAGCTGTAAATCCCAAGTTACTAGATGTTTTCAAAATGCTACATGCTATCTTTTTATTTATATGTAGTTACCCATATAAACATGTTACCTTTACTGATACTATCGATCAAATATTACTTAAAACATTGAAAGAAAAACCATGTGAACTTAAAGAAGAAATATGTCCTAAACCTTTGATTTAAACAAATTTTATAGGTTGTTTTAGTTAACCGCTGTCTATTAGGTTAACTAATAATATTCTTTTTGCCTCCGTTAAAACCAAAACGGCTGTTAAAACCAAAACCAGAAAACCCGAGCCAGGATATCATTTTTCCTCTTTCTTTTGCAAAGCTAATTAGGTTAAAAACAAAAATTTAAAATTTGAATAAACTGTAACAAGTAATAACCGACCTGCTAGCTCAAGCTCAGGAGGCACTGGCCACGACCGCCGAAAGGAAAAAGCATCGGTGGCTCCCGTCCCTAGATTCGCTGCTGGTGTGCACAATCCAACCCCCCTCCAACCCCCACATGCCGACATAATTCCACGCCGCCCCACCACGCGACCATTATTCCCCCTTGGAGTCTCTCGCCTCCCCCCTCACTCCACTCGTCCACACTCCCCCCCACTCCGCCACTCGACCCCATCGCCATCTGCTCTCCTCCCTCCCCTCCACCTGCTCGTCTCGTGCCGGCGGCAAGGGCGATGGCCTCCCTCCATGCGTCCCTCCTCCTCGCCGCTGCGCTTTGCGCGCTCGCGTCTTCGGGCGCCGCCGCGTCTCGCGACCTCCGCCCGCTCCGGGCCGGCTTCGTCGTGCGTGGCCGCGTCTGGTGCGACACCTGCCGCGCCGGGTTCGAGACCCCCGCCTCCACCTACATTGCCGGTGCGATCCTGCTTCCCTCCTGCTCGCCCTCCCTTGTTACTGATCTGGTCTCTCATTGAAGAGAAGTGAGAGGGAAAAAAAACTTGTTTCTGTTCTTTCTACCTTTCCGTGATCTGATATTCTGATTTTGATGTGTGGCCTCGACGAGTAGATTGGTTTTAGGGAAATGGTGTTTGGATGGATCTACTCGTTGCATCTTTGGGATTGTCTAGTGCTGAAGTTAGCACTCTGTCTGCAGTATATCGCCTACACGATGCTCGCACGTGTCACTGCTGCCGGGGATTTGTTCCTCATAGATCCACTTTTGTTTTTTTATTAACCGAATATCCTGCTGTGGTGATGAATTTTCAAGTTCTTCTAGTGGATCTACCAGACATGACCTTCTACTGCATAGTCAATGGGTATGAGTGTGCATGGGTCTCTGGACTTGAAATCTTTCGATGGTGAATTGGCAAGCTGGATCTAAGATCAGTAGGGCATGTGATCGTGTTCAATGGTTCATGGATCACATGGTTGGAACTTGGGACGGTGTAATTGGTAGTACGTTGTTGGACACTGGGGCCTGGGTTGAGCCATATTGCTCATATTTGATGATGCTGTCAATTAGTGAACCAGAATACCTGAGTGTAGTCTATTTTCAGATTAATACTGAACTTTTAAATTAAGTAATCTTAACCATATTACATGATCATCAAACATGCATGCTGATCTGTACAGAAATTATTCAGCTGTCTGCCTCAGCAACTAATAGTTCAAATACTGGACACAAATAGAAACACTCGATCTTCACTAAGAAAAATGTATTAGCTGTAAAATTTGTGTTGATGACAAATTTGCAATAGGGCAGTGATGTTGAGTATCTCAGACTTGCATCCAAACGAAGTCAAAATTTATCCTTCTGGACAAGATTTGATGAATTTGACTGAATATGTTAGTTTTCCCTAGGCCCCTAGGTAGTTGTAGGTTATGTATCTTAACCTGTATAATTGGTTGTAGTTCTGAGCTTCTGGCAGGATGGTTGATATCCTTTGTTTTAGCAAGGCAGTTGACATTTGTTTTAATGGAACTGGGAGGTCGAACTTGACTTGAAATTCAACTGCTATATGCTTTTTCACCCAAAAAAAAGAATCAATTGCGAATTTAGTCATCTTGCCTGCATACTGTAATAGAGCTTAAGAAATTGGAATAGTGGTATTCAAAACCATAGGGTCTTATAAGTCAGGCGCAACTACAAAGGAGTATTGAGAGAAACTTGTGTGCATGTGTAAAGTGAAAACAGTTTATGCTACTGTAGCATATCCCTTTCCCTCTTTGGTCGCAAGTTGTATACAACCATGCTATGGAAAATTGAGGGATTTAAATTTAATTCCCTCTTTCAAATAATTTATAACCATTTCTGGCAGTAAGGATATAGACATATAGATTAGTTGAATGCTTCTTGTTTTCTAGCAGCTGCCCAAGTTTTTAATTTTAAAGCTTATTGCATTAATTCGGTGCTTTGATAGACAAATATTGACCAGAGATACACCTTGTTCTCATCCTATTTTGCGTCTCTTAAAAGTCATCTTTCATTGACCAGAGGTAGACAAATTAGCTTAGATGATACTATATTAGTTTGTTCCTAATTGACTTTTTCCATGACATATTAATTGTTTATGAGAAGAACTATGTAAGTCGGTGCCAATATTGATGGAACAATAATACAGATTTCCAGGACTTGACTTAATACTGGGACACTGAGCACAGCACATACCTTTCTCCCCTAACATTGAGATATAAAAGAATTAGTTAGATACATTTATATTGTGTTATGTGGCTGGAATGATTTTTAGCTTATTCATATCATCAAGTAGTTCAGGCAAAAAGTGTTATTTGGGTCCCTAAATCTACTCTCTTTTAGGGAAATTTTTTATTTTATCAATACTAATTAAGATGGTATTTATAGAAATAAACAACAAAATGATTAATTTCTGAAAATATATGTTAGTTGTCCAACCGTTGGATGAAATTGGAGTTTTTGTCCAACAACGGGTAGATGAAACTAAATTTCGCCCGGGGAGGAGATGAAATTAGACAAATTTCATCCAGTGAGCGGACACAATTAAATTCATCTAGCGACAAGATGAATTTGCATGATGAAACTAAATTCCGTCCATGCATGAAGATATCTGGCAGTAGGCCTCAATGAGAAACTATTTGGTCCATCAATATAGAATTGTCTCATCTATGACAAATGGAACTAAAACAAATACTGAAAGCAAAATTGACATGGAGCAATAGATGCAAGCAATCAAGAAAGAAAATCCAAGATCACAGTTGCTCCTCAACTATCTGACAGAATCTTCAAGCACAGCTGCACAGAGAGGAACCCAACGAACCTATGAACTTAACCCGATGCAGAACTGAAGGACCATGCCCGCGCAGGGACTCTGCCATCACAACCTCGTGTCATGCCACAGCTGCACACAGCAGCAGCTGGCGTAGTTCGGCCCCGCCGCCTCATCCCACGGCCATCGTCGCACGAGGTGCAGACCGGCCCTTTCGTTGTCTGCTAGCCGCTCGCTGGCCTCCGCCTCGGTGTGCTGTGGGTGGATAAGATCAGACAGGTGTATGCGTGTGACAAACCCGTGAGGGAAAGGCGATGCTGTGGGCTAGGCCATCCAATTTTGTCTCTCGGCTGATGAAGTCTATTTTCGTCCGTTGGGCCAATCTGATTTTCTCATCTGATCATTAGACAAAAGCTGTATTTCGTCTAACCATACGGCAAAAGCATTAATTTTGTCTACAATTGGACGAAATTATGTTTTCTTCTAATGAGCAGATGATATAAGCATATTTTTGTAAATTTGTCATTACAAGATTTATTTAAGTATTAGAATTAAAAACATTAAAATTCCTCTTTTAGAAAGCTCCCAGGCCTGGCCTGGAGATTCTTAAAATATTGCTTATTGAAAATGACGGTCCCTATATATGGCAATATTGTTAATTGGATCCCTAATCTTTTCGCTTTTTATAAAGTTGGGCCAGGCCAGGTATAGTGATTTTTGGAATATTGTGTAGTACCGTTCATGGTGTGCATGTTGCATCTAGAATGTGATACTATAAATTTAGAGCTCTTTTATACGGTACCCACAAATCATTCTGAACCATCCAATCCCAATCAGATGGGGCAGATCTATTTATATTCCGTTGACACATTGGAGGGATTTCAACTGCTTGAAGGGAAATACTGTAACCATACTCCATACAATATCTCATCACACGTCAATTAATCTCCCATGTATCGGCAGCCAGAATTTTGCTTCTCCCCATCCGCTGCATGTCCAAATCCACGCATCCCCTTCCCATGAAATCAATTTTGTTTATTTCCTCATATGAAGCTGGATGGATTATGCACTCAGTCAATCGTATTTTCTCTCTTTTCCCTTGCATGAACCGATCAGTAAAGCTCAACATTAATGATGGATCCATGAAAGCTCAATGTTAGTTCTGAGAGTTTCTCTAATGGAAGGATTGATTTGGGCAGCAAAACAGCACACTCGATTAAGATCTATCAGTATTTGAAGTGTGGAAAAGGCTGATGATTTAAAGCTATCATGTTCTTACTCCATATTATGATCGTATGTAACTTTCCTCCATTGGTAGCTGTGAGGTTTCTTAGATTAGGCAAGCGATTGTTGGCTGTATGTGGTGTGAGCAAGATTTGAGGCATCATTAGTTAGTCAAGAAATATTGTTATTTACGATAAAACAATAACCTATAATACCCCTTATAACTAATGGTTAGATTTGGTTTCTGCTTCCTGCTACTTGGTAGACTAGAAGGTACTGTAAAACTGTCTAAATTGAACCTGACTATCTGACATATATTGAATACTGAAAAAAGAAGCAGCACTACTTCAATACAGTCATGGTGCGGAAACAGAAAAATCTTTATGGCTTAGAATTATGCAGCCTGGTTCTCATAACTTTTATGTTCTACTCTAATTGATTGGGAGGAACCAACTGAAAAGGTAGAAAATTAGAGCTGAGTGAACGAAATGATAGCATCCATTTTTCAGTGATGCATTTCTTTCTTTGTCAACTGTTGTTAATATGCATTTGTTGTTACTTCAGGAGCAAAGGTAAGAGTTGACTGCAGATCAAAAACCACTGGAGTGAAGACATGCAGCTTCGAGGGGCACACTGATCGCACTGGCACTTACAATATCCTCGTCGCCGATGAGCATGAGCATGAGCTCTGTGAGTCCGTCCTCATCAGCAGCCCGGACATGAGGTGTGCTAAGACCGTGCCTGGTCGGGAGAGGGCCCCTGTCTTCCTCACCAGCAAGAATGGTGTGGCCTCTAATGTTCGTATGGCCAATGCCCTGGGGTTCCAAAAGGACGTGGCTCTACCCAGATGTGCGCAGATCCTCAAGGTGTATGAGGATGAGGACGACCGTGTTTAATGGTGGAGAGTTTGATACTGCTCGGCAAGCTATATATTTACCTTGTGTCTGAAGTGTTCTTGAATTTCTATATCTATTATGAGGACCAACGACATTATTGCCTGTTAGTTTAGCACTTTGATTATGTTTATCTGCAGTTGAACTGCGAATGTTATCAGCTACTAAATCTACCTGGCTAATATAGTGTTGTTGCTGTCTGGTATAGATGAGGTACTGTAATGGTTTTTACGAGAATATACATTGTTTTGTTTGAGAATTGTGAGAGTAGTGGAAGCCAAACTTCGGAGCTCTGCAACTACAACCAGTCATTTCATACTGGGTTTTGTTCGAGAGGACTGGGAACCAAGCTTCAAAACTCTGCATGCTACTTAACATTCATATGTTCTTTGTCTAATTTGCCTTGTCTCTGATTGAACCAATTGTCGTTCTGTATTGGGTGTGTCTTCACTTGCCGATGAAATGGCGAACTTTTTCGACATTTGAGGATTGCCTATGGCCTACAGGGAGTCTTTTGCCTTGGAGAAATTGATACCTGGGAAATTAAACAAACACTGATGATTATGAGGACACATTCACATGCTTCATGGTATTGGAGACATCATGAAGCTGGATCTGGCGTGGTGACGTTGCTGGATCAAGCTTGATCGGCAAGAGTAACTGAGATTCTTTTCCTTATTTTTTCGTTTTAGAAAACGCCATGTGTTGAGGGTGTGAGGTCAGCGTCTGGGGACCAAGCCTGAAGAGCTAGGGAGCTCGACGGCCCCCTGGCCTCTACCAAGCAAGCGCTATGAAATTGGATTCGGATTACCATATTTTAATCCGAATTCAGATATAAATATAAATATTATCGGATACGAATATGAAACAAATAGATCAAATTCGGGTTCCAGTTCGAATACCTTCTCCATTTGGAAGATAGTCTCATGGTGAATACCAATTTGTTTTATCAATGCTTCTGTAGTAGATCAAAGTTATTATACAATTAATGAGTAAAGGGTAAGTATATAGCACATTTGCATAAATGTAGCTAATAAAAATTAACATACCAATCTATGTATAATTTTTATAATCAAATATGTCAAACTAATTATAGATATAGAGTACATAAATACTTTAATAAATATGTCGATACCTAATAATTAATACAAATAAAAAATGATTTCATCATTAGATAAATAAGTAAATTAACACACATAAAATAGTTTCATCATTAAATAAATAAATTAAAATGATTAAATTTAATCTTGTAATTTCACTAGTAATATTAGAATTAATATTATTAGACAAATTAAATAGTTTAAATGGTGTATATAATTAAGTAATTAGTCATGAAGATAAGTTTATGATAGCTTACTTTTTCTTTACGGATACGGATATGGTCGTATATTTCATATTAGTTTTGAATACGGATATAGAAGTAAATAGAGAAAATACTGAAAAAATCGGATTCACATACATCCATATAATATCAATATTAAAATCGGATATGGATAGGGGCAAATCCACCTATATGCTGATGTCTACATCTGGTATTGCTAATCCATGAATCCACGATGGCTGATGGAGGAAACCCTTGACGAAACTAGTGATGGCTAGAGTAGAGAGGATCAGAAAAGGGAGGCTTCATGATGAGTGTTGCCTCAGAGAAATAAGTCTACAGAACCGTAAATTCACCTGGAGTAATGAAAGGCGTAACCCGACTTTAGCAAGCTAAATCGGGTTTTTTCAATGCAGAGTGGGATGCTGCCTTTGACACACACGTACTTCTTGCTCTATCCACTTCTGTGTCAGACCAGTGTTCAGTCCTCCTATCAAATCAAGTCGGCCCGCGGAGGCCAAGATCATTCAAATTCGAGAATTTCTGGACCAAACTGCCAGGGTTCAAAGATACGATGTCAACAGATTGGAACAAGATGTCAGGGCATTATGAGCCTTTTCACAAGCTCTACCATAAACTAGGGGAAACAGCCAAGGCTTTGAGGCAATGGAGCAACTCAGTTATTTCAGATGTGAGGCTGCAACTACTAATGGCTAATGAGGTCATCCTAAGACTAGATATGGCATAAGAACATCGCCAGCTATCTGAGGAAGAACTACACCTCAGAATGAAGTTGAAGAGACGGGTTCTAGGCTTGGCGGCAGTTGAAAGAGCTCGCAAAAAGCAAATGTCCAGAATAACCAACCTTAAGCTAGGGGATGCAAACACAAAATATTTTCACCGGTGAGTGACAGCCAGGAGAAGGAAAAATCACATCCAACAGCTAAAAAAGGAGCAAGGTTGGGCAGTAACACATGAAGAGAAGGCGTCGGTTATTCAAGATCATTTCACCAATATGCTGAAGCACCCCCCACCTCAGTCAGCTGACCTGAACTAGGAAGCCCTCGAGATTGCACAACATGATCTTAGTGATCTGGAGGCGCCTTTCACGGAAGAGGAGCTACAGAAGGCGATCAACCAAAGGCCATCAAATAAAGCACCCGAGCCAGATGGATACACGGAGCTTTTTTCAAAGCAACCTGGGATATCATAAAGGATGACATTGTTGCCGCGGCCAGTACCTTTCACGCTCTCCGATGCTCAGCCTATAGATGATTAATTCAGCCAACATCATCTTGCTACCTAAAAAAGAGGGTGCTGAAGAGATCATATATTTTAGGCCATCCACTCCTTCATCAAGATAATTGCAAAGGCACTTGCCCTGCACCTTGCGCCACACATGAATGATATTGTCTTAACTAATCAGAGCGCCTTCATAAAAAACAAGAAGTATTCATGATAATTTCTTGTCGGTACGGAACACAGCAAGACGCCTCCATCAAAATCGAACCCCAACTCTATTTGGACATTGCCAAAGCCTTCGACTCGGTGCGTTGGGACTACTTGCTCAGCCTTTTGAGGCACCTGGGCTTTCCGGCCAGATGGCATGAGATGATTGCCTCCCTCCTATCAACATCCTGCTCAAGGGTGGTGCTGAATGGTGTCCCAAACCAGCCGATCCGCCATGGACGGGGTTTGCGACAAGGTGATCCACTATCGCCATTATTGTTCGTCATTGCTATTGACCCATTGCAAAAACTTCTCGCCCTAGCGACAGAAAGGGGCATCCTCAGTAAAATCAGAGGGCGGACGCCAGGCATTCAAATTTCGATGTACAAGGACAATGCGGCATTGTTCTTAGCGCCGAAGCAGAATGAGGTGCCCGCTCTTGCCGAGCTACTCACCTTGTTTGGGGAAGCAACTGGAGTGAAGACAATTTTTCACAAATCCACGGTTGTGCCAATCCACTGCACCAGCTTAAATATGGCTGACATTTTAGGACAACTGCCGGCAAAGCAATCTCATTTTCCAATCAAATATCTGGGCCTACCCCTAACCACTGCTCTCTTAAGAAGGATTGACTTTCAACCACTTGTAGACAAAACAGTGGCAAAGCTCAATGGTTGGAACGGGAGAAATGTGAACCATGCTGGGAGGCTCACTTTGGTCCAGTCGGTTCTAACACCTCAGGTTATATATTTCTTGTCAGCACTAAAGGCCCCAAAAGCAACGTTGCTAGAGATTGATAACAAACAAAGGCAATTCCTTTGGGCCGGCACATAAAGGTTAACCGGTGGAAAATGCAAAGTCAACTAGACCAGGACGGCAAGATCAAAGAAGAATGGAGGCTTAGGTGTTCTGCACCTGAAAAAAATTTGCGCGAGCACTCCGCCTGCGCTGGTTGTGGAGAGCTTGGAATCCGGATAATAAGCCTTGGATAGGAGAAGAGATCCCCTGCAATGACACTGACCGACTTCTGTCGCAGCAACAACCACTATTATAATTGGGGATGGGAGGAATACAAAGTTCTGGGATAGTGCTTGGATGCGAGGCCGCAGACCAAGGGATGTGGCACCATCATTGTTTAAAATTTCAAAGAGAAAGAACAGAACGCTACATGAAGCTCTACATGCTAACACCTGGATCCAAGCAGTACTCGGCAAGCTCAACCTATCATGCACAATTCTTGGATGCCAGTAGTACAAACTTCAGTGAAATCATCTGGATAGTAATGTGAACAAGGGTTCCCGATCTTCCGAAAGGTTCTGATAACTCTCGATTTGGTGGAGTCGCGACACGAATCGATCCGGCTTCCGGCAACACGTCCCGAAACCCCGCAATCGTAGCACCACGTCTCCTCAGGTTATCGACCGGCGAATACACGGTCGACCTCGCCAAGAAGGCTAATCCCTGCCTGCGAATCGAAGAACACAAGCAAGAACAAGGAAGATTGCAAACCAATTGCAGATGGATGATTAGCTCACGAGTTGGGGTCTCACAAGCCGAGTACGGCGAAACTGTTCTTGACAGAATAATCTAAGTAAAACCCGAATCCTAACGAGGGCGGCGGCTACTGATATATAGGGTTTAGGGTCGTGTCCAAGTACCTGGACGCAACCCTAAAGGACTCGACGACGATACACGGCCCAAAGGCCAAAATACGGTGACGCAGCACCGGGATAGATTCTGGATGCCAACTTCCTCGGACGATTCCCGACGACTCATAATGAATTTGGGCCTCAAACCAACGCCATTGGAAGCTCTATCAAATTTTCTTTCCACCCATATGTAGATTGTCGAAATCGGACTTCGGATGCGGCCTGGGCGTCCAATTCAAGTCAAACTGCTCCTGCACTCCGAGGTGGACTCGAAGTTGAGTTGTATTGGGCCTCCACGTAGCTTGGACGTCCCTTGCTGTCCCTCCACGACTCCATGCTCCTCTCCATGTGTCATCTTATCTTCTCCTTAGTTTCTAATCACAATATAAACATTAGGTAGCAAACTATTCTCGAAACTATTAAGAGAAACACTTAGGAGCGAGCTCACCTCTAAATTTAATTGTCGCGCGCGAGCTCTTGTGATTGGACCTTAAATGGTTTGGATGTCCAGCGAAGAAGCCTCGTGTATATCCGTAGGAGTGATGTCCTCATCATCCTCCCCCTCTTGAATTTGAGTCGTCCTCGACTCAAGCGCATCATCTTCTCCCAAGTAAGGCTTCAAATCTGAAATGTTAAAGGTGGGACTAACCCCGAACTCGGGAGGCAACTCAAGTTTGTATGCATTATCATTAATTTTCTTAATTATTTTTAAAGGACCATCAGCTCTAGGCATTAACTTGGACTTCCTCAATTCTGGAAAACGTTCTTTTCTCAAATGTAACCACACTAGATCATCTTGTTCAAGTTTTAACTCTCTTTACCTTTGCTACCAGCAACTCTATATTTTTCAGTCATCTTTTCAATGTTGTGCTTAGTTGTTTCATGCATTTTCAATATAAATTCAGCACGTTTCTTAGCATCACTATGAATTCTCTCAGTAGTAGGTAAAGGTAAGATATCAATAGGAGCACGGGGGTTGAAACCATACACTACCTGAAAAGGACTTACCTTTGTGGTAGAATGTGTTGCCCGATTGTATGCAAACTCCACGTGAGGCAAGCATTCTTCCCACATCTTCAAATTCTTCTTCAAAACAGTCCTCAACATGGTGCCCAAGGTACGGTTCACCACCTCTGTTTGTCCATCAGTTTGTGGATGACAAGTGGTAGAAAATAATAATTTTGTCCCCAACTTGTACCACAAAGTACGCCAAAAGTGACTCAAAAATTTCGCATCACGATCTGAAACAATAGTAGAAGGCATACCATGCAAGCGTACAATCTCGTGGAAAAAGAGGTTAGCAATATGAACAGCATCATCACTTTTATGACATGGTATAAAATGAGCCATCTTAGAAAATCGATCCACCACAACAAAAATGCTATCCATCCCCCTCTTAGTCCTAGGCAATCCCAAAACAAAGTCCATAGAAATATTGGCCCAAGAAATAGAAGGAACAGGAAGAGGCATGTACAAACCATGTGGATTCAAACGAGACTTAGCTTTCTGACATGTAGTGCAGCGAGCAACGAACCTCTCAACGTCGGTCCTCATCTTTGGCCAAAAGAAATGTGTGGTCAAAACATCCTCCGTCTTCTTTGCGCCAAAATGTCCCATCAAACCTCCTCCATGTGCTTCCTGTATCAACAAAAGACGAACGGAACCAACTGGAATGCACAGGCGGTTAGCTCTAAACACAAATCCATCATTGACCACAAACTTGTTCCATGTATGTCCCTCTTTACAATTAAGCAACACTTCTGTAAAATAAGGATCAAGCGCATATTGTTGTTTAATTGATTCAAGCCCAAAAATCCGACAATCAAGTTGGGACAGTAAGGTATATCGTCTAGACAAAGCATCAGCAATCACATTATCCTTCCCTTTCTTATGCTTAATAATGTAAGGAAAAGATTCAATGAACTCAACCCATTTAGCATGTCTATGGTTCAGATTATTTTGAGAACGAAGATACTTAAGCGCTTCATGATCAGAGTGTATAACAAATTCTTTAGGCCACAAATAATGACGCCACGTCTCTAAAGAACGTACAAGAGCATACAATTCTTTATCATACGTAGAATAATTCAGAACAGGGCCATTTATTTTTTCGCTAAAGTATGCAACGGGTTTACCATCCTGCATCAAAACACCACCAATACCAACTCCACTAGCATCACAAGCGAGATCGAAAGTCTTACCAAAATGCGGAAGTTGCAGCAACGGCGCATGCGTAAGCTTGTCCTTCAAAGTGACAAATGACTCCTCTTGTGCTTTTCCCCAACGAAACACCACACCCTTCCTCGTCAACTCATGCGGCGGTGCAGCAATGGTGCTGAAATCTTTGACGAAGCGGCGGTAGAAACCTGCAAGACCAAGAAAACTCCTCACCTGTGTGATGTTTTGGGGCAACGGCCAACTCTCAATGGCTTCAATTTTCGTCTCATCCACCTCAATGCCCTGTGGAGTAACAACATAGACAAGGAAAGAAACTCGATCGGTGCAAAAGGTGCACTTCTCAAGGTTAGCAAACAATTGCGCTACTCTCAACGCATCAAAAACAGCACGTAAGTGATCCATATGTTCATCCAAAGACTTGCTGTAAATCAATATGTCATCAAAGTAAACCACCACAAATCGACCAATAAAAGCCCTCAAAACCTCATTCATCAAGCGCATGAAGGTACTAGGTGCATTGGTTAAACCAAAAGGCATCACTAACCACTCATACAACCCAAATTTAGTTTTAAAAGCAGTTTTTCATTCATCTCCAAGCTTCATTCTTATTTGGTGGTAACCACTACGCAAATCAATCTTTGTGAAAATTATAGAACCACACAACTCATCAAGCATGTCGTCCAACCTAGGAATAGGATGACGATATCGAATAGTAATATTATTAATGGCTCTACAATCAACACACATACGCCACGAACCATCTTTCTTAGGAACCAAAAGCACAGGAACAACACAAGGACTAAGGCTCTCACGTACATACCCACGGTCCACAAGGTCTTGGACTTGTCGCTGAATTCCTTTAGTCTTCTCGGGGTTGGTTCTATAGGCAGCACGGTTTGGCAGAGCGGCGCCGGGGATCAAATCAATTTGATGTTCTATTCCTCTCAAAGGTGGCAGCCCCGGAGGTATCTCAGCTGGAAAAACGTCCGCGTACTCTTGCAAAATGTTAGTAACCACAGGAGGCAAAGAGCTAGCAATATCATGAAGTGAAAATAAGGTTCGTTTGCAAAACAAGGCATAGCAAATATCATCATCAGAAATTTCAGCGAGGTCACATTTTATTGCAAGCATAACTTGACCCCCTAATTTAATTCCCTCGGCCTCAGATTTATGAGTGTGTTTCTCCTTTTTAGGTGGGAACATAGAATTAGCAACTTGCTGATTTTCAGATTTATCATTACTCAAACTAGCAGCTCTTTCTTGATCGGCTTGTGCAATTTCAGCAGGTGTCAAAGGAACCAAATTAATTTTCTTCCCTTTATGCATGAAGGTATAGTTATTACTTCTACCATGGTGTGCAGCATCATTATCATGTTCCCATGGACGACCCAACAAAAGTGAACAAGCTTGCATAGGTACCACATCGCAATCAGCAAAATCAGCATATGCACCAATGGAAAAAGAAACTCTGCAAGTTTGTGTTACCTTAGCTTTACCGGAGTCATTTAACCACTGAACATAGTATGGATGTGGATGTGGTCGTGTGGTCAAGCCAAGCTTCTTGACCAGATCTGAACTCACCAAGTTGTTGCAGCTTCCTCCATCAATAATCACACGACCACGTCGCTGCTTGATGACGAAAAAGGTCTGGAACAAATTGTGTCGCTGCAACCTCTCAGGCTGCTGTATTTGCGTGCTGAGTACACGCTGAACAATAATGTTCAAGAAGCCGCAGTCTGTCCACCATGAATGACCAGGCTGTCGACGTCCTCAGCAGCGACCGCTTCATCATCATCTTCTATGTCGGAGGTGCTGATGTAACCTCCATCTTCTGTCGCCAAATATGCCCGCTGACTTGGGCAATCCTTCTTCACGTGTCCAATCCCATGGCAGCGATAGCATTGAATGCCGGAGGTGCGTCCCGTCGATGCAGCGGATGAAGAACTCTGAGCCGGGGCCTGCACAACATTGTTACCTGAATCTGCAGCATGTGAAGAAGATTTGTTTGGTGTAGTCGAAACACCACTCGTCGTTGTTTTCTTGCCCGCCGGTGGAGGTGCTCGAAAACCCGAAGGCTTGGGCACCCCTGAAAGCGCCGGTGTGCGTGAGGCAAAGGACGTCCGAGCGCTGGTCCTGTCCTGTAGCTGACGACCCTGCAATTCCTTCTCTGCAAGCATAGCAAACTGGAACAAATGGTTGATAGTAGTGAAATCCTTATAATCAACTATGTCCTGAATCTCGCGTCTTAGACCCGAATAAAAACGAACAAGAGCATCCTCGGGTCCCTCAACTATCCCGCAACGCATCAAACCCTTCTGAAGCTCACCATAGTAGTCCTGCACAAATTTAGTACCCTGATCTAAACGCATCAAACTGGCACGCAGTTCTCTATGATAAGAAGGAGGAACAAACCTATCACGCATAGCAACCTTGAGGTGTTCCCAAGTAGTAGGTGCAAGACCTGAAGCAACTAAACCAGTCCACCAAATGATAGCAAAATCTTTAAATTCACTAGTGGCTTGTCGAACTCTATGTTGCTCAGGCACTAGGTGGGCACTAAATTTTTGGTCAACCATCATCTCCCAATCAAGATATCCCTCAGCATCATAATGTCCAGGAAAAGACGGTATAGTAAATTTAACCTTAGCATAAGGATCAGCGGGGGCACGGTTACCTCCTGCGTTGTTCACGCGAACACGCGCTCGTATGCGGGCCTCTCGTGTAGCTGCCTCGTCAATGTTGCCATGGACGTCATACACCACGTCTTGAGGATCGGCTGGCTGAGGTGGTGGACGGTTTTCCAACGCAGCAACTCTGTTAGTTAGCGTGGCTATCCGTCCGTTCAACTCCCCAACGAGGTCAGCAAGTCGGAGTTCGTTGATGTTCTCGGTGACGGCCCTGGTAACTGCCTCGCGTATCTCGTTTCGTGTGTCCTCCATGAAAGCATGCAGCTGAGCTTGGCTAACACACTCGTTTAAGTCCTTGGGAGTGTCTCCATCGTTGCCTGCCATTGAAGACACAAAAAAAAACAGGAACAAACAAATAGTGAAGGTTATCCCTAAAAATCTCCTACGCAGGTGTGATGGTGCCTCTCAATTCAATCTACACAGCAAAGGAAACACCTTACCAAGCTCTTACAAAGTTCTTACCAGCAAGGCAAAGGATACCTGGAAGGCGTAGGCCACGATTGCAAGGGTTAAGAACCGGTGCTGCACAGAAGTAGTATGTGGAGTTCTAGGAAGGCCAAAAATATGTAAGTGGAACACAATTCACTAGCAGATAGCAATGCTGAATAAATGTTCAAAGGTACTTGTCCTTAGGTGCTGGTCTAACCGAATCCTTAGTCAGTAGTGCCAACAAACAAGGAGGTAAGATAAAAAGGATGATCAGCAATGAGAGAAAATCAGCAATGAACCAGCCACAGCACATAAAACAGCAATTGTACCCTCTCTATGTGCTTCCCTGTTTTGTCTTTTAGCACTAGTAGAAATCAATTTTTTGTTTTTTTTGCTTTTATTTTTCTTCTATTTTTTTCACAACCAGGGGCACAAAAATAGGTACACCACAAAGGATCAACTCAATCAGAGGTAAGACGTGATCTGGAGAAAATCATGATTGTTCCCAAAAACTGTAGGTGGAACTTCACAGCTCGAATCAAGGACCTTCTGAATTTTTTTTTGAGTTTTTTGAATTTTTCGTGACCGGCAAAGCCGGTGAAACGTATGTGCAAAATTTCGAGATCTTTCCGGGAAAAAAAAGAACACCTCAATCGGAGGTCCGAGCCGAAAGTTATGCCCGTTTTAAGGAGGACCCTCCGAATTACGTTTTTGTGATGGCGTTGGTGAAACGGATGCGAATTGGTGGCAAACTTTTTGTGGGATGTTAGCCGGGGAAAGTGGATGCACAAAACCGAACCAAAGACACGGACTCAACCAGCACAAAAAGACGAGTATAGGACACAAACTCAACACTGCGGACTCTGAAAGAGAATTATGCAAAAGGCTAAACACGGTCTAGGATGGGAAAAACCGAACTACAAATTTTTTTGTTTTGCGGCTGTTCTGTGGACTATAGGACAAAGGCGAAAACAAAGGTAAGAGCGAACCTGACGGTAAACCTGTCTCTGAATACCACTTAATGTGAACGAGGGTTCCCGATCTTCCGAAAGGTTCTGATAACTCTCGATTTGGTGGAGTCGCGACACGAATCGATCCGGCTTTCGGCAACACGTCCCGAAACCCCGCAATCGTAGCACCACGTCTCCTCAGGTTATCGACCGGCGATTACACGGTCGACCTCGCCAAGAAGGCTAATCCCTGCCTGCGAATCGAAGAACACAAGCAAGAACAAGGAAGATTGCAAACCAATTGCAGATGGATGATTAGCTCACGAGTTGGGGTCTCACAAGCCGAGTACGGCGAAACTGTTCTTGACAGAATAATCTAAGTAAAACCCGAATCCTAACGAGGGCGACGGCTACTGATATATAGGGTTTAGGCTCATGTCCAAGTACCTGGACGCAACCCTAAAGGACTCGACGACGATACACGGCCCAAAGGCCAAAATACGGTGACGCAGCACCGGGATAGATTCTGGACGCCAACTTTCTCGGACGATTCCCGACGACTCATAATGAATTTGGGCCTCAAACCAACGCCATTGGAAGCTCTATCAAATTGTCTTTCCACCCATATGTAGATTGTCGAAATCGGACTTCGGATGCGGCCTGGACGCCCAATTCAAGTCAAACTGCTCCTGCACTCCGAGGTGGACTCGAAGTTGAGTTGTATTGGGCCTCCACGTAGCTTGGACGTCCCTTGCTGTCCCTCCATGACTCCATGCTCCTCTCCATGTGTCATCTTATCTTCTCCTTGGTTTCTAATCACAATATAAATATTAGGTAGCAAACTATTCTCGAAACTATTAAGAGAAACACTTAGGAGCGAGCTCACCTCTAAATTTAATTGTCGCGCGCGAGCTCTTGTGATTGGACCTTGAATGGTTTGGATGTCCAGCGAAGAAGCCTCGTGTATATCCGTAGGAGTGATGTCCTCATCAGATAGCCTGAGCGCATCCGAAATGCAAGTTTTTCAGCTGGCTAGCAATTCAAAATCGACTTTGGACGGTTGACTGGCCTCACAACCCGGTATGCTCCCTGTGCAGAAGAGCACCTGAGACTGTAAACCACCTCTTCTTTGAGTGTAGATTTACGAGGCATATTTGGACTGAGCTTGCAAGCTGGCTAGCGGCACCACCACTACTTCCTGCCAACTGGGAGCCGGCAGAGTCAGTCCACGCCCAGTGGACGGCACTAGCAAGGACAACAGGAGTTTCACGAAAGGGGATTAGATCTCTAATCATCCTTATCTGCTGGGAGATTTGGAAAGAGCGCAATGCACGGATTTTCGATCTCTAATCTTCATTCATGGTCACAACAAAGATGAAAGATGAAATTTTGAGTTGGAGTCTTGCTGGAGCAAAGCACCTAGCTAGTTTAGTGAGCAAAATTTAAGTGTTGAGTGTAAAGTTTTGTGTTCTCTTTTTCTTGCAGCGTGAGTAGGCGGCTTCATGTGCAGTGTTGTATCTTTGGCCTTCTTTTGGCTTTCCTCCTCCTAATTAATATAAGAGGCAGCTCCCCAATAAATTTACCTGGATCTCTTCATCGCAATTAGCTTATGTGGTACGCCCAAATAAGTAATCCATGTTCACATAATTGTTTTTCAGTTTATTATCACTTGATAATGATATTACAAACTCCATGTTATTTAGTGCATGTTAATTATCCCCTCGGTCCCAATTATTTTGGGTATACGCTTGCTTTTTGGTGCACAATATAGAGTAGTAGTGGTAGGTTCCACATAGGTGAATTTTAATTCTGGATCTATCACTGGATATAGATATGGATAATTCGGATTTTCAGACAATGCATGTCCATCCCCAACGCCCCATCAGTAAATTAGTCCTTCGATCTCCATGAGATGTGAACATTAGTGCACACTTGCAATTACAAGCAACGTACCTTGCCAATCTTATTACCTCTGCATGTCGTAATCCCCTAGATTGTATATATGACGCCGTGTTACGCTGCCCTGTCCCCTTCCAGCATTACTAACCCTTATCTTGTCATTTTTTTAATCATCCTTTTGCCCTTTATTAACCAGAGCGCTGAAAAGCGCTGCTTCCGTGGCATCACCAGACCTGTCACCAGGTTGCTGCGTGCTGCTGTTGAATGCTGATGCCACGCCAAAACCAACCACTTCGTAGGCTTCATGATTGGATTAGCTCGTCGCTAACCCAGGATTAGGCGGTAATTTATTTGTGTTTTTTTTCTTCTGGGCTGCTTGGCCACCACTATTTCATCTTGCATTTGTTAACACCCGGCCTGATGAACGTAGACCACAAGTTTGGTATATAAAGTTATCATCTTCTTTGGCTTCCTCCTTGTTTTTCTTCACTCGGAGATTAAGAATGTTATCACCATTCATATAATAATGTTTTAGAAATGCTTGGGCGTATGACAGGTTGCGGGTATGGACCAACGGTTTTTGAAGTGAGATCGTGACTATAACTAGTTGTAAATTACTTATTTCGTTTCAAGTCTTGGGTTAGTTCCAGTGATTCAGTTGAAATTGATGGTGGCTGCAGACAGCATTTGGGCCAACTTAAGTTTGTGGTTCAGTGTTTTGGCTGGATTTGACATTCTTTTGCTCGACAATTTTATGAGCTTTTTCTGAAGTGGGAAAATTTTAGAAGTTATTATTAGAGCCAACTTAACAATTGGTACTTGGATAAGGCGCAATTGATAAGGGTCCATTTCTATTTTATGAAAAGGTCAGAGCCATCCTTTTTTTTCTTCCCCACATAAAACTAAAACGTCTACATTCCAACATTGGACATTTTCATTTGTTCTATGACACTTTAAAAAGATTATTCCATTTTCATATGCTTATCTACAAGTATTTTCTATATTATGGTATACACAAGCTTAATCAGTAGTGGATCCAGATTCTCATAAGACACACGAGCGTGGGGGGGTATCTTCTTCCTCCTCTTCTTCATCTCTTTTCTCTTCTTCTTCCTCCTCCTCCTCCTCCTCCTCCTCCTCCTCTCTTTCTTTTTTTTCCTCTTCATTCATGATCGGAATATGATGGGTGGGTCTTCATGGGCTGCATGGGGTAGGGGGCTCGAGCTTCCCAGCCCCAACACTAGATCCGCCCCTAAACTTAATTATTTAGAAATTCGATTTCTTCAACTATTCTAATAATATGTCTTCTTAAGCAAAGAACCATCATCTCTCGTTTAACAGCTTCAAGCAGTCCTATATATTAACTACTCTACACTACTTTCCTCTATTACTTGTTACTTCACATTTGTATTTACTAAACAATAAAATAAGTGACGTAATGACAAACTTTATATGCAGCTGAGCAAGTGAATAGAAAAGGAAAAAAAACTCACTTTTTGATCGCATGGCTGAGGTTAAACAATGAACTGATGGCTTACAATCCTTGTGCTGACACAATGGATCATGCATGCCAGGTCCAGTCAACCAGAAACCGTTGTAAAGAACGGCCTTGTGTGCATCAAATCGAAATGCATTGGCGGCGTTATGTCAACATCATATTACTTGTAGCCTAAAGGTATTTCCATCAAGCGTGCCTTCTGCGATGTATTTCTCATAAGGAGTAGCTTGTGATAAGGAAGAAATTCCAGATAGCTTTATCTTAGAGCCGAAAAACCATGGAGTGTAGATTATATAAAATCCTTACAAATGCAACCTCCGTTTTTAAATATATAATAACGTTGGGGACAATCAGGTTAATCCATTTTTGAACTAACTAGCTTATCCTAAACGTCACATAATTAAAAATGGAGTATTTGCCTGCATAGAGAAATCAACGACGTTGGAAATTAACCAGCAAAGTTATATAACTTTATTAAAAAATTAGATCACCATACTAAGGGTACATACAACCTCTCTGTTGAGTGTTGAGTGATTGACCATGGTTAGCAGTTGGACAACCATATCTAAGACCTTCATGGTCAATGCTCCATTGCACCTTGGAGCCAATTATCAGCCTCCAAGTGGCGTTCATGTCACACACACACGTAGCACAACTGAACACTTGGCAAATGCCTATTTGCCGCAGCGCCACTACTGCCTCTCCCTGCCTATAAAAACTTCCCGAACCATTGCAAGCATATTCATTCCACTTCCTAACATCCAAAGAAGCCAAATCTATTAAACTAGACAGCCAAGAAGTAAATTCTTTGCTTCTTGCATTCCTGTGTGATCCAAGAAGCCATGACCACAGCCATGAAGCAGCTTGTTACCCCGCTGCCGCCAATAGGCGCCACGGAGTACAGAGACCTAATCCAGGCGCTAGCCACACCAGGGCAAGCTGCTCCGGTCGTGCCATTCATGGTGGACACGGAGCAGAGCCCGGCCATGGCTGTCGGTGCCAGCTGCTACCACCTCATCACGCCGGCGCAGGTGGCTTACTACTACCGCATCGGCAGGCGCATGGGACCGGCAACGCGCGTGATGAAGCGGCACTACGGCCTCGCGGCGCCGGCAGCAACGATGGCGAAGCTGTACCGCGGCGTGCGGCAGCGGCACTGGGGCAAGTGGGTGGCGGAGATCCGTCTGCCGCGGAACAGGACGCGGCTGTGGCTCGGCACGTACGACACCGCCGAGGAGGCGGCGCTGGCCTACGACGGCGCCGCGTTCCGGCTGCGCGGCGACGCGGCGCGCCTCAACTTCCCGGAGCTCAGGCGCGGCGGCCGGCACCTCGCACCGCCGCTCCACCCGTCCGTCGACGCCAAGCTCCAAGCCGTGACATCCGCGCCGGCACCCGCCTCGCACGCCTCGCACGGACCCGAGAGTGCGGGCACCAAGAACGAGCCAGGCTGCTGCTCTGGCTCGGAGGCCTCGACGACCACGACTGCAGCCGGCGGCGCAGACCTCTCGTCATCATCCATCGGGTCGTCATCGTTGGCAAAGGCGGCAGCACCTCTGCCAGAGATGCCGCAGGTGGATTTCTCCGAGGCGCCGTGGGACGAGGCCGGCGTCGTCGCGCTCCGCATGTACCCGTCACAGGAGATCGACTGGGAAGCCATCCTCTCCTAATTAAAGCAAAGTCTCAACCATGAACCTTAACAAGAGTAACAATGGCTGAGTGGCTTCGCGATGATGATGCCATCGGGCTGCCGTTTGCGGTGCAGCTTAACTTGCCTTGCACGATCAGCGTGCCACCTTTCCAGGCCTCTGCTTGGTTTTTGCTCGCGGCATCGTGCAGGAAGGAATTGGACTGGAGGATGCGCTCTGCGAGTTGCTGTTGCGCGCAATGCCTTGCGCTAGTTTGTTGGCGTCCTTCTCACAAAGAAGAAAAGACTATGCATATATTGCCAAAGATATATGTGATGGTTGCCGCCGCTGCAACCACAGAAATATATATACTGGTTAATACGAACGCCCTTTGAATTGACACATCGGAAAGAAAGACTTGCTATGCCTGTTTGTTTGTGTTAAGTCTCTAGCCGGTTTGAGAATTTTTTATGCGGGGTATATTTGTTTTTCCCTGAAATAGTATTTATTGAAAGAGGCACCGCTGGTAGTTGTTTTAAATGCATGGATTCTCTTTTATAAATACCTGGCTACAATTCTAGAGTGTGCTCTCTATACAGATAGGTCTTGTTCAACAAAAGGACATTCTTTCATCTCTATCTCTACCTATTTTTAAAGCAAAAGTTGATTCCTTGGTCCGTTTTAGGCTTGGGCCTATTTTTACTTCGTAAGCTGAATTATACTTTCTTTCCCTGGCAGCCCGTTTCTTATTTCTTTTTAACTGCACGTCACCTTCTCATCTTCGATATTGTCTTCTCCGCGTTGCTACTCACCGTCTCACCACTCCCCGCCCCTCACCGCCCTCGTTGTGAGATTCCAGACCTAACGCGTGTCATCTCCTCCCTTTCAACATACCACTATCTACGTGATGCGGGATTGGCAATGGCCACTCCTCACCTTCGTGTCGGCATGCCAACTCCCTACTTCACCAAGGCCTCCTGCACCCATCTCGTGAATCACGTCCGTCAAGTTTCACTACAACTTCGGAGCAAACTCTAATACGACCACACCACGATCTATCTTTAGCAGCATACAAAATCCATGAACGTGGAATTAGAAGAATAAGGAAATCTGGATGTAATGCCAGATGGAATTTTCTTGACATCGAGGATAAGCAAATGTTCTTCGTGTCTTCATATCTTCCTCGATTTTATACTCTTCTTTTGTGTTATTCTTTCATTAAAAATTGAAAATAACAAATCAGGTTGATTGAATCCATA
The DNA here is from genome assembly GCA_032594955.1 of Panicum miliaceum. Lineage (NCBI taxonomy): Eukaryota > Viridiplantae > Streptophyta > Magnoliopsida > Poales > Poaceae > Panicum > Panicum miliaceum. Next base: position 32,676,915 of record CM064056.1, read on the forward strand.
AGGAAAATAAAATGAAAATGCTAAACAAAATCATTGTTTTTTAATTATATGTAGAATGGTATAAAAATACCATATCATATCCGCGTGTAGCAACACTCGGGCATATTTGCTAGTCCAAACTAAAGAATAGTTTCACAACCCTGAAAAAAAAGAATATCTTTTACTGGGACTCAAACCAATTAAGGTAACTACTGTAGAATAATCACTCATCCAAGCCATCCATTGTTCAATCTGACAGCCATTGGTGGAGGGTAGCGTGGCATTATGCTTCTTTACCATTTGAATGGGACAACAGATTACATAAGTACATTCTTCCATGTTTGTAATGCTACATTTATTTTTCCAAAATACAGTAGAGTCACATACGCTCACATACACATGTTGATGGTACTTAACAAAACCAAATATTGAACCGTAAGCACACAAATCATTGTAGCTTTTCCTTGGAATATTCCTTTCAAGGTTCATCAATCCACGGATCGAAAATGAACTAGCTAAGATTTTCTATCAAACTAAACGGAACTACTCCTATCATAAAGATTACATTTACCCACAAAAAAGAAGTAAATATTACATTAAAGATAAACAATATGAATGTGCGTAAACAGATTGCATCCACAAGAGGTATCACAACCAAAGGCAGCATGAATTTGTCATCTTCTAACTGCAGTTCTTATAGTCAAAAAGCGATCGAACCACAATTGCATCTATAGTCATCGTACTGATTCATCTCTCAGAAAGGTGGCTCGCAAGCGGCGTACTTTCCTGTGGTTACCACCATGAGGTGTGTGCTAATGCCTATGGTTTTTCAAAGCTTTACCCCAAACAACAATCAAGTGCTCTAACCCGAAGCGCCTCCTCTTGTTAGCTGTTGTAGCAACTCCTACAGTACTAAACATCGATTGAACTCCATCACGTTGTCACTAAACTTTTTCCCTCCAACGTACTGAGAGCATCTCCAAGATGCTTTCTAAATTATACTCTCTAAATCATCATTTAGAGAGTCATTTGAGTAAAAATCATTTTCTATATCTTTGTACTGAGCAATTCTAGCTCTCCATCTTTGGCTAGCGATAAATCCGAAATAGAGGAGGTCTATATCTAGATATCCAATTGAAGAGGTTGTTGGATGGTAATTTTAACCAACATCTCTATTCCGAAAGATATAAAAAGTCTCTTGGAGATGTTTGGAAACCATACTAGCTAGGGTAATCAATGGGCTAGCTAAACGCATTACTTTATTGGATCCGCAAGATATAGAATAACCACCATGATTACATCTAATCTTACTAATAAAAGCATAAGACGGCCCTGCATATGACTATCAAGCATGCATTGAAGTAGACTAAAATTGAGACAGCTAGAATAAAGTTTAGATTGATATCACCATCATGTGCACATGTTCCAATGAAATTAAGGCTTGACTCTGGAACTCCACCATGGCATCGATCATGTAGGGCGACCATGGTGACAAGGATCTAGTATAAATTTCTTCTAGGAAATCTCGAAGACATGCAGCAGACCTTAGCTTCCTATGGTGTGTGTCCCTATGTTTCATGGAGTTTTGGTAGATGAATCTCGATGCTTGGTTGGTGAAGGGGTAGTTATAGTTTGATGATACCATGGGATGAATCATGAAGATAACTATCGATTTGGCAGGAAGTTAACACTCACGATCCAACTTATGATCAACAAGATTCAAACCTAGTAATCGTAGCACCACGTCTGCTTTGGTTATTAACTACACAATTGAAAATTGCTGAAGAACAATTAGGCACTTGAGTTGGGGTCTCACAAACCGCTGAACGGGGAGACTGTTCAAGACATCTAACCAAAATCCAACCCTAACTTCAGCGACGGCTACTGAACATAAAGAATGTTAGAATCAGCTAAGGACTACTGGATGCGTCCCTAATGGACCCGATGTGATACACGGTCCAACGATCCAAAATACGGTGATGAAACACCTTGATAGATTTTGGATGTCCACTTGTTTCGAAAAATTACTATTGACTTAGAAGGAATCTTGATGTGAGACTAGTTCTATTGGAAAGATTATCTTTTTTAGCTTTCCATGCATATATAGAACGTCGGACATGGAGTCCGTATGCAATCTGGATCAAACAATGAATTTATGTGATTTGCTCCTAGATTCCAAGGTGGATTTGAACTTGATATATATTTTGGGCCTCCAACATGGCTTGGACACCCTTGCAACTACTCCATGGTTCTCTCCATTGTCGCTAATGATAATGGTATCATTAGGTAGTAATTTGTTCTCAAAAACACAAAAAGTACATAGGAAGTTGATTCAATTGTTGAGCTCAAGCTCTAGTAATTGACCCTTGTATAGCAACGGGAGAGAGTGGTGTATGTATCCAACAAAGTGATGTCCTCCTCCTCTGTGGCAGAACCACCTGAATTAATCCGGCTCAAGTGTATTAACCATCACCATTAAGGCAATCTCGGTTAACCTTACACTTCAAATGGAATAATCCACTGGTCTGTCGGGTATAACCTCCCGATACAACCACGGTAATCGGATCGAGCGCCATACATACAAATGCTCACGCGACGATGAGCCCAGAGAATACCACATTCCAGCAATTATTACGACATTAACATAAGTAAATATTACAGGCCAAGTTCTGAGCTTAGAAACTAATACTCCAATTAACATAAATAAGTTCTTCAGAGTTAAGTTGCAGCGGAAATAAACGACGGAAACTACTCGACGATACAGAATGTCTCGATGAAGCCCGTACGAGACATCACTCGGCCTTATCTCCGTTGGACGGGGGCGCATCCCATTCCACCGACCAACCAGGGGGAAGAGTGCAGGGCCAAGTCAAGCTAGCAATCATATCTTCGAAGGTCTCACCTGAAAACGAGTCACAAGCAAGACTGAGTATACTAATACTCAGCAAGACTTACCCGAGTAGTGGAATCTACTCCACCGACTCTAGACATGTCAGGCTTTTTGGCTCAGGGGTTTGTTTTGCCGAAAAGCATCTACAAGTGGGTCCTTACTTTCAACTTTTAGCTCAAGATTCTAGTTTCGTTAGCCAGTCTAGATCAGCAGCTATCTAAAGCATACATGGTGAAGCATTAAATTTTTCATCCAACCAGTTCATTCATCATCATTGTTCCTCTTCTTACTCTGTGGGTAAAAATGGTTAAGCAGTCTCAATAGCCGTGAGAAACGGACGATTCGAATCGAATTTCTTAACCTTGCAAGGGAAACCCAAACACACGTCACGTGGTTACTCCCTAGAGTCACACGTGCAACTGTTCCCCTTTCTTTCCGGGTCGTGGATCGGGGCTACCCTCCGAGAGTACAAGAGCCCCACGCCACGGTTCGGCGCCGGGTCGTGACCACTCTCTGCACTCGCCATATGCACATGGGACCGAAGTTCAAAGGGTAGGATGCCGTCCCCTTGCCGGGCCAATCAGGTACTTAAGCTTACCGATTCCCATAATCTCGGCATGTGTTTAGTACGTTCAAAGACTTAACCATCACTACCACACCCTGCGGCCTTAGCATTTTTCACTAGACAGACGGGCCTCAATCGTAACCATCGTTACATAACCCGTCCATGTCCTTATGATTGCAGCGTGTAGTAGCCATTCAACTCCTATTTTCTCGCGAGTGACAGGAAATCACTCGACTTTTACCGGAGTCCTATTAGCACAGCATTCTATCGAACCTTACGTCTAGTTTTCAAGCAAGGGTTCCTGGTATCATGCAACTAAGTTTTCATCCAACTCCTATAAACTTAATGCACAAGCGAAGAGTAATGAGTTGCATAATTTCGGAAAGAATGGGTTATGCTCCGGGGCTTGCCTTCGCAGTTCGCTTGGGGATCTTCCGAACTTGGGCTCGGGTCTTCAAGAGCTTCAGTTAGATTTGCTTGAGCTTCACGCTGCTCACTCTCGGACGCGGGCACCAGCTCGTAAGTTCCGTCGGCGAGAGTCGTCGATTCTACATGAGTGCACAAGTTTAAGTCGTGGAAATGGTACTCGATACGATTTAAGAGTAATTATTACAATGGATATTTTCTGGTCATGAACTTTCGGATTTAGGCACATCAAGGAAAGATGTGCTTACTGTAAAATTTTCAGCCAATTTTATGTAACAGATTAATTATGAAAAATACATTACATAGTTGTTGTTAGATCCTTGTTCTTTTTGTACAGAACAATTAGTGCAACAAATGAGTCTAAGAATTTTACAGAGCTTTTACTTAAGCATGCAGAAGCTACTGTAATTTTTGTAGGATTTATCATGCAGTATTTAGAGCATAGAAAATATGACATTCTACACCTAGGCTATTCAAGGATTCATTTTTACAGGGCCCTACACAGGGTTTTTGTCCATGGAACTTTTTACACAGCAACCACTACCATAGTGTATCTCCCAGTAAAAATTTGAGAATTTTCCAAGCTAAGATACTATTTTCTTGATTTAATGTATGTTATTAGCACATAAATCAAATAAGTGGGTTACTGTGAGATAAAAATTCTCCTAATTTTTCTCTGGCTTCTAGGTCCCAATACATTAGCATAGTAAAAGTTTCATTGGGTGATTCACCACCTAACTGTAGGGATAAAACATTCTACTTACACATGAAATAAAACTAAGTTTAACAAACAGTAAAGATAGAGATGGAATTTGGGCCTGATCTTTTTACACAGTCCTAATCATCAAGCAACTAATTCACTGCCCAAAATTTATGGTCAGCACTGTTCTACAACAGTGGGCACAAAATAAGTCCATTAAAACTTCTATTTAATGTAGAGAAAAATATGTTGAGATTCGGAGAAACGTTTTGTAACAAAAGTGGTAGAGTTTGTTCTAAGGATTCCAGAACAGTTGAGTTTGCATTTTTCTGAATTTCTACGATTTTATACGAATTTTACAAGTTCACTGAATTTGAATCTAGATTTGAAACTTTCTTTTACAACTAGGTCCTTGAATCTTACGCGCAGACCCTTCTAAAGATTTGAATTCTTGCAATTGGGTCCTCGGGCGGCTCGGGTACGGCGGCCGGCCGAAATTCCGGCGAGGGGGCTCACCGGCGGCGAGGGGCGAGGGTCGGGGAAGGTTCAGGGGTGCAAGGGCTACCTTGTGGGGGTGTTGTTCAGGTGGGGGACGGCCGGGAAGGGCTCGCCGGCGTTGGAGCAGAGGCGGCGGCGGCGCGGCACGCGTCGACGGCGGTGCTCCGGCGGGCTTGGGGCGGTGTGGTCCGGTCGGCAAGCTTCAGTGGCGCGTGGGGAAGCTGCTCAGGGGCTCGGCTTGGATGGAGGGGGTCGGGGTCGTGCTGTCCACGGCGAGCAGGGGCGGCGGCGGCGGCAGCGCGGGCGGCGGCGCTCCGGTGGCTCTGGGCGGGCGCTGACTGGCCGCGCGGCGTGGGGGCGGGGCAAAGCCGGCCGTGGCGGGGTGGTGCGGCGGCCACTGGCCTGGCGCCTCGCGCCGGTCAGGCGACGCCGGCCACCTGGCGCGCGGCGGTCGGGCGCGGAGGAGAGAGAGGGGGGGGGGGGGGGGCGAGGGGCCTGGATGCAAGAATTTGGAAAATTTCAGGGGGCTGGGTGCAAACAGGGCATTTTCTACTCCCTCTGATTTGAATTTCAAAAAGTTTTGAACACGAAAGTTGTTCAAAATAAAAAGTTCTACAACTTTGGTTTCAGGCAAAATCTCATTTGGCTTATGGTTTGAAAGTTAGATTTAAAAGTTCAAAAGTAACCCAAAGTGCTCAATTTAAATTTGGATTCCAACTGAACTCGTTTTAATTCTTTCCACCCTTTCATTAGTTGGTTTAATCATAGAGTTAGGCTCATGACATTGATTTTGGAGAAGTAATTACCAGGGTTGTCACAGCCTTCCCCCCTTAACAAGAATCTCGCCCCGAGATTCGGTAATTCTTAGCGTGGGCGTGGGTGCACATACCAGTGGTTGAGATAAGAAACCCGGGGAAATGTTGGTTCAGGTAGCTCTCCGTTTCCCAGGTGGCTTCTTCTTCCGTGTGGTGATTCCATTGTATTTTATACATTCTAATCACTTTCCTCCTGGTCTCTCTTTCTTTTTGATCCAAAATCTTAACTGGGTGTTCGACATACGAGAGGTCGGGTTCCAACGATATTTCTTGTTGTTCCATAATCTCGGTAGGGACTCGAATACACTTCTTGAGTTGAGACACGTGGAAGACATCATGGGTGGCCGTGAGCTGAGGGGGCAGTCGTAATTTGTAGGCTACGGGTCCGCAGCTCTCAATGATTTCGTAAGGACCAATATAACGGGGAGCTAGTTTGCCTTTGATTCCAAATCTTCGCACTCCCTTGGTTGGTGAAACTCGAAGATAGACATGATCGCCAACCTCGAACTTTAGGGGCTTTCTCCTTTTGTCAGAATAGCTCTTTTGTCGAGCTTGTGCGGCTCTAAGATTTGCTTGTATTACTTTCACTTTCTCCTCTGCCTCGATCACCAGGTCGGGTCCAATTATTTTACGTTCTCCGGTTTGTGACCAGCTCAAAGGAGTTCGACACCTTCGTCCGTACAGGGCCTCAAATGGTGCCATTTTCAAACTCGTTTGATAGCTGTTGTTGTACGAGAACTCTGCTAGGGGTAGGCATTTGTCCCAATTCTTGTCATAATGAATGACACAGGCTCTCAGCATGTCTTCAAGAATTTGGTTTACTCTTTCCGTTTGTCCATCAGTCTGAGGGTGGTATGCTAAGCTGCGAATCAGCTTAGTGCCAAGAGACGTTTGCAGTTGTTCCCAAAAGCGTGCTACAAACTGAGGACCACGATCGGAGATAATTGTCTTAGGTATTCCATGCAGGCAAACAATACGATCGAGGTAAATCTCGGCATATTTCTTGGTAGAATAGGTGGTGTGTACCGGAAGAAAATGTGCCGTCTTTGTGAGTCTATCCACGATAACCCATATGGAATCATGTTTCTGGGAAGTGTTTGGTAGTCCAACGATGAAGTCCATACTTATGTCTTCCCATTTCCATGATGGTATAGGTAATGGTTGAAGGGTACCGGCTACTTTCAAGTGGCTAGCTTTTACTCTCTGGCACGTGTCACATTCCGAGACATACATAGCAATTTCTCTTTTCATCCTAGTCCACCAGAAGTTTTGCCTTAGGTCTTGATACATTTTGCTACTGCCGGGGTGGATAGAGAATTTGGAAAGGTGTGCCTCATCGAGAATTTGCTTGCGGAGTTCACGATTCTTCGGAACGACTATACGACCTTCGAACCATAGAACTCCCTTATGGTCCTGGTGGAAACATTTATACTTCTCCTCACCTAGAGAGAGTTTTTGTTTGATGATCTTGATTCCTTCGTCATGTAGTTGTGCCATGACGATTTGGTCGTGAAGAGTGGGCTCAACTGAGATGTGATCTAGAGTGCCTTGGGAAACCATTTCCATGTTAAGCTTCCTCATTTCTGCACACAATGTCTCATGGTAGGACTCCATGGATAAGCAATGGCAATGGGACTTGCGGCTTAGTGCATCCGCGACTACATTAGCCTTACCGGGGTGATAGTGCACTTCAAGGTCATAATCTTTGATTAATTCTAGCCATCTTCGTTGTCTCATATTCAGATCGGCTTGTGTGAAGATGTACTTGAGACTCTTATGATCCGTGTAGATATTGCACTGTGTACCCATGAGATAGTGCCTCCATATCTTCAGCGCGTGAATGACGTCTGCAAGCTCAAGATCATGAGTGGGATAATTCTGTTCGTGGGGCCGAAGGGCTCGTGAGGCATATGCAATCACTCGATTCTCTTGCATAAGCACACATCCTAGACCAGTACCTGATGCGTCACAATACACATCGAATCACTTGGTATTATCGGGTTGAGCTAACACAGGTGCAGTAGTCAGATGCTCTCTGAGAGTGTGGAAAGCTTCTTCACATTTCCCATCCCATACAAACTTTACTTCCTTCTTTAAGAGTTCAGTCATGGGCTTAGCAATCCGAGAGAAATCCGGGATGAAGCGACGGTAGTAACCGGCTAAGCCGAGAAAACTGCGAATCTGATGAACAGAGGTAGGGGGTTTCCAATCCATCACCTCTTGTACCTTGCTGGGGTCAACCGCTATGCCTTCGCTGGAGATCGTGTGACCTAAGAACTTTACAGTATCCAACCAAAACTCACACTTAGAAAACTTAGCATAGAGCTGATGGTCTCTGAGTCGCTGAAGAACAATGCGAAGGTGCTTGGCATGCTCTTCCTCATCCTTGGAATAGATAAGGATGTCGTCGATGAACACTACGACGAATTTGTCGAGTTCGGGCATGAATACCGAATTCATGAGATACATGAAGTAGGCAGGGGCATTGGTGAGTCCAAAGGACATGACCAAGAATTCATATAGTCCATATCGTGTGGAGAAGGCAGTCTTAGGAATATCGCACGGGCGAATCTTGATCTGATGATATCCCGAACGAAGATCAATCTTTGAGAAGACTCTGGCTCCAGCTAATTGATCGAAGAGTACATCGATGCGAGGAAGTGGGTATTTATTTTTAACTGTTACCGCATTGAGAGGTCGGTAGTCCACACATAATCTCAAACCGTCATCCTTCTTCTTTACGAATAGGGCTGGACATCCCCAAGGTGACGCGCTAGGGCGAATAAAACCTTTGTCCAGTAGTTCTTGGAGTTGAATTTTCAGCTCTGCCAATTTTTTAGGGGGCATCCTATATGGTCTCTTGGATATAGGTGCAGTGCCTGGCTGTAGTTCAATAACGAACTCAATATCCCTATCCGGGGGCATTCCTGGTAAGTCATCCGGGAAAACATCGGCATACTCGTTCACCACAGGAATATTATCTGGCTTAAGTCCTTCCATCTTGTAAGCACAGGAATTCGTACAATCTAGTAACGGTAGGTAAAGGGTAGTGGCTCCGTGACTAGGTGAATTTATCTCAACGGCTCGGGAAGGAAGGTCCAGTGTGACTCCATGCATAGCCATCCAGTTCATTCCCAATATAATGTCCATGCCGTCAAGGGGTAAAAGGACAAGGTCCGTGTCAATGGTTTTACTACCCAATTTGACTGGTACTTGTCTGATCATTTGGTTTGAAGCAATTTTACCACCCGGTGTTGATATCATATATGACCCTTTTGTGTGGCAAACATCCAAGCCTACTTTTGCACCGAATTTTGCACTTATGAAACTATGCGATGCACCAGAATCAAATAATATAACTGCAGGCTTGTTATGGATAGAGAATGTACCCGACATCACTAGGGCTCCTTCGGGAAGCTCTGCAAGCGTGGTGAAGTTAATCCGTCCTTGCTTGACTTGCAGGGTCTGTCTCTTGCCCCTGTTCTTGGTATTCGGGTTGGATCCTTGACCTTGGTTGGGCTGTCCAGGCTGAGGGCATTCTCGTGCGAAGTGGTTGGAACTCCCGCATTTGAAACAGCGATTCGCGGGGCTAGGTCGAAGAGACTGTTGAAGAATGGGCCTCGGACCATTCTGTGAAGGCATTGGGGGTCATACCATGCCTGGCTGCTGTGGGGGTCTGGCAATCCATCTTCCTGGCTGCGGGGCCCTTGGTGGAGCTGTGGGTGCGGTATTTTGCACGATGCGATACCTTGGTGGTTGGACACTTGATGGTCCTGCGGGTGCCTTTCTCTTCTTCTCTGCCCGGTGCGCCATGATACAGTCTTCCTGGGTAATGGCCATATTGACCAACTCGTTGTAGGTGTCAGCCCTGGCTAGGTTCAGACGTTCCTTGAGCTTGGTATTCAGACCTCGGCGGAAACGATCACGCTTCTTGGCATCCGTATCAGCGTGATAGCCCACATACTGGCATAGATTGTTGAATGCTTGGGCGTACTGTAGCACGGTGCGGGTGCCCTGGGTGAGTGCCAGGAACTCATTCAACTTCCTCTCCATGAGACCCTCGGGAATATGATGTGCCCGGAACGCGGTCTTGAATTCATCCCAGTCGACCACATGGTCAGCCGGGAGCATCGCAGAATAGTGGTCCCACCACAGACGAGCGGTACCGCGAAGCTGTTGCGCGGCAAAACGAGCTTTGTTGGCCTCTGAGCATGGGGCCACAAGTAGTGTGAACTTGGATTCTATGGTGCGAATCCATGCATCTGCGTCCAGGGGTTCCTCTGTCTTATGGAACAAGGGCGGCTGGGTCCCCAGGAAATCCGTGTATCCCGCAGCTTGTGGTTGGTGAGCATTGTGCCCACCCCTCTGCTGGTGTTGTCCTTGCACAATCTGACGCAGCAGCTCGGTTTGAGCGGCCATCACTTCCACCAAACTGGGCGGGGGTGGTGGCGATTGTCGCGAGCGGCTGCCACCGGCACCAAAACCCTCGGGGTTGCCACGTGTTGATCCAACCATCTGAAACGTGAAAGGTTACCATTAGCAACGCGATCCATATTACTTCCTTGACTCATAAATAATTGGGTAGTCGGAGGCTTCCGAAGTCATAGCTAGAAGTATGGACAGAATCTCTGTTTGCTACGAGAAAAATCATAGCCTGCTGTGGGTCCATCCAAAACATCTTAAACTTTCGCAGTAGTCAGAGGATTTTAGGAATGCACCACTTTGGTATTTAACTTCAGTGCTAGAACTATAGCTAAGGTGGTCGAAAAGCTCGTCCTTTGCCTTACTGTCTTGGCTGTTTTTCAGGAGATTGATCGGTACGGTTTCGCCTATATCTCAAACTAGCGAGGTCCAATGATGCTGAATTTTTGTGAGACCCCAGATCACAAAATTTAGCACAAGTCTGGTATTCAACACTCAGCCAAGAAATGCAAGGAGACATGGGTGAAAATTCCGACCAGTCTCAGCGATTGTGGATTTCATCGTTTACCAAATTACAACGAAATCACCCAAGTTTATCGCTGTTCCTTACATGCTGAGGGTATCCACATGGTTCAGATGTACCCAACACAAAAGAGTTACTCAACTCCTAGTTAGCCTATTACAACACTTGCCAAAAGTTAGGCTACCCTATCGAGGAGTATGTGCAAAAGTCCTCCTAGATCGTCCTCTAGAAATCATTCAAGTCGTTGACGGACGACTCGCTGTGAGCAGGAGAGTGAGCTCCAATCTGAGGTGCCTGTGGTACCTCACCCTCGAAATCCATACCTGAGATACCATCAATCTCCTGTGGCTCCTCCTCATCCTCCTCCATGTCGTCCTCATGGGGATGGTCATTCTGATCATGATGCCACTGAATGTGCTCATTAGCATCTTCCAACTCAAGGCTCAGATCATGGAGCTGCTCCTCCAACTGTGCTATCGTGGCATCTCTCTCACCCATGAGAGTGTCCTGCTCCTGGATTTGGCCCTCAAGTTGGCCAATTTGAGCATCTCTGTCCTCAAGATCCTGACTGAGCTCCTTTATCTGCTCATCCCTGGTATCTGCCATCATGTGGTAGGCCTGAGCAAGATCAGTGAGCTGCTCAAGTGCCTGACTCTGGAGAGTCTGAAGCCGGTAGAGTGCACTCATGCACCGCACGGAGGTATGAATAGTATCCTGGGCATGAAAGTCTACCAAATACTGTGTGTGCTGCACCCTGTTGAGCCAAAAGGGGTCGTTGTCCTGGGCAGCAGGAAACAATCCAATGGGAGTGAGTGTGACAACCTCGGGACGCTGCGCACAAAACGTGGTGAGCGCCCTCATGGCTGCAAGCTCCCAAGTATCGGCCAAACGGTGACCAACAGCCTCAAGCTCCAAGGCGGGCCTCTCCGGGTGTAGCGGGTGCGGAAAGATAGTCACGTTGACACGGCACTGGGTAACTCCGTTGTCTGCAAACTCCAGTCCGGCGTAACGTGGGGGAACTAGATAGCCCGCGGTACGCAGAACATCCCACAAAATAGAGGGAAAGCCCTCCCAGTGGAGACACTGCGAATGTACGCGTCCATCCTCATCCACCATCATATCAACAGGCTCGGCCATCTGAACAAAAGATCAAATGGAGTGAGATAGTGAAAAACTGTGACAGCCTAAGGACAGATTCTGTATAGTGTGCAAAAATAACCATAACTCCCACAGTTCTCATCCAAAAATTCTCAAATTTCACCAGATCACTCCTAAGGTATTTGTGAACAACTTTGCTAGTCAACTCCAGAGCTAATTAGGTCTCTAAGATGGTCGTTCCTTTCAGTTTTTACCTCTCTGTCTACCCAGAATTTTCAGTGAACAGAGGGCTAGAGTTTCGTGCACCAGGGAAAATCTACCCTGCCAAACTTTACCAAATTTTAACAGCAGCTACCTGGGTAAATTTGGAACAAGTTTCGTGTTGTGCTCTTTTGCAGAAAACCGCAGGAAGGGGGCCTAAAAATTTAAGAGGCAGAAGGGCTTATTCTGGACAGAATTCTGACATTCCAAGGTTTCTGTTATTTCCCACTATCCATAAGTTCAGAATTTTTCATTTTCGAACAGAAGATAGAACACGAAATTTGGAACAATTCTTTCAACATGGACTTCTCCAGAAAAGGTCATTTTCTTGGGTCAATAAATCGCTCTTTTTTTTTTGGTCATGGCAGATTTGCGACAGATTCGCTAGATAGTCCTTATGCAAACCACGCTTAGATACGCAAGAACCTTACCACTCTCATACAACGCATTTTCGATTTCAGATACATATAGTCATGATGCATGCACGTCCTATTCGTCCTCACAAAATAAAATAACTACCAAATACTTTTGATCTTACGACGATAGTCTTGGTGGCATACACAATACGGCTCTCCTATAATAGCTAGTCGAGTCTTTCTATTCGTCCCTTAACTTATCGTAATCGCGGTTAGTGTACCTGCAGAAGATTGACAAAGCATATATATTTCATGAACCTTTCATGCCAGCACTCATGAAAGCGTCCGTATTCATTACCGTTTACTTATAGAAACGATATCTGTACAATTTCCGCCGTACAGACGACGTTAACATACGCTATCGAGATAGCGTATTCACGGGGGTACCGTCATGAGACGGGGGTATGAACAGCGATCGCCATACCCTGCGCCGAACCTTCTACTCCCAATATGCACAACTAACAGTTGGCATATTGGCAGCACCTCAAGTAAGCCACTGCTTGAGGGCAGCGTTCGGTTCGCATCACCGACAGGAAGGCCAAGCTCTCTCAGTTGGCTGAGGATCCTTACCTTCTTACCTTAGCGACGAGTGCGTCGTTACAGAATTTAAGGTCGGTTGTGCATGAAAGTAAGTTTTGACAGAAAGTAATGTGCTGGAAGTCAGTTGATAATATTTATAGAAGTTAGATAGCCACCTAGTAACTTTCCCATAATCCCATAGGGCTTTACGAACTAGGCACCATCCTTAACGTACCAACGCATTTCGCAACACATCCTTCTAGTCAAGTTTTAGTAAAATGAGTTTTTAAGGCTTGTCGCATTCTCTGGCGTATGTATTTCGGCTCGGGTGTCCGCTGTTGCCAGCTGTGGCACCAGCTACAGCTCTGATACCAGCTGTGGCAGAACCACCTGAATTAATCCGGCTCAAGTGTATTAACCATCACCATTAAGGCAATCTCGGTTAACCTTACACTTCAAACGGAATAATCCACTGGTCTGTCGGGTATAACCTCCCGATACAACCACGGTAATCGGATCGAGCGCCATACATACAAATGCTCACGCGACGATGAGCCCAGAGAATACCACATTCCAGCAATTATTACGACATTAACATAAGTAAATATTACAGGCCAAGTTCTGAGCTTAGAAACTAATACTCCAATTAACATAAATAAGTTCTTCAGAGTTAAGTTGCAGCGGAAATAAACGACGGAAACTACTCGACGATACAGAATGTCTCGATGAAGCCCGTACGAGACATCACTCGGCCTTATCTCCGTTGGACGGGGGCGCATCCCATTCCACCGACCAACCAGGGGGAAGAGTGCAGGGCCAAGTCAAGCTAGCAATCATATCTTCGAAGGTCTCACCTGAAAACGAGTCACAAGCAAGACTGAGTATACTAATACTCAGCAAGACTTACCCGAGTAGTGGAATCTACTCCACCGACTCTAGACATGTCAGGCTTTTTGGCTCAGGGGTTTGTTTTGCCGAAAAGCATCTACAAGTGGGTCCTTACTTTCAACTTTTAGCTCAAGATTCTAGTTTCGTTAGCCAGTCTAGATCAGCAGCTATCTAAAGCATACATGGTGAAGCATTAAATTTTTCATCCAACCAGTTCATTCATCATCATTGTTCCTCTTCTTACTCTGTGGGTAAAAATGGTTAAGCAGTCTCAATAGCCGTGAGAAACGGACGATTCGAATCGAATTTCTTAACCTTGAAAGGGAAACCCAAACACACGTCACGTGGTTACTCCCTAGAGTCACACGTGCAACTGTTCCCCTTTCTTTCCGGGTCGTGGATCGGGGCTACCCTCCGAGAGTACAAGAGCCCCACGCCACGGTTCGGCGCCGGGTCGTGACCACTCTCTGCACTCGCCATATGCACATGGGACCGAAGTTCAAAGGGTAGGATGCCGTCCCCTTGCCGGGCCAATCAGGTACTTAAGCTTACCGATTCCCATAATCTCGGCATGTGTTTAGTACGTTCAAAGACTTAACCATCACTACCACACCCTGCGGCCTTAGCATTTTTCACTAGACAGACGGGCCTCAATCGTAACCATCGTTACATAACCCGTCCGTGTCCTTATGATTGCAGCGTGTAGTAGCCATTCAACTCCTATTTTCTCGCGAGTGACAGGAAATCACTCGACTTTTACCGGAGTCCTATTAGCACAGCATTCTATCGAACCTTACGTCTAGTTTTCAAGCAAGGGTTCCTGGTATCATGCAACTAAGTTTTCATCCAACTCCTATAAACTTAATGCACAAGCGAAGAGTAATGAGTTGCATAATTTCGGAAAGAATGGGTTATGCTCCGGGGCTTGCCTTCGCAGTTCGCTTGGGGATCTTCCGAACTTGGGCTCGGGTCTTCAAGAGCTTCAGTTAGATTTGCTTGAGCTTCACGCTGCTCACTCTCGGACGCGGGCACCAGCTCGTAAGTTCCGTCGGCGAGAGTCGTCGATTCTACATGAGTGCACAAGTTTAAGTCGTGGAAATGGTACTCGATACGATTTAAGTGTAATTATTACAATGGACAGTTTCTGGTCATGAACTTTCGGATTTAGGCACATCAAGGAAAGATGTGCTTACTGTAAAATTTTCAGCCAATTTTATGTAACAGATTAATTATGAAAAATACATTACATAGTTGCTGTTAGATCCTTGTTCTTTTTGTACAGAACAATTGGTGCAACAAATGAGTCTAAGATTTTTACAGAGCTTTTACTTAAGCATGCAGAAGCTACTGTAATTTTTGTAGGATTTATCATGCAGTATTCAGAGCATAGAAAATATGACATTCTACACCTAGGCTATTCAAGGATTCATTTTTACAGGACCCTACACAGGGTTTTTGTCCATGGAACTTTTTACACAGCAACCTCTACCATAGCGTATCTCCCAGTAAAAATTTGAGAATTTTCTAAGCTAAGATACTATTTTCTTGATTTAATGTATGTTATTAGCACATAAATCAAATAAGTGGGTTACTGTGAGATAAAAATTCTCCTAATTTTTCTCTGGCTTCTAGGTACCAATACATTAGCATAGTAAAAGTTTCATTGGGTGATTCACCACCTAACTGCAGGGATAAAACATTCTACTTACACATGAAATAAAACTAAGTTTAACAAACAGTAAAGCTAGAGATGGAATTTGGGCCTGATCTTTTTACACAGTCCTAATCATCAAGCAACTAATTCACTGCCCAAAATTTATGGTCAGCACTGTTCTACAACAGTGGGCACAAAATAAGTCCACTAAAACTTCTATTTAATGTAGAGCAAAATATGTTGAGATTCGGAGAAACGTTTTGTAACAAAAGTGGTAGAGTTTGTTCTAAGGATTCCAGAACAGTTGAGTTTGCATTTTTCTGAATTTCTACGATTTTATACGAATTTTACAAGTTCACTGAATTTGAATCTAGATTTGAAACTTTCTTTTACAACTAGGTCCTTGAATCTTACGCGCAGACCCTTCTAAAGATTTGAATTCTTGCAATTGGGTCCTCGGGCGGCTCGGGTACGGCGGCCGGCCGAAATTCCGGCGAGGGGGCTCACCGGCGGCGAGGGGCGAGGGTCGGGGAAGGTTCAGGGGTGCAAGGGCTACCTTGTGGGGGTGTTGTTCAGGTGGGGGACGGCCGGGAAGGGCTCGCCGGCGTTGGAGCAGAGGCGGCGGCGGCGCGGCACGCGTCGACGGCGGTGCTCCGGCGGGCTTGGGGCGGTGTGGTCCGGTCGGCGAGCTTCAGTGGCGCGTGGGGAAGCTGCTCAGGGGCTCGGCTTGGATGGAGGGGGTCGGGGTCGTGCTGTCCACGGCGAGCAGGGGCGGCGGTGGCGGCAGCGCGGGCGGCGGCGCTCCGGTGGCTCTGGGCGGCGTTGGGCGGGTCGGCGAGCTTCGGTGTGGTGATGTAGTGGTGGCTGGCGCTTCAATTTGGGCAGGGGGCGGCTGTGGAGGGCTGTCCACGGGCGGGCGACGCTCGGCGGCGGCGATGGCGACGGCGAGGCGTTCTGGTGGCTGGGGCTCGCGCGGGCGGCCGGGGCGGGGCTTTTATAGGGGCAGGAGGGGGTGTGGAGGTGCCTGGGCGACGCGCGGGGCGGGGCACGGCAACGGCGTGCATTGGCCACGGCGGGCGGCAGCAGGACGCCGGCGCGGCGTGCGGCGAGCGGGCGCGAGCTACTGGTGGCCGGGGATTTGGCGTGGCAGAGAGGAGATAGCGTGGCGCACGGATTGGAGAAGGAGCTGCTGCAGCGGCTCGGGCGGAGGGCAGACGCCGCGACGGGCGGGGCGCGGGAGCCGGGGCGGCACGGCGGAGCGCGGGGACTGGGCGGCCGGGCGGCGGGCTGGGCGCGGCAGCACGCGCGGGCGCTGACTGGCCGCGCGGCGTGGGGGCGGGGCAAAGCCGGCCGTGGCGGGGTGGTGCGGCGGCCACTGGCCTGGCGCCTCGCGCCGGTCAGGCGACGCCGGCCACCTGGCGCGCGGCGGTCGGGCGCGGAGGAGAGAGAGGGGGGGGGGCGAGGGGCCTGGATGCAAGAATTTGGAAAATTTCAGGGGGCTGGGTGCAAACAGGGCGTTTTCTCCTCCCTCTGATTTGAATTTCAACAACTTTTGAACACGAAAGTTGTTCAAAATAAAAAGTTCTACAACTTTGGTTTTAGGAAAAATCTCATTTGGCTTATGGTTTGAAAGTTAGATTTAAAAGTTCAAAAGTAAGCCAAAGTGCTCAATTTAAATTTGGATTCCAACTGAACTCGTTTTAATTCTTTCCACCCTTTCATTAGTTGGTTTAATCATAGAGTTAGGCTCATGACATTGATTTTGGAGAAGTAATTACCAGGGTTGTCACATCCTCCTCCCCTCTCCCTCCATCCCCCCTCTTGAAGTGAAGTTATCCTCTACTCATGCTGATCTTTGTCTCCCAAGTATAGCTTCAAATCTGAAATGTTAATGGTTGGACTAATCGCAAAGTTAGGAGGCAACTCAAGTTTACATGCATTATGGTTAATTTTCTCAATTATTTTAAAAGGATCAGTAGCTCTAGGCATCAACTTAAACTTTCGAAGCTTTCGAAATATATCTTTTCTCAAGTTTGACCACACCAAATCACCTAGTTCAAGATTAACTTCCTTTGTAACTTCATTACCAACAATTCTAAAAAATTTTATTCATCTTTTTAATATTTTCTTTAGTTGTTTCATGCCATATAACAATAGTAGAAGGCATACCTATGCAAGCGAATAATCTCTTTTAAACATAGGATAACAATATGAACATCATCGTCACTTTTATCGAAAGGAATAAAATATGCCATCTTTAAAAATTAATCCAAGACAATAAAAATATTGTCCACCCCCCTTTGTCTTTGGCAATCTCAGAATAAGATCCATAGAAATATCTGCCCAAGGATTAGAAGGACGGGAAGAGGCATATACAAACAATGTAGGTTCAATCGGGATACAACTTTTTGATATGTGGTGCAGCGAGTCATGAACCGCTCTAAATCTCATCTCATGTTTGGCCAAGGAAGTGTGTGGCTCGAACTTCTTTCGTTGTTTTGACACCAAAATGACCCCATCAGACCCCTCACCATATACCTTTTGCATCAACAGAAGCCAAACGGATTCAACTAGAATGCGTAGGCGATTGGATCTAAACAAGAACCTATCATTAATCATAATTTTTTCTATCTTTGAATTCAAAGCCCATCTTTAAAATCCGTATCAAGTTTATTTTGTACCTTAATTGATTCAAGCCCAAATATTCGACAATTAAATTGACACAAAATAGTATATCATCTAGATAAAGTATTAGCAACAACATTATCCTTCCCTTTGTTGTGTTTGATGATACAAGGAAATGGTTCAATAAATTAATTCAACGCACTTAGCATGTCTTTAGTTTTGCTTAACTTTTAATATGCTTTAAAGATTAATGATAAGAATGAATAGTGAACTCCTTGGGCCAAATATAGTGTTGTCTTTGTTGGTATTTCTTATGCTCTATAGATTAATTCAATATTATTCTACAAGGGCTCAAAATAACCGTTGGAGCATTTCACCCAAATTTTAGGGATGCAATGGCTAAGATGATCCATGAACAAATCTCTTGAAGATATCCTAACAACTATCTAGCAAGATAAATGGTACAAATAGGAGTGATATCTTTGGAACAAAACGAGATCCAAGATAAATAAAGGTAGACAAGAGATAGCTAGTTGGGAGAACAACGATAATGAGATAAGATTCCTAGATATTCTATCGATCGGGTCAACTCAAATATAGCCCACAGAAGATCCTAATACTACCACAATGTCCATACCATAGATTTCTCTCTTGGCATCAGGAGCTCAGGACCGGCCAACTTGCGGAAATGGATGAGAAGGGAAGTTGGCGAGCCCACCCCTAAGTCCTACTACCCATAATAGACATGGTGGTACATAGGTCGGATAGAACTATCATCATCTGTCGGCTACCACATATTCCATTGAACGGAGTGCAATTCAGGCAAAAGATAAGTCCTAGCTTCAACACCGATAACTAATTAGTGAACATCCCCCGATCCAAAGGGAGAGCCCAGAGCCCAAGCAGGACTCCGGCAAGAAAATCGCTAAGAGAGAACTACTGGAGTAATTCTACTAGAGCCAAAACTTGAGCAACTATAGTCTAAGCTAGAAAGATAGCAACTAGAGTAAAGTATAAGATGAATATAAATTGACTCGAAGTAAGATATAACTAAACTCGTATTGATAAGATGGGAAATGGTAAAGAAAAAAATAGCTTATAAAAAAACTTCAAGACTCCTCTGGAACCCCGAGGCAAAGCTCTACTCGAACTCTAACTTCCAACTACACTACTATAACTCTACTTAGCAACAAAGTGAGATGGAGAGCTCCCTCTTGGTGTGTCTTCATTCCTGGTGCGAGCGTACCTATTTTTAGTGTTGTGCTTACTTGCAGGTACATGTAGGCTGAGAGCTACGACAGTCGGAGGTGGACCAAGGTCAGTTGACCCTCAATGCACCACCTTGACGCGCCAACACCCTAGATTGCCATGCGGGAGGTCAGTATCGCAGCTGTTGAAGTGGTTGATTCCTGTGGCATGCACGCCAGGGTCGGCCGACCCTATCAAAATTGGCCGACCTTGTCCCTCCTCTACTCCGTCCAATGTTCTGTGGTCTTGTCTTGGATGCTCAGGATGACAGTTCGGAGGCGGTTTTGTTCGGTGTTTCGGCTGATAGGTGGACCCATGGGTCCAAGTAACTTTCAGTTGCACCCTTGGATCAAACCGACTCCATCCGCACGGTGAGTGATGCTTCTAATTGTGTGTTTTCTTGGATGCAGCTAAACTTGGCTCGAGAGGAGCTGGGCCAGGGTTGGCTGGGCCTTGGTCTTTGCTCCATTTTAGCCCAGATTCTCCTCATTCTTGTACCTCGTGGAATTTTTAATTCTGATATATGTCAAAGAAATGATAGTTTTAACATCTACATTTTCCAATCCCTGGATCATTCACAGCAGCAGTAAGCATCTTGACATTGTAACACAAGTATCATCTGCAGAGTGCAGTCAAATGCCGAGGCACAGAGTAGCAATCCATCTCACAGTTCTTTCGACATTCATGTGATTGACCACCGTCAATTAGCAAATGTAGCGTTCATATTTCACAGGTACTACATCACCATGCAATGCAATCTGGAGAACATACCCAGTGTTCTACATCACCACCAATCCTCCCTCTTTCTTGTCCAAAACCAAACCTTGCCCCCAGCAAAATTGCATGCGTCTGCATGAGATCACCTAAACAAAAGCATGGACAGTATGCATTGGAAGCAAGGGCGGTTGGATCTTCAGAACTGTTCAGTTCAAACATCACGTCAATCAACTGATCAAGTCTGCCGTTCACACAACTGAACAGCAGTATACAGACAATCATCTAAATGAACATGTACAACGATGACTCAGCATCAGCAGAATAATTGCGATTCACTACATCTCACAATCCAAAGCAACCAAGCAACATTGTACGACAAGCTTAGAAACATCAAACATTCAGAGTTCAGATAAGGACAAGTGTAATCCAACATTCCTACAGCTCTTTGAGACTGAAGATCGTTTCTACGCTGCCCATAATTTTCTGAACCAGTACTGTTAACCTTGTCCTATATTCAAGTCAGACTCCAGTAAATTGCCGGAAAAAACACACCGCAGAAAGAAATGGGGCGATCCGATCTGACAAAAGGCCGAAACTGATGGTGGGGGTGGACAGGGAAGCTGGTTGATCAGGGTCGGTGGTCGAAGCTGAACTCCTTGTGGATGCCGCACTTGCAGGTCACGCGCACCACCACCTCGGCCCCGGAGCAGGACGCGCTGGACACTTCCACCTCTCGATCCTGAACATGTTGAGGTTTCATCAAGACAGTACAGACAGGTTACCAAAATGCAAACCGAAGAAGCTAAAGAAATGATAGAACAGCAGTAATAATTAACTGGGTTAATCAAGGAAATGCTCTTCTTGTACATAAAATTCTGGATTGGAATCTGTAGTTAACAATTTTGCAGTTAAAATTTCAAACAAGGAATTTGGCACGCCATAGCACTTTATTCAAACAGAGATCATAAGCTTCAGAAATTTTGGCAGAGGAAAACAAGCTTGTGAACTTCAGAGAACGCAGAACACTAGAACAGTATGGTTGGCTCTACATGCATCCATGCACTCAAATCATCGATAAGCAAGGAAGTGATCAGGTTTAGTACTGACAAAAATGTGCCGTCAAGTGAATTCGGTTCGGTTCGTTTCGCTGATGTCCAAGAATGCAACCAAAACGATGACCAAACAGTAAGAAAAGCTTTACCGGCTTGCTCGGCTTCGCCAGTGAGGAACGCCTCGCCGGCGACGTGCAGTGTGACCCGGCCGGCGAGCGGGATGCCTCGCTGGAGGCCTTCTTGGCTTCCTGTGGCGATCAAATCAACGCATCAGAGACACGG
Source organism: Panicum miliaceum (assembly GCA_032594955.1). NCBI lineage: Eukaryota > Viridiplantae > Streptophyta > Magnoliopsida > Poales > Poaceae > Panicum > Panicum miliaceum. The sequence goes on from CM064056.1 coordinate 32,698,493, forward strand.
AAGCAAAGAAACGGCAGCGAGCAGAGAAATCGAGAAGTGCAAGATGCACGGCCGTACCTGCTTGGCCGCCTTGGCCAGCGAAGTGACGAACAAACAGCACGGCCCGGACATGATGCCCGAGCGGGAGGCCTCGCCGTTGTCGGATGAGTTCGTCTTGGCGAGCTTCTGTGGCGGTGGAGTGAGCTGCTGCTGCGGCGGCGGCGTCTCTTCTTCTTCCCATTGCCTCGGGCTCATGCGGCGCAGGACCGTCTCGATGCGGAGGTTGGGCCGCCGCCGCTTCTTGCTCCCGCCGCGCGGCAGAGGCGGCGACCGCGAGGCCGAGAAGACGAACGACGGCGTGGGGAGGCCCACGGTGGGGAGCGTCGTCTCCTTGGCCACCGCGGAAGATGTTGAGCCTATGGGTGCCAACGCCGGCCCCGAAGGGACGACTGCGAACCCGCCGCTGTCGGCGTTGCCCGTGCGCGCCGGCTTCGGGGAGAGCAGGGACGCGGAAGCGCCGCCGCTCCCGGTGGGCATCAAGGACGGCTGGCGGCCGCTGGCAATGGGGCCCGTGGGCGTCAACGGCTGGTTCGGCGAGGCCAAGAAGGAGAGGCCGCTGGTGTTGGAGCCCCTGGAGGTTGGCGTCAGGGGCCCTTCAGGCGAAGCCGCGAACACGAAGCCGCCCCTGGAGGTAGGGCCCGTGGGCGTGTTGGGCCGCTCTGGCGCAGCCAAGAACGAGAACATGTTCCCCGCGCCGCTGGCCTCGGATCTCCCCGGCGTCATCGGCGCGTTCTCGGCGACGAACGCGAACATGTTCCCTGCGATGGTCGTCGGCTGAATCGGCCGGAGCCCCGGCGCGAACGAGAACTCGGCGGCGGCTGAGGACCCCGCGCGCGACGCCATCGGCGAGGGAGGCAGCGTGGGCGAGGGCGTCGGGGGAGGCGGCGGCGGCGCGCTCGGCGCGGGGTCGAAGGGGGCCAGCTCGAGTAGCATCCTCTTGCGCACGGAAGAGGCCGGGAGAAGGCAGCGGCGCTTCCGCCCCGCGTCGGCGACGCAGGGCGCGGAGAAGGCGACCGCGGAGTGCGCGGGCTCGATGCGGAGCTCGGCTAGGTGCCGCGGCGCGGGTGCAGGCGTGAGGAAGAAGGGCTCTAGCGCCATGGCATGGCGCTGTGGGTTCTTGGGATTCTTGGGGGGATCGCCGGGGGTTGCTCGCGGGGTGGGGTTGAGGTGAGGTGGGGTGGGGTGGAGAGGGAGGCGGTTTATTCGTTTCGTTCTGTATTTCTGTTTCGTCGTTGCTTTGATTGCTAGGGAACCACGTCTGATGGTGATGGCTAGAAGTAGAACGCATGTCAGCATTCGACCCTAAAATACTACTTTGGAAAGAATTTAGATTTTAATTTTCAACACTATTAATTTATTGTTTACCCTAACTTAGTAATTTTCAACACGAGATACACAGCTTTTCAATCTAACATAAGTGTTCAGTTAAACAACCCACGGAAAGCTCAAGATGCAAGCTTTTCTTTCTTATTGCCACACATGTTTGTACTTAAAACTAAAAACTGCACCCAATAAGCAAAGCATAATTTGACATGAGGACAGGAAGGAGGAACAAATGAAGGTGCATGGGATTAGAGATGTCCTTCTTGGCCAGAAACTAGGGGTGTTGAGAGCTGGATGAAGGTTAATAAGGTGCCCTTCTCGCTAGTGTGAGGTTGCATCTCGATAGTGTGAGCTTGCAATTGTTTTTGTTGAAATAGGTGGGGGTGCAAGCTCCTAGTGATGATTTTATGAAACATGAGGGATGCAAAATCGAAAACAGTAAAATAAAAAAGAAACAATATCCCAACCAATCGGCCACCACCACCAACTCTACTACAGAGCTAAATTTTTTTTGATGAAATATGCACACTTGTGTTAATCGGAGTTTGAACCACTTACCTCAAGCCTCACACGTACCCTGCTCTCTACCGCACTACACAGTCACTTATAACTCTATGAAGTATGTTATTCTTTTATATTAACTCTAACATCAATTTTTAGGAGCGAGTGACACCATCACCTGCCTCCTAAAAATGCATTTTTAGGGGTGGATGACGCCATCGCCCGCCTCTGAAAATATTTTTTATATTTTATTCAAAAAATTCATTTAAATCTTGGAATATAGCAAAACAAATTATAAAAAAGTGAAGTTTGTACACTATGATTATTGTGAACTATAGATACAGAAAAAAATATGCTAAGCATATTTCGGTGTATACAAAGATTAAGATTATGGAAATCTTAAAGTATGCTTGAGTTATATGAGATACTAGTGTGGGGAGTCGATGAGTTTATGGAGAGTGTACATCGAACTCTATGCATAATGTTTTGAATCTTCTATGATGACAAAAATTCATTTAAAGTATGACTCCATGCTAATTTGTGAAAGATTTGGATCTCTTTTATATAATTGCACTATTTATATCCATAATACTTCTAGATTATAAAATTAGAGAACATACTAATTTTTTGGACTACTAAATGATCTTAAATGAAAATATTATGACTACAAAATTTTAGATCTCGTCAATCTCTACAATTTTAGTATAAAATTTGACTAATCTAAGATCATATAAAAAAATTATAAATTTATTTGTGTGGGATCATTTGTGGGGATGGGTTACACTATCACCCGTCCCTAGAAATGCATTTTTATGGGGGTTGACGTCATCACTCAACCCTAGAAATGCATTTTTAGGGGGCAGATGACACCATCACCAGCCCCTAAGAAATGGCCAAAATATTTTAAGGGCGGATGATGGCGTCATCTGCCCCTTAAAATACATTTCCAAGGACAGGTGATGTCGTCACCTGCCTCTAAAAATGGTGATCATTTCCAGGGACGGGTGATGTCGTCACCCGCCCCTAAAAGTGCATTTATAGAGAGCGGGTCGGATGGTACAGTAGCCCCATTTTTTTTTAGGAACGAGTTACCTTTTGAGCTGCCCTAAAAGAAAACACGGCGCCCCTAAAAGTTATTTTTTTATAATGATAATCTAGAAAAGTCAAAATAACTAATAATTTGAGACGGAGGGAGTACATAATTTTTACTATGTATCTAAGTATACCGTATATCTAGATGCATACCGAAATTATATTATAATAAAATTAAAATAATCAATAATTTGGAACAAAGAGAGTATATTTTTTTTACAATTTGCGAAATATTGCAAAGGTTGCAAGGTTGTAAACGTTTTCCATTTTGTCGCCATAACTCATATGGCCTCGTTTTATTTCATCCAGTTCAGTTAAACGTGCAACATGCATTAAATCGGCAAATTTTCCTTTAATTTTCCCTCACGACTCATGAGCTGGGTTGTTTGTGCAAGAACAAAAATAGTTTGGTTCCTTGATTTTGCAGTGTTTTATCAATATGCAATCCATGATGAGCTGACCACGATACGGCCTTTTTCACAGTGATCAAGCATAACTAAAGAGCAAGCGTACCATGAATCTAACGGATACAAACACCAACACTAATGAGGCAAGCAATGGAGAACCACGTGCTGACATTGACGGAGACACGCAGCGCATTCCTCTGGGCTACATGTAATATTGAGTTGAGAAGGTTGGCAGTTAAGATCAAAAAAAAAACGAAGGTTGTCAGTTAGGAGACATGTAATGGCATGAGTAACAAAAAGTTGTTGTAGTATAGTGGTGAATAGTGGTGAATATTCCCGCCTGTCACGCGGGCGACCTTGGTTCGATCCCCACAACGGCGATATTTTTTTGGTTTTTATTGAACGGAACGGGACTTCAAGGGGACTCTTCGACCCGTAGTCGCTTCTCCTTCCATGGACTTGCTGATCCGTGCACCGTGCCTCGTTCATCCATCCACTCCGCCATGTCCCGTTTGGAATGCCCAGCCGTTTTCAAATTTCAAATCGCATGCCTAGCGGCCGCACCTCCACCGACCGGAGGGCCAAGCCCAGCGGCCGCCGCCTATATAGATCCGCCGCCCAGACAAAACCAACGCACGCCTCCTTCCTCTCCCCCAACCCAAATCCATCAGAGTCACACTCGCGAGAAACAAGCCGAGAACCTTCCGGAAGCTTCGAGAAGCCGCTCGCCCAGCGCACGCCAAGGGAAAGCAGCGCCATCGCCATCGCCCATGGAGAAGCAGACCAAGCCGGCGCCCGACGCTGCGGCCCACATCGCGGCGCTCCGCTGCGCCAGGGCGTCGCTCCTCCTCGCCTCCCTCCGCCAGCCCCGCGCCCTGCCGCCGACGCAGGATCGCCGGCGCTCCTCCACCTCCTCTTCCTCGGCTGCCGCAGCGGTGTTTCCCTCGCCCCCGACTCCTCGTCCTCCCCTGCTCCCGCGTAACTAGCTAGTGTTTTCGCCGGCCCGTTCGACCCGCCGCTTTCGATCGGTCCTGATGACGCGCACGTGCGCTCCCTCTCGCGTCAGTTGCAGGAGTGCGCGCTCCGGTCCGAGGGGCTCCTCCACCACGGCGGGGTTACGGCGGCTCGGCGTGAGGCCGCCGGGCACGCGCGGATCGCGGGGTCCGAGCTGCTCCTCGTCCTCGCCGTGGCGCCCGCCTTCCTGCTGCTGCTGCTGCTCCTCCTCCCGCTTCTCTAGGCCGCGGCGGCGGGATCCGTGTGCCGACGTCGACCGAATCCGAAGATGTTTGGTGTGCCCCGTGAGTGTCTTCTGATGTTGTGCATGGTGATGGTGTTCGGCTGAGCACTTTTTCGCGATGGGCTTGATTTTTCTTCAGATTCTGTACATGTCTATCGATTTTGAAGTCCAGTTCGTGTGTTCGATCGAACGCATGTTTGGGGTTAGTCGCGTGTAGATAAATATAAGTATCGGCAGAGCTGTTTTGGTTGTAACACTGACACATGAAACTGATTGGTGGTTTGGATATACGGCAATTTTTGCGATGTTCCTTGCGATCTCTGATACTGATTACTGACAGTGTGCTGCTGTTCAGAGCTTCAAGCGCTACTAGCAGTGCTAGTTGGAAGTTTGTATCACATCACCACTGGGATTTCCAGTTTTCTTGGATTGGGTTTGAATCACGTGCCTTTCTCTTAAGTGGGAAAAAAATGTGTATTACGGAGTTCGAATTTTGATTCAGAGTTTCAGACGCGGATACATGTAGAACTGCGGAACATAACACGACTGTTTTGGTGGTTCTCGCGAGTTGGAAGAAAACAAGCAATCCATGTGGATTTCCACGGAAGGGGATAGATAGTATGAACAGAGAGGCTTGGTCCATCGAAATCCAGGGGCCCGGGCACATCTCTTTCGTCCTACCAACGCGTCCCGGCGCTGTGAACGCAAGCTGTCTGCACTCTGTAGCACCAAGATGGCAGCAGGGTCACTGTCCGCAAGGCCACGACGACGTGGAAATTTGGAAAGAAGCTGTAAATTGGACGGCATCTTCTTTCTTGACTTGACTCCTATAGCATGCGTGGTCAGGCCGTCGGGGCGTCATTGCATTGCAGATATATATAAATGAGAACTCAGACGGCGGGTACAAGAGGCAAGAGCCACGGTGATGAGGACACCAACACCAACGATACATCCACTCCGACACAAGTACCTATTGCTGGTCCTATTACTCGTGCTCGTGCGCATCAACTTAATCATCAGGTGAGTTCAAATCTAAGCTCAGGTGCATCATGTTTAGACCATGGAGACCCGTGTACTCTTGTTTTGCTTAGGAACCAAGGAGGCGGCCGAAAGGGAAACGGATTCGCGCAAGCTGGATTCGGACTGCAGAACAGTACCAACTTGTGACGGACACCACGGTCGCATATGAACTCGGATTGGGGCGTTCAAGTACTTCGTGGAAAGCTTATGAAGTCTTCTTTCAAACGGATCCGGCCTCATAGCCATATCTATTACGAGTCGGCCGCAATCGTTAAATTAATACAGAGTCCTTTTCTGCCCATGGTGCTGCGTCACCCTGTTTTGGTCCAATGGGCCGTGTATCAAGTTGAGTCCATTACGGACGCGTCCTAGGGTTGGAGTACGACCCCAACACCCCTGTGGTCGTCCTCCCACGTACTTATACCCTTAGCCGCCGCCAAGGATGCTTGGGTTTTGTTTAGATCAAGTTTAGCCTTCGCTACTTGCTTGCAAGCGCGCGTGCTGGATCAGCCGCCCGTCTTCTTGTCTTCGGAACCCCACCATTATTGAGATTGCGTGTGAAACCTTCATTTATATCTAGTAAATTCAGTACTTGTCATACTTGTTCTTGCTAGTTCTTCGATTGCTTGCAGGACGAGTGCCCTAGTGGCCGGGTGCCGCGCTCCACAAGATCGCGACAGCCATTGGAGGGGGTGTATCGGTTGCTAAGGCGCAGCTTGGAAGGCTGTAGTCGGGCCGTGAACGTCGCCTCCATCGACCAATCGAGTTATCCACGCCTCTCATCGAAAGATCGGGAATCAAACCCTAGCGGGTCGCCATTAGTTGGTAATCAGAGCAAGGTTTATCGGTGAGAGACTTCTAATTCTTCGCTGTTTTATTTTTCCTATAGTCCAGAAAAGCCAAAAAAAAATAGTAGATTAGTTTACCTTCAGTCCTATAAACTCGTTTGAGCCTTTGCTAGCACTGCTTAGTTAGGGCTTGTTGAATTTTCGGTTGCATCGGTTGCGTCGATTTGCTGGTCTTAGTTTTAGTCCTTTAGAGTTTCGAGTTCTTGTCACGTTCTAGTCACAACCGTGCGCTACCATACATACTCCGTGTTGGTGGAATCCGAGTCCATATTCGTGTTCAAGTCCGAGTTAGATTCTGTGTTGGTTTGTGACCGAATCGCACGCGGTGCTGTGATTCGAGTAGGGATCGATTTCCTAGTCCCAATTGGTTATTGTGTCGTGTTATAAAATTCCATTGCTTTTCGCACTTGTACTGCATATTTTGTAACGCTCCAGAAAGGCAGAAGTAGTCTCGGCTTACTCAAACCACAACTTTTCACGAATACATATAGCCTCGGCTTACTCCAGAGAGAGAGAGAGAGAGAGAAAAGTTTGTGTGCTGTGTGGCTCTTTTGAAGTCTTTTAGGTTATATAATCAGTTTTGAGGATCCCCTGAAAAAAAAAAGAAAAAAAAAGAGAAAAAAAAAAGAAGAAAAAAAAAGAAAGGAAAAAAAAAGAAAAAAAAAAGAAGAAGAAGAAAAAGAGGGGAAGAAAAAAAGGGGCTGTTCTTTGTGCATCTTTTTTGTTCTTCGGTGGTGTCTCGTGACTTCATTTGTGTCCAGGCTCGCGTCTCTAGCACGGTCTAGGCTAGGACCAGCATAGTACCGCCGTTGAACGATTTTTCAGCTTGCTTTTGTAACTAACGTGGTGCTAGTTCATCCTTGCTTCAGCCCACCTATAGCTCCACATATCCGACTACAGCTTGACAGGTCCTGTTGTTGCGGCACCGATACACTTCATCCCACGGTTGCAGACTTGTTGGTTGCCGTCCCCTCCTGTTGAGCAAGGTAAGAATTGGTAAGAGCTTGTGTAACAGGTTGAGTGTGAGCGCCTTGCAGTAGCTACATCCCATTAGTTGTAGGATCTTATTTCTTCACCTATTTTCGTATTTCCTTTGTTCATCTAACCATGACAGTATCAGAGGGTGATGGGAGTTTAGGTCACTCTCCTCGTACAAAGGGAATCATACAACATTTTGAAAATAAGATGAGGAGGCATGTAGATGGGCTTGCTGAAGATATGCTGGTGTCAAATGATAAGATTGGGCAGTTGGAGGCCACGCAGCTTGCCACCAACACCAAGCTTACAAGGCTGGAGACGTCGGTCGCTCATATTGACCAAAGCCTTGCTGCTCTTTTGAGGCGTTTTGATGAGATGCATGCCAGAACTGCAAATGGGCATGAGGGAGAAAACAAGAAGGATGAGCGTGTCGAGGATAATTGGGATGATTATGTCGCTGATACTGAACTAGATGACCAAGATGCTCCTAGTCGCCGACGACTGCGAACTAATCGGAGAGGTATGGGTGGACATCGACGACGTGAGGTACATAATAATGATGATGCTTTCAGTAAAATAAAATTTAAGATACCTTCTTTTGATGGAAAATACGATCCTGATGCATACATTACTTGGGAAATTGCTGTTGATCAAAAGTTTGCATGTCATGAATTTCCAGAGAATATACGTGTTAGGGCTGCTACTAGTGAATTTACTGATTTTGCCTCTGTTTGGTGGATAGAACATGCTAAGAAAAATCCTAATAATATTCCACAAACCTGGGATGCCTTGAAACGGGTCATGCGGGCTAGGTTTGTTCCTTCTTACTATGCGCGTGATCTGTTACATAGATTGCAACAATTGAGACAGGGTAATAAAAGTGTAGAAGAATACTATCAGGAATTACAAATGGGTGTGTTGCGTTGTAATTTAGTGGAGGATGAGGAACCTGCTATGGCTAGATTTTTAGGAGGTTTGAATCGAGAAATTCAGGACATTCTTGCTTATAAAGATTATACTAACGTAACCCGTTTGTTCCATCTTGCTTGTAAAGCTGAAAGGGAAGTGCTGGGACGACGTGCTAGTACAAGAACTAATATTTCTGCAGGAAAACCTTCATCATGGCAGCCGCGCACATCTACCTCATTGACCGGACGAGCTCCTGCACCTTCTACATTCCCGAGTCGGTCGACAATACCCGCTCCATCCAACGATAAGACACGTGCTCCCCCGACAAATTCAGCAACCACGACTGTCCAGAAACCAGCCACGAGTGCATCTTCGGTTGCCTCCACGGGAAGGACAAGAGATATTCAGTGCCATCGATGCAAGGGCTTTGGCCACGTGCAACGTGACTGCCCTAACAAGCGCGTTTTGGTGGTCAAAGGAGATGGTGGGTATTCCTCTGCTAGTGATTTTGATGAAGATACACTTGCTTTGCTTGCTGCTGACCATGCAGGTACTAAGGAACAACCAGAAGAGCAGATTGGTGCAGAGGATGCAGATCATTATGAGAGCCTCATTGTGCAGCGTGTACTTAGTGCACAAATGGAAAAGGCGGAGCAAAATCAACGGCATACACTATTCCAAACAAAGTGTGTTATTAAAGAGCGTTCATGCCGTTTGATAATTGATGGAGGTAGCTGCAACAACTTGGCTAGCAGCGATATGGTCGAGAAGCTTGCACTTACAACAAAACCGCACCCACATCCATATCACATTCGGTGGCTCAACAATAGTGGTAAGGTCAAGGTAACGAGATTGGTACGAATTAATTTCGCTATTGGTTCATATCATGATGTTGTTGAATGCGATGTTGTGCCTATGGAAGCTTGTCATATTCTGCTAGGTAGACCATGGCAATTTGATACCGATAGCATGCATCATGGTAGATCAAATCAATATTCTCTTATACATCATGATAAGAAAATCGTTTTGCTTCCTATGTCACCTGAATCTATTGTGCGTGATGATGTTGCTAAAGCTAAGAGAACTAAAGCTGAGATCGATAAGAATGCCAAATCTGTTAGTAGCAGGGAAGATGAGATAAGATTGAAAGGACATTGCTTGCTTGCTACTAAGTCTGATATTAATGAATTGATTGCTTCCACTTCTGTTGCCTATGCTTTGGTGTGCAAGAATGCTTTGATTTCAGTTCACGATATGCAGCATTCTTTGCCCCCGGCTGTTGCTAACCTTTTGCAGGAGTATTCTGATGTGTTTCCAAGTGAGATACCAGCGGGGCTGCCACCAATACGAGGGATTGAGCACCAAATTGACCTTATTCCTGGTGCATCATTGCCAAACCGTGCGCCATACAGGACAAATCCGGAAGAAACTAAGGAAACTCAGCGACAAGTGCAAGAACTACTCGACAAAGGTTATGTGCGTGAGTCTCTTAGTCCTTGTGCTGTTCCAGTTATTTTAGTGCCTAAAAAGGATGGAACATGGCGTATGTGTGTTGATTGTAGGGCTATTAATAATATTACAATTCGATATCGACACCCTATCCCTCGTTTGGATGATATGCTTGATGAATTGAGTGGTGCTATTGTGTTTTCCAAAGTTGATTTGCGTAGTGGGTACCACCAGATTCGTATGAAATTGGGAGATGAATGGAAAACTGCTTTCAAAACTAAGTTCGGGTTATATGAGTGGTTGGTCATGCCTTTTGGGTTAACTAATGCACCGAGTACTTTCATGAGATTAATGAATGAGGTTCTGCGTGCTTTCATTGGGAAATTTGTTGTTGTCTACTTTGATGATATATTGATTTACAGCAAATCTTTCGATGAACATCTTGATCACTTACGTGCTGTTTTTAATGCTTTACGAGATGCACGTTTATTTGGTAACCTTGAGAAGTGCACCTTTTGCACCGATCGAGTGTCTTTTCTTGGCTATGTCGTGACTCCACAGGGAATCGAGGTTGATCAAGCCAAGGTGGAAGCTATACATGGATGGCCTATACCGAAGACTATCACGCAAGTGCGGAGTTTCCTAGGACTTGCTGGTTTCTATCGTCGTTTTGTGAAGGACTTCAGCACCATTGCCGCGCCTTTGAATGAGCCTTTTAGTTGGGGTAAAACACAAGAGAACTCCTTCAACACGCTGAAAGATAAGTTGACACATGCACCTCTCCTCCAACTCCCTGATTTTAATAAAACCTTTGAGCTTGAATGTGATGCTAGTGGCATTGGTTTGGGTGGTGTTTTGTTACAAGAAGGCAAACCTATTGTTTATTTCAGTGAAAAATTGAGCGGGCCTGTTCTGAATTATTCTACTTATGATAAGGAATTGTATGCTCTTGTTCGCACATTAGAAACATGGCAGCATTATCTATGGCCCAAAGAGTTTGTTATTCATTCAGATCATGAATCTTTAAAACATATTCGTAGTCAAGGAAAATTGAACCGTAGACATGCTCAGTGGGTTGAATTTATTGAATCTTTTCCTTATATTATTAAGCACAAGAAAGGGAAAGAGAATATAATTGCTGATGCATTGTCTAGGAGATACACCTTGTTGAACCAACTTGATTACAAAATATTTGGATTGGAAACGATTAAAGATCAATATGTTAATGATGCTGATTTTAAAGATGTGTTGCTGCATTGTAAAGAGGGGAAGGGATGGAACAAATTCATCGTTAGTGATGGGTTTGTCTTTAGAGCTAACAAGCTATGCATTCCAGCTAGCTCCGTTCGCTTGTTATTGTTGCAGGAAGCGCATCGAGGTGGCTTAATGGGGCATTTTGGAGCAAAGAAAACGGAAGATATACTTGCTGGTCATTTCTTTTGGCCAAAGATGAGAAGAGATGTGGAGAGATTTGTTGCTCGCTGCACGACATGTCAAAAGGCTAAATCACGATTGAATCCACATGGTTTGTATTTGCCTCTACCTGTTCCTAGTGCTTCTTGGGAAGATATTTCTATGGATTTTGTGTTAGGATTGCCTAGGACTAGGAAGGGACGTGATAGTGTGTTTGTGGTTGTTGATAGATTTTCTAAGATGGCCCATTTCATACCATGTCATAAAACTGATGATGCTTCTCACATTGCTGATTTGTTCTTTCGGGAAATTGTTCGTTTGCATGGTGTGCCCAACACAATTGTTTCTGATCGTGATGCTAAATTTCTTAGTTATTTTTGGAAGACTTTATGGGCTAAATTGGGAACTAAATTGTTGTTTTCTACTACATGTCATCCGCAAACTGATGGTCAAACTGAAGTGGTTAATAGGACTTTGTCTACTATGTTAAGGGCTGTTTTAAAGAAGAACATTAAGATGTGGGAAGATTGTTTGCCTCATATTGAATTCGCTTATAATCGATCGCTGCATTCTACTACAAAGATGTGCCCATTTCAGATTGTATATGGTTTCTTGCCTCGTGCTCCTATTGATTTAATGCCTTTGCCATTTTCTGAAAAAACGAATTTTGATGCTACTAAGCGTGCCGAATTGATGTTAAAACTGCATGAAACAACTAAAGAAAATATAGAGCGCATGAATGCTAAATACAAGATTGCTGGTGATAAAGGTAGGAAGGAACTAAAGTTTGAACCTGGAGATTTAGTTTGGCTGCATTTGAGAAAGGAAAGGTTTCCTGAATTGAGAAAATCTAAATTGCTACCTCGGGCTGATGGACCATTTAAAGTGCTAGAGAAAGTCAATGATAATGCATATAAGCTCGATCTGCCTGCGGATTTTTGGGTTAGTCCCACATTTAACATTGCAGATTTGAAGCCATATTTGGGAGAGGAAGATGAGCTTGAGTCGAGGACGACTCAAATTCAAAAAGGGGAGGATGATGAGGACACCAACACCAACGATACATCCACTCCGACACAAGTACCTATTGCTGGTCCTATTACTCGTGCTCGTGCGCATCAACTTAATCATCAGGTGAGTTCAAATCTAAGCTCAGGTGCATCATGTTTAGACCATGGAGACCCGTGTACTCTTGTTTTGCTTAGGAACCAAGGAGGCGGCCGAAAGGGAAACGGATTCGCGCAAGCTGGATTCGGACTGCAGAACAGTACCAACTTGTGACGGACACCACGGTCGCATATGAACTCGGATTGGGGCGTTCAAGTACTTCGTGGAAAGCTTATGAAGTCTTCTTTCAAACGGATCCGGCCTCATAGCCATATCTATTACGAGTCGGCCGCAATCGTTAAATTAATACAGAGTCCTTTTCTGCCCATGGTGCTGCGTCACCCTGTTTTGGTCCAATGGGCCGTGTATCAAGTTGAGTCCATTACGGACGCGTCCTAGGGTTGGAGTACGACCCCAACACCCCTGTGGTTGTCCTCCCACGTACTTATACCCTTAGCCGCCGCCAAGGATGCTTGGGTTTTGTTTAGATCAAGTTTAGCCTTCGCTACTTGCTTGCAAGCGCGCGTGCTGGATCAGCCGCCCGTCTTCTTGTCTTCGGAACCCCACCATTATTGAGATTGCGTGTGAAACCTTCATTTATATCTAGTAAATTCAGTACTTGTCATACTTGTTCTTGCTAGTTCTTCGATTGCTTGCAGGACGAGTGCCCTAGTGGCCGGGTGCCGCGCTCCACAAGATCGCGACAGCCATTGGAGGGGGTGTATCGGTTGCTAAGGCGCAGCTTGGAAGGCTGTAGTCGGGCCGTGAACGTCGCCTCCATCGACCAATCGAGTTATCCACGCCTCTCATCGAAAGATCGGGAATCAAACCCTAGCGGGTCGCCATTACATGGTGCGAGCGTTATTGGCGTTGGGCCAGAGAACATCAGGTACGCGCTGCTCATTCCTTTACTGGTTCTGCATTCATCTTTGCACACTTACAGTTAAATTAGGCGTCATGCATGCATGATTGTTCCAAGACCGTGCGTTATAGTCTTCAACCTTCATTGATTCGGGGCCATGTCTGTGTGTGCTCCAAAATTGTGAAAATCTGTAAGAGTAAATGTAAGACAAATAGGCATACATGCATAATCATCATGCTATGTATGGCTATGCATCTGGGTAATCTTTGTTGATGACACAAAAATTTTCGGCCAACGTATCATCTCAAGTACAAGCTCTATTTATTATAATAGATAAAATATATCTTTGCAATTAGTATTACGCTGGAGCAATATTGCATTACTATTACTTCAGACGTGCTCTTCCATCTTCGATCAACTTTACACCACCTGACGCATGTGTCCACAATGAAAATACTCTATGTTGGTCCAGTAACCCAGAAAATCATAGCCCATGGATATGGACAAGTCCTAACAACTTGTATACTCTACATCCTACAATGGTTAATCCAAAAACGAAGCATTAATAGAAATGTTGGATACAATGAAACTGTTTCTAACTAATTACTATTACAGAAAGCAGATCATTTTGCATAGCATACACAAACTAGCACTTCTGATATTAAAATCTAATTGTATTGACGATGAAAGCAGATCGTTTTTCATAGCATACACAAACTAGTATTTCTGATACTAAAATTTAATTGTATTGACGATGAAATATGAATGATATATACTTACAAGCATTCTTATTATTTCGAGTGAAAAATACCCAGACACTGAAGTTAGTTTTGTTCAATGTTCTTCAATGCCAGAGAACAGCTTCAAAATATTTCCCGTCCTGAAATTGCTTATCTTGTCCCATCTGCTCCTGTTGGCATCAAATTCATGCGCTCAAGCATTGCTGAGCACAAATGAGACTGACCAGGATGCGTTGCTATCACTGAAGGCAGGTCTAAGCCTGCAGTCAGACTCACTGGCCTCATGGGAAAAAGGCACTGATTTCTGCGGGTGGATCGGCATCATCTGCAGTCACAAGCATAAGCACAGGGTATTGGCACTGAATCTGTCCTCCGCAGGACTTGTGGGAAGCATAGCCCTTCCATCGGAAATCTCACGCACCTGAGAAGTCTAGATCTTAGCTACAATCTACTGAATGGAGAAATCCCTCCACAAATTGGCCATTTAGCACATATGTCATACCTTGACTTGTCAAACAATTCACTCCAAGGTGAAATCCCTGTGACAATTGGCCATCTACCATGGTTATCGTATCTTGATCTATCAAACAATTCATTGAGAGGTGAGGTCGCAGTTGGCCTAAGGAACTGCAGCCACCTTGTGAGCATCAAACTTGATTTGAACCACCTTACTGGAGGAATCCCCGATTGGCTTGGGGATCTACCAATGCTCGAGTCCATGTCGCTAGGTAAGAACAACTTCACTGGTGTCATCCCGCCATCACTTGGCAACCTCTCATCACTGCAGGAAGTTTACCTCAACGACAACCACCTTTGCGGACCAATCCCTGAGGGCCTTGGCACACTTGGTAGCCTTAATGTGCTAGGTCTTCAAGTAAACCACCTCTCAGGTACTGTCCCACAAACAGTCTTCAACTCAACACTGGTCCACATTGGCTTGCATATGAACGAACTTGAGGGCACACTACCCACAAATTTGGGCAATAGCCTACCAAAAATCAAATACCTTATTCTTGCTGAGAACCATTTCAAGGGACCCATTCCAGCTTCAATTGCAAATGCAACCACAATGCGGTATATAGACTTGTCTGGTAACAACTTCACTGGAATTGTGCCTCCAGAGATTGGGACTATCTGCCTGGACTACCTGCTGCTCAACAAAAACCAGCTGAAGGCAAGCAGTGTCCAAGATTGGGAGTTCATTACACTCTTGGCAAATTGTACAGTTCTCCGTGGTGTCAAACTGCAAAACAACAGATTTGGTGGTGTGTTTCCGAGCTCTATATCCAACCTATCAGCCCAGCTTGGAATCCTAGATATCAGATTCAACGAAATATCTGGTAGGATACCAAATGGAATTGGTAATCTTCCCAAACTATTTAAGTTGGGGCTCTCTGGCAACCGATTTACTGGTCACATACCTGACAGCATAGGAAGGCTAAAAATGCTCCAATTCTTGACGTTAGAGAACAACAGTCTGGGGCATTGCCATCCTCGCTTGGGAACTTAACACAGTTGCAGCACCTTTCAGTAGATAACAACAGCTTGGAGGGACCTCTTCCTGTCAATCTTGGGAACTTACAACAGCTTATTAGGGCCACCTTTTCAAACAATGTACTTTCAGGTCCACTACCAGGAGAGATCTTTAGCCTACCGTCCTTGTCATACATTCTGGATTTGTCTGGGAATCATTTCAGTAATTATCTTCCATCTGAAGTTGGTAGTCTCACAACACTCACATACTTGTACATACACGGGAACAACTTATCTGGAGTGCTGCCAGACTCTCTCAGCGATTGTCAGAACTTAATGGAGCTCCGTTTGGATGATAACTCCTTCAATGGTAACATTCCTACGTCCATAAGTAAAATGCGTGGTCGTACTGTTAAATTTGACAAAAAACAGCCTCACTGGTATCGTACCTCAAGAATTAGGATTCATGAATGGCATGAAAGAACTGTACCTTGCACAAAATTACTTAAGTGGACAGATCCCAGAGACCATGGAAAGAATGGCATCGCTGTACAGGCTAGACATATCCTTCAACCGTCTTGTTGGCCAAGTTCCAAAGAATGGCATGTTTACCAATTTGACAGGGCTATCTTTTAATGGAAATGCTAAACTATGTGGTGGTATTGAAGAGTTGCATTTGCCTAAGTGCCCTACCGAATTCACGGAGCATGATCGAAGGATACCAAGAGTCATTCGAAATGCAATTGCAGTAACTTCTATTATCATCTTGGCATGCTTCATCTTGGCACTTATTTTCTTATTTTCAAAGAAGGCATTGAGATCTCCATCTGCAAAAATAATGACGGTGGATCCTTCATTGTTGGATGGCATGTATCCTCGACTTTCATTTTCTGACTTGTTTCAAGCAACAAATGGCTTCAGTGCTGACAATTTGATTGGTATGGGACAGTATGGATCAGTTTATAAGGGGGAAATCCTGCTGAAGGATTTATTAACTACTGTAGCTGTGAAGGTTTTTGATCTTGAACAACCTGGCTCTTCAAAAAGTTTTTTGACTGAGTGTAAGGCGCTTAGCAAAATTCGCCACGGGAACTTGATCCGTGTCATAACTTACTGCTCTTGTTCTGACATGAACCAAAATGACTTCAAAGCTCTAGTCTTGGAGTTCATGTTCTATGGAAGCCTTGACGAGTGGTTACATCTGAAGGTAGATTCTTTATGTCATGTCAATGTACTGACATTATTGCAGAGATTGAACATTGCTGCTGATATTGCCGCTGCACTAGACTATTTGCACAACAACTGCCATCCTTCAATAGTTCACTGTGATGTCAAGCCCAGAAACATTCTTCTTGGGGAGGACTTGGTTGCTCGTGTCGGAGACTTTGGCCTCACAAAGATTCTCACAGATCCTTTGGGCGAGCAATTAATCAATTCAAAGAGTTCTATGGGGATACTAGGAACAATCGGATATGTTGCTCCAGGTAACCGAAAACGCTATATGCTTTTCCTACAACAATTAGCTCAGCTGATGCACTTTTGATGTCATTTATTCCTTGCAGAATATGGTGAAGGTGGTCAGATTTCTCCACATGGGGATGTCTATAGCTTTGGTATTGTACTGCTTGAGTTGTTTACAGGGAAGGCATGACATGTTTACTGATGGACTGAACCTGCTGAAGTATGCAAAGATGGCGTATCCAGCACGACTGATGCAGATAGTCGACCCCCTTCTGCCATCTCTTGAGGCTGAACCAGGGCAAATCAATGTCGTCATGGACTCTATTACAAAACTTGCACTATCATGCAGCAAGAACAGACCAAGTGAGAGGTTGTGCATAAGAGATGTTGTAGATGAGATTCAGACAATAAAGACTTGCTACATAGTATTGCAGAATGAAACAAGGCAAAGTAGTTCCTGAGTTATGCAACATGAGCGCCTTGTGCATGAAGTTTAGTAACAAAGATGTGGCCATGAAAAAGCAACAACCCATCAACGAAGGACCAACCAGCAGCTGCTGTGCCGGCAGCCAACTCCTTCCGAATTTGCTGGACAGCCGGGTGGATGGCATGCTCGTCCGCAACTCGCTGAACAAGTCAAAGGAAGGAACTGAAAGAGCCATGGCAGATAACAGCTCCTCGTCGCGACGAGACAAGGCACCCGCCGCGACATTTTGCGTGCCTGGGCGATACTCCACTGTGAGATCATAGCCAAAAAGTTTACTGACCCAATTGTGCCGAGGAATGGTGGAGAGGCGCTGATCCAATATATACTTCAAGCTGCGATGATCAGTGCGCACCGTGAAAGCCCGGCCCCAAAGATAAGGACGCCAATTGCGCACTGCCTTGACCAAGCCGATCAATTCCCGCTCTTAAGCCGGCAGTTTGGCGTGATGCGGCGCCACCGCACGGCTGAAGAAAGCAATCGCACCATCACCCTGATGGAGGATAGCGCCGAAACTGGCCCCTGATGCATTGCAGTCAACGAAGAAACAGCGTGAGAAATCTCGAAGCTGCAGGAGAGGCGCCGACATAAGGGCGCGCTTGAGGTCGAGGAACGCCCGCTCCGCGCCGTTGTTACAGGAGAACGCCTCGCCCTTCAGCAAGGCAGTAAGCGGTGCTGCCACTGCACCGTAGCTCGTAATGAATTTGCCGTAGTACCCCACGGACTCCTCACCGAAGGCATTTGGAGCGCTTGGCGAATAACTCGTGTTCGCGCAAGCGTTGGAAGACTGCCTTTGACGTGCTGGAGATGTTCGGCCCAAGTAGAGCTATAAATCAATATATCATCAAAAAATATAAGGACAAACCGGCGGAGGAACGGCTCGAGGACATTATTCATGAGAGCTTGGAATGTCGCCGGTGCGTTCGTCAAGCCGAACGGCATCACCAAAAACTCGTAGTGGCCTCGATGTGTGCGGAACGCCGTCTTCTCGATGTCATCCGGATGCATCCGGACTTGATGATAGCCGCTGCGAAGGTCGATCTTGGTGAAGTACTGTGCGCCTTTGAGCTCGTCCAGGAGCTCGTCGATGATCGGGATGGGAAACTTATCCTTCACGGTCTTGTCGTTGAGGGTGCGGTAGTCCACGCAGAAGCGCCAGGTGCCCCGGGGAGGAAAATGGCGATGTCGATTCCCGGATGATGCCCCGCCGCAGCATGTCATCGCACTGACGTTCCAGCTCATCCTTCAACAATTGGGGATAGTGGTATGGCCGAACAGCCACCGGAGTGGTCGCCGGCACCAAGTGGATACGATGATCCTGCCGGCACTGAGGTGGCAAACCATGAGGCTCCGTGAAGATGTCGCTGTAGACGTCCAGCAGTGTTTGAAGCACGTCGTGGCCTGAAGCGAGGGCGAGAACCGGCGGAGAGCGCCCGCCGATGCCCGTCCAGAACACTGTCCGGCCGTCACGCCAAAACAGCATGGAGAGGGCGTCAAAGTTCCAGATAATGAGGCCCAAGGTGCGCAGCCAATGCACGCCAAGGACCACGTCGAAGCCATCCAGGGGCAGTGCATAACAGTCAAGGGAGAACTGCTCGCCGTGCACGTGCATGTCGATGCCGGCGCGCAGCCTGCTGCTCGCCACGCGTTCGCCATTGGCGACCTTGACGGAGAGACCAGGTCGCGGCGTGAAGTTGAGGCCAAGCTTGGAGGCGACGTTGGTGTTGATGAAATTATGTCGCAGCTGTAATTCCGGTCAGAGCATCTCCACGTCGGAGCTCAACGGCTGGCCTCCGCGACAGAGCATGCCCGCCACTTGGACGTGTAGCTTCATCGTATGTGCAGCTGTAATTCCGGTCAGAGCATGCAGCGAGATGCTGACCGTGTCATCACTTGCAGAGGAGTCCTCTCCCTCCTCCAACTCAAGCAGGAACACGCCCTTGCGAGCGCACTTGTGGTCTTTGGTGAATTTTTCCGGGCAGAAGTAACATTGCCCGCTCAGGCGCTTTTCGGCGATTTCTTCGGCGGAGAGGCGACGGAAGCGAGGCCGCTGGTCGTCCGCCTTGTCAGCCAGGGGACCTGTGGCCGTTGCCGCCGGCAGGGCCGGCGCTTGGGCCCGTGGCCGCATCGATGGGCGTGATGCCGTGGCGGACACCGCGCGTGAAGCTTCTGCTAAGCGCTTCTCGAACGCCCGCGCCATGCTCATGGCAGTCTGAAGACTCGCCGGGTGCTGCATCTCCACGTCGGAGCTCAACGGCTGGCCGAGACCAGAGGTGAACAAATCCACCTGGTGCTGCCTCGTCAAGTTGTCACAGCGGCATAACAGGGCTAGAAACTGCCACTGGTATTTCTCCACGGTGCCGGTCCGTCGGAGTTCCCTGACTTCACCCAACGCGTTCGTGCGTATCGGCGGTCCGAAACGCAGATTGACGTACTCGGCGAAGCGCGGCCACGAGATCATGCCCTCGTTACGCTTGAGCTGGTAATACCACTCAGCCACGATGCCATCGAGGTGCAAGGACGCCACCCAGACCTTCTCTTTATCCATTATGCGGCAGCCACGGAAGTAGTTTTCGCACTTGTTCAACCACAGAAGGGGATCGGCCTCGCCGTCGAAGTGTGGGAAGTTGAGCTTCGCCGGTGCGGCCGCCGCCAATCGTCATGATCGCGGTGAGCGCGGCGATCATCTCGATGGAAGTCGCCGCCGCCGCCGCCGTCGCCACCGCTGCCGTCGCCGTCGCTGCGGTGCTTGTCGGTGTCGGACTCGTCGCCGTCCAGAGGCTCGGGGCTGGTTTCCTCGGCGTCGACGAGCTTCAGCTTCTCGGTGCGAGCAAGGCGGAGATCGTGGGAATCCATCCGCTTGGTCAGGGTGGTCAGCTGGCCCAAAATCCTGTCCAGCTTCTCGGAATCGGTGGCCGGAGGATCGTCCCTAGAGCCGGCCATCGCGACAGCCGATGGTGATGCCCCTGTGCTGATCTCTGATACCAATTTGGTATGGCGCGGTCGATGAGGAGTACGCAGGGGAGAAACTAGGAGCAATTGGGATTGAGAACAAGAACGGAGAGGGTAGCGAGGAGGGGTCCGTGGAGGACTGCCTTGGTCGCCGGCGGCTGATGTCCCAGCCAGGACCCAAGAACAGAACCCTCACGGGACTTCTATTCCTTCGATAAAAAGATTACAATCTTCCTAGGCTACCTTTATAGATTAGGTGCCGGCTAATCAAAACTCCAATACCTTAACTAACTAAACTAATCTCTAAAATAAAGGAAACAGACTCCAGCCATCCAAACTTCCTACTCGTGGCGGCGCTGGACTCTTGTTACGGACGCCTGGCTTCTGGACGTGGCCGACGCTTGTAGACGCGTCCTACGAACGCGTCCGTGACACCTGACACCAACAAACAAATGAAAAAAGCGTATTGAAATAAGGAAGAAGAAACGGAGGAGAATCTAATCCATAGCTCCCACATGGATGTAGAGACCAGTGCAGCTAGAACTGCAATAAACGTTACTTTTTTTTTTTGCACTTTACATGTGCCATTAACATGGCAGCATACCACCGTGGGATAAACCTATAGTGTTTCCAGCTTCTACACAGATAGTGCAAGAATTATTCTCCAACAACATAAGCACATGATGTGCAGAGGAAATGAGGAATGCCTACTCTAGATTCATATAATGCTTTTAGATTGGTGGGCTCGAATGGAAGATGCTTCTGAATGATCCTGTCCTTTATGTAACAGATGAAAGAAACTATTCACGATTAGAAATGATGGCAGGTACTGACTTTAGGGTTGAACTCCCCCGGCAAGCAGTCTCCTGCATCATTTGAGAAAATAAACTATCCTCATAAGTATGTTAATCCTAAAACAGGAAGAATTAACATACCTGTTATAGATTTTTTTTCCATAGAGGAAAAATGGAAATCATAGAGAAAGTGGGTAATAATAGAAACAACAAAAAGTCGTGAATATGCTTCAATGAAAATAAGGCTAGAACCAGTTACACTATGAGCAGAGAAGCAGAACGAGCATGATAAGAGAAACAGTAATGAACTGATTGTCTACATACCACTCTGCTACTGGCTATTATTTCTGAAAAGAATAGAAAGTGAAGGTAGGAGGTATCGTCCATGCAAAATTTGCACCAAAATGAACTCAGATAAATCAATATTTTGAGTACTGGACATTTCAAATGAGTAAAACCGAAGACACATTTCATAGATCACATACAGATCTGGACATGGCTGCATTAGCGAACATAGAAGCTAGTTCAAGTATGGCAAGACTGCAGGTGTGTAGACATAATAGCAAAAAAAATGCTGTCTGCTAACTTCTGTAGGTTCTGCCCAGAAACAAAAATAGAACTATTAAACATGGTTTAATCCTACTTGTCAAGTAGGACTGTAGGAGATGTAAATTAATGGAATAGTGGTTGTAAGGTTGTACCATGATTAGCTATTGCACAAAAAAAAATATAGATAAAAAACTATGGTTATCAATTTCATGGCATAGTTCACATCCTTTTCCAAACCTATAGTCTTGCAGGCATAATAGATTTGAAGACTAACTTGTAGAACTGTCCTATTATTATTAGGCTACAATTAACCAGATAAGGCATCCAAATTTCTGAAGCATTTTTCACTTATACAAAGTTGAATGTAATTATCATGGATGAACCACGCACATGGAAAGGTTCTAAAAAATAAATCTAGGACAACCCCTAAAAAGACAGAGATCTCTATAAATTGAGTGCTAACTAAACAAATTGAACAACAAGATGCAGTAATCCATTCAAAATTATTATGTAGAATAGATAGGCACCACATATTTTATTTCTATATATGAAAGCCACCGGACTAGGCGCAAGGGGAGGCCATCCATGTCGCCCACAAATCATATCCGTCGGATCAAGCGATGAACGGCCAAGTTCTTTCAAGAAGCTGGCTACTTTGCAAAAAAAAAACCCTCGAGGTTTGTTGAAATAAATCCGTGATCCAAACTCTCCTCATCCGTCCACCTCGCAGCCGAACCCACAATTAGATCTAGCGTACCCCTTCGCTCTTTTTCTAAAGAGTCCCTGAAGAATAATGAAATCAACCCGCCATCCACTGTTGTGCCTTAAGACTTTTGCATGAACCCCCTAGGAAAATCAGACATTTTGCGATCAAATCCACAATCTGCAGTTTTGCTGATGCAACCCTGAAGTTTGACCTATTTGCCGTGATTATTCATTTAGTCTATGCAAACTCACACGCTAGCTCATGGTAACTGCATTTAATTAGACCTAGTCTCACATTTACATTAGGACCAATCTCCAAACTCTCCTCACCCGTCCACCTCGCAACCGACGCCAACGATTAGATCTAGCGTACCCCTTCATTCTGTTTCTAAAGAGTCCCTGAAGAATAATGAAATCAACCCGCCGTCCACTGTTGTGCCTTAAGACTTTTGCATGAACCCCCTAGGAAAATCAGACATCTTGCGATCAAATCCACAATCTGCAGTTTTGCTGATGCAACCCTGAAGTTTGACCTATTCGCAGTGACTGTTCATTTATTCTATGCAAACTCACACGCTAGCTCCTGATAACTACGTTTAATTAGACCTAGTCTATGCAAACTCACATTTACATTAGGACCAATCATCAAGTTCTTTGTAGCATTTTCTCTAGTATATCTTTCCGCAAGAACTAAAGTCATCGAATATAAGGATGCAATCAACTACTGAACAACTTATTTTCATATTTTTATGCCTTATTTTCAAGTATTGCTACACCTCCACTTAGGCCTTATTTAGTTACCCGTCAAAATTTTTACACATCAATCATATCAATGTTTGGACACGCATGGTGTATTAAATGTAGTAAAAAATTGCATTACACAAATAGACTGTAAATCGTGAGATGAATCTAATGAGCCTAATTAGGCCGTGATTACATAATAAATTGCTACAGTATTGCTACCGTAAACCTATGCTAATGACGGACTAATTAGGCTCATTAGATTCGTCTCGCGATTTACGGACGGAATCTACAATTAGTTTTTTTAATAAATCTATGTTTAATACTTCAAATGTGAAAAGATTCTATTTCAAAAATTTTACACGTGCAACTAAACAAGACTTATTTTCACGTTTTTTTATGCCTTATTTCCACGTATTGCTACAACTCCACTTATTTTCACGTTTTTATGCCTTATTTTCACATTCTTTTGTTATCCATGTGTGGGTCTCAACAAAATCAAATTCAAACCCGTTTATACCCAAACAAAAGATTAGACTAAGGCGAAAGAGATAAGAATGAAAAGGAGATCACGAGATTAGACCCGTTTATTTCCGCAAGAAGGCGTGCGACAGGTACTAGTTCAGATACAAATCCACCTCGATCACCTTACTGGCATTCTATCATACACCTTGAAGACATATAGAGCTCAGGAATGTCATGCTAATAGATTAACATCACACATACATTTCCGAGAAAGAGAGAAAAAGAGAGACGAAACTCACCTTTCAGGGCCTGGATGCGGGAGTACAGATGCTGCTACGGCAAAATACAAAAAGGGGGCGACCTCCCGGAGCGCCAGACGGTGGAAGGATGAAAGAAGGGAGAGCAAGGGAAAGGAAGGAACGGGAGGGGGATAGGGGGCTGCAGCCGAAGCGCGGCATCCGGAACGGGCAAAGAGTGAAAGGAGAGAAGAGGATAAAGAGAGCCGGCAGCAGCGGCAGGCGCCGCGCCGCCGAAGGAGGCCATCGGGGAGAGGGAGAGGGAAAGGGAGAGACTAGAGAGAGAAGGAGAGGAGAATGTGAGAGGGGTCTGAGGCGGACGCGCGGTGCGCGCGGGGGTCTTCATAAAAGAAGCGCCGCGCGGTTTTCTTCAAGGTTAACACCAATTCCGATTTTCTCCTTCCTGTTAAAATATTTTCGACCAGAGATAAAGCGATACCTCCCAGAAGTTGGTTTGGGAAGGGGAGGAAAGACAACAACCTAGATTTTTTACATTTTTACCGTTACTAGTGGAGACGCACGTGCTGAGGCACGTTTAATAAAAATATATTAACTAAGAATTTTATATTTATATAAATTCTAGTAAATAATATTTTTTTTATTTTATAGTAAAGGTGTTCATACAGAGACAACATAGTTTCAA
This sequence comes from Panicum miliaceum, assembly GCA_032594955.1. Lineage (NCBI taxonomy): Eukaryota > Viridiplantae > Streptophyta > Magnoliopsida > Poales > Poaceae > Panicum > Panicum miliaceum. The sequence continues at coordinate 32,722,981 of CM064056.1, forward strand.
AAATAATTTTGTAAATAAAAATATAGTAATTAACAATTTAGTATCAAACATATTTAAAATAATCAGTAATAAAAAATTAACCCATACCATATTTTTATATTCAACAAATCAGAATATGTTTCTAAAAGATCCGGTAAACAAAATTTATATAAATACTTAATACAATAAACGATGACAAAGGAATTAATTACAATGCTAATTAAGTACCATAGTTATTGATGTATTCACAGACATTAATCATCGAGTAATCAGGAATAAAAGAGCAAATATTTCATACATGGCCAAAGCAAGCAAATCTAATGGAAACCAATATTAATTTTGTATCCCTACTAGTACAGGGGTTCTTCTTTTTACATCTAGAGATTAGTGTCATTGTCAATCCAAATAAATAGAGAGAAGTGTCGTTGCCAATCCAAACAAATGGAAAGAGCTCGGCCCTAATTACCACTCAAAATTAATGGAAGGAGTCATAGGTGGTTGCCAAAAGAAAGGAATTGTCAATCCAAACAAATGGAAAGTAAAATATTGATAGTATTGGTGGGTATGGTAAAGATTTTGGTGTAAAAAGAGTATATATACATGGATCATGGATCTATAAACACATAAATCTAAAATACATAAGAACCATATTAAAAAAATATATTAAAAGTTAAATCAGAACAACATCTTACTTCTAGCAGTTTAAGCCAAGATCTCGATCTTTCATTGTCAACGTGAAATACAGGGCAGACTGAGTGGCGTCCTGGTGCAACGGTGGCGAGTAGCACACCAGGGCTGGGGCCGCAATAGTGAGGATCAACACAGGGTGACAAGTAAACATTCGAAAGCATATATGCAGGCAATAAAAAAATCAATGAAATGTTTAAATGGATAATAGAACCTCACCTCTACAAATTTCTGTGCACCATTGCATTCAGCGACGAAACGACCAGCGTAGCTTAATTCGCACCTCTAGGGCCGGCTTCTAGCGGGGCACCGGTGACCTACTGGGACAACAGGCGCATGTGACCTTCAGGACAACGGGTGCTAGTGCCAACGACCACGCAATGTGCGACGTTAGGAGGGGTAGGAAGAACGGGGGAATGCTGGCAGCGACGACCAGGGAAACGCAGATGATGTGGGACGCTGATGACCTAAGACATGATTTCAACGCCTTGATGAGAACAACACTCCTGCTTAACCAACAACAAACATTGCAACATAGGCAGAAAGCAGACCTTAGCGTTGGATGTGACGTCCTGTTGCTCTTGTGGCAGCAGATGCTTGGCATAGCTTTAGCCTCCTTCCGATCGGCGAAGAGGTTCTGTCTTGGAAGAAGAAATCAGATGGTAGGATCTTCTTGGCGTGGCAGTGGCACTAATGGGGTGAATGATTAACCCTAGAGGTGTATGACTTTATAGGTGCGGTGATAGAAGGCAGTGAGACATCATGCTTTTGGAAAGGCTTCCAACAGTAATCAGGGTATCTGCAATTAGCCCCTTGATTGATTGATAGGGATATCTTGATTTAGTATGGAAAAATTTATACTACTTAATTTATTTATGCCTCTCCATTTATACTACTCTATTTTCTATTTGTCAAATTCATAAGTGAGGAAAGAAATATTCATAAGTTGAGTTTGTGCATAAGGAAAGAAATATGTGGGATCAATTTTCTCCCTTAATTGTGTGCGTCTTGATGTTGCAATTAGCCTCTTGATTGATTGATTGATAAGAATATCTTAATTTATTTAGTAGTGAAAGAATTTATACAACTTAATTAATTTATCCTCATCCATTTATACTACTCTATTCCTTATTTGTGCATAAGGAAAGAAATATGCGGGGATCAATTTTCTCCCTTAATTGTGCGCGTGAGGGTGCTCCATGCGGCGGGTACACCGGGTGGGTATGTGTAACACCTCAGGTGTTTAAATTGCTAAACAAGTCTCATTAGAATAATAATATGCATAACTAACTAAGAAAAGTTTAAAAGAAATGAGTTATAATTCGGTTTTGCATTTTTGAAATTATGTGTATATATGCATCAATATATGTGCTTTAATCAAACAAATTGAATAACTTTCACATCAATGCAGATATGGCTATGAAATTTAATAGGCACATCATTGATGACAGGATAAACAAAAGTTTAGTTGAAGCCGAGGAGAGAATACGAAATTTTGCCTATAAAATAACGGGTCCCCCGAATCAAGGTTTTTGGGTTTTCAAATTAACTTTCAAACTATAACTCAAATGAACTTTGGCCTGAAACAAAATTTGTGTAACTTTTTATTTTGAACAACTTTCATGTTCAGAGATTTTTGAGTTGCAGCACAAAAATTTGAGAAACACTTGACTTTGCAAACCAGCCCCTGCCTTTTCTTCTATTTTCACTTTCAGTCCCTCCCTTCTCTGCTTCGCCCGACCACCCCCCCCCCCCCCCCCGCCCCCGCCCGCCGCGTAGTCGCCGCTGGCCACCTGGCTGGCGATGCCTGACCGGCGCTAGGCGCCAAGCCAATGGCCGGCCGTGCCCCGCCCGACCAACTGCGCTGCTCCCCACGCCGCCCCTACTTGCTCAGCCCGCGTGTGCCACACGCACGCCGGCGAGGCGCCTCTGCTCGCCGCCCGCCGCGCCCAATAACCTGCCCGCGCCGTGCCCGAGCCCCCGCCGCGCCACGCCAGTCGCCGCGCTCGCCGCCCCGACAAGCCGCTGCTGCAGGTGCTTGCCCAACCGTGCCCGCGTGATCTCTCCGTCCCCCACGCCAAATCCCCGGCGCCCAATCCCCTGCTCGCGCCCGCCGCACGCCGCGCCGGCACTGCTCACCGCCCGCCGCACCCTATAACTCACCCCCGTCGTGCTGCCCCTCCCCAGCGTCGTCCGACCCTCTCCCTCCCTCCTGCAGCCTATAAAAGGCGGCACAAAGCCGCTCACGCGCGCCCCACACCCCAAAAGCTCCCCGCCACCACCATTGCCGCCGTCGTGCCCAGCCACCGTGGAGCTCACCCCTCCGGTCATCCACCGCCCAAGCTGAGCCCCCAACCACCACCACAGCATCCCACTGACGCTCATTACCCTGCCCATCATCGCCCAGAACCGCCGGAGCACCGTTGCTAGTGCTGCCTCCACCGCCGCCGCCCCTGACCGCCGTGGACACCCCACCTCCGGCCCTCCTCCGCCCGAACTAAGGCTCGGAACAGGACTACAGCACCCCACCGGAGCTTCCCGACCCGCCAGCGCTGCCCCAACCCCGCCGGAGCACCGTCGCCAACGCGCCGCCGTCCCCCGCTCCATGCCGATGAGCCCTTTCCGGCCACCCCCAACCGCGACCAAGGCCACCACAAGGTAGCTCTCACCTCCCTGGTTCTCCTCGACCCTTTTTCCCTCGCCGCCGACGAGCCCCCCTCGTCGGAATTTGGCCGGCCGCCATGCCAGCGCCACCCAGGGACCCAATTGTAAGGATTGAAATCTTTAGAAGGGTCGGCACGCAAGTTTCCAGGGGCATATCTGCAAACCTGTGTTTAAACTTTAAATTCAAAAACAACAGATTTGTAAAATTCATATAAAATCATAGAAAAATCAGAAAAATACAACTCAACTGCTCTATAATCCTTAGAAGAAAATCTACAACTTTTGTTATATACTTTTCTTTAGTTGCTTGCTAAATCTCGCTATAAATTAAATGGAAAGTTTAATAGACTTTAATTGTACCCACTGTTGTAGACAAAGAATGAACCTAAATTTTGGACAGTAGTTTAGTTACTTGATGTGTAGTCCAGTGTAAAAAGTTTAGGACCAGAGCCCACTTGTAGCTAAACTTTTTGTTAAACTTTATTTATGCCATGAAATAATAAAACTAATTTTACCTGCTGTTATATTGTGATTCATGTTGTAAAACTTTTCCAGAGCTGTTATATTGATGCCTAAATACCACAGAAAAAGTTTAGAACCTTTTTCCTTTCTGTAACCTATTTATATAATTTTGTGGTAGGAAAAATGCACTAATTCAAATAATTAGTTTATTTGCATGGAAAATGTTCATCTTTTTACTGTAGGACTCTTTGGAAAATAGCTCATGCTGTATAAAAAGTTTCATAAATAGAAACCCTGTAGAATATCCTGTAGAAATTAATCTTCATTAACATAAGTGTATCTTGTTCTATTTATTATGCTCTGTATCCTGCACAATAAAATCTGACAAATTTACAGTAACACACATATAGTTATAGTGATACCCTGTAAAAGTTTTGGCATCAACACTTGCATGGTTCGTGCTGTATGAAAATAACTAGGTTTTAGCAGTAGCTGTGTATTTCATTTTTCATAATTATTCTGCTGCATGAAAATATCTGGAATTTTTACAGTAGTCTTATCTCTGCATAATGTACTCTAAATAAAAATGTTATCACCAGAAGTTATGTAGATCAGTGTTTGTGCTTAATCCATGCTTATACTGCGAAAATTAAAATTTCAATATAACACCACCCCTTCTGTTAAAGATTGCCCAAGAAATCGTAACTAAGTAACTTTACAACCAAATCTATGTTTTTGTGGACTGCAACTTTATCGTGAAGAAAATGAATGTCCCGTACCATCACTACAACTCATACTTGTGCATTCATATAGAATCGACTACTCTCGCCGACGGAACGTACGAGCTGGTGCCCGCGTCCGAGAGTGAGCAGCGTGAAGCTCAAGTGAATCTAACTGAGCTTTTCGAAGACCCGAACCAAAGTTCGGACGAGCCCTAGGCTAACTTTACCCAAGAAGGCAAGCCCCGGAGCATGAACCCTGTTTTTCTAAATTATGCAACTTAATACTCTATTCTACTTGTGCATTAAGTTTATAGGAGTTGGATGAAAACTTAGTTGCATGATCCTAGGTACCCATGCTCTGAACACTAGATGTAAGGTTCGATAGAATGCTATGCTAATAGGACTCGATAAAAGTCGAGTGATTTCCTGTCACTCGCGAGAATATAGGAGTTGAATGTTTACTGCATGCTGCAATCATAAGGTCGACGGACGGGGCTATGGTGCGATGTTCAAGTTGATGATTGATGTCCTGTTTGTTTAGTGAAAAATGCTAAGGCCGCAGTGTGTGTTAGTGGTGGTTAAGTCTTTGAACGTACTAACCACATGCCGAGAATATGGTAATCGGTAAGCTTACGTACTGGATTGAACCGAGGCCGGAATATACTCCCCACCGTCTTTCACCATGTATGATATTGGATAGTTGCTTACCTAGAATGGTTAAAGAAAACTAGAATCTGGAGCTAAAATTTGAAAGTAAGGACCTACATGGTGGGCACAGAGCCGGGCTCTGTAGTCTCGGATGGTGGCCCTGATCCACAACCCGAGAAGAAAGGGGAAAGGTTGCACGTGTGACTCTGGGAGTAACCACGTGACGTGTGTTTAGGTTTGCCTTGCAAGGTTAAGAAATTTGATTCGAATCATCCGTTTCTCGCGGTTATTGAGACTGCTTGACCCTTTTACCACATAGAGTAAGAAATGGAACAATGATGATGATTAATCTTGTTGGATGCAAATTAAGTCTTTCACCATGTATGATATTGGATAGTTGCTTACTTAGAATGGATAAAGAAATCTAGAACTTGGAGCTAAAATATGAAAGTAAGGACCTACTTGTATATGCTTTTCGGCAAAACAAACCCCTCAAGCCAAAAGCCTTGCATGTCTAGAAGTCGGCTAAGTATATTCCACTAGTCGGGTAAGCCTTACTGAGTATTAGTATACTCAGCCTTGCTTGTGGCTTATTTTCAGGTGATACTTTTGAGGACATGATCGCTAGTTTGACTTGGCCGTGTACTCTTCCTCCTGGTTGGTCGGTGGAATGGGATGCGTCCCCGGCCAATGATGATAATGCCGAGTGATGTCTCGTACGGGCTTCATCGAGACATCATGTATCGTCGAGTAGTTTATCGTTGATTTTCCTCTACATTGAACTCTGAAGAACTCAATTACTTTGAACTCTGAAGTACCTTGTTTTACGAATTCGAACTCAGTTGTAATAATAATTTATGATGAACCGTGTGATGTAAAATTTGTGGAATGTTGTATCCTCTGGGCTCACCTTCGTGTGAGTACTTTGTATGTGTGATTTCGATCGGCAAAACCATGGTTGTATCGGGAGGTTACCCGACAGACCAGTGGATTACTCCGTTTGAAGTGCGAGTTAGCCCTGATTGCCCTTATGGTGATGGTTAGCGCGCTTGAGCCGGAGTAATTCAGGTGGTTCTGCCACAATCCCTTATGGTGATGGTTAGCGCGCTTGAGCCGGAGTAATTCAGGTGGTTCTGCCACAATATGTAAAAGGCTTTGGTGAGAAAAGTTTTAGCTTTTGGGTGGAAATATTTTTCTTCTATCAAAAAATGAGCACTCCCTTTCGTCAAACCTTTTGTCCTGTCAGGTAGGACCTCCGTGAGGAGTACGGTGGGCCTAATCTTGGTAAAAAATGGTTTCAATTATTTCAACATTTATTGTATAGATATAGATAGATAACGAATGACGCTCATCAGATTATCACTCTTACAATGGTACATACAACTTTAGCAGATGAGAGAAATTTGAGTTACAGTTTTTACCATATTTGCCTATGTGGTTGTTGACGCTCGCTACGGACCAATTTCGAGCATCAATTTGATCAGAAAATTGGGATTATTAGCATACTTAACTTGCCTATTTATCTAGAATAATATCGTTTCCACATTTCCCTTGGAGAATTGGCAATGTAGGGAAATTGAGCAATTCAAGTGTTAAACAAGCACCTCAATCTAAGGAAAGTGACGTCGACCAATCAGAGCGTGCCATTTGAACTCCCATGGATTGAAGGGCCCACCAAAGCATGCAATCGACTTAGGACAGCGTCTACTCACACACAGGAGCGACCAGGACCCACATGGCAGCCACACAGAGCAAGCTGGGCTCGATCTGGTCCAGGCACTGGTTGGCTGACCCATGTAGGTCGGCCGACCCAGCCACGAGGAACCGACTTACCTCCTTTGACGTGGCACTTCCCCATTGGCTCCTAACGACGGTTTGGCAAGGCTTCAAGCATTTGGGCGCCGAGGAGCTGTTGCACACCCCCCTCACTCACCTCTATAAATATGAGGGGGGTGCTACAATAGAGACACACCACAAGTTGAAGCCTCTCTCAAGTTTCTCTCTTGCTTAGCCTTTAGGATAGTGGAGTTTAGGTGAAGTATCTCTTCTTTGGTTCCCGAGTCCTGCCTAGGAGTATTTGGTATGGGTTTTACTCTTCCTCTCCTTTGTAATATTCGAAATTTCTTAATAGAGTTATCTTCTAGTTTAGTGTACTCGTATAGTATATATTCTGTGTATTCAGATGTGTATGTTATGCTTAGTTTATATCTAGGACTGATATCTTGCATGATTAGACGTGGTAAGACATCTAGGCTACGGTATTGGGTCCAGTATTCGCATGTTTACTCTAGTGTGATGTCTGTCCATCCGAAGGGTGGGGGCTCCGCGTGGGGCATTAGAGTATCGCTTATTAGTGTAGACGTGGTGTCTGGGCTAATCAGTGTTGCTGGATGCGGCTCTATACCATGGTTAGATGAGGTAGGCGGCAGGTGGAGACAGCCCTGTTCGTCCAGCGTAACCTTCCCCGTTCGTGTAGTAGCTGTAGGAGGTGCATAAAATAGCCGTGAAGATCTAGTGGTCACCTAGCCATATCTTGTGCGGTCTCCCGATGATGCCTGGGAGCCTAGAGCCCGTTCCTAATCATGTGTATGTATGTGAGTGCCTAGTATAGACTGTATGCTTAGTTAGGAGTACATAAGTCCTTAGATTAGCTTTCTTCTTCCTTTCTCCCTTCCTGTAAGCTTTGCATAGAGATAGAGCTTGAGTAACTTGTGTGTCACACTACCTCTCTAACATATATTAGCTTACCCCTGTTTATTCAATAGAATGTCCATGCTAGAACTAATCAACATACTAATCTATTCCAATAATCGCCGCCTTCCCTGCGGAAATATAAATACGACCTCGTATTCATGGGTAAAATGCTACAACAGTATTTCGTGCGCTTGCGGATCCTTCTGTAACGTAAGAAATACCCCATGGTATTTCTGGCGCCGTTGCTGGGAACACCTATCCTAGTGATGACGCTACGAAACGCCAACAAGCATTTTTGGTGCCGTTGCTGGGGAAGGCACTGGTTGAAAGAATAGATCAAGTGGTTGATGAAATTCTAAAATAGTATTCAATTGTCTAAATAGGCTAACTTGGCTTTGTCTTCTCTCTTTTGTGTGAAGATAGGGTAGTGTATGACTGGTTTCGACCTGCCATAAAATTTCACTCAGAATCCGGAGTCACTTTTGAGAAGAGTTCGACCTCGCGTCGTTCCTCCTCAGATTACTCTCTCAACAGGCGAAACAGTCAATCTCGCACCATCAACTTCCAAGACTATGGCTCAGAAGACTCTCTGTGATTACTCAGCTCCTTCGGCTGACAATGTCCCAATCGGGCCAAATGTTAATGCTGAAGTTGAGAATTTCGAGATCAAGACGGGTCTAATTACAATGGTGCAGGCCATCCCATTCTGTGGCAAGGCCAATGAGGATGCCAATGCACATCTCCAACAGGTCCTGGAACTATGCAGCACTTTTGTTATCAAGGGAGTCACAAAGGATGCAATCCGACTCTGTCTGTTTCCATTTTCTCTTCTGGGGAAGGCGAAACAGTGGTTCTACACCAACAGAAGTGCAGTCACTACTTGGGATGAGCGCGCCAAGGTGTTCCTCGTGAAGTTTTTCCCATTGGGTAAAACCAGCACTCTTCGGGGAAGGATTTCCAGTTTTCAGCAGGCGTCAAATGATCCAATAGCTGAAGCTTGGGAGCGGCTTCAAGAGTACATCCTAGCGTGTCCTGACCATGGGATGGACGCTTGGCTCATTTTACAGAACTTCTACAACGGGCTGACTCCAACAACCCGTGATCATATAGACGCTGCTGCAGGTGGTGCTTTCTTCTCGCTAACCATTGACAGGGCCGAAACCTTGATCGAGAAGATAGTGTCCAACCAAGGGTGGAACGACGAACGTCTCCAACCTCGCCAGCGGGGCATGCACTCCGTCAAGGAGACGGACATGATCGCCGCTAAGCTCGACCTCCTCATCATGAAGATTGATGAACGCCCCCAAGAAAAGGCTCCAACTCAGGTACTTCAAGCCTTAAACTCTCGTATGACTTGCGAGGTCTGTGGGAACGTCGGACATTCGAGGAACGACTACCCCAAAACCCAGGAAGAGGTCATGTACATGAACAACAATAACGGGTTTCGTCCACAAGGAGGCAGGGGTGAAACCAGTCGCGCCCCTACTACCAAGGAGGTAATGGTAATTCAAATTCATTTAATCCTAACCAACCTTCCTTGAAGGATCTTGTCTTAAGCCAAGCAAAGACCAATGAAGCAATCCAAAAGAAGCTTGCCGCCAACGACAAGACCTTGGAGACCGTCCAAGCGAAGATGGATGGCATCTCCTCATCACTCAAGAACCAGCTGAGCTTCAACAAGATGTTTGAAACTCAACTCGCTTAGCTGGCCGCCGTTGTTCCTTCTGCAGAGATGGGGAAGATCCCGAGGCAACCTGAGGCTCCCTCGGAAAGCGTAAACGCCATTAGCACATGTTGGGGTAAGCCAGCGCGGGGCATTTCTACTGCTAACTATGTAGGGAACCTTACACGCTCACGCAGGGCGCGGCGAGGTGAACTAATAGCACCAATAGTGGAAGATCCAGGATACCTGGTGTGATTAGTTGTTCCATCTACGACTGTCACTTTGAGCAAGCTCTTTGCGACCTTGGAGCAAGTGTTAACATTATGCCCAAGGTAACGTTCGAAAATCTTGGATGTCCTACATTGTCCCCAACCTGTATGTTTGTGCAGCTTGCAGATTCGACGACCCGGTACCCTGAGGGAATCGTGGAAAACCTCTTAGTACAAGTCAAGGACTCGTTTACCCCCACGAACTTCGTAGTCCTGACACGGAAGGAGATTTGGGAATATCGCTCATTCTTGGGCGACCCTTCCTAAAAGACACCAAGGCCCGTATAAATGTCGGAACAGGAAAGATTCATCTCTGAATCATGGGCAAGAAGATGACATTCAATTTTCAAACCAAGGAAGAAAACATGTACCTGATTCATCAAGACCATGAAGGAAATGGGTTGTGGGCAGAACCATGGCCCCCATCAGAAGATCTGCCTCCCACACCACCAACAACAATCAAGAAGAAATCCAAGAAGGTTTGGAGAAAGAAGAAGACGTCATCGTCCTCTACATCCTCTTCAGGTATGGACGATTCGACTTCGAGTTAAACAGGTATGGAGAGGGTCCTGCTCATCGGACCTTAAACCAAGAGCTAGCTTGGGGGAGTCCCTCCACCAAGTGAACTGTATCCTTTACTGCTTTTAATAAAGATTGTAAAAACCTAAAAACCAAACAAACATTTTCTGCTTTAAATTTCCCTTTTCCATATGCATGGTAAGAATGTTTAGTCTTCCTAAGTTGAAAGGATGAATAATTGTTATACTCTTGTTTGGCTGTCTTGCTTAGTCCTAAAGCATGGTGTTTCCTAAGTTTGAGTTTACTGGCTGTTTAAACCTTTGTGCCATGAACCCGAACATCTTGTGGGTTACACATGCTCTATCCAAGTCTAGGTTGTTGTGAGTTTAGATATGGAAGATGGAGCTTTATAATCTTGTCCTAAGTGAAGCATGATATCTGGAGTATTTTGTTTTCAAAATTTAAAAGGGAAAGACAAGTTCCTCAATGATGTTCCAAGTCCTACCAAAGCCATATGTTATTTACATTGAATAATCCTACACATATGCTACTTGCTATTTCATTGAGCTTGGTCAAATTGTTGTGACCCTAGTGAGATGCTTTTCATATCCTTTTGATCAAGATCACATACACATTACACCCATTGTGATATTCCTACACTGGGAATTAGCAAATCCATCCATCCACCAAATAAATACTCCATGAAGTTTGTGATCTCTCCTCGTGTTATTCCTGAAAAAAGAATTAGGCTTGGTCTTCCCCGAAATAAAAGAGAAAAGAGAAAAAGAAAAGATGACATGCCAAAGAAGCATGACCAAAAAAAAGGGGAGAAAGAAAGAATAAGAAGGGGATAGCCATGTCTAAAGAAAAATACTAAAATAAAATAAAGAGGAGAGAGATCACAAACCAAAAAAAAGAGTAATCATACCTTCCATCCTTCCACACACATGCACCTCTTGGTCATGGGATATGACTTGTTTTCTCCATGGATCCACTCTTTGTCTTGGCAATATATGAAACACAGGTATGCTTCATCCATTTCGTACCTTGAGCTCCACAAAAGCTTT